>CM069525.1:16020000-17220000 GCA_035773235.1 Eospalax fontanierii | reverse complement strand
TCAAGAGAACAAATGATAGCAAATGCTGAAGAGGATATGGGGAAAGAGGAATGCTTATTCACTGCTGGTGGGATTGCAAACTTGTATGACTCGTAAGGAAAGCAGTGTGGAGAACTGTTAAAGAACTAAAAATGTGCCTGCCATTTGACCTGATTATACCACTCCTTGGCATATATACAGAGAACTATCCTATTGCAGAGATACTTGTACATCCATATTTGTGGCTTTTCTTTCCACAATAGCTAAGAGATGGAAGCAACCTAAGTGTCCTTCAATTGACAAGTGGATAACAAAAATGTGGTACATATAGCCAATGGAGTTCTACTCAGTGGTAAAGAAAGACGAAATCATGACATTTGCAGGTAAATGGATGGAAATAGAAAATGTTATATTAAGTGAAATAACACAGACTCAGAAAACAGACACGTTCTCCCTCATACGTGGATCCTAGCACCAAATTCTTATATGTGAGTATGTATCCTGATGTAATTGCCAGAACCAGAAAAATGGAAAGGAACCAGGGAGGCAAAGGAAAAGAAGGAACCTGAGAGAGAAGAACAGTGTGAGAAAGGTGTTACTAAGGGAGAAATAGATAAAATGGGGCTATTTAAATGAGAGCGGAGAGGGAGGATTATAAAAGGAACTTTGGGCATAAAAGGAAAGGAGGAGTTCAACAGAGGTGGGACCACAGGAGACTGGTATTATCAAGGGGGAAATGGGGAAGTCATGTAAGGAGGGTTAGATAGGAAGAGAGAGAGAAAAAAGATAAATAATGCCTAGCTAGTGTAAAAAAAACAGAGGGAATTATATTACTCCAACAACTTAATGACAGATTCCATATACAACATCTCTACATGAGTCCATGTATATAGCTGAAGGCTACAGAACAAGGAACACTACCAGACAGGAGAAATCTTCCTTTGAGTTGTTGGCCAGGGTGGTCCAAGAGACTCCCAAAATTATAAGGCTATTGCCATACCCCTTGATTGCCTCATAGAACTTGAAGGTAACTCAGAGACCTGATTTGGAGCAGTGGAGCTGGAACTGACCTGGAAGCTACTTCTCCTTAAAGTTAGCTCTCATAGTTTTAGAGACCACTGTGTACGCTAAGGGAGAATATCAATTGAAGGTCCAATCCCAGCTTCAAGGTCAAATAACCATATCAATGTCCATCACAGAATATAACATTGGTGCAGTAGTTTCACTTTTATCTTGGGGGCAATCAACAGTTACCTAATTGAACTTAAAGTCCACTCAATGGGAGGAAGCTCATGTGTGGTACTGCAAACATAGCCAAATACACCTGGCTGGAGAAGTCATAAATCTTAGAACCCCAGGACTGTCCCATCCCTAGATTAATGTAATTTCTTACTATATGCAGAACATGTATCCTTATATGTACAGACAAGTATCCCAGTCACCATTCATCAAAAAAGCTGCTTTTGCACACGAAGGAGACTATTACAGAGTACCACAACTGGTCACATGTAGACATTGTCTAGAAATTGTCCAAGCCTAAATGGCACATCTGCAATGCAACCTCTACACCTAAGGCTCACAGAACATAGAACAAGGAGCTAAGTGTACAGCAGTGAATCTCTAAGTTCTCATTAATGAAACTCCCTCATGCTACAGAGGGCCAGGAATACAAAGTATCACAAATGGCCAAAGTGTAGAGAGTGAGAGTCTGCAGAATGTGGGCCCTTGGACAGGACTCCTATAATAAACTTTGTCCACCCAAGGCTGAGAGACTATTGTGGAAGAGGGGGTGGAAAAATTGTAAGAGCCAGGCAGGAGGCACATGACCATATGTAAACAGAGTCCTGAAAGCTCCTGGGACCTTGTTCATATGAATCTACAGCAATGGTATCACTATGCGCAAGACCCATGCAAACTCAAGCAGATAAAAACCCAGTATAGAATTGGGAAAATAGGCAGCAGACTCCAATCTTAGCTGAAGAAGTATTGGAAGCTGATGTTCTTAAAGTGAGGGACTCTAGATAGGCTGATTAGGCATCAGTAGATCAACTTGCACTGAGGAATGTCTCCTGACACTACCTTGACACAATGGACCTTAACATAAATGACAGAATGTGTGGATTCCAGTTGGGGGACTATGGAGGTTACCAGTGAGGAAGCAGGTATAAAGATAATTAGGATTTATTGAGATGTTCTGCATGAAATACATAAAAATTCAATAAAAACTTACAAAAAAGAGAATCATTTATGTTTGTTACAGCATAGATTGTGCAGCCCACCATCTAGTGTCTAGTTCATATTCCTACAGTAGAGCCCAAGAATTTGCATTTTCAAAGTTCAAGCCACTGTTGATGATCTGGGTACCTCATTTGAGAACCATTTCTCTGTAGGATTCCATTTTAATTTAAAATGTGTATTTGGTTTGTGACTCATAGGAAAGGTATGAGCAAAACCAGGCTTCCTCATAGACATGAAGATCCATTAGAATTGTGCTTGCCATGCTTGTTGCTATAGTCTCGTAGTAGATGCTTGCAAAATGAATAAATGATGAAGAGGAGGGTTCTCTGAAATACAGACAGTAGTTATCTCAGGGAGGTGACCTTACAAAGTTTTTAATCTATTTTTCCCTTGTCCAAGTTTTCTAAAGCAGACACTTATTTTGGTTTGCATATTCCTTATCAGAAATACATGGAAAACACTCAGTGTTTGAAATTTTGGAGTTTTTGATATAGGAATATTTGCATAGACTTTACCAGTTGATCATCACTAACTCAAATCTTCATTGCTTCAAAATGCAAAACTTTTAAAATTAGTTCATGTTGATTGTTGAAAAAGATTAGTTACATTGTGTCATTCTTCTGTATGGATATTCATACACCAGTTTGATCTTACCCCCATTATCCTCTCCCATCTTCTCTTCCCTCTAATTTCCATCCTTTTCACACACAGTACCCCTTCTACCTTTTAAAGCCTAGATTTCTCCATATGAAAGAAACGTGATATTTTTCTTTCCAAGCCTGGCTTAGTTTGCTCAGTATAGTGATTGTTGCATCCACTTTCCTGTAAGATAACATAATTCAATTCTTTATAGCCAAATAAAAGTCAATTGTATATGTATAGCACATTTTCTTTAGCTGTTCATCTGTTGATGGATACCTAGGCTAAGTCTATGATTTGCTACTGTGAATAATACTGTAATAAACACGGATTTTCAGATATGGTACTCAGAAACTGGGGTTTTGAACATTTCAGATTTCTGATTCTCCAGTTAGTGCTCACTGTGTACTTGCATATTTAAAAAATATTTACTTCTAGTAACTCATATTCATCTGCTATTTCTTACTTTCTCGTTCAGTTGACCAGTTGGACTCTGGGGGTAGGAATTTCTTCAACCATTCCTCATTTTACCTCGTTTTTTTCCCAGCCTAAGGAGCCTAACATTTGGCTCTCAAACCATATAAACATTTCAGAAGTTGTCTAAGACTGAGAAAACACAGCCATGGTGAATCTCCAGCCTCTTACAATGGCTGCTGTGTTCATCATCCTAATCTTATGGTACATTGTGGCATCTAAACTAGATAGAAGAGTCCAGAGAGAGGAAACTGCAGGGACAGATTCATTGCCCTTAACTTCAGTACCTGAACTTGACTTACAATGTTTTTGTGCTTACTGTCAGGAGTCCCCAGTGCCAAAAACCTGGCTGAGATTTAGGATTTGCCGGAAGGACTCACAGAACTCAGAAATGCTGTTATGTTCATAATTACGGCTTGTTGCCATAATATGGCAACAGAATACAGATTTAATCAGTGATGGCACAAAGTACATGGGTCATAGTTATAGTCTAGAGGAGACTATGTATAAACTTCCGGTTCTCATTTCCCAGTGGAATTATATGCACAGTGTGTAATTCTCCCATCATCAATATCAGGTATGAAGTATTGCCAGCCAGGAGAGCTCACTAAGCCTTGACATGTAGCTTTTTTATTAAGGGTGAATTATGTAGGCACAGAATGTTCATATGACTGACCTCAATTTCTGTCTCCAGCTTCTCCAGGGGTCAAGTTGATATGGCACATGGACCAAGGCCTCTACCATGAGTCATATTGTTAGCATAAACTGTCTAGCATGGCCTATGGCCCCTGGTAAACACATTCTTAGCAGTTAGAATATTCCAAGAGCTTAGAGCAATGTTAGTATCCAGATAAGGGCCAGACCTTTCTGGGGAATGTGTCATGTTTGAAAGACTAAGGTCTATTGAGTACCCAAGCAAGTCAACTGTAGTCTAGCTGGTCTGCCTCCCCAGATAAAACCGTAGTTTATCCTCAAAGAACAAAATAGTACTATGATGCTTTCAGATGAACCATCCCTATTTAGTGCCAGAGAGGATGTGACTACCATTGTCTGATGGCTGTATTTCAAAAAGTTCAAGTTGCTTGAAGATAGCAAAGTTATGGGTAGAGTCAAGGCTTCCTAACATCAAAGTGTACCTCGCCAGATTCTAATTTTCATAATGAAAAAGACAGGTTTCAGATAAGCAATTGCTAGGGATAAAGGAGTGGACAGGAATGAGAAGGAAATGGTTGATGACTATAGGAAGGCAATATGAGGGGATTTAGTAGTGATGGGCATGAATCTCAGTGGCAAAATTGTGATTATTATACCATAATATTTGCAAGATGTTGTCATTGGAACATACTGGATCAGGGATATATAGGTTCTTTCTGTACTGTTTCTTAAAGTACATGTAAATCTAAAAATACCTTAAAATTAAAAGTTTACTTAAAAATACAATGAGTTTGACATATTCTGAATTTGTAATTGCTTTTACTTTTGAGCTACTTGTTTTTGTTTTCAAAGAGTTATGACATGCTTTCCAGTCACTATGAATAGACACTATGTACTGATACTTGGTCTTAACCAAAAGGCCAAGAAGCATGGACACAGTATGCACTAAAATTGATATTTATATCAATGTTAGTAAAAAGCCATATTTTATAATTTTGTTGGACTTGTTTTGCCTGCTGTTGGCATTCCTTGTAATTAGTTCTTTGACTCTTCAGTGACTGTTTATAAAGAACTCATAACAAATGTGAATTTAAATACATAAAGCCTTGGGGAGCTCCTTTTAAAGGGATTACAATTGATATCAGTTTCTTTAGGAATCTAATTTATGGGGTTTATGATTTCTCCAGGTATCTACGATCATTAGTTCAGAACTTGTTACTAATTCAGCGCTTCAAGAAACCCATTGCAGAGCATTCACCAAGACAGGAACGGCTTAATTTCTGGTTAGATATAATTTTTGAAGCAACAAATGAAGTTACTAATGGACTCAGATTTCCAGTAAGATATGCTAAACTCATGTTTGTTGTTGTTGTTTGTTTTTTTTATTTGTTGGTACAAGAGTTAAAACCCAGGATCTTGCACATGCTAGGCAAGTACTGTACCACTGACCTACACCTCTGACATCTAAAATTTTTCTTTAAGATAGATAAAAGACTCTAGAAATTCATTCTGTGTAAGGGAATACAACTATATAGATCAATCTCTAAGGGACAAATTGACCATGTCTTCTCAAATAGTGACTCTCAACTGAGAGTGATTTGCTCCCCAACTCCCCTAAGACACATTTGGCAAAGTTTGTAGACATTTTTTGTTGTTACAACTGGGGAAAAAGATGATGTTACTAATCACCAATAGGATAGAGACTAGGAAGGCTTCTGTATATCTCATAGTGTACAGAATGTTCCCTAAAAGAATTATTGAGTCCAAAAGATCATTAGGCCTACGGTGAAGCAATCTTGCTCTAAAAATTTTGTACATGAATTTAAAGCTTTCTCTTATTAAACTTTGGTTTGCCTTGAGTGCCACTAATTAATATTTAAAATTTTTATTGAAAAAGTAGAATTGTTTTTAGTTTTTCATTGTTTCTGTTTCAGTTTTGTGACCATCTTATACATAGTCACAAGTTAGATAGCTTAAGTATCCTGGAAATTACATTTCAATAATTGTGTTTCATATGTATGCCATGAGACTGTGAATACATGTTTTTCAAGATAAGTACTTAATAAAGATGCAGTTGTTGTAAATGATTATAATTATTTTGTTGGTGGGTAAAATTCTCATTTTAATCTTGAAATATTTCAAACTTGAAGGTACAAATAAGTAATAAAACAGACACTTGTGTAAGCTCACCTTAGGTCTATCATGTTAAACTTGTTGCACTGTTTGGGAGAATTAGTCACTGTCTTTCTCTCCCTCCTCCTCCACCTTCACCTGCTCTCTTTCTTTCTACTTCCTTCTCTTTCTTTCCCTTCCATACTCTTAACCAGCTAAAACCTTACTGGTGGAAATATCACTCACTTTTTATCTCTTGCATGTTTACACACTTGATACCTGCTGGCCATGGAGTCTACTTCCTTATTTCACTCAAAAACTGTGACCTCCTCCTTTCATCTCCTCAGGCCTTCCTTATCCATCCTATGTGAAGAAGCCTATTTCTTTCTTTTGCTGTACTCTCTCTGGAGTGTTCTGTGACATTGGATTGTATAGGCCTATGCATTTGCGGCTCTGTGTGCCCCATTGGAACACGCCTCCTGCAGACAAGGGCTTATTCACATGCCGTGTTATAAACCCAGCTCCTAGAGCTGTGCTTGGCATTCTTGCTGCTCAGTTTTGTTGAATACACATATTCCCACTTCTTCACTGAGCAGGGTCAACTGTTTTAGGTTGTTGTGTTTCATAACAATCTGCTCTTATTTTAGGTTCTGATAATAGAGCCAACTAAAATCTACCAGCCTTCTTATGTCTCTATCAACAATGAAGCTGAGGAAAGAACTGTTTCTTTATGGCATGTCTCACCCACAGAAATGGTAAGAGGAGAAATTATGACTAGCTCTTTCTTCTGTATGGTTTAATCACTACTTTGATTTTCAAGTAGGAGAGTTTTATATAGTAGTATTAGAGTAGACACTCAGGCTTAACTTGTAAATTATGAGGCTGTATAAGAAGGTATGATCACAGATGAAAGAAGGAAGAGGGTTCTATTTTTAAGTATGTGGATTCCATATACATAGGGGGCATATGTGAGAGTGTAAGTGGACATGTATTTATGTATAATAGATATAAATATAAAGCAAGAACAGTTCTCTTTTTTCAAATATTAGGCCATAAGAAAGTAGATAAGGTATATGTAAAATTCCTCTATATTTTCAAGCCTTGTCCCAATTCCTATCCCCATCTCCAGTGATTTAGTGGATGAACCTGCATCTTTTCTCAAAACTCACTCATATGTGCATAATATATGTATACAAATACATATATTAAGATTTTATACTCAGAGAGGCATTTCACATTATGTTTAACCATGCAACATATATTTAAATATTTTTAATATTTAAAATTTTGTATTATATTGTATGCATGCATGTGTATGGGGTGTGTGTACATGCATGCATACGTGCATGTGTGCGTGTGTATATGTGCACCTGGGAGTGCATGCCACAGCATACGTGTGTAGGTCAGAGGATGATTTTGAGGAGCTTGGCAAAGGAAGATTATTTTTCTTCCTGTTAACAAGAATGTGAGTGATTATGCTATAATCAGGTAAAATATCATCTTCACAAATAAAATACAATATTGTAGAATAAACAGAGGCTCAAATTCATATTAAAAACACCTTATAGTCAAATATCAACTGAAGGCCAATGGCCTTGTCTGATACATACCACTGAAGCAGTCTTCTTGTTGAAAACACAATTAACAGCCAGCAGTGAGGATGAGCTACCATAATATGCTTGTGTTTTTCCTGCACTGTGTATATTAAATATTTGAGTGAGAGATATTCAACATATACTAAAATACATACATGACAGCAATACAGATACCTCATTTGAAGAATGCATACATGTTTAACTTTCCTCTTCTTCTTTTAATTGAACTAATTTTTATTGAACAGCAAAGGTCAGTAGTTGGGATATCAGAAGTGAAAGACCCATTCTTTACTAATAGAGATCCTTGGGTCCTGACCTTAACTCTTGAGTTAACACACAATTTTTGCTCCCCAAGTTACAAAGACTTTGTTAGGGTTTTTTTGAGATAGGATTTCTTTGTAACTAGCTTACCTGGAATTCTCTCTGTAGACCAGGCTGACCTCAATTTCACAGAGATCCACCTGCCTCTGCCTCCCAGGTACTAGGATTAAAGGCATATGCCATTATGCCTGGCTTGACTTCTCTTTTACAAAACCTGTCATTGAAGTATAGGTTGAGCTTCCCTAATCTGAAAGTCTGAAATGTTCCAAAAATCTGAAAATCTTTCAGCATCGCTAGCCAGAAAGTTTGGGATTTTATAGTATTTCATATTTTCAGGTCAGGGATGCTCAAACCTAAAATCTATGGAAATATTGCAGATTCTGAGCTATTTCTGGTCCCAAACATTTCAGATAAGGGATAGTCAATCTGTATAATATACATTTGGAAAAGTATATAAATAATAAATGTACATCTTGGTGAATTTACAAGGTGAACACAGTAAAGAAGTCAGCGCAGGTTAAGGAACAAAACAGCAGTAGACCGGGTTTCAGTTTGCTTTAGGCAGACCTCTAAGTGCCACCTCCATGAAGCACCCTGTCCTCAGTTTGGATATTCCTGTTCAGATACGAAGCATCCTTATTTCCTTTGTAGTGTTGGTACCACTATCAGTATAAAAGAGTTCTCAAAATTCAGATTCATAGTCTCATAATTTTATTGAAAAAGACACAAAATACCTTACCTCACATCTTGACAAACAGTTATAGGAAAAAACTAATGAAAACAAAATGATGGTTTTGATATCTTAGAATTTTACTGTCTTGGCTTCACCTTATTTTTATCCTGTAATGGTTTCTGGCTCTTAATAGAAATTTCCTTTGATACATATATCTCACTAGTTGTAAATATCTTACTTTGCATACAGTCTTAATAAGAAGTTCAAAAGAACTATACCCATAGCAAATGCCAGTTTTCCTTGACCAATGAAATGTTTTGCACATGTTCTTACATACTTAGCAGAGGAAACTACTTACATACTTAGCAGAGAAGCTACTGACTTCTGTCTTTGATATTTGCAGAAACAAATCCATGAATGGAATTTTGCAGCTGCTTCTATTAAGGGAATAAGGTGAGAACACAGGAGAAACTGTAACTATTGTTTTAATGCAAATAATGATGGCGTTTAATGGGCTTTAGTGTTTCAACTTATTCATAAATGATCCTAAAATAGACTGTTTTCTGTTTTGTTGCTCCATCTGAGATTCATAATATACTGCTAGTAAGAGCCTCTTGGCTTGTTATAATAAGTTAGCCTTTTTTCATTCCACAGAAGAAATGATTAAAAGAAAAGTTCTGTTGACTGAACCAAGAATATCTTCTTAAAGCCAAAATTGTTCAAGTACTCAGGACCCCCAAGAGCTGAAACTAGGAGTTACTTGCTTCTGGTACTTCTGTGAGGCCTTCTGGGCAGAGCACTGGAGGCAGGGATATTGTTATTAGAGAGAGAGATGATATATTCCAAGGAGAAATGTGCTACTTTCTTTGGGGAATCAGGAATGCTGAACTTTTGCAGCTTTCCCAAAGCAAGGTTAACACACCTTACCTGTCCTCATCAACTTTTTAGGATGTCCCAAGTTGGGAGTGACTTTGAAGCAGATATGAGTACTCCCTGTTGCATGACATTGTGAAATCATTCAGCCTTTCTATGTCTCATTTTTTTTCTATTTTTAATCAAATCAGGGACTGGAACTTTCAGTCCTTTCTCTGAATCTAAGACTAGGTCAGATGCTAGTCTTTAGAAAAATCCAAGAATCTTAAGCATTTTCAAGACTGTATTATGTTAAAAGATTAATGAATCATTGGGGCTGGAGAGATGGCTCAGCAGTTGAGAACACTTGCTGCTTTTCTAAAGAACCTGAATTCAGTTCCCAATACCCACATCAGGTGGTTCATTACTACCTTAACGTCAGCTCTAAGGGATCCAACTCCCTTTTCTAACCTCCATGTACAATACGAATGGGGCACACACACAAAATAAAAACAAATGTTTAAGAAAGATTAGTAAATCAGGAACTTATAAAATTAAAGAAAATCTGTTGCAAGATTTTCTGTTTAAAAAAAAGAAAAACCAAATTGGGAGCTGGAGATTGTCTAGCAGTTAAGAACACTGGTTGCTCTTGTAGAAGATCTTGGTTTGATTTTCAGTACCCACATGGTGGCTAACATCTGTTTGTAACTTCAGTTCTAGAGGCATCTAATGCCCTTTTATGACCTCTGCAGGCATATACCATGACATAGGTGCACTAACATACATGCAGGCAATCCACTCATACACATAAAATAAAAATTTTTTTAAGTTTTAAAATTAGTATCTTACCATGTATATAAGCATTGTTGTGTTTTGAAATTTTACAGCCTGTCCAAATTTGATGAACGGTGTTGTTTTCTTTATGTCCATGATAATTCTGATGACTTTCAAATCTACTTTTCCACTGAAGACCAATGTAATAGGTGAGTTATGACTGCTTCAGGTATTTGCGATCTATTTATGGCAAATCATTTATAGAAGACCTTTGTTGTGAAAAGTATTTATTTGCTGTGCTTTCTTTATAGAAAATGGTCTTTATGGCATTGAGATATAATCCACATACCTTACAACCATTCGAAGTATACAACTTAATGACTTTGTATTTACAGACTTTTATAACCCTCATAGTGTAATTTTAGAATCTTTTTTATTGTTCTTAAAAGAAAACATGTATTAACTTATAGGTACTCATTTTCTTTCACCCTTATCACCTGAAACTTCAGGCCTAGGTGACTACCAACATACTTTCTATGAATTTGTCTATTTCGGACATTTCGCATACATGCTGTTGAATACTATGTAGTCTTTTGTGCTTGGCTTCTACATAGCATAGTATATTCAAGGTTCTTTCATGGCAATACCACGTATCAGTACTTTGCTGCTTTTTGTGGCTAAACAGTACTCTATTGTGTAAGTATGGTACACTTTATTTGTTCATCAGTTGCTGAGCATATGGAATGCTTCTGGTGTCCCAGTTATTAATAGATTTTGCTTCTGTGTACATTCACATGCAAGTTTTTAAGAGTACGTGTGTGCCTTTTTTTCCCATGTCAAAATACTGGATGTTGAAGCAACTGTTTTACATTTTGAAAAACTGCTGGGCAGTTTTCCCAGTTTACATTCCCATTAGCCATGTGTGAGGATTCCAGTTTCTCCACTTCCCTGTCTTTTATTATCTGTTCTTTTAATTATACCCCCATCCTAGTGGATATGAATTTGAATCTCACTGTGGCTTTGGCTTACGTTTCCCTAATGATGAATGACTGTGAGAATCTTCTGATGTTCTTTTTAAATATCTTTTGTTATTTTTGCTGGACTGGTGGTATACGCCTTTAATCCCAGGACTCAGGAGGCAGAGGTAGGCAGACTTCTGTCAGTTCAAGGCCAGCCTGTGCTACATAATGAGTTCCAAACCAGTTGGGGCTACAAGGAGACCCTGTCTCAAAAAGACAAAAATAATTTTTATTTTATGTGTGTGTGTGTGTGTGTGTGTGTGTGTATTGCCTACATGTATGTGAGTACACCTATGTTGTGCAATGCTGCAGAGGTCAGAAGAGGACATTGGCTCCCCTGGAACTACAGTTAAGGACAGTTCTTAGCAACTATGTGGGTGCTGGGACTCAAAATCAGGTTCCCCGAAAGAGCAGTCAGTGCCCTTAACTGCTGAGCTATCTCTCCAGCCCCCGGCATCTTTTTATGTTCTTATTTGGCAGTTATGCATCCCCTTTGAAGAAATGTATGTCTAACTCCCTTGCCCATTAAAAATGTACTTTTTAATTTTCAAAAATATTGAAAGTTATAAAAAAGCCTCAAAGTACAAAGAATTTCCATGAATGTTTTACGTACAATTTGTCAGTGTGAACCCTGGACCACATTTAATTTACATTGTCTCTATGTGCATATAGATATTTTTCTGAACTGGTGAAGAGTTAGCTGTGGAAATAATGCTGCATTATCTCTAAATATTTCAGTGTTCTTCCTAAAGACAAAGACTGTTCACTTACATCATTCTTATAGTATTCTAATAAAAATTTAGATGGATATGGTACTGTCATCTAGAAACACTATCTACATTTTACTTATTGTCCTCCTAATTCTGTCTACAGCAAAACAGACTATTTTGCCTTTGATTCATAGTCCAGTCCATGATCACATTGCATTTAGTTGTCATCTGTGTGTTACCATCTCCTTTCATCTTGAAGAGGTCATCATTCTTTGTCTTTCTTGACTTAGTTCTTTGAAACAGAGTACAGGCACTATATGTTATGTAGTCCTTTGATTTGGGTTTGTTTTCTGTTTCCTCCTAATTTGTGTGATGTACTTGGGGTATGGATAGCACAAAAATGATACTTCATGTTGCTTAGTGCCATGTATCAGAGGATACTCAAGGCCTTTGTGTCACTCCCGATGATGTCAACTTGGATCAACTAGTGAACATAGTGTTTGTTCATTTTTAGTTGGGCCTTTTGTCTTTTTGTTATGAGATATTTATTCTCCATATAAATCCCTTATCAGATGCAATTTGCTAATACTTCTGAGTTGTTTTTCACTCCAATGATGGTATCACTTATAGCATAAACATTTAAAAATATTTTTCGAGTGTTTGAGCATTTCATATAAGAGATCTTTTAAAAATATTTATTATTTTTATTTTATGTGTATGAGTGTATTGCCTGCTTGTATGCAAGATCGTCCATGTTGTGAAATGTTTGTTTTTCAAGATTGCTTGGGTTACTGTTCTACAGTGCTTGCATTTCCATTTGAATTTTAGGATCAGCTTGAGAATTACTGAAACAAGGCAGCTAGAATTTTGAAAGGAATTATGTTAGAAATACAGGTAAATTTGGAGAGCATCACCACATTATTAGGTTGCTTTCCAATCTATACACATAAGATGCCTTTATATTTAGGTTTTCTTCAATTTTTTTCAACTGTGCTTTGTAATTTCAGTGTAAAATCTTTACTTCTTTTGCTAAATATGTATGAATATTCATTTGATATTGTAAATGAATGTGTTTGGTCTTTTATATTGATTTTATAACAGCATTCTTGCTGAACTTACTGTTCTAAAAGTTTTGATTGAATTCCTTGGGGTTTTCTGTCTACAGTGACACCATCTGTGGGCTTGTGGGGGTTCTTCCTTTCAACCTAGATGTATTTATTTCTTCTTCTTGCTTAAAATCCTGGCTCTCCATGCAGCATGTCATATAATAGAAGTGGCAAGAACAGATATCCTACTCTTGGCCCTGATCTTAAGAAGAAAGCAATTTCTTCATTGAGTATGGTTTTAGCCAGTTTTTTTCATAGACAGCCTTTATCAAGTTGAGGGGGGTTCCTTTTATTCTTAGTTTGAGTGTTTCTATTAAATGATTTGAGAAAATTTAATTGTGTCTCAATCACTATCACAACATATTTAGATATCAGAGTAGACACAGAATCCTTAAGTTTGAGTAACAAACTTCAAATTAGTGTAAAAAGTGCTGCCGAATATTGAGCAGAGAATCATTTTGCTACAAAGTTTGCTGTTTTGATCTTCATTTAGTACTCAATGGCTTTGTGTCACATATTTAATAAATTTTAATTGAAGTGTGTCATACATATATAAAGTGTGTGAAGTGCACTTTAGTTTTTAGTTAGATACACTTTTACAAATATCCATAAGTATGCACCTGTCTTCCATGTCAGCACGCATTAAGATGCCTTGTGCTCCATCCCAGGTAAACCCCTCTAGTGATAATTCCTTTGAGTTCTAGCCCCATGATTACTTATGCCTATTCTTTGCCCTCAAATAAATAGAATTAAGTAGTTCATACTCCTTTGTTCATCTCTTTCTCTTAAAATAATATCCATGTGATAACAGCCAAACTGTTTGTATCTGTTTATCCTTTCTGCTAGTTCATTGCACGAGCATACAACATTTTATCTGTTCTCCTACTAATGAACATTTGGTACCATTTCCAGTTTGACGCTTTGATAAATAAAACTTCTATGAACAATCTTACACATTCCTTTTGTGTAAGATATATATATTGATTTCTGTTGAGTATATGCATAGAAGTAGAATATCCTGTTTGGTTTATATTCAAGCAGAGTTTAATATAAGGTTAAATTAAACAGGAGCAAGAGTGACCCTGATAGACAGTATCTTTGTGACATTTGCTGTTCCAGGTTTTGCTTTTTGGTCAAAGAGATGTTAAACAATGGAGTGGGCAGTACAGTGGAGTTGGAGGGAGAGGCCGATGGAGATACCTTAGAAGTAAGTCTAGAAGATCTAGAACTTGGAAAATGTTCTTTATTGTGCTGTTGGTACTTAAAGAAAATGTCTCAATTTCTATGTTCGAATCCTCTATTGAATCCATTTAAAGATATGTTAGATCTAGTTAGCCACCACTGTCCATGAATCTCAGAGATTAAGTTTAAAGTGCCTCTGTAGAAGAATCTCATGACCTTGGGATCCTCTCAGTCAGAATGTTTAAAAAAATACCCATGGATTACACTAAAATTTTCTTTTGTGTTTGACTTGTGAAAAATACTTTTAAGTTAATAGTATTTTTAAAACTTCAAGAGAAATAGTTGATAAACTAGAAATGGACTTTTGTCCTTATGCCTAAAATGACTTTAGTTCTATCTACTTGAACATAGTATATTAAATATAACAAATTTTAAATAATTTTTAAAAGTCAAATTATCAAAAACTCTTTTGGACAGCACAGTTGTAGTCTACAATTACTTGGATTTTATGTATGTTTAAATCTTGCAGTTATTCAGATTTGCCACTAATTCAAGTTCTCCCAGTGTGATTACAATTTAATGAGATTTTGTAATACTTTTGGAGTTAGACTGACATGAATTTCTTGAGGTTTTCTTCAGAAAAATATCAAAGAGATTCATTTTAATAATTGAGTCAGGTACATGAATTATTAGGTTAGAATAAGGTTTGTTGAAGTGAATGAAAGCATCAATTGAGAAATCCTTTATGAAATAGGTTGATTTCTAGTGAAACCAGAAAGTGGTGGATACCCTTCAGTCATCTTAATTACATCTTAATTGTCATGAGCATCTTTAGAGGTAGACAGGAAGGAACATACACATTATTCTGTGTAGAAACTGTACTGGGGTAAGTAGACACAGCGACCTGTGCTAAACCTCAGAAATACCCATTGCTTTCTCTCTGCTTTAAATAAGTGCTGCTTAAACTGTAGTCACCTTTGTTTTAACCATTAACAAGAATCAATTTGAATGCAGCTGCATGGGATGGATTTTTGTTGCTTTAAACATTATATGTGTGCATATGATGTGTGGGGGCACATGTGTGGAGGTCAGAGAATAACTGTGGAGTCAGTTCTCTTCTTCCCCCTTTCCATAAATTTTGGGGGTCAAACTCAAGCTTCCCGGGGGTGGGGAGGGGGCACAGCAAGGACCTTTCCCCACTGAGCTATCTCAGTGGCCCAATTTTTGCTTTTTAAGACAGATACTGTAGTCCAGGCTAGCCTCAGCCCATGATCCTCTTCCCTTAGTCTCCAGAGTTCCAGAATTACAGGCATGTGCCACCACACTCAGTTGGGCTGTAACAGATTGGGGAAACAGCTAGAAATACTAATTGTAAATTGTATTTGCAATATGTGCTAGATTTTTATGTCTGAAATAAGGGACAACCCCCAACATGCATATTCTATATTAAGACAATGTTAACTTTTACTGACTTTTAATTCTTTCCTGGGCTATTGAAAGAGGTTTGTTTCCTGACAAGTTGATAAGGGATCGTGCAGGAAGATACCAGTTTGTGATACTTAACATATTTAGAAACAGTTTTAAATTGCAGCATTAAAATGGTGGAAAATCTTGAAAAGGTGAGCCAGGTAAGTTACAGGTGAGCCAATTTTTTTTAACTTTCTTGGATTCCATTTCACAAAGTCATTCTATAAATACTTGAACAAATGAGTCATTATTAAATGAAAACTATATAGCCTAAGAACTGTGTTTTGCTTAGCATTCAAATGATGCTTTATAGTTAAAAAAAAACTTGTTGGATAACTTGGGGGCTTTTCTGTTACAAGTTGTGTTTTTTTTTTCCTGTTGTTTTACCTTGTTTAGTATGAGTATGACCATGATGCGAATGGGGAAAGGATTGTCTTGGGGAAAGGCTCCTATGGGATTGTGTATGCCGGCCGAGATCTCAGTAATCAAGTACGAATAGCCATCAAAGAAATCCCAGAGAGAGACATCAGGCAAGTTGCGACTGCCTTCCATGCTCAGCATTTGGTAGTTCAACACCCTGTAGCTCATGCCTGCCATTGACGATGTAATGATTTAAACTGTCAGTAGAATGATGTGGCTACCTTATGGTGTCACAGAGCTGCTGAGTCTCTCACTGTAAGGATGATATACTTTTGTTTTCTGCATATTATAAGTAGACTGGGAGAATCAAACTACTTAAAGGTTTATGGGTTATAGAAAGTCATATTTCAAAAGAAAACTGTATTTCTATCCATCAACTATGTCTGAATTTTTACATTTTTATGTGGCTATTTGCAAATATTTAAAAATGTGACTGAGCAACTTTTTTTTCTCTTTGTTTTTCAGTGCTGGGGATAGAACCCAGGTCCTCGAGCATGCTAGGCAAGCACTCTACCATTGAGCTACATCTCCAGTCTTGACTGAGTGCTTTTTAATTCACATTGTAACAATTGAAAATGGCTGTGATTTGTTTGGATATGTCTACAGACATTCAATGCAGTTAAAAATGTCAGAGTTTCACAACCCAGACTTTTGCTAATATTGTGCCCTTCAACCTCACCCATAGATTTGGGGCTATTTTCCACCATCAGTACTACAACTGATTCAGCACTTTTATGTCCTATTAAATGTTTACTTTTTAGAAAATTTATATGCCATCTAAATCTAAATAAGAGCACAGCACTGTTTGCTGTTGGGTGATTCTGTAGAGAAGCTACATGCATAACCATGACCACAGCAGAAATAATCCTCCATGGGCCACAGGCACATGGGCAGTAGCTGGGTGCTGATGGATATGTGTGCATGGCCCGCCATCTTGGGTGATCATTGATTAAGACTGGGTTACACAGGATTCCTACCAACTGTCATATACTAATTTGCTCATTTTTAGTGGGGTAGCATAGTATTGTATGAATTATAAGAAAAGACCTGAAATGAACTAATCTGATTTCTTCATGTTATGGACATGAAAACCAAAGTTGGGAGAGATACAAGGGCTTGCTAAACTATATACAAGAACAAGATGAGGATCCAGATCTCTTGTGTTCCTCACATAGTATTCTTTCTTATTCATGTGATAGATAAGGCATTGCAGTTGCATACATTTGGGGCAAATTCCTGGCACGTGCCTCTATTGGTAATACTAGCTGCTCTAACTTTCCATTACCCATAGAAGTTCCTAGGATTTTAGATCTAGAAAGCACCTAAGAGATTATTTTGTCCAACTCCCTGAATTTACAGGCTGAATTTGATGATTGGGCATGTTTTCCATCCATGAGTCTTGGCTAGTGCTGGGGACTAAACTAGGATACTGTCCTAATCCTAGCATGCTACTTTGGTGGAGAATGCAAATATTATACACAGGGGTTAAACTAACAAGTGCCAAAATAGACTACTACACAGAGTGTTTTCAGAAAACTGAGGGGAAGCTGGGAGTGGTAGCACCCACCTTTAATCCCAGCACCGGGAGACTGAAGCAGACAGAACTCTGTGAGATCAAGGCCAATCTTGTCTACATGAGTTCCAGGCTAGCCAGAGCTGCATAGTGGGACCCTGTCTCAAAACCCCCAATTTTTGCTATGTTTAAATGTAGAATATAGGCTCTTCAGGCAAAAATTGGAAAGTTTCATCTGATTTGATTTTGAAGGTCTTTGAATATCACTTTAAACAACATGGTCTTTATGTGGACTTTATTAAGAACATGGTAGAATAGGGTGTATGTTTTAAAAAGAGGTAATTTTTAGAGGTGGAACTAAAATGTATGATGGCTGAGGCTGCATAGCTCATTAGGTCTAGGGAGGGTCTGTAGAGTAAGACTAGAAGTCAGCTTAGGACAGAATCTTCCAGACCACCAGCTTCTGTGAGAAGCAGAGAAGGATTGTTGAAAGAGGTAAAAAATGGTTGGAGAGTTAGGCCCTCACTACAGTGATAGTAGAAATAGTAGTCTATTAGTTAAGTGCTTAGCATGTACCAGACACTCTACCTGGTCCTGAGAAATGTAAACAGTTTGGTCCCTTGGAAGCCCTAGATGGCTGTGTTATTATAGATTGAATGTACCTTATCTGAGGTTCTTGGGACCAGAGGTGTTTCAAGTAAGACTTTTTCCAGATTTTGGAATGTTTGTGTATACATAATGAGGTACATTGGGTAGAGGACATAAATCTAAGCATAGAGTTCCTTTATGCTCCATATCTGCCTTATACACATAACCTGAAGGTAATTTTATTTAATATATATTTTGCCTGCATTTTGACAGTGTCTGGCAAGACATTTTCTACTGGTATCATGTTGGCACTCAGAAAGTTTTGGAATTTGTAGCATTTGGGGGTTTTGGCTTAGGGATACTCAGCCTGCATTCCCTGTTTTACAGATGGGAAACTGACTAATGTCATGGAAGTTGAGGAAGAGTTTCTAGAAGGGATGGTTAACAGTAGAGTGGGTATTGGTAAGATACCAGGAAGGCTGAGAGCCCTTGGGATTTGGCAGGTGATAGAGGCTTTGGTTTTCTCTGCAACAGGTACTCTCAGCCTCTGCATGAGGAGATTGCCCTGCACAAGTACCTCAAACACCGCAACATTGTGCAGTACCTGGGTTCTGTTTCAGAGAATGGCTACATTAAGATATTTATGGAGCAGGTGCCTGGAGGTAAGTATTTGCTCTCTTCTGATCTCATGTTCTGAAAACCACTTGTGAAAATACAATATGGACATCATTGATTGTCTTGCCATTTAACAAATGACAGACCTTTTAGAAATGAGAAAACATTGGTTTTTCAAAGAGTTGGATATGATTTTGCAAATGTCACATAAACAGTTTATTTCTGATTTGTTTAGTCAGACCACAAATACTGTCTACTTACTGCCAGTATTGAAGATAAAGAGTTGAAGAGAGCAAAGTCTCTGGCCTTGTGGTCTGGTCTGATCAGTCTAGTTTAGACATGGTTTGGAAAGGGGTGGAGAAGGGACACAGGTTTCTTTTTTTTTTTTTGACAATTATATACACACGTATAATGTATTTTCATCCACATTACCGTTTGTTATCCCCCTCTCCTGTTGACCACCACTTCCCAATTACTTACCTTCTTTCTTGGGGTGTGTGTGTGTGTGTGTGTGTATGCATTCATTTCACTAAGTTTAATTAGGGTTGCCTGAATGAGTATGGTGAGGATTTTTTTTTTCCTGGAGCACTGAAGAAAATGATTCCCCCAACATACAACCATAGCTCTCTCAACTGCCAATAGCTCTCTAGGGAGAGGTGGGACCTCATCAGCGCTCCCTTTTCCACGATGGAATGTTGAAGGGCCCAATCGTATACAGGTAACTTGAGCCACTGTGTATTCATGATTGCAATGTCCAAGTCATATCTAGAAGAATCCTCATCATCTGAATCTTATATTACTTCTACACCCTCTTACACAGTGTTCCCTGGGCTTGGAGAGGGTGATAGTGGTATCCCATTTAAGACTGAGTATTCAACAGTTACTTAGTGTTGGACCTTTGACCAGTTATGAGCCTGCATTAACTGCTTCTCACTGCCAAGTGAAGCTGTTTTGACCAAGTCTGAGAGTAGCATTAGTCTATAGATATAAACACTAATATTTAGACGTCAGTATGATGGCATGTCTATTTAGAAAAACAGTGGTAGTATATTCCCATCCAGGACTTGTGATCCCCCCAGTCTTAGGCTTTAGACCAGGTTTATAGTATTAGGTATGTATTTCTTCTTGTGGACCAAGCCTCAGATCCAATCAGAACACTATTACCCCAAATACTGTCACGCCACTATTGCACTAGTGGGCATATTGTGCCTAACAGGTCAGTACTGCAGTATACAGCGTCCACAGCTGGTTAAGAATGTTGTCTTTTCTCTCTCAGCAACCTGAATAGCACTTTCTGACACTGTGAACACTAGCCAGCAGGGAAGAAACTTCCAGCTTAGTTCCAGCTTGCTTTCTTATGTCCTGTAACCAAAGTGTGTGGTGTCTTCAGCAATAAGATTGTACTTTCTAGTAGTGGGCATCGAGGAGCAACAGCAGTAACCTATATTGTTTTGAAAGACTTTGGGGCCTCCCTGGCTACCAGTTAGTTCTAGGGAGGTGTCCCACACTTGGCACTGGGATTTTTGTTTAAAAACCTGTGACTTCTGGGAGCAGCACTATTCACCCATACATAGTACCCCCCTTCAAATTCTTTTTTATTATGTGGTTTAGTGTACATAGTTGTTTAGTTTATAAAGCAATAGGTTTCTGTATAGCTTTCTCATGCATCCTTAGTTTTGGCTAACTCTCCCTATCTCTAATTTTCATCCATCCCCCTACCTACCCACCCTGCCATACCCCTACTCCCATTCCCCTTTAAACCTTTCCATACCAACTGCCCCCCCACATACACTTTCATATCACACGGGGCACAGGTTTTGAAAGTTGCAAGATAGCTTATGGATAGTAAAGTCAAACCCCCAGTGCTTTATGCACAGAATCCCCATGTGTAGACAGTAGAATACTGGAAGTAAGAGTTCTTTGGATCTGAAGCTGGCTAGTTTGAATGGGTCCAGCCACTCAAACTGTAGGATCTCAGTTTTCTGGTTCGATTCTATAAAGCAATTGTAAAATTGGAGTAATAACTCCTATAATAATTGAAGCCAAAATTACTGGGCTATTAATAGCCCAATCTCAATCACTCATAGAGTGGGTTAAATGAGATAATACATCCAACAGCTTCTGGAAAAGTGTCTGGCAGTGGGCAGGAGCCCAGTAAGTAAGTGTGCATTGAAACAATAATAAAGTTCCTAATATTTTCATTAAATAATAATTATTATTACCTTAATAACAAATGTTGGGTTTAGAAAAATCACTTCAGTTTACTTCCTTGATCTTTTTATAATGGAATCTTTGCCATCCTGGTAAGTTCTTTTTTATTTTTTTTTGTCCTGTGTCCATTTTTAGGAAGCCTTTCTGCTCTCTTGCGATCCAAATGGGGGCCAATGAAGGAGCCCACTATCAAGTTTTACACCAAACAGATCCTGGAAGGCCTGAAGTACCTCCATGAAAACCAGATAGTGCACAGGGATATAAAGGTATTGACTCCTCTAAGCCACTGAATTGGTGTTTTTCTGAGCAATCAGTGTAGTAAGGCTGAATGTCCTGCTCACATAGGGAGACAGTTTAGCAGGACATCCTCTGTCTCTACCCCACATATCAAGTCCAGTCTTTTTTATATCTTTTTGAGATAGATTCTCCCTGTAGCCCCAACTGGCCTACAAATCACAGAAATCTGCCTGCCTCAGCCTTCCAGGTGCTAGAATTAAAGGCGTACACTACCATGGCCTGCCAAGTCCAGTCTGTCCCACCCTGTGTGGTGCTGGTTGTTCATTTCGATCTGCCTTTTGAGACTCAGTGCTGTTCTTTTCCCAAAGGGTGATAATGTTCTGGTAAACACCTACAGTGGAGTGGTGAAAATCTCTGACTTTGGAACCTCTAAACGCCTGGCAGGAATTAACCCATGCACCGAGACCTTTGCAGGTAAGCAGAGCAGAGCTGATCTTGCGGTGGCCATCTTGGAGCTAAGCTTTCTCCTTGGGCTGTGGTCATCCAAGAGCTACTTATTGAGCACCTTCTCAGCACCGAGTGCCTGTTGATTCTTCATGTGAGTGATGTATTGCCTTCAACTTTAAAGTGCTTTAACTTTGATATATTGATACACTTAGCTATTTGTGGCACGAAGATTATACTGCTTCGTGCCACAAGCAGGGTAGACAAAGGGCTCTGTTGTGGTCTCCTAAGGAGTCTTAACCCAGTCAGGAAAATGGCAGTATGTCATAACAATTGGCAGCAGACCAGTTAAAATCATGAATAATTTTGTGTAATATTACAATATTCTATTGGTCTATCATAAAAATAGCTCTTTAGTGAATTCTGGCACTTGATATTTTGATATGATTATCTTTCCAAAGGAAGCTAATTCTTCTCAGGAAATAGTTTATTTTATGTGTGTTTGAAGAACTGAATTTTCTTGTCTACATGTTGGTAATGAAACACTCTGAGTGTTGACAGGAACTGGATTCAAAGGGTGATATAAATTACCAGCTGGTTTTCCATTTACCAGACCAGTAGGTACAAGGCCGCCCAAAAGCTACCTGGGGCTTTTTGAAATTCCTGCTTAAAAGCAACTATAGCTAGAACTTTGATCCTTGGAAAGAAGTGCTGATTTTTAAAAAGTAAAGGTTTGTGGTCTCCTAAGGAGCAACATAAAGATGGCAAAGGTCTTGCTCGATAGAACTATGAAACAATACTCATAATCTTATAGTTCTGAAATAAGCTATAGATGACAGATGACTGTTCTCTGTCCTTGAATGACGAATGTTGAACGACCAATGGACAAATTGGACTTTATTTTTGGTAAATACTATCTCAATTCTAAAGGACTTTTCTTCAGTAAGAGAACTGATGTGTATTAGTCCCTGGATGTCCACAGTGAAGATACTTTCCCCATCAAAGGGAAATTTAATGTATCAAAACCAACTTTTTAGTTGTGAAGCCAGAAGAACATGTCTTAAAAAGGGATAAATCCATAGCAACAGGTAGAGTCCTCCACATAAAGAATGTGCTGAATCTTCACTTATTGTTTGTTATAAATATGCATATATTTATAGATGAATGCGTATATACGATTGACCCTTTTTTCTCCTCAGCATTTTACAACTTTAACTGAAAATGACTTATAACTTACTCTTTAGAAGCTATCAATTAGTTTGGTAAAACATAGCAAGGGGGGGCGCTGATATAACAAGGAGTTATTTCAAAACCATAAACCTCCAACAATTTATCTCATAATTAGCATCCCTGAGAAGAAAAACAGTCCCAAAGAAAACACATGTATAATTCATGATCTCATGTCACATTTCCCAAGTAATTGGCTTAAGAAGGCATGAATTTTACATTGCAAAATAACACAGGGGTTTTAGGGGATCATAAAGAATGGATCCCATTTTGGTTAGGAATATCCTCCTGTATGTAGTTAGTTTTTGAAAACAGAACAGTTCTGTAAAGAAAGCTCAGCTGGCCAGTACAGAACTCTGGATCTGGTAGATAATGGTAGAACTTTTCCTCATAGATGCTCTAATACTTGACTGTGCCTTGGTAGAACCAAAAGTTTCAGTCGATTGCTTTGGCTCGATCCCTCTCCTCCTGTTTGCCTAGAAAGACTTTTCTCATAGGTTTGGTGAGCCAATTGCAGCAACAACAACAACAAAATGTTTTTGGCTGTGTTGGAGATGGAACTGGGGCCTTGTGCGTGCTAAACTAGTGCTCCACCACTGAACCACATACCCAGCCTCCTTGTTCTTGTGGTAGTTTTAACAGATTAAAAAAATTATCAGAAAATCAGAAAATTCATAACAAAATAAAAAGTAGTTACCAAGAGCAATGATCATATTATTTTCAGTATATCCAACAAATCAGTACTACAATATTTAGAATTGGGAACAGATTTATTGAGGTATGACTTACATGTCATTAAAGCACCCATTTAAATGCACAGTTCAGGACTGGAGAGATGGTTCAGCAGTTAAGAGCACTGTCTGCTCTTTCAGAGGACCCAAGTTTGGTTCCCAGCACCCACGTGGCAGCTAATAACCATCCATAACTCCAATTCCAGGGGATCCAATATCCTGTTTTGGCCTCTGTGGGCATTGCATGCATGAATCCACTGACATACATGCAGGCAAAACATTCATATACACAAAATACAAATACATTAATAATTTTTTAAAAAGATAAAACACATAATTCAATGAATTTGGGTAAATTTACCACATTATGTAGCCATTTCCACAACCCCATTTTTTTTAGACAGGGTCCCCCTGTAGCCCCAGGTGCCCTGGAACTCTATGTAAACCAGGCTACCTGGGTCTCACAGAGATTCATCTACCTCTACCTCTGCCTCTGCCTCCTGAATGCTGGGATTAAAGGTCTCTATCACTATGCCTGGCCCCAGAACCCCTGTTTGACATTTTTGTCTCCCCCAAATGTCCCCCATGTTCCATCTGCAGTCAGCCCCTGCTTTGATTCCAGACAACCATTGGACTGACTTTGTATGTATAGATTTGTGTGTTTGGGATATTTCATACACTTGGAATGCTACAATACATAATGTTTTGTTTAGTCTCCTTCACTTAGTGCTATGCCTTCAGGGATCATGGATGCTGTGGCATGTGCCAGGCCTTCATTCCTTTTCCACTGAATAGTTTCCCATGGTATGGATGATGTAGGTACTTCTGTGGTCATTCATATATGAACCTTTGTGTGGATATGTTTTCATCCCTCTTGCATCCATTCTTAGGAGGGGAATCCAGGACAGGAGCTCTGTTCTGGTCTATGGCTATGGACATCCATGATTTAAGGATGAGAAGTTTCAATTCTTGGCTCAATAACGTGCTACCTGTCTCCTCTCAGGCATATGGTTTACTGTCTAAATGCTTCTAATTTTTCTTGGCTAAAATGGAAATGCTCCTATTATGTACCTTGTATGGTTTTAAAGAATTAATGGATTAATATTGTTGAAGTGCTTTGATTGGTATCTAGATCAGGGCAAATGAAAGTAAAAGATTTGCTAATTAAATAAATACAATAAGTACTCATTTGCATTTAGACATTATAGGCACTTAGGGTTGGACGCTGCCTTTGAGAGAACTGTGTTTCCATTTTTAACTAATATGTTGAACATGTGGGATGCAAAAGATGTCATCATAAATCTTCTTTGTCTCCTACTGACCAGAGCAGTAGGCTTGTCCCATAACATTTCCAGCCACTTTAGATCATAGAGTCATAATGGCACTTGAAGGAACAAATGGGCCAAACTAGGTGATAGGAAAGGTGTGGGATCACAAACTTAGTATTTTTCTGCTCCTCCTGCACAGTGCCAACTATTTGCCCTTCTCCCCGCCAGCTGCACTGTCAGGCAGTGATCTCTACTTTGCAGAGTGTTGGCTTCAATACCACTTCTTTCCCAAGTCACTGACTGCAAGAAGGCAAGGAAAGATCAGCAGCTTGTCTATTAGCACCATTGTATCTGACTTTGTATGCTCTAGGGCCTGGTGTTTGCTGTTCATTTCTCTTGATGGATCCCTCTGAATGTAACCCTGGTACCATGGGCAGGTAGGGGCCTAGGCTGGCCTTTCACTGAATGTCCCCTGAACCTGTCCAACTATTTATCCCTCAAATTGTATCCACTGTTCTTTCTCTTTCCATGGAGGCATTTAGGCTCTGGAAGTGTTTCCATAGGAGTTTGAAAAAGACCCCCAAACCACAAGTGGACTCCACCTTTGACATCTGAGGTTCAATATCACAGATTTATTTGATACTGTGACTTTTTCTCCCTCAGAAACCTATACTGTATACAAGTTATTTACAAGGCACATGTGTAATATCAAGTTCTTAGTGACTTGAAGTCTTTACGTTGGGCAGTCCCCACCACCATGGGAGGCTGCACTGTACTTCCCTTTTCACTGTGTCATTAAGATTTGAAACTTTGGACACTAAAAAAATCTCAAGGGACTTTTGGCAGATGCTAACATGTGTGACTTCCTTTCAAGAGGTAGAATCCTGAATAGAAATGGAACTGCTTGAGTTGCTATGGGCCCACATCCTTCTGGAAGCGGCCTCACTCTTACTCCTCTAATGTGAGAAGGGGTGGACAGTCTATGCTGTCAAAAGCAGCTGCCTTCAGTGCCCTCCTCACATCCTTTTTGTCCTCTCTCAACCCTTTGAACCCCTTGCATTGGAGAAGAGGCTCTTGAGCAGGCAGCCCAAACTTACGTACCCAGGAGTCTGAGGCTCCCTTAGAAAGTAGGTACCTGTAGTCCCTGTTTTATGCCTTGTCCTACTATCTAGATCGTTGCTTGGTGCCTCTGTTGAAGAGTCGTCTTGTGCATTTTCTTTGCAAGTACTTGAAAATCCTGCTTTGGCAACTGCCTAGAGATTCCCAGTGGAGTTTATATCTGTCAGGGGTACTGGGTTAGCACTTGTAGGTCGTTTGAATGCTGTTATTAATTCTATACCACTTCCCTGAGGTAGATGTCTGAGATGTCTGCCAAGCCAGTGACTAGTGAGATGAAGAACCTTTTGGATGAAATTTAGGGGGGCTGTGAGGCCTTAAAGAGAGCTGGATGCAAGGTGTTTCAGTTTGCTTTCAATAGCTATGACAACACCACTACCAACTTGGGAAGGGTTTATTTGACTTACATCTCCTGAATCACAGTTCATCACTGAGGGAGTCCAAGGTAGGAACTCGGGGGCAGGAACCAGAGACAGGAGCTAAAGCACAGGGCATGGAGGAACGCTGCTTACTGGTGTGCTCCCCTGGCCTGTGCTCAGCCTGCTTTCTTATATAACACAGGACCACTTGCCCAGGGGTGGCACCGCTCACAGTGGGCCGGGCCCTCCCACATGACTCAACAATTAAGAAAATGCCCCACAGATGTGGTGACAGGCCAGTCCAATGGAGGCAGTTCTCCAACTGAGTCTCAATCAAAGTGTGTCAAGTTGACAATTAAAGCTATCCAGCACACAAGCAAGGTAATTTTCCAAGATTTGAGCAGGGTTCAGATACAACACAGTGCCTTCTTCACTTGGTTTTCTCCAGAGTCTAGCTTTGGCAAAGCTGACATACACCCCATACAAACATACTGCTAGAATGTTCCTTTATCTGAAGCTTTTGTGTGGCTCCACCTCTCTCTATTGGCTGTTACAGTTGAGCAGCTAGTTATCCTGCGAATATGGTGGTGAGTCAAATGGAGTGCCAAGGTTTCCATCATTGCTCTAAAATCTTCCAGGTATATGGAAAGAAGAGGATGTTATGGCTTTGAAACCCTTGTGTCAGATACGGGTATTCAGGTGGCTTCTTCTTCAGCAGTACGTCCCCTTTCTTTATTCTGTAGGTAAGTCGTGTCAAGTTCTGAACTTGGCCGAAGACCTGGAATCCAGCTTTAGTGACTCTTTTCAGTTTCTCTTAACCTCAGTTTCTTCCTGTGTAAAATCAGAATAACAATGTATGGCATCTCCTTTGCCTAGCCTTATAGAGTTGTGAAAGTCAGATGTCAGTACCACATGGCAGTTCTTTCTGGGTCATCAAATACTGACCAGAAGTCAGATGTGGAGACCAGCCTCCAGGATGGTTGGATGTGGGCTGGATTTAGTGACTCACTTCTATTGAACAGAATATATGGGAATGATGATGTGTGGCCTAGAGACTGGTCATAAAAGTAGCAAAGTACACCATTTCCTTCTTTCAGATCACCCTCTCAGACAAAAGTTATGTTTTGAGAAGTCCTTTGGAAGAGTCCATGTGATGAGAAACTGAAGTAGGAGTTCATTCCAGTCTGAACAAATGAGCTTGAAAGTTGATCCAGCAGGCCCGGTGTAGCCTTCAAAAACTTATGCAGCCCCAGCCCTCATCTTGACTGCAGCCTCAGGAGACTCTGGGCCAGGCCTACCTGCTCAGCTGGCTGTTTATGGATCCCCACTCTTAGACCCTGTGTGAGATCATAGTGATTTTTTTAGGTAGCACTAGGCAGATGGAGCCCAAAGCACACAACCACTGAGCTATACTCTGGGCATGGCACCAATACCTTGTTTGTTTCTTTTTTAAAAAATATTTTATTAGCACTGCTTTCTTTAAGAAATAACATGAGTTGGGCATAGTGGCCAATGCCTTTAATTCCAGCACTCAGAAGGCAGAGGTGAGATGTCTGTGAGATTGAGGCTAATCTTGTCTATATAGTGAGTTTCAGAACAGCTGGAGCTACACGGAGACTCATCTCAAAAAGACAAAAACATAATATGATTACACTGAAAACTTTTTATAGGTTGGAGAATTTGGAAAGGGAGTGAATGGCCAACTCACCCTATAGGAACAGTGACAGATTTCACATTATTGTTGAAGGTTGGTAGTACAGTTTTTGTCAGTAATATTAAAAAAATTATAGTAGACATATAGAATTGAGAAGTTATATTCTAAAATATAATTATATATTTTTAGTTTGAGAATTATATCAGTTTTGTTATTACAGTAATATCTGGGGTTTTTTTGTTTTTTAATTTCCCAGACTGTGATTTTTATCTCTAGCAGTTCAATTAGAGCATAGGTGAAGGCATACTGGGACTGGAGAAGGGTAATAGAAAAATAATGGAAAAGCTCTTGGTGCCTCGTAATGGGAAAGGTCCAACATTAAGACCTGGATACCCAGGATCACATACAATCAGGGACCACAGCTGGTCCTCAGGGGAGGTAGGAGATCTGTTCTAGAGAATCAGTCCTCCTAGGGTCACTCTGTAGCGCCAGCTGGTCTGGAACTCATTATGTAGACTAGGCTGGCCTCCATCTCACAGAGATCCCTCTGCCTCTGCATCCTGAGTGCTGGGATTAAAGGCATGTGCCACCACAGCTGGAACAAATACATTGTTTTTAGCTGCCAAATTTGGGAGTAATTTATTACACAGCAACAAATAATGTCGATGTCCTTACTGAGTCCTTACCTTTAGAAAGAGTAATACTCTCTATGGCCCCATATAAAGAAAATTCTAAATTTAGGTTACAGAGACTGAAGTTATTAAATACTTCAGTTAATAAACAATTCATTTTTTAGCACTGACCTACTTTATTGTAACACCTATAATGTGTTGCATGAAGTAAAACCATTCCCGGGTCTTGGCATCAAACCTTTGGGCTTGAGTATTTTTTATTGAATTCTTGCGATTTTCATATAATACAGTTTGATGATATTTAGATGCCCTCCCCTATCCAAACTTCCTCTCAGTGTCCCCACCCAATTTAATGTACTCCCATAATATATATAAATATATATCTATTTTATAATACAGCCTATAGATTCTGATTTATGCCCCTAAATGTCCTTGTGTGTGAGTCCACCCATTGGGCCCATCAAGGGTCCCATCCCTGTAAGACACTGTCTTCCCCTGAACCCCAGCAACCATCAATTGGCAAAAGTTCCTTGTGTTGGGATTTCTTACCAACTTCCTTATGCCTATGGTGGGATTTTGTCTGGTTTGAGCTTGCATAGGACTTGTGTGTGCTGTTACCATTGCTGTGAGTTCATATGAGTGACTAGCTGTCTGGAAGACTCTGTGAAACAATTACTTTAAGGTAGACACTTAACCAGGATTAGTTATCCATCGCTGTTTGGTTTAATACTATCTTATGCTTCTGCATAATGTAAGTTTATTATCTTAATCTTTTAAAAATATTTATTTTTATTCTATGCATATGAGTGTATTGCCTGCATGTATGTGAGTGTCCACCATGTCGTACAATGCATTGGATCCCCTGGAACTGGAGTCATGGACAGTTGTTAACTGTCATGTGGGTACTGGGAATTGAACCTAGGACCTCTGTATGAGTAGCCAGTGCTCTTGACCACTGAGCCATCTGTCCAGCCCAATTCTCCTAATCTTTTAAAAACTTTTGTATATAAATAAATGAAATTATATTTTTACAGGAACATGAATGCAACTGGAGATCCTCATATTAAGCAAAATAAGTCAGACTCATACAGAATTGCATGGTTTCTCTCACTTGTGGATCCTATATCTTATATAAATATACAAATTGCATCTATATTGTATATATATATTTTTTTTTATTTTTTTTACACAAAAGTAGAAGCGAGACTGTCTGGGAGAATGAATGGGAATAGAGAAAGGAGGAGGGAGAAGAGGGGACTCTGAATAAATATGATCCAAGTATATGAAATATAATTGCATGAAAATGTCTTTATGAAACCACTCACTGTGTACAGTGAATATATACCAATAATTAATAAACATACACATGTCTATTTTTAAAAAAATAGTGTATTAGCTGTGATCCAGTCAGGAAAATATAAATCACTCCAATTGTTTTCACAGAGAGAAGTTAGTGGAACTGTTGCTGAGAACTGAAACGGAAAAGGTTAGAAAGAAGGCTCTGAAACATCAGAAGGAGCTTTGCCACGGTGGGAGTGCACAGATGGCAACCTAGGGTCAGAACTTTGAGGAGGGAATATCCCTAGGTTGGAGCAAGTCCCTCTGAGGGGCAAGAAGTGGTTCTGGGGTGGAGTGACAAAGCTGGATATCAGAGCCAATAGAGGGTCCACAGAAAAGCCTGTTCACGAGAACAGACAGAGAACAATGCAGGTCCTCCTCCATCCTTCCAGGGCCTCTCTAGTGCTGCCTAGCTGCAGGGCCTAACGGGGAGCTGTGTGAAAAGCAGAAATGGGGATCCCAGATCCAGCATCACAGAGCAGAGCTAGGAGATGATACCTTAATAGACAGTACAGTGTTAATTCTTTCCTTAATTGTTTGTAGATCCATTAGACTGTGCATCCCCTTCCAGCACCACTCCCTCTGTTGTTCACAGAAGCAACAGCCTGGAGGGGATATTGTGACACCGGAAGTTCCCTTCCTGGGGTGCTGGGATTTCTTCACAGTGCATCAAGCACACATGAGATGCACTTCTATCTTGCCCAACTTTGCAACTGACTGAGTAGTTTCTCCTTTGGTTTTTGGCTCTGGAGAGCAAAGCTTTTATTTGTATTCTGCTGATCTGTTGTGTTCGCTAATGCAGCCTGGTTAATATTTGTTTAAGCTAAATCAAAATAACTGAAAATTCAGTTAGGTGTGGGGGTGCACACTTTTAATCCCAGCACTGAGGAGGCAGAGGCAGGCATACTTTTGTGAAAGTGAGGCCAGTCTGTTCTACATAGCGAGTTCCAGGACAGTTGGAGCTACAAGGAGACCCTGTCTCAAAAAGACGAAAAATTAAATAAATAACCCCCCCCCAAAATTGCAAATTCATTTATTTCTGGTCTTACTAGCCACATTTCAACAACCTAATAAGTCATCTGTAGCTAATGGATCCCATATTGATAGAATTCATTTCCATCACTGAAAAGCATTCTATTAGTCACAGATGTCCTAGAGTCTTTTAAATGTTCATAGGAAAGTGGGTATGGTGGTATATATCTGTCATCTCAGCACTTGGGAGGTTGAGGAAGGAGTGTCACTATGTGTTTGAAGCCAGAGTGGGCTACATAGTGAGTTCCAGGCTAGCGAGACACTGGATGGATGGATGGATGGATGGATGGATGGATGGATGGATGAATGAATGAATGAATAAATAAATGCATTCCAGGCATGATGGTTCATGCCTACAATCCTAGTACTCAGAAGGCTGAGGCAGAAAAATCAAGGAAAGTTAATTTGGACTACAAAATGAGTTCCAAGCCTCTCTGGGCTATAGAGTAAGACTTTGTCTCAGTTAATTGATATTTCATATGACGGAAAATGCTAATAAGATCCCGAATCTTCAAGAAAGGAATGTATTAGCTTCTCCAAAATGCTTTTTTAAACTGATGAACCTTCATTTTCATTGACGAAACCCAGGAAGCCTGCTTTGCTTATGTTATCTTGAGACAGATCCTTCCATTTCTCTGGACTTCAGTATTCATGCATTAACTGAGATCATCTCTTAAGTTTGCTGTTTTGTTCTAAACCTCTTTGCCAACTCGTAGCATCTGCTGATATCATTCCCACATTTCTCCTTTCCTTTTTTCCTCATGCCTAATCTTAAGGAAAACCCAAGATTTTGTTCCTCAAACTCTTGATTGGCCTCCCTCAACCTCCACTCACATCTTTGAATAATCCCTTCACCTTTCTGCTACCATCTGGTCATCACCTTCCCTGTGGCAACCACTGGTGGTTTATGACCCGTGGGATAAAGTTCAGTGTCGGAGCCTTCAGAACACATGGGGCTGTGCCCTTGCCACCTCTTTTCACCTTGCCCATGGTTAAGCACCACTTGCTGTTTCCTTGACTGCATGCTCGAGTTTTGCTTAGCTCATCCCTTTATCTCCTGTCCTTTTGTCTACCTCTTTGGTCTTCATAACAGAAAGCTCCTTCACTGACAGTGTGAGCTGCTTTGGACAATGACTAATTCTGGCAGAGGTGAATATCCTCCAGTGGGCAGATTTTGGCCAGGGACTCCCAGTCGCCTTCTCACAGCAGTGCCCTGTGAGACTGATTCTTGCTCATCCCTCTTTCAAGGGATTAGACCTGCATTGCAGTCTGACACTCTTGCCTGTTCCCAGTCAGCACTTCATACACCTTCTCCCCAACACCGCTTATATATCTAATCTTGTCTTGGCATTTGCTTGTCAGAGACCAGAATTGACTCAGCAATAATTTCCCCTCTTCACACTAGGCCTAATCAAGCTTTTATCCCATTAGTGCAGCCCTTTGTGGTGGACTGTGTTAGATCAGTGGGTTTGACCACAACTGCTGCCGCCCTGATTGTGCCCAATTCTTCCACCTGGCAGTTCCCTGTGATCAGCCTGTTCCTCTCATTCTACTTTCCCTATATTTGACATGTATTAAAGATGCTTATTGAATTGGGCTCAGTTTTATCCTTTGAGAGGCTAAATAATCCTCTTTTGATTATGACTCATGTTAAAGGAAGGCATATTGCATGTCTCTGGTTAAAAAAGGATGCAATCAAATGATATATGCGTGAGAGAATGTTCTGTCTAGCATTAATGAAGTAGTTAAATCCACTCACTTATGTACTAATGACCCATTCAATTTTAAGCAATATAACACTCCCAAGTCTCTGTTCATTTGCTTTCCATATAGGCACTCTGCAGTACATGGCACCTGAGATTATTGATCAAGGACCTCGTGGATATGGTGCCCCAGCTGATATCTGGTCACTGGGCTGCACCATCATTGAGATGGCCACCAGCCGACCTCCGTTCCATGAGCTTGGTGAGCCACAAGCAGCAATGTTCAAGGTAATATAGCTTTATTTTTGGTGGTTTAGATGTTGGGGTGGAACTTGCAGATGTGAAGTGCAGGTGTCTATTACTGGTGTTCAGTAGGATGTTCAATAGGCTCTTGAGTGCTCTGTATTCTGGGTGCCTTTGTTGTTTTCATCCTGATTGGGTCCCTGCAGAAGGGTCTCACAGCTTGCCACCCCATATCAACTGCCAGGATAGCTCCAAAGCCAAGATGTCAAATTGAGAGTCTTCTGACTTCTAATCATAGTAGAACCCTGAACGCAAGGGCTGGAAGTCAGCAATGACTTTCCTCCAGCACACTGGTGACTCTGATGGACTCATTTGGGGCTACTGAAGATCATACCTGTAAGCTTCCTTCACAGGAATCTAGAATGGATGGTACTAGATAAAAATGCTATCTACTCTCTGATCTATTTTCTTCCTGTGACTCTTAGGAAGCCCAGCTGACAGGTACAGCTTTGTGAATTTGTTCACAGTGTATAAGTAACTCTCCTGATCCTCTTCCTTTCTCCTGTTTTTACTTAGCTAATTAGTTGTGCAAATTCTTGAATGGAAATGTTTTGACTTTTTTGGTGGCATATGAAGGAAGTTTTTATTGCCAACAAAATATTTAATAAATATCACCTGTGTTTTCTGGGGTCCTAAAATCCTCCAGAAAATTTTCAAGAAACTTCTACTATGAAGTACCTTAAAAAAGCATTATTTTTACATAAAGGGGACAATTGTCAGTTTGTGTAACCTGAAATGATATGTGGAGGTTCTAGCCCCAGTAATTGAGAACCTGCCCTTTATTTTGTAAACAGAATCTTTACAGAGGTAACCAAGTTAAAACTGGGTCAGTAGAGTAGGCCCTAATGCAACACGATGGGTATCCTTACATGAAGGGCATATCTTGACACAGAGATCTCAGCACTTAGAAGGCTGCGACGATAGGATTACAAATTTGAGGGCAGCCTGGGCAACTTCTTAAGACATTATCTCAAAAGCAAACACACACACACACACACACACTTGGACACAGAGACATCTAGTGGGAAGACTATGAGGGTATATAGAGAATGCCATGTGGAAGCAGGGAGTTGGGGTGATGCATCTTCAAGCCTGGAAATGGAGAAATGGCCTACAAACCAGAAGAATAGAAGAGGTAAGGAGGGATTCCCTACACATGTTAGAGGGAGTCTGGCCCTCAAAATACTTTGATTTCTGACTTCCAGCCTCCAGAACTTTAAGAAAATCCTTTACTGTTGTGTGAGCCACCTAGTCTGTGGTTCTTTGTCACAGGAGACCCATCAAACCAATGTGGAAGCTTTTAGCATCACCACAAGACATTCTTAGTGGTATACTTATGCTGGTCATGGTGGCACATGTTTATAGTCTCAGCACTTGAGAGGTGGAGGCAGGAGGATCAGGAGGTTGAGGCTACTTGGTAAGTTTGAGGCCAGCATGAGATACACAAGAACCTGTCTCAACCCAATCCTACCCTACCCCACAAAGTGATGCCTTTGCAAGGTGCCAGGTGCTATGCACTTTGCCATTTTCTGAGAGCCGGAGAGGAAACCACTTCTGTCCACTTTAGATTCAGGTTCTGAATGTTTCTTTGTTCATTTTGCTGCTGATGGGCACTGCCTGTGTCTTTTCCTGATTGCTCAGGTGAGAGCTCCATCTAGCATTTAGTTATAACTCTTAAGTTGCTCTTCTAGCCATAGGAGCACTGCCCTGAGAAGAGACATAGCACTTGATCAAAGGCTTTGGGTCAATAAAACTGGAAGGCTCTGTAGTTTTCAACACTCATATAATGGAGCAAGGGAGTCTGAACCAGCCCCCAGGACAGCCAAGGAGTGGGCAAGGAACATGGATATGAAGACAGAATGGCTTCCACCTCTGGACTGCTGAGTAGACTTGGAAAAGACACAGGGAAGACCATGGATTTTAAGATGACAACTTCAGGAAGTGGTTATATGAGATTCTTCACGAGATTCCCATGTCATGATGAGACATGGTGACATCTGGGAACTGTCAGTTGCTCCCCTATGGGCCAAAGGGATAGCCTTTAGCAGGACAGTGATCAACTGGCTAGAAGAGAGGCCAAACCAACCCTGTTCTAGCAAATTCTAATAGGAAAGCACAGTATTGTACCCCATTGGGAAGAGGCGGGGGGTTTTTGTAGGGTAGCAGCTTCAGGCTGTGCTTCCTTGTGGCTTAGAGCTGAAGGCTGGGATTCTGAGCCGTGGATTGAGAGGTATGAGGGGAGCGATTGATGCTCCTGGGATATTTGTGTCTGAGAACAGTACCTACCTTTGAATATCCTCAAGTGGAGACTTTCCTACCCAAGCTGTAGCCCAAGTCCTTGGTTTTCTCCTGTAGTGCAACAAACCACCTCTGCTTACACCTCTGGGCTTACAGCAAAGCTGTTCGTTAGTTCTGAGTTGACTTGTCAGTCCTTCCGTGGTCTTTCCTAGGTTTACTCATGGGTGCATCCAACTGGTAGCCTCACTAGGGCAGTATCACCTGACAGGGAGCTTCTGAATGGCTGAGGGTATAGTAGGAAGGCTGGGCTACTCTCTCCACATTCCTGTCATCCTGGCTCCCTTCTCATGTTATGTGGTGGTCACCAGACTCCAAAACAGGCAAAAGAAGAGTTTCTAGGCCTCTTAAGGCCTTGGCCCTGAAAACCTCCAATATTGCTTCCCCAGTGATCTGTTGGTCAAAGTCATGAGAAGCTAGCTAAGACTCTGAAGCAGGGGAAATAGACTCCATCTGTGGATGAGAGGAGCAAACAGAAACATCACATAACCATCCGCACAAATTGAGTGTCACTGTGCTGCTAATACTCTATCCTCTCATGAGGATGGCAGATGTGAGTGCTTCCTATGGAAAACACATATACCTGAGTTCACTCAAGGCTGACACATGTCCTTAACTCTCCCAACAATGCAGGTGGGGATGTTTAAGATCCACCCTGAGATTCCAGAAGCCCTTTCAGCTGAGGCCAGAGCCTTCATCTTGTCTTGTTTTGAGCCTGATCCTCACAAAAGGGTCACTGCTGCTGACCTACTCAGAGAAGGGTTCTTAAAGCAGGTGAACAAGGGCAAGAAGAACCGAATTGCTTTCAGGCCCTCAGGTGAGGCCTTCTTGGATGGTGGGGGATACTCTGGGCTTGTGCTCTTCTGTGGCTCAGATGGAGAAGTGGCTCTCCTAGAGCACTGAGCTGCCCGTGCTGGGCCCCTCTGTATGAAGAACAGCAGGATTGGAGCAGTAGTATTGAAGGGGTTTGCACAAATATATATATCTCCTGACAGGCACAGGGGCATAGGTCACTGTGACGCCTTTCCTGAACTTGGTGAAAGCCCTTCTTCGGAGAGCGTTAAGAGGGGAAAGGCCAGAAGTTGCCTGCCTGAGGTTTTGTGTCCTGCCCACATGCGAAGCCTTGTGCTTCATTCATGTCTGGAGGCTGGCCTGTCAGCCTCTGTTGATCCTGGCCTTGATTTAAAAAAAAAAAAAAAAAAGGCATGCCAGGGAAGTCTGCATATGGTAGCTGTCATGCAGGCTACAAAATCCGAGTTGACACTTCCTGGTGCAGTTAAGTCCTGTCGGTGAATGAAGATTGGCCTCTAATAAGAAAGCCATTTGTCCCCTTCCCGGTGTGCGTAAGTTAGAGGCGAGGGCAGTATGGCTCACCAGGTTGCTGCACAGGACCTAGTCCTCTTGTGTCATCAGCCCCTTTGCGGTCCAGCCAAGCCTCCATTTTTACTAGGATCCCACCGCAGGTGACTAGCACCAGGTTAGAGCAGTGCAGGCTTAACAAGCTCCCATGTGGGTTCCTGGCCTTTCTCTGAGCCTCCCTACTCTCTGTCTTTCCACAGAGGGTGTCCGGAGTGGCACTGGTACCCTGGCCCTGCCCACATCAGGTGACTTAGTGGGCAGCAGCAGCAGCGAGCATGGCTCCATCTCCCCAGACTCCGATGCCCAGCCTGAAGCATTCTTTGAGAAGGCCCAGGCACCTAAGCATCAGTTCAGCCACCTTCTCAGGTACGGCCAGTGCCTCTTGCCCCTCTGCTGTGGTCCTCTAGGGGTACTGGCATTCCTCAGTGGCAGAGTACCTGCTGGGTCACAACCATGCAGTTGGGAAGAGCTTTTGCTTACCTTTGGCAGGCCAGCAGTGTGGCTAAGGGGCCACTTTCTTCACTCACTGTCCCTTTTCCACCCTTTCAACTTCTCACTTCTTCCTCCCTTCCCTTCGCCTGTCTTCTCCTCCCCTCACCCTCTCTTCCAGTCCCTCTCTTCCTCCAGTTGTTCTCTCCCCTTTTAACTCCCTTCCGCTCCTCCCACCCCCTTTTGGTCCCCTTTATTTCTCCTCCCCCCTAACTTGGGTGCCATGGGGGGAGTCAAGGAGGGGAGGACACATCCCTTGCCCACTAGCATTCCTTCTAGATTCTTCTTCAGGAGCCTGGAGCCTATGGTGCATTCCTCTCTGCCCCTCCTCCATGGCAGAATGCTCTGACTTCCCAGGTACACACAGGAATGGTTGCATGTGTTTATCCACAGTGTCCCAGATGAGAGCTCTGCCTTAGAAGACCGGAGCACAGCCTCCTCATCCCCAGAGGACAGGGACCCGGGCCTCTTCCTGCTGCGGAAGGAGAGTGAGCGCAGGGCCATTCTGCACAAAATCCTTTGGGAAGAACAAGACCAAGTGGCTTCCAATTTGCAGGAGTGTGTGGTCCAGGTACAGGCCTGAGAGAGGTCGTTTGATAATTCCATCCCTCTGCCCAGTCCACCTCTTCAACAGGTATAAACAGACACAGCAGGAATTCCTGCACCGGAAACATTTGCATGGCTGTAACAACCACTGAATGTCCCTGTTATCCTTCACTTTCCTAACAAAATCCAAAGAAAAAATCTGTGGGCAGGTAAATTGGCAGAGTACTGCAATGCCTCCGGCAATTTGGTGGGGTGGTGCTGCCTCCTGGTGGAAAGCAAGCCAGATGGCAGCCAGGAAGCCCGGAAAGGTGAAAGAGCAGACTCCCAGCAGCCTCTGGCCTCCTCCCACCTCTAAGACACTCTGGAGCGGGATGAGAGAACAGCAGCTTTAGGGAGAATGATTATGGAGGAGAATGGGAATGTTCAGTAGGTCACAGTAGTGGAAACTGTTCCTTCTCCCTGATTTGCACGGAAAAGTCTTTGAAGAAAGGCCACTGTCCTGTGAACTATGCCTTCCTACAAGCATCACTGATGGGAGCCCTATGGAGTGATCAAACAGGAAGGCAGAACCATTCCCAAGGGGCTTAGTGCTGAGGCTGTAAGGCCACCCACCTATCCGGGAGGAAGAACCAGAACACTGACAGGAAGGACATGGAAGGGATACAGGAAGCAACCCTTTTCCCCTGGGAGTTCTCACGGTTAATTAGCAAATGCAGTCTAGTTTCCCACTATATACTTTTGAGTTTTCTATCCATCTTTCTCAGAGCTCAGAAGAGTTGCTTCTCTCAGTTGGCCACATTAAGCAGATAATTGGAATCCTGAGAGACTTCATCCGCTTCCCAGAGCAAAGGGTGATGGCGGCCACAATATCAAAACTTAAGGTGGACCTGGACTTTGACAGCTCATCCATCAATCAGATTCACCTGATCCTGTTTGGATTCCAGGATGCTGTGAGTACTCTTTTGTGCCCTAGAGAACACGGTAAACCAGAGTTCACTCAGGACTTTCTTCTGTAGCTCATAGCCCTTCTTGTCTGTTCACAACCTGAATCCTCATTTTCAGCAGCTCTCAACACTAAGCATGTATAGGATATGGGAACAAGGCATCTGCCAGCAGAGTAGGTATGTTTGTGTGCCTGCCCAGATGGGATTCCTCCAGGACCCAAACCAGGTCTAGTTCATCTTGTGTCACATGCTCCCAATCAGTCTTTTCATTCCAAAGACGCTCAATAAATGCCCCTTGAATAAATAACCGAGGCAGAGTGTGGTTGATCCAATTGCTGTATTCATCTTTTAGACCTCAGTGTGACTTAAGGTCAGCCTAGAAGATTCATTCGAAAGAAATATGTCAGGCAGAAATCAGGGCAGCACAGCTAATACTTCATGTCAGAGGGAGAAGCAAATTAGGACTAGCAGGAACTTTTATTCCTTAAAGTGAAACAGAATAGACATATGGACTTTTGTGATTTGTAGGTAAATAAAATTTTGAGAAACCACTTAATTAGGCCCCACTGGATGTTTGCAATGGACAACATCATCCGCAAAGCAGTGCAGGCTGCGGTCACCATTCTCATCCCAGGTAAGTGCCCTCTTTTTGCAGTCAAACTCAGTTTCAGACTGTGGAAAAGACCAGCATTACCCTCTGCATTCAACGTTTGTTGCTTTCTTTTTCCTTGTTGGCTTTAGACTTTATGCTTGCCTGAAGTAAATGCTGTCATATCTCTTTCTGGGACTAACAGTCTAGATAATATCTCATGGTGTCCATTTACCTGCCCCGTAGGCATAATGAAGTGGCCATGTACAGATTACAGTTCTGATCTTAACAGGGAGTCAACATTTGAAGGCAGGGATCCTTCAGTGCTCCCTGATGCTTATCGGACAGTTGATAATTAAAATGCTGTTTGTTCTCTTAGAATCATCTTCTCATACAAACTGGTCTTGGCGTATGTGTGTTCACTCGCACGTGCACATTCATTCTAGAAATCATATTGGGACCCCATGCCTGTACATGCTGTCTCTCTGAGCTACGCCCCAGCCCCAATCTTGGGCTGGCGTACACTTCTTTTTGAAACGTTAGAGCAGCTTAATGATCAGGTTACTTCTCCTTCTCTGGTACTTACTTTTACTGATGGTGGCAGGCTTGAAGAATGATTCTGTTGCTTTTGCCCCTTCCTCTCTTCACACTGAGCACTTTGCTGGTCACTTCTACCTGTTCTCCTGAATGCTCCCTATAATAGGCTCTACTTGGAGCACTCCCTTGTTTTTACCTCTGTAAAAGCCATCTGTCCCTAACTGCCTTCACATCCTCAATTCTGTGTCTTTATATGTAGACTGGGGGTGATGATGCTTACACTACAGAGAACCCAATTCAATTGTTTCCCCTTATGTCAGTAATCCCCTCATGGAAAACTGCACTTAATGCTCAGCCTAGGCCCTGCTGAAATGTTATTTTGATACCCTGGTCTGTGTTTTTAAGAGCTCCAAGCCCACTTTGAGCCTGCCTCTGAGACTGATGGGGTAGATAAGGTCACAGAAGAAGAAGAAGAGGACAATCCCCTAGTCAATTTGCCCTACAGAGAAGAGCACATGATACCCAGAGGCAACAGACCTGGCTTGATGGCTATGCAGGAGTGCCAGTCCCACCAGCAGCACCTGAGCCTCCAACTGAATAATCTCAGGCAAGAGACCAACAGGTAAGGAACTTCCACACCCTCTACCTGGATCAGGGGTGGGACAGTAGCTCAAACCATCAAGACCCATTGGTTGTTGAAAACTTCACTCACAACACAGAAAATAGTCTTGTCACTGTCAATGACCTGGGCAAGGGTGTATCTGCAGCTTCAGCAGGGGAGCTAGAGAAAAGCCTTCCTTCTTTTAATGCCAGGAACCAGACCTACAGTGCCCTGCCACAGATCAAAAGCAGCAGTATCTTGAGTCTTGTCTTCAGCATGATGGAGCATGTGTCCCAACAGTAAGACAACTGTAGCCTTTGGGTGGGGCGATGGCAGTGCATCCTATAACTCTGTCCTGAGCACTAATTATAATCCTTAGGCAGACATTAGATTGCTTCTTCAACTCGAGGACCCTGGAACTGCCATAATGTTCTCCCAAGTACACTGGTCTGTTTTGTTTAGTATTTCTATGTGAATATGATTCCCCTTTGCTCTGGAGAATCACATTATCAACGAGCTCTTTAAAAATGTCCACAACTATAAGAAACTAGTTGGTTCTTGTTCCAAATGATGCATTGTTGCTTTCTTATCATTGGTAATGCTATCATAATGGTTAGACTAGGTACTAGGCACACGTTTTGGATGAAAAAAATGCATATAGTACGCTTAGGGAACTCCGAAGTTTAATCTTAGGCAGATCTTAAAGACAGAATTGCAGTTAAATGGTTGTGATGGCAGAACTCTATGTTTTAAAACAACAAACATAAAGGTTGGTAGTAAAACTTATCATTCCTTTAAAACTTCTTCCTAGTAAGATTCATAATCATCCAACTCATACAATGTTCTACACAGCTTCAAAGGTTATTTGAACAGACAGGACATTAGTGTGAATGGCTAATGAATGCACAGCCTGGGAACCCCTCCCACTACACACAGGTTCAAGCTACAATTTCAGTCTGTTCAAAGAGGCTCTTCTTAAAGACAAAGATGAAGAGCCAGCAACATAGGGATGGGAAAGGCTTTTTTAGTTGAGTGCCAGTATTTCCTCCTTGCAGGGGTAGAAATGTCCATCTCTTTGCTATGACTTCTCAGGGGAACATTACTAATTAACTTCATTAAAGCTTAGCTAGCTCTATATTCTCTTGTTCACCAGCACCGGTAAATGAATTAAAAGGACACACCGTTAAAACCAATTATCTTAAATATTAGATACATGAACAAACAAAAAAGGCTACCATGGTTCTGACCTGCCAACCCTGTTCCTTCCGGTGTTGAGGGAACCCAGGAGTTTGAGGTTCAGCTGTACCAAAACTTGCCTTTCTTGTTCTGGGGAGACAAGAGTGTTACCAGGAGATCATCTTGATGGGCTGGGTGAATTATTTTACTCAAGGCCTCAGTCACTACAGCCTTAAAACTAGGCTACAACTTAACCTACATGGTGTTATAGCACGGTTCTAGCACTGTGTGGCATACTTAGTGACTGTTAGCTCAGTAACAGTCCTCTTGCCCCTAGATTCAGCTACTTTATCTGACTTGGTTTTAGTAATGTGGTGGTATTTCTGGTTGAGTCCTGTTAATATCAACATGAAATTTGCTTTTGGTTCCTGATACATTTTAAAACAAATACTGTCTTAGTTCATACAGGCTGCTCTAAGAAAATACCATAATCTGGTTGGCTTATAATCAGAAGTTTACTTCTCACAGCTCTGGAGACTCTGAAGTCCAAGATCAAAGTGCTGGCAGATTTGGTATCTGGTGAGGGCCTGCCTCCTGGTGTACCGACAGCTGTCCAATCACATGTCCTCACATGGTGAAAGGGCTCTAACCTCCCCATTCTCCAAGCCCCAACTTTATACCATTTTAACAGAAATTGACTCCATTGCAAAAATATACCCCCACTCTGAGTATGGGTCTTTGTGTCAAGGAGAGTAAAAACACAGGTTTCTTCTACAGAGGCTGAAGCCTAGTGGACAGAACCAAGGAAACAATCCACCTGCTTCTCTCTGTAGCCCCACTGTTGGGATTGTGCTTTTCTGTTTGTTTTCCCAGTAGTTATTGTTCGGCAAGAGTCGAACTGTGGACTTTGAATATTGGCTTTTTTTTAAAAAACAGACTTTGGGAACACCTATTTCAAAAAGAGAGAGAATACCAGAATCTTCTACGGCTGATTCTAGAACAGAAAACTCAAGAGTTATATCACCTTCAGTTACAATACAAACCTATCGGTGAGTCACTTTCCATCTGTTGTAATGTAGGTGTGTGAAAGAGGGACAAGAGGGTAAACCAGGCCTCTAGATTCTGGAATATTAATCATAGGCAACAATATGAATTGATGCCAAGTGAAAGAGCCAGACTCAAAGGGGGCTGTTTGAAGAGTAGGGACCAGTGTGAGATGAGGGGAGAGCGTTAAATATAATCACAGTATCTAATATACAATGTATGAAAATGTCATAGTAAGACCCATTATTCTATACACTTACTACATACTAATATGAAAAATGCCTTCATACCGACTCTGGTTCCATATTCTGGAACAGGCAAAACTATAATTGATAGAAACCAGAATGGTTAGATGGGGGCTCAGAAGGTAACAGAAATGGATTATGATGCATAACTGTATGTCAAACAAACTCTAAAAGGATGCCTAACTTGGACCCTCAGGTGGCATTCCTTAGAAAAGTGTTACAGATACATCTTGGAATGAGAAATGAATAAGCTCTGTTGCAAAAATCTGCATACAAGCTTGCTTCTTCTATGTGCAGTCAGGGACACTGAGCCTAAAAGAAGGCACTTTAAGCATTTAAGTGAGACTGATGCTAGCATCTCAAATCCCAAACACTACTACTCTCTCTGGAAAGGAACCTGAGAATTACAAATTGCATAATAATGTATTAAAGCAGCTCAATCATCCAAGTTTAATTCATCTCCTTTTAACAGCACATTTACATTCTGAATACTTCATTACATCTACTTTTGAAGCATTTTATGGTTACACAGTATTACACAAAAAACAAATCTGTGACATTACAGGTGGTACAGAGAACCCAGCATCCCCTAACGGGCCGGGAACAGATAGAGAGCTTATAGACTGGTTGCAACTACAAGGAGTGGATGCAAATACAATAGAAAAGGTAAATTTCTGAATCAAAAGGATTCCTATGATATTGTTAGAAAGCCGCTTATGTCTTATATATTGAATCTTTGTTTCAGATTGTTGGAGAGGATTATAGACTTTCTGATATTCTCAATGATATCACTAAGGAAGATCTAAGATGCCTCAGACTACGGTAGGAGCTTCCAAACAGTTTGTATAATAGAATTTTTTTTCATGTGAACATCTTTTAAAATGAAATAGAAAGCAAAACACTGGTAATTTCCTGTAATGTCTGACATTGATTCCCTTTCCTACGCCTTAGCAAACACACTCATTCTCCCTTCAAACTCTTGAGTTTTTCCAGGTGGGAAGACAGCATGAGTACCAACCAGGCCGCTCTGAGTGGCAACCTGCACTTGTGTTCCTGAGGCATTTTAAATATCTGTACTCCTATGGCAATAGGGCACAAGTGTTACCGCATACTTTTCAAAATGTAGTCTCTCTAACATATGACAAATGTAGAAGGAGACCTGTGACATCTTCCTCCCGAAGCATTCTACACCTGTGTGCAAGATTGCTTTGAAGTTCGCTTTTCTCATGAAAACTCTCTTGTTTTGCAGTGGTGGCGTCCTCTGTAGGCTCTGGCATGCTGTCTCCCAGCACAGAAGACAAGCTCAGGAGTCCCCACAATGAGCTAAGCTGGGGCAACTGAGAAAAATACTCTGCCTGTTTGTGGTTAAAGCTTCCATTCACGTACACACATTCTGCTGACTTTGCACAGAAAGACTCTTATTCATTTAATTCAAAGCACTTGAATTTAATTCAAAGCACTTGAAGTGTAAAGACTGTCCTTATTGAAAGGTTTTTTTAATCTATTATTTATAAACATGATTAGGATTTATAGAACTGTATGTAATGTCAACACTGACCCAATATATTATTACGTTCTTAAGATTATACTTCATTAAAAAAGGTCAGCACACCTTGAATTAATTGCTGGAAAGATAAAGCACTGTGTTATTTGGGAGCAGAGACTAGGTATCTCCATTTGAACCTAGTGTAATACTTAACTGTGAAAGGTCAAAAAGTGTGCCTTGCAATGGGAGTACAAGTTCATGTTTGTTGAATGTCTAAATGAAGAAAACTAAATTATTTTGCCTTTGACATGATTGTGAAGTAGCTTTATTTTTAAAATGCAATGGTTCTTTCAGCCCTTGCCTGATCATGATTCTTTTTATGATGGAGACATGACAATCAATCTACAGAGCTTACAGTATCATAATGCGCGGCTACCTCTCTTCTACCTGAGCATTAATCCCAGCATGCCTCCATGAGGATATAGCTACGGTCACCCCAGAAAAGGTGGCAGGCTTGTTCCAGGACATAATGAGGGAAGGTTAAGCTCTGCATTACCTATTTGAAACCTATACAAGTTCAACACTTTATAGTATTCACATGAAACTGATCTAATGCATCAACGAACAAACTGCATGCAATTACTCTCCCTTTAATTTATGTGCTATTTTGTAAAATGGTGCAGATATTATTACCTGTCCTTAAAGTTGAGAGCATAGAGTTCCTTAGAGTGGATGACGAATGGCTCATCTACTACACACAGTCTCCTGTTAACTGACTGACTTAAACTTGATCCACTGGTTAGCACCACGCACTTCAAAAGGTGGATCGCTGTTGTAGATGTGATAGCCTAGTTCCTCCAAGGGTGGCTCAGGATCAGCTGTGGCAAACTGGGCCGCATCCTCGATTTCTTTCCTCACTTCAACATCAATCTCCTAAACACCAGATTACAGTGCAAGAGGTCTCAGAATCAACAATAGCTCTGATACCAACTAGAATTGTCTCAGAATCTGTAGCTAATGGTCACTATGACTCTTCTAATACTAGAAGTATTAATGTTCATTATTTTGAATGACAGTTTTATAAGAATATACTCTAGGGACAGCACAGGAACTAAAAATCCAAAGTACATATTGAGGGGAGATGTAAAGGCTGACTTAACTCTTTTTTCAATTATGTAGAGGCCAGAGGATGATGTCAAGTATTATCGTCTATTGCTCTCCACCTTATTTTTGAGACATCTCCATTGCCCCCCAGTTTTTAGCAGAAAGACCAAAAACAGTCATAGCCCTGTGAGATTTCAGAATAAACAATGCTACTTCACTTTTCTGGGCTTGGATAAACGCAACTTTCTGGCTACCCAAGGATGGCAACATTTTGTGAGGAGAATGATTGCAGAGGAAAGATCCAACCTTTAAACCGGGCTTAAAACCTCCAAGAGCAACTGTACCTTTAATTCTTCAACACTTGCAAGATTGCTGTTCACCATTCGATCCTTGAGAAGCATAATAGGGTCACTCTTACTTCTTACTTCCTGGATTTCCTCTCGTGTGCGGTAACTACAGAGAGAAGACACAGTGATAGGTAAGAACAGTGCCTGTAGATTGTGGGAGGGGTCTGAAAATGACCCAACTGCATTGTATGAAATTCTCAAAAATACTTCTAAAGTGTCTGTGGAACAGACAGCTTAGTCAAATACAGGAGTGTGTTTTGAAAGGAAGGAAACACTAATGCTCGTGTCAGTGTGGGGACAGCAGGGCTGGAGGGCTGGTCTGCATCTTTCATAGAAAGCTCTACATGCTAACTCAGGGCTTCTCTAGCATTCTGACAAGGGCCAAGTTTTGGTTTCTTGGTTTTTTGATCTGAAGGGTCACCAGACCCCACCCCTCTGGCCTCATGTTTTTACACGGATTGGGCAGGCTTTGAGGCATCAAAATACCAAGCAGAAAGAATAGAGACACCTTACCTTTCCCATTAATATCCCAAAGCAGCACAGCTAGCAAATGCTTGGGCACCAGCTTCTCTGACTGATTGTGTAATATATCCTTTTCTTATATTGTATTTGAAATACCATATAATCTACAAAGCACATTATTCTACATAATGTGTAGAAAATCTGCCCACCCGCTCTGGAAACCACACTTAGATTCCCCATGACTACCTGACTCCAGGGTCGCTCATACTGTGCCCATGGTAACGGTAGGTCTGCAGTTCCATCAGGATGGGCCCCTGAAACAGAACCCGTAAGTAGTAAAGACAATGGGGACAGCAAATAAACAACCCTAAATGGAAGAACCCCAGCATCCAGCTTCTATAAATCACCTGACCTGTCGAGAGTTTATTGGTTAGCTGCTTTTTTTGTGTGTGTGTGAGGGAGTCTTTTGAAATAGGGTCTCTCTCTCTACGTAATTCCAGCTGGCCTGAAACTCACTATGTAGACCAGGCTGGTCTTGACCTCACAGAGATCTGCCTGCCTCTGCATTTTTACCAAAAAGTAAACTGTAGGGGCGTGCTTTCTGGGCTGTAGACCACTGATTCAGAATGACTGGTTAAACTAGCACTGAAGCTACTTCAACCTCTTTTTATGCCATTCTAGTCCCCTCTCCCTTACTACCACACACTGAAAGGTAAAACTCAAGATAGAGTACACTCCTCCAATGCCCACTATATAAGCATTGTGGGGATTCCAATTGGGTCACCAAAGGGCCTTATGATTAATGAGGAATACATAATAACCAATAGGCAAAAGAGACCGTCATAGTAAAGACAGAGGCAAATTTCTAAGGAAACACTACAAGCAAAGATTTAGCTCGAGTACGAGAACTGTGGACTGTTCAGCAGAAGGTAAGCCACTGTTCAGAGTCCTATTCATTCTAATGAGACTGGGCTCCCCTTACACAGTTCACTTAGCCACTATCCTAAGGCTAGCTACAATAGCCACTTGGGGATATTGCTTTTAACTTTGAGAGAAAATTCATAAATCTATAGTCAAAAAAGCTTAAAAAAAAATCTTTACTCTTACCTTCCCAGCCCTACAATAGGCAGCCGCAAACTTTGTTGCCTCTCGGACACACAAGATATCCATTCCATCCACCTGTTAATAAAGGTGGAATTAGCAGACTTTATTATCCAAATCCATTTTACCTTTGTTATGGTGCTGGGTGATGGGCCTCACACAGGCCAGATGAGTCCTGTACAACTGAGCTATACCTCCCACCCCTACTCTGACTTTGACATGACCTGCTCACACAGAAGATGATGAAATAGCTCAGTTTTGCTAAGACTGTCTAAAACCCATGCAAGAGGGCCTGTAGCTGGCAGGGTATGGCCATTTCTACAGTAAGTGAACTTACCCTCAGCCCAGGAATAAAATCTCCTCTCTTGTAGTAATCCGTGCTGGCCGCCGCTCTCTCAACAGATGTTCCCATTCCATAGCGGTTATTCTCACAGATAAAAATACAAGGCAATTTCCACAATGCTGCCATATTGTAAGCTTCGAATATCTGACCCTAAAAGTATTTATGAAAGGTCAAGTGGCTTCATTTGCTTATTTCTCTAGACCGTATCACCATCCTTAAACAATTATTGCTCTGCTTGGCACAAAGGCTAAAAAGCCTCACCTTCTAAGCGGTGGAAGGAGTGTGAGCTGGGGGTGGTGAGAAGCAGTGGCACCCACACATTCTGGGGCCCTACTACTAGTGAACACACTGCAAAAATCAACATGGAAAAACGTGGAACCACGCAGTTCTATGCTTTATCATCATCCATCAGACTCACTGTATAAACAAGAGTAAACTAGCATCAGATATTCAACATCTAAGACAGGTTCTCACTAAGTGCCTTCCAGGGACTGGTGATTACTGAAGCCAGGACAGGATGAGCAAGGAGATCAAGAGGTAAGGACCAGACACCACTAGACTAGTTTGACATTGCCCTGGAGTTCAAGGAAATGTGTCTGTGGGGTACAGCACTGGTTTGAAATTGGTCAGAAATTTCAACGTCTTCCACCACATGGCATGTTTGCAAAGCACTAATGCTGAGCAAAAAGGAGCTTCCTCACAGGAATGTACCCTTAGAAGGTTCTGGTGAAACATGTTGAGAAATGGCCGTAAAACCAAATATGAGTGTGCCGCATCAAATGCTATTTCCATTAATAAGCAACATACCATTTCTTTACAGCTTCAACTTGGAAACAACTTTCATAACTTTGGAAATAAAACTAATTGTTATTGGAAAGTGGAGAGAGGTACTTACCTGATTAGCGGCACCATCTCCATATAATGTCAAGCAGACCTCATCTTTCCCATTGTACTTGCAGGCCAAGGCAATCCCTGCTCCCAGGGGCACCTAACATTAACAAAAAAGAAATTTCACTAGTGTTCAAATACGCTCAATTTTAACTCCTGGACAGAACGAGGGAAATTATACTGGTTCTCTGAATTCTTCCTACCCCAATCCTGTTTCAATAAACCATGATTATATTGTTTCAACCAGGGTTCACATTTCTGCACTCCAAGATAACTATAAACCCTAACAAGTCAAAAAAATGAATCCTAGATATGAAATATATATAATTGAATCTAGGCTAGAGAGATAGCTCAGCAATTAAGAGCACATAACTAGTCTTGGAGAGGACCTGAGCTTAGTTCCCAACATCTACATGGAAGCTTACAACCGCCTAAACTCCGGCACCAGGGATCCAACACCTCTGGCCTCACATGTACATAAACAAGTGTGCACGCACACACACACAACTAAAAACAATAAAAGGATGGGAGAGATAGCTCAGCAGTTAAGAGTACTGGCTGCTCTTGCAAAGGACCTGGGTTCAGTTCCCAGAACCCACATGGCAGCTAACAACCATCCGTAACTCCAGTTCCAGGGGACCTAACACCCTCTTCTGGCCTTTACAGGCACTGCACATACATGGTACACCTGTACATGCAGGCAAAACACTTATATGTATAAAGTGTTTTTTTACATTACATTTTTACATTTTATACATTATATGTATAAAAATAAAAAAGGTTTTAAATTTAAATACATCATAGAACTTTACAGTAGATATTACTGCATGCTGTTAATGCTTCATCACTCATTAATTGGTGAGAAGGAGGACTCCCTACTAACGAAAGTGGGCTTTCAATTATTAGGCTGAAGATCTGACAGCATCTCTCTCCTTATCTGGCCCCAGTGCTAGCACTGCCTGTGAGCAGACCAAGGAGGGTGAAGTATTATGATGAAGTCATTAATGTACTGAAGTCTAAAACAGAAAGTTGAAGGGATACCTCTACTGCTATAGGCTCTTACTCATAAACACATCTAAAAGCATAAACTAAACCATTACCCAAATCTACCTATTAATTGTTCAAATAGCAAGTTAAAAAAGCAGTTGTCTTTAAAAGCAAACCAAACTCCCCCACATACTGAAATCCTTCAGCAAGAAGTTCTCTAGGGTGCAGAACTTTTTCAACACAAGCCCAGACCAAATCTACTGAAAAATGAGACCTTCCTCAAATACCTGAGCTCCAACGATACCATTGCCCCCGTAGAAGTTCTTGGCGTACATGTGCATTGATCCACCTTTCCCTTTAGCACAACCTCCTCTTCGTCCTAGAAATGGCAATGTATACATTCATGCATGAAAAACTAAGTACACAAAGCAATTAAAACTACACCCCAAGGCGTTACTGAGGCCAATTCAGTAAGTTTGTAATGTCTAAGTTCCTGTCGCTCCCGCAAACATGTTCTTCCTTGTCTCTGTACCATTTGATTAAAAAAAAGTTGAACTAATTCCCATGCCCTTTCGCCATTCCCACTGTGCCTGCTCTAATCGCTTAGTTGCCTTAGGTATTAGCACAGTAACCCTGACTTTTTTGGTGGGGGGGAGGCAGGTACACATACCTTCTACCTTCTAACTTCTCCTACACTGGTACGTTAAATATCCACATTTCAAGGAGGACACAGAAAAATCTTACCCGAGGGGCCAGATGACTTCACAAATGGTTTATTCAAAGACAGAGATATCAGAAGGACAACAACAAAACCGTCAAAAGATTTTAACACTAACTCAGTGGGAGGTATTTGAAAACTTAACTCCACTCTCTTCCCCTTTCTGTAAATTCATAGCAAACCTGTTAGCTCAGCAAGAATTGCTCGGACAGGAAGGCCCCGAGTGAAGGTGAAGCCATGAGCCCGATAGGATGTGATGAGATGGTCCGTGGGGTTTATGCCGGCCTCGAGGCCCACACAGCAGGCTTCCTGCAGCAGAGGAAGAAGGAACCACGAGGCAATATATTATGTGTTTGTGGATTTCAAAGTTTCTGTTAGATTCAATATTATAAAACGTAGGTTAGCAAAACCTGTCATTAATAGCCCACAGAAAATGACTATTTTTCATCAAAAACAAAGTATAGAGTAAGGCCCCATCCAGGAGCCATAAACAATCCACAAATGTTCTGTTTACTTTAGCCTGAACAGTGATTTAAAAAAAAATCCCCAAGTCAGAGGTGAACAATAAAAAATTGATGGACTATCACAAAAACCAAGGAAGCCATATAGCCCTGTGTTTCCATATGGAAATAACTGGCTAGAACCAAGTCTTGGCATCTCTGGGTGGTGCATACCCATCCTAGCTCCCCACTGATCCATCTCACCATTCTCTAAATTCTGTTATGCATGCCCTGTGCCAATCATTTATTTTACCTGGCTAGCTCCTGCAGGCATTGGAATCTGGAACCCTTGGCCTTAACTCATTGTGATGCTTAAAATTGTCAACTTGAAAATATCCAGAATCACCTACAAGACAAACTCTGGCTCTCTCTATGAGGATGTTTCTAGATAGGTGAGAAAACCCATGGTAACTATTCCATGGGTAGAGTCCCAGACAGAATAAAAGGAGAAAGCTGGTGGAGCAGCAGGATTCATGCCTTCTGCTTCCTGATTGCAGATACAATGTATCAACTGCCCGAAGCTCCTACTACCATGACTTGCCGAGAAGCCTCCTTATGTTACTTTGGTCCTGTATTTTGTCACAGGAGAAAAGTAACTAATACACCCAGAAGGCAGCAAAATAAGTCCTTCTCTCCCAAAATGTATACAATATAGATGACTGGGATTCCAGAAAGTTTTAAAACAGCAAAATTCTAAGAGCAGATGCAAGAAGTCAAAAGTGTTGGGTGTGACTGAATAATTGAGTGATATGAATGAGTTTTGGCTATCTAGTTTCTATTCTAAAATTCCAGCCTCAAATATTTCTGACATAAAAGGCAGAGTAAAACAAAACCAAAGTGAGGTGTGGTCGTGCTTGCCCTTAATCCCAGCACTCAGGAGACAAAGGCAGTCAGATGATATCTGTGAGATCCAGTCCAGCCTGGTCTACTTAGCAAATTCTAAGCCAGGTGAGATTACAGGGACTCTGTCTCAAAAAAAAGAAGAATCAATAAATAGAAACCATATCAAAGCCAGGTGTGGTGGCTCATGTCTATAATCTCAGCACTCTGAAGACAGAGGCAGGATTGTGCAAATTCTAGGTACTCCAGTGGTTAAAGATGTCTGGCCACCAAGCCTGACCTGAGTTCAGTCTCTGGAACCCACATGGCAGAAGCAAAGACCACCTCCCATAAGCTGTCCTCTAATCCTGCTCCCCATACACATGTGTGCCAACCCAACAAACAACAAAACAAATGTTAAAAAAACTTTAAGCCAGGGGTGGTGGCAAATGCCTTTAACCCCAGCACTCAGGAGGCAGAAGCAGGCAGATCTGTCAAGTTTGAGGCCAGCATGGTCCACATACCAACTTCGAGGCCAGTCAGGGCTACATAGTGAAAGTCTACTTTAAAAATTTTTTTTAAAGGATGGAAGGGAGGGAAAGAAAACGAAGAGGATGGGCCTGGGGTAAAGAAAGAAACCATATTTAAATATCTAAATAACATATAACAAACCCATCACTCACCTGACCATCACACAAATGACAGAAACCACGAATAATTTTCTGTTTATACAACTGGTCTGCCTTCAACTCCATCCGGCGCACAGTCTGCATCATCCTGTAGTACTTGAGCCCATCCTCTCTGGTGAGCACCGTAGTGACTGGAGGACCCTCTTCTAGTCGGTGAAGGTCACATTTCTGAAATGGAGTAAGGTGGTCATCCTCCACAAACATTGCTGACTTAATCTAAAATCTAACTCCACACAAGTGACATTCAACTTGAAAATAGCAAAGGACCACATCGGCTATGTGTGGTGGCAAACCCCTGTGATCCCACCAAAATGTTCTATCCTGAAAGTCAAAGTGTGAATCAGAATGCACCTATGGAAAGCCAGGCGCACCAAGTGCCATACCTCTTACCTTAATCTCAAAGGTAGCATCATTTGCAAAATTACGGGACGCCACTAACACTCTGCTTGCCTAGAAAGCAAAAATGTATCAGTCAGTGCTTTGTTTCACTCTAAGTAGTAAGTCATCACCATCATTAATCCGTGTTCTGGCTAAAGCAAAAAGGTGGCAAAACCCAAACCCATTTATTCTGCTGTCAAAGACATCACAGTGAGAATATAACAGAATTGCTGGCCAAACTGAAAAAACGAGATCACTTGTGGGCTTTGTGAGAGTCACCTGCAAATGGATACTTCCAATCAAACTATTGGTTAATCCATATTTGAGGCAAACTACTCTTCTAATGACATACAACTGTGAGGAAGAAACAATATGTTCAACAGCTTTGTCAACTTGACACACCTGGGTAAAGGGAGCCTCAACAGGGAAACTGCCTCCATTGGACTGGCCTGTGGCCATGCCAGTAGAGTACTTTCTTGATTGTTAAGTGACATGGGAAGGCCCAACCTACTGTGGGTGGTGCCGGCCCAGCAGGTAGTCCTGTATTTTGTAGGAAAGCAGCTGAGCATGGGCCAGGAGAGCAAGCCAGTAGGCAGCGTTTCTCCATGACCTGTGCTTCAGTTCCGGCCTCAGGTTCTTGCCCCAAGTTCCTACCTGGGGATCCCTCAGTGATGAACTGTGACTCGGAAGATGTAAGCCAAATAAACCCTTTCCTCCCCAAGTTGGTTTTGATCGGGAGTGTTTTGTCATAGCAACTGAAAGCAAACTAAGGCACTTAACTATTCAAAGTATGAGAAAACTACCTTAGTGAGAAACATCCGGGATAGAATCAAAGAGGTTAATGGGTTTGAGGCAGCCATTTTATAACCAGAGGCCTAAATCTTGAGAAGTCCCTGCTGAAGCCACAGATGGGTTCCCTTCTTGATGCTTGGGCAGCTATTACTATCCAGGGGTACTGACTTCTCTCTACTCTCACAACTGAACAGATCAGCAGAAACATTCCATGTGATGGCTAAGGTTCAGGTTAGACCACAAAAACTTAGAATGACTCAAAAGGTAGCCACTTTTTTTTCCGCCACATTTTCAGGTACTCAGCATCATTGCCTTTCATGGAGATTTGAAGCAGGTCCCACGTCTGTCTGTCTCTCTGACTTGGAGTTCCAAATCTCCCTGTCTCCACCTTCCCAATGCTAGAATTACAGGCATGCATCGACTTCTACTTGTCTGACGGATAAGCAGACCCCCCAGTAGATGCCAAAAACAACTAGCAGTACTGAACACTACTGAGAAGCACTACTGACACCAAGACGGCTGACCTGATGACAGTTAAGATGGCTCCTTGGTGACCAACCAGTGGGTGTGTGGAGTATGCAGAGTGGATATCTAGACAATAGGTGACTCACATCCTGAGCTGGACAGTGCAAAATTGCATCATACTATCTAGAACAGCTCATAGATTAAACCTTGTGAATTGTTTCTGGAACTTTCCGTTGAATATCTTCAGACCACACTTGACCACAGGTAACTGAAACCAAGGAAAGCAAAACCATGGAGTCGAGGAGAAGGAAGTAGGAGGGGGACTGCTGTACTAGTATTGGATAAAGCCAACAAATAAAGGAAATGCCACTACCCAAGGAAAAGAAATTCAAATATCAGTGAGAAATGGTTCACTTAAAGAGGTAGAGAGGAAGTATAAATATATCTCAAAATGAAAACAATTTAGAAAGTAAAGCTGAAAGCAGCTGGGGAGCAAGCAAAAGGCTGTTTGGCAATCATGAAAAGTGCTGTTTTGGGAGCAGTTAAACTACTATTTTGTGGAACCAGAAATATCTATATTGTATTGCAAAATCCACTTGCAGATACAGTTACAAAACTAGTTTGGGGAACACTGAAAGTAGAGATCAAACCAGCCAGGAATTGGTAACAGAGAAAAGGTTAAGTTTTCTCAATTACAAAGTGGAAACAATGAAGCCAGATTACAACATAGTGTTAAGTAGTAAAAAGCAGGAAGGGCTTTGGTACTATGTATCACAAATACGCACAGAACAGTCCGTAAGGGTGATGAAGGGAGCAAGGTTAATGCCGCTGGAAGTCCTATCAGAAGTGGGGCTTACCACAAGATTTGTAACTGAGACCTTTTTCTTGTTGTGGCATCTCCCTGTAGCCCCAGCTGGCCTAGCACTCACTATATAGACCAGGCTGGCCTCGCTCTCATAGAGATCACCCTGTGTCTGCCTCCGGAATGTAGCGATTAAAGGCATGCACCATGAAGCCTCACTTTGAAAAGGGAGCTTTGAAAGGTAACTTCATTATTCTTTTCTTCCAGCAGAGACATGAAATAATTATCTTTAAGTGGAACAAGGATTGAACCCGGGACCTCTTGTATGCTAAGCACATGCTCTCCCACGGAACAGGACTTTAGCTCCTAAATGAAATTCTTCTTTGGCAGACTTATGAACAACCTATTCAATAAAATAAAAAACTCGCCTCTAAATACATAAAGAATTATTCAAGTGATGGAGGAAAAGTATTCTTAAAATTCCAGAATCTAGCCATGGTGGTGCATACCTTTAATTCCAGCACTGAGGAGGCAGAAGCAGGGGGAGGGATGGATCTCTGTGAGATCTGGGCCAGCCTGGTCTGCATAGCAAGTTTCAGGCCAACTGGTAGGACAGGGAGACCCTGTTAAAATACCCAGGATTTACCAGGATAGATGTAAAACCCGACCCACTATACAAAACGCCAAAAAGATACTGGTAGTCAAGAGCTCACAAGAGATCATACCAAATACAAACAGTAAGACAGAATAGAAATTTTAAATGCAATTCAATTCGACAAACCTCTAAAACTACTAACCTCACTCAAAAATAAAAACCACAAGTTTGTCAGTCATTTCCGTTTCCCACTCAAAACTCTGGTGAAAAGACAAAGAATCTATAAGCCCATGGTAAATCTCCACACCTTCCTGGTTTTAAAAGGGAAAGACAAACTGAGAATAAGACGTGAAAAGGTTCAAACAAAAGGTTCAAACCATGCAGAGTACTGAGACGGAAGATAAAGGGTTTAATTTGAGGCAGAAGTGTCCCAGCCACAAAACCGACTGCCTAACCTTCCTCCCTACCCCCACTGAGCTCTCAGGCAGACATAGTGGCTCTAGTTACACAAGTCTGTGTAGTTAGGGGTGGCCACTGCTCATTATTTGTCAGGAGGTTTAAGGTGGGGGAGGGGGCAAGACTTAAATTCAAAAGTGTCTTTTTACATGTGCAAGAAACAAAAACCTTGAGCTAGTTTGTGTCATATGCATTTAAGTAAAAAACATAAAAAACACACCTGCAAGTGTGAAAATTTACAAACTATCAAAAGATACATTAGTCTACCCTGAGATAAAAGATCAAACTTTGTTTTCTATATTTTGAAAAGCTTCAGGAATGGTTCCTAACTACCATGTAACTAAGTACCAGTCACACAGAAAAACCCTAGTTACTGGTGAGTTTTCACCCCCAAGTGAGAAAATAACCGGGCATATTCTACAGTGACTTCATCTCTGAATTAAATTTTTCTCCTACTGTATGGTGATGAAGAACCCTGTCAAATAGAGGAAATGATAAACCTGGCTTTCAGACAGAGTAATAAGCCTACAGTGAGTGTTTATCAATAAAGATTTAATTATGTTTCCAGTCCCCTACTAGTACAGTCCTCTGTCTCCAAATGGGAGCAGGTCTTCAAAGCAGAAACTCTGCAAGAAAGGTGGAACATTTGTTTTTAGATTACAATTAAACGTCTTGAAATGCTGTGTTTGAGTTCAACAATATTTAATTTTTTTCTTTCCACTGTTGAGTGGTACAAAGCTTCTAGGTTTTCAAGTCTATTCTTGTATATCTCGTCAACTAACAATCTTTGGTATACACCTAAGAAACCTGTAAAAAAAAAGTCCATATTACTCATGTTCAATTAAAAACTGGGTGTGGTGGTTCATGCCTTAATTCCTAGCACTTGGGAGGCAGAGGCAGGAGGACCTCCAAGACAGCCTGGTCTACATAGGGAGGTTCCATGCCAGCTGTAATTACAGGAAGACCCTATCTCAGCCCCTCCCCCCATAAAACCCTTACGTTGCAGGATTAAAGCATGTGAGGCTTCCGGCCTAACACCGTGACGGAAGTGCACCTTCCGCTGGTTCTGATTCAAATGCTAAAACAGATTTTGATCAAACTGCGTTTCCCCATTAACTACTGTAGGAATCCCATTGGCTTTGACCTTTCCATAGTCTGCCCATACCAAGCAGAATTGCATCAAATTCTGAAGAAATCACTAGAACCAGAATAACAAGTCAAAGCCCGACGGCAGTAATACCAAGACACAACACTTCAATGTGGCTAGAGGTCAAAATGCTAAAAAGCTCACGTGTCAGGCACCTCTAAACGTCAGGGCCGTAAATTTTAACCTCTAACCCCCCATCACTGCTACTTTCTTTCCCTAATTTGTACCCTAATCCTCTGCTTAAGGGTGTGTAAGGGTAAAGCTGGTTTCCTCTGACTGCTCTGAAATTAACTGCCAACAAAAAAAGCTGAGACGTGGAGGGAATGGAGGAAGTTTGTTTGCAGGACTGACACTGTCCAAACCCTCCATAGAGCCGCCGACCTCAGGTGATCCACAAATGTACACCCAGCTGGCCGATCGTGCCAGACGCTAAGAACATAGGTTGACACACGTGCCACTGCTGAATCCTCAGGCTAATCCCAGGCGGTACGGAGTCTTATTATCTCCATTAGAGATGAGGAAACTGGACCCCGGGACAGTTTTTTTTTTTTTTTAATCACTTTGCTTTTTCTTGGGGCTTGCTAAGGACTCAGGGCTAGTAAACGGTGAGGTCAGGGTGTTTAGGGAACAGGGACTCGGAATTCCTAGCTCTTTGCTATGTCGTACGCGGCATCTCTGCCAAGAGCACTGACAAGGAGAGTGGAAAAGAGCGGAATCAGGGGCTGGAAGACGCCCAAGCTCCGCCTTCCCGGGTCCAGCAAAGCAACGGGCAGTTCTGGGGCGCAGCTGTCCGCCGGCGGGGAAGCCGGCCAGAGGGGATGGGAGAGCGCGGCGGGCTGGGGCGCGGACCCAGCAGCAGCGCGCTCCGCAGCCCCGCAAGCTTCCACGCCGCTCCTCCCGGGGCCCCGCGCCAGCTCCGGGGTTCATCCCGGGTGCCCGGCTGGCCGCGCGCTTCGAGGCCCGGCCCGCCCTCCTCCCGCCCCGCCTGGGTCCCGCTCCCGCCCGCCCGCCCGCCCCGCTCGCGCCCCTCGCCAGCCCGACGCGCTCAGGCGGCCTCACCGGCTTCTGCGCAGCGCCGGCCAACACGCGGGACACAGCGGCGAGCATCTTCCTCATGGAGCGCACGCACACGCGGTGACACCGGTGCCCAGACACTCAAAAGGAGCGGCTCGGACGTCCCCAAGTCTCCTTCAGGCGCCCTGAACCGATGCCACGCCCGAAACGCAGTGACGGAGTCGGAACGACATTACGCGCAGCGCCAGCCTACAGGCCAATCGGGATGACTGCTGGGATCCGGCCCGCCCTCCCGAGAGGCCTGACACCGCCCCTAAGAATCAACCAGAGCAGGGGCGGGGCTGTGGGCACCTTCCGTCCCTCTGCGCTGAGAGGGTGAGGAGGCGGGAGCCCAGGGCGCTTGCGTGGGAAAGTCGGGGGGCCCCGGGAGGCCCAGCCTTCCACTTGCTTTGTGCACCACAGGCCAGAGGAGGAGTGCAGGCCGGTCCTGCCGGTGATGCAGCTTTGCAGCCTTCGCGGGATGCACAAAACCTATGACGGCTAGCGAAGGGTGGGGGCCTGAAAGACCATCTGGTTTCTAGAAATGATTCTGCCACTAACTTGAATTTAAAAGATCACATGGGAATTGCAAAATGTTGGCCTTGTTTACTAGAGAATAGCAGAAACAGATTTACCCATTAAATGTTGAGAGTTACCAGGTGTGGTGGCGCTTGCCTGTCATTTTTGCTATTTGGAGGCTCGGGTAGGATAATTGGGAATTGGAAGCCAGGCTAGTTCAAGACAAACTCGAGCAACTTGGCAAGACTGTCTCAAAAAATAAACACAAATAAATAAATAAAAAGCAGATGTTGCTAACTGACCATATGCGTACAACAGTTCAGGCTTACAGCTTATTTTTTCTTTGAGTTTCTGTTAGCTTGCTTCTTTCCATGACGACTCAGTTTTAGGAAATCAGATTACACACGAGTTTTCTGTGCATTGTACTAGGAAAAAGGCAGAATCCTGCATTTCTTTTGTGCCATTGTTTCCCAAACACTATGAAGACAACAGACTATGAGAACAGTGAAGGAAATGTGTAGATGTTATTTCTTAAAGTTTGGAACACTGTGTTAGGCACAGGGGAGGAGGTTATGTTGCATTAACGAGGTAACGTCAAATTATAACTAGATCAGAGAAACTGAGGTTGATTTTCCACTCATATGTTCAGCATAGATTGGCCAGGGACCTTTTCTATGATGCCACCAGGAACCCAGGATAAAAGGTTCTCTAACAATTCAATACGTGATCTCCATGATTAATGCAACATGGGAGGAGAGAGTGCCTGAAAGTCCTCTCAAGGCCTCTCATGTGCTTTGGCTGATTTGTCTCCTTTCTCTGCAAATGGTAGCTCTGTGACCTGCTCTGTCATCCAGGTAGGATGAAGGATGAGACAAGTGCTGAAAGTGATGCATTATAACCCATAGAAGAGAAAACTCACAAATCCTTCTCCAGTACATAACTGGATAAAGAAAAAGAGAGAAACGAGCAACATTTCTTTACAATGGAGTTCCAGTTAATTCAAGGATTGCTGAAAATAGAGGGGCACAGCTGTAATCCTAGTGCTGGAGAGCCACAGATAGGAGCATCCCTGGAGCTTGCTAGTCAGTCTAGCTGAATTAGTATTCTCCGGGTTCAGAAGGAGACCCTGTCTCAAGAAATAACGGAGAAACAAGGGAACTGATGTCTTAATAAGTACAATATTTTCTTTATACTCATTTTCACAAAAATCATAAGGTCAGGGCCATCAAGATGACTCAGCCTGAGGACCCGGGTTCAAATCCAGGACCCACATGGTGGAAGAACAGAATCAACTCCCATAAGTTGTTCTCTGACCTCCATATGTACACCTTGGCACTTGCCCACCTACACACACACACACACACACACACACACACACGCACGCACACATACGTATGCACATGCACACGAATAAACGCAATTTTTTAAAAAATAGCAAAGCCAGAGTAGGAAGCATCTTTGAGTGTGAGAGATGCCTTGTGATGCTGTATCAGGTGTGAACAGGCGTGTTGCTATAGCTAGTGGTCAATATGTATGGACTACAGGGATACTGGATGTGCTACAACATTCATGAAGGGCTCCCGGAGCTGGAAAGGAGGCCAGGAAGATGGAGAAAGAATGTCCTAAGGAAGACATAGTCTTTAGAAAGGAGGGTTCCTTCATCTTGGATTGAAATGAAGACAAGGGACTTTGCCTTCTAACTTTTGACACCTCCCATGACACTCATCAGTTTATGACAGGAATTTCCAGGAGATTTAGAAATTCTGTAAGTTTAAGGCTTTGACTTTTCCTTTGCAAATCCTCTTTAAAGTTCTGAATCTAGCTGAATTTTAAGGCAAAGTATGGTCCTTCACATGTTTCCTCCCTGAGAACCAGCCTCTAGCAGAGAATAAAACAATCAAACTCATAAAAGTCAGCAAACATTGGAAACTGTCTCTCATGAGTGGGCACCATGCTGGCAGAGGGATTATAGCTGAGTGCCCTTTTGACATTGGAACTATAAGAAGGGTGTCCATAACCATAACACAATAAAATTAAAATGGCAATAAAATGCAACAAACCAATTTAATCATATATCAAGTTGCTGGCATAACATACAGAAAACAACCTCAACTTACTTAACACCAGGGAAAAGTGTTTATGCATCCTTAATGGGCTATGACCACTGGGGAAAATGAGCTGCCATATATACATATATATGTGAGTATTATATATATAATTATTTTTATTTATCAGTATTTTTATTGATGCTGGAGATTGAACAAAGGACCATTGCAGTCCCATCAGTGATATTATCTGAAGCAACATACAAAATAAAAATAAATAGATAAAACAAGAATCAGCCGAGCCACAACATCAACAAACCCCAGCAGTGCACATACGAGACATTAGTGACTAAATTATCTTTAGTTAATTAAAAAAAAAACTATATTGTGAGTTCCAGGCCAGTCTGGTCAATGTAGTGAATTGAGACCTTGTCTCGAAAACAAATCCAGATTTCTCTGTTTGGGCACTTGCTACATATAGCACTTTGCTTATGTCAGGTGAGTATTAATACTTCTTGACATTCATTCGTTCACTGAGCAATACATGTTGAACCTATCTTGTGAACTGGTCTCTGGAGGGACAAGAGACAGTGGCCTGATGGATATGGTCCCTGTGCTCCTATGGAGCTTGTGATCTGGCAGACAGGGGAAATGCAGCAGTTAATAAATAAATAAATGGCTACATATACAATTATAGATGTCGTTTACTACCATCAGTTGTGTTATGGAACATAAGGGGCTTGGAGGGTCTTAGTGTGTGCTAGATAACTTGGAAACAAGAAGCATGTAATTCTCATAGTTTGAGAGGCTGGGAAGTCCAAGGTCAAGACACTGGGACTAGCCATGTGTTGAGGGCTGCTCTGTCACACCTGGGTTACATAACTTATCATGGCCTTCTCAAACTGTCTGTCCTGAATTAACTTTTTCAATGATTTTCCAGGCTGCTTCCAAAGCAGGAATAGTCTTTGGAAACTTAGGAACAGGCCTATGGAGAAGCAGCCTAGTAGCTGGACTCTGGAGCTCGTCCGCCTGCTCTCAAATCCTGGCTCAGCCACTTACTAGCCATGTGACCTTGGGCAGGTTGCCTAACTTCTCTGGGCTTCCGTTTCCTCATCTTTAAACTGTAATGACAGCATTCATCTCAGTGCTGTCATGAAGCTTACATGGGTTAATATTTAACAAGCCTTAATCTTGGCCCTGAATGTGCCTTATATTAGAATTTTTGGGCTTTATATAAATATGCAGATCTTTTGACTTCTTGGTGCTTTTGGTGAAAACCTCTTTCTCTCAGATGGGTCACGAGAATGTACTGGTTACACATTTGGCAGATTTATGAGGTAACTCTCTTCCTGTTCAGGGCTCCTTAATGGAGGACAGTGCAATCCCTCAGGGATCCCCAGAGCCACCTCTGCCAGTGAGAGGCTGGCACAGTGATGGGGCATTTGGCTTCATTGGGCAGGGTCAGCCATCCTGGGTAGCAAAAGCCATTCCTACTTCTGTGTGTGTATATGATGTGTGTGGGGGTGTGTGTGGTATGTGTATATACGTGTCCCTGTGTGTATGCACACCTGTGTGTGCACACCTGTGTCAGTGCCAATGTTAGTATGTCTTTCTCAATTAGTTTCCACCTTATTTTATTGAGACAAGGTCTCTCCCTGAACCTGGGGCTCACTGAGTGGCTAGTCTATCTAGCCAGTGAGCAACAGGAGTCTTCCTATCTCACCCCCACCCCTAACACTGGTATTACAGATGCTTGCAGCCATGCTTGGGTAGGAATGGAAAATCAGGTCTTAATGCTTGTACAGTAAGCACTTTATGCACTGAGCCATCTCCCCAGCCCAATTCATACTTCTCATGCAACCTTCAAATATTTTCTATTGAACGTTTATGTGGGGGTGGAGGTAGGTTAGCTGTGTGAGGACTCTGTGGATTTGCTGGGAATACAAAAGTGCTTGCTAAGTGAGCAAAGGGACAATTATGTCAATAATGTGCTTTGTTCTGGGCTTTCCCAAGCATTATCTATCACTGCAGAAAAATCCTATGCTCAACAGCAAGGCTTCAAGTGATATTTGAGTCACTGAGCTAACACACCTCAGGTCAGTCTACATGCAGTCACTCACAGCTGTTGTAGCTACAGCGATTCTATATTTAGAAACTCCCCATTGAAGCCCACACATTTGTTTATGCGAAATGGCTTTCACTTCTTAATGTTACAGCCTTTTGAAAGTCTAAATCGGATGCAAGTACATAGGATCTATTATCTATGGCTTTCAATTCAGGAATGTAACAGATCTCTACCGTTATGTGTCAAAGAATTCATGGGAGCTGGGCATGATGACTCACAATTGTAATTCCAGTGCTCAGGAGGCAGAAGCAGGAGGATCACCATGAATTCCAGGCTAGCCAGTTCTACACAATGAGTTCTAGGCCAACCTAGATTATGGAGCCCCTGTCTTAAAAGAAGCGGGTAGCGTGTCTGGCATAGAGTGCAGAAGGACTGCAGATTTTCTTCCAGAATGCTAGTACCCCCAGTTGGCACACTTCACTCAGTTAGTGGTTCTTAGTTGCTTTGTTGGCCCCCAAATTTGGTAAGGAAATGACTTTTTGGGTAGTTCTAGTGATGGAACTCAGTGCCTAGTCCATGCTAGGCAGGTTACCATTAAGCCACCGTGCTAACCTCAACTGCTCTGTTACTTGCTGCCTCCCATTTTCTCACAAGCCTCAAAGCATAACACTGCCTGAGTTGCCCTTGGCCATCTCTCCCACCTGTCTTTCCTCAGCTTCCAAACAAGTGCCCCTCCCTGGATTCTCTAAATTTCATCATGGTTGTTTCTGTGACAAGGGCTGGCTAGACACTGCTAGTGTGCCAGGCGCTGAGCAGGCAGAAAGAGGAGAGAGTGGGAGACTAAGGAAGAGAATGCCAGTTCTATGTGTCTGTTCATACTTAGAAGTTTTAAGCAAAGGTGGGAGGGGAACCTTTCTCACCCTATTCTCTATTCTCTTTCCTCTTTCTACTCCTGCTGTCTAGGGAGTCCTAGCATAACCTGAGGTGGACTTCTCTCCATGCTTTCCTTAAAGTGAATTGGTGCTCCATCCTGGTGTATTAGCGCCACCTGCAGGGAGTTTTGCTTTTTATTTTATCTTGTTTTGATTGCTTTTTTTGTTTGTTTTTGTTTGATACAAGGTCTCACTATGAAGCCAAGGCTGAACTGGAACACATTATCCCCGTGACAATTTAGAGCTGTGGTCATGAACAAACTGATGCCCAAGACTACCAAATAATTTGCTTGAAGGTAGTTGGTGACAGAACAGAGGCTAGAACTCAGAATCCCCCAGTTTTATTCTAAATTCCCATTATGTTAGACTTTTAATGGTGAGTGAATAAATGCATGAACAACAATAACTTAATGTTTCCTGGGTTTAAATTGTCTGCAATGAATAAAATTCAGTGTAAACAGTGCCATTAATCTTTCTGCTAATTACCTGGAACCTTCCATCCCCTAGAGCAGCCCATTACCGTGTGATGTACTCTAGTCAGGGAGGCAAGCTGAAAGGCTTTGCCATCGCCATTTGAAGACTCTAATCAGAGCATGAGACTACCTTAACTTATTTTTTGTTCTTTTGAGACAGTGTCCCCGATAGCCCCAGTTGGCCTAGAATTGGCTATGTAGACTAGGCTGTGAATATCTTACTTAATTTTGCACCAGAGAGATGGGAGTGTGGCTCAGTTGGTACAGTGCTCACTGAGCATGCATGAAGCCCTGGGTTTTGTTGTTTTTTGTTTGTTTTTTGAGTCCAGGTCTTCCTGTAGCCACAGCTGGACTGAAACTCACTATGTAGACCAGGCTGGCATCAATCTCAGAGAGATTCCTCCACCTGCCTCTGCCTCTCCAGTGCTGGGATTAAAGGTATGTGCTGACATATCTGGCTGAAGCCCTGGGTTTGCGCCCCAGCATCTCAAACAAAAACCTGGCAGTGGAGGTGCATGCCTACAATCCCAGCCCCCAGGAGGCAAAAGCAAGAGGATCAGAAATTCAAGGTCATCCTCAGCTACTTATCAAGTTGGAAGCCAGCCTGGGCTACATGAGACCCTATCTCAAAAAAATAAAATAAAGGGGCTCATGGCTCCTTTGTTAAGAACACTGGCTGATCTTGCAGAGGACTGGCTTTGGTTCCCAACACCCATATGGTGGCTAATAACCATCTGTAACTCCAGTTCTATATCATCATCTGACCTCCATGGGCATTGCATGCATATGGTACACTTACATACATGCAGACAAAATATCCATACACAGAAAATAAAAAGAAATCTAAAAAAAATCTTACAAAATAGAATAAATTTTGTACCAGAGAAATGTACTGATTTATCTAAGAAGTGCTAGGAATAAGTTTTAATGGGTGAAATTAGTGGTGTTCGGAGATGCGATGGATTACAAGGATTCTGAGGTGTCCTGGCTCTTGCATGGACAAGTAGAGTGATGTGAGGAGCCCAAGGTCAAGCATCCTTAGATGTGCTTGTGTCTTTTAGACATTGTGTCTTCTCTTATGGAGGATTCTGTCACCTGAGTTGTCCTTAGATCAGCACTTTATGTTTGCCAGGGCAGAAGAAGATGCCACCAAGCTTACAGGAACAGGATATGTGTCAGGGTATGTGCCTACTACCTAAACAGAAGATTTTGACAGAATTCTGCCTATGACTTTTTTATTGTAAAGTGAAGGAAGGAAACAAAAGGCTTTCAGCTAGTTTAGTTGAGGGAAGCTACCGTATTTATTCAAACAACCTGTCATTATTGAAAGAACAAATTTAGTCATTGTTCCAACTGACATTTTAGAGTACCTATTCTAGGATTTAGAGGCACAAAAACAGATATGAAGACCCATGCTGTATAAAAACAAAAACAGGGGCTGCAGAGATGGCTCAGTGGTTAAGAGCACTGATTGTTCTTGCAGGAGACCCAGGTTTGAATTCTAACACCCATATGTCAGCTAACAACTGTCCATAACTCCAGTTCCAGGGGATCTGATGCCCTTTTCTGACCTCCTACGATGTTCCACGACACGAGTGCACTTACATGCATGCAAGCAATATACTCATACACATAAAATAAAAATATAAAAAACAAAACAGAGAAAACCCTACTGCTACATTTGATTAAAAAGTACTCCAAGAGCTTTAGAAAGACCCCCGAAAGTAAATGTTTCAAATCTCTACAACTCTTCAAAAATAGAACAATTATAGAATTATACAGGGAAAAAAACCCTGAGTTATATGGAAAGCTAAAATTTAAAAAGTGGGTTCTTAGTGGTTCCCAAAATGTAGGCACATAAAAGCAGCAACAGCCGGAAGGGGATGCAGATTAAAATGCAAATCCCCAGCCTCTCTGTTCTCCAGTAGAAAACAGGGAGGAGCCTGCAACCTTTATTTTTGAGAAAGTTCTCCAGGTAGTTTGGGTGCCAAGTTTGAGGAGCACTGGTATGCTTTAGCACAAGGGGCAATTCAGCCAGGTGGCATGCTCATAAACACTGTCATAGAAAATTTTTTTCCTGCAACATCTAGTTAATCCCACCAGGTTACACGCTGACTGAAATAAAAAACACACCTCTTCTGTAAGCACAGGACTATTCCAGGGGATTCTCTCTGACTGGATTACAGAGGGCCCTGACTTAGCACCCATGCTTTCATCTATGACTTTTTGACCTCACAATGTTGCAAAAACAATATATATTCAGTAGGAACCACATTTTGAGTTTTGATCTTTTCCTGAACTATCAACATGCAATATGGTATGCTGCAACCATAGCTTCTAGCCCAGCTATGAGATCACAAGAGGAAGCAGCCAGTACTGTGCACTGTGTTACTTAGCTAGGATGGTCAATAGTTACGTATACTAAATGCGTGTGTGTGTGTGCAAGTATCTTTGCATGGACTCTGAGGTCAGAGGAAGTTATCGAGTGTCCTGTTCTATCATTCTCTATCTTATTTGATTGAGACAAGATCTCTCATTGAACCTGGAGCTAGGCTGGCAGCTCAAGCCCCAGAGATACTCCTGTTTCTGCCCCCCACAGTGCTGGGGTTGCAGACATGTACCTGGCCATATCCATGGCTGCTGAGGATTTGAACTCAGGCCTTCATGTTTACAGAGCAAGTGCTCTTACTCAGTGAATCATATCTCCAGTGCCCTTAAATGCATCTTTGGTCTATGATATGTTCAACTTAGAATGTGTTGTGCTAGAATGCCACCACTTTGCAGGCCGAGGAGCATGTGAGGCAGGAAAAAAGATCTGTTCTGCAAGTACATGAGGATTCCACTTAGTGGCATTCTAACCTGTGTGATGTTCAATTATGAATGAATTCCACTGAGGAGCACTTTAAGTATAAGAATAGGGAAATTCTTCTCTGATGTGTAAATGAGGAGAAACTCCACTAGAGGGTATTGTAACTATTGTAAGAACAAAACATCTATGCTAGCAATTGCATGAAATTTGTACTGGGCACTACAGTTGGTTTAATAGTAAAGTGATCTTCTATGTTATTACATGAAAATTCAAGACTGGCATTTGTAACATTATATATCTATATATCTATATATTTACATATCTCTATCTCTATCTCTATCTATCTATCTATCCCCATCCCAGTCCTGTAATGCCACAAAAATTCCAGAAAGTGGTACTGTAACATAAGAAATAAAGGGAAAACCCAGCTCTACAACTGCATTAATTATCGAGAAGGTGACACTCTAATCCAAGAAATAAAGCAGACAGCACACACAAAAACTACACATTATTTCCACCAGGTGGTAATCCAGCACAAGCAATAGGAAAAGTTGTGTATTATATGAACATTTCATAGTGTGACACTTCTGCAGAAGTGAAAATATGTGCCAATGCCTATGGAACGATCTTGAAATTTATGTAAAAACTATATCAATTCACATATTAATTAATGACAATACATGATTTCTTTCCTTAATAAATTTGGTGCTGTATTTCTCAGTTTTCTGAATGCATATCAATGACTTCTTTGTAGTCTTTCTACAGCTAGCAAATCCTCTTGGGAAGAAAAATAATTATTTTTTTCTGTCTTTCCAGCATCTACTACAGAAACTGATGTATAACGGGAATTCAATAAATATTTGTTAAATAAGGATACATATGTTACAGGAAACTACAAGAAGTCCCTGAAGAGAAAACTGACAGGAGGAATAAAATATGGACTAGAAAATAAAACTCAGAAAAAACAGTGGTTCTGAACTATTTCCCTAAAGCGTGTGTGTGTGTGTGTGTGTGTGTGTGTGCGTGTGTGTGTGTACATGCATAGGCCAGGTGCAGCTGTGTAGGTCAGAGTACAACTTTGGGAATTGGTTGTTCCCTTGTTCTGGGTGGGTCCCAGGGATGGAACTCGGGTTGTCAGGCTCAATGGCAAGTGCCTTTACTAGCTGAGCCGCCCCGCCAGTCCTCCCTAAGTCCTCTTTATCTTCCATGTAGGCATGTGGAATGTAAAGGAAAACATAATTGACAGTAAAATGGTAAATGCTGCTAATTTAAATGCCCTGTGTTCCAGTGGGGGGGGGAGTTGATTAACTAAAAGATAGAAAATTTAGCAAAGTTTTAAACAAAGGAAGAAAGGCAGGAAGGAAATTAGGTTTGATTGAATTTTCAAACACCACTCAAATTCTTCCCTAACTGACTTCTCCTGAAACTTGGTTCTTTATTTAAATGGTTTGATCACTAGAGGAACCTGGGAAAGCTTTCTCTAGGGACTTTCCAGTGTTCATTCTAAGAGCCTTGGGAGGATGTGCTGAGGGCCTGTCACAGAGGGCCAGGGCTCACTTAGGAAAGCTGGGACCCTTCCCTTCCTGCCACTCACAGGCTCTTCTTGGCTCTAAAGGCTGTTTCCTCCTGTCCTGACACCCCTGATCCCACATGCAATGGTCACTCATTGGTGTAACCTTCACTATTTTCAGTTCCACAGTCCCAAGACTGTTTCTAAATCAGAAATCCTATGCCTCTGTCCCAGCTAGCCTCGCTTCCTGACCACCGTCGATTTCAGTCTCATTCGTGGTCAGAGGCTCCTTTGGTGTCTCTTCTCCATCACTGACTTCTGTTCTCACTGGGGAAGGAAGTTTGCACTTTTTTGTTGGGGGAACTGAAACCTAGCCAACCTGCTACCCGTGGGCTTCATGTGGCTCAGGATATCTACGAATGCTGTCCAACACAAATTGTAAACTTATCTAAAACATTATGAGATTAAAAAATAACTTGATTGTACAGTTCTCAAGTTTAAACTTGTAGATGACAATATTGGGTTGGACATATCTCATTGGACTGGTGAGCATCACTCATAGATGAGGGGTTTGAGAGAAGACTACAAAAGATCTGATCCCCATTGGTTTGTGGTTGACCTGTGAGCTGCATTGTTTACTCAGCAGGGAGCTTCAGGGGCTACTTGGTTTTGATGCTCATGGAATGTACAAAGTGTCCTACTTCCTGGATGTGCGCCTATTTATTTCAAAAGAAAAAAGGGTGTACAAGCTCCTGGCGTTCCACGATCTCTGTCATTGTCACTGTGTCATCTCCCAGAGCTTTAGCATCTGGTGGCCTCAATAGCTTTGCCAAACTCAAAACACTTCATGCTCTTGTGTCTCCTCGCCATCACTGCAAGATCCATCCATGCTTCCCACGAGGGTCTGGAATCATCACATCTTCTCACATCTGTGACAGCAGTGCCTCTCCAACCTGCTTGGGGCACTGCTGTATACATGTTGCATGGATTCCTACAGAGGTCAAATAACAGCTCTCCCTGTTCAGTCTTCTTCCTATCTGCTCCCCACATGGCAGTGAAAGGTCTATTCTAAAAGCATCAACCAGATCTCATCCTTCCCAATTAAAAACCACTCTGTACTTTCCCACTGTCGACAGCCAAACCTAGATTTCTTTTCTTTTTTCTTTTTTGAGTTTTATTTTGAGACAGGGTCTTCCTGTAACCCCAGCTGTCCCAGAACTCTCTACGTAGACCAAGCTGGCTTCAGTCTCACAAAGATCTGCCTGCCTCTGTCTCCCAAGTGCTATAATAAAAGGCATGTGACACCATGCCTTGCAAACCTGGATTTCTTATGAAAATGATTGAGTCCCTGCACGCAAGGCTCAGCTTGTACGATCAGCTAAAGCACTTCGTCCCCACAGCTGAGTGATTCTCTTCTACCTGTTTATCTGCTCCATGGAATTCTCGCATTAAAAAAAGATTTCCTTTGTTTTATACATTTCTGAGTGCCTGCATGCATATATCTACATCACTTCTGTGCCTGGTACCTGAGGAGGCCATAAAAGGGTGTCAGATCCCCTGGAACTGGAGTTATACACTGTGAGCTGCCATGTGGATACTGGGACCTGAACCTGTGTCCTCTGCAAGAGCAGACAGTGTTTCTAACCACCGAGCTATCTCTCTAGCCTGAATTCTCTCATTTTTATATATGGGTCAGTATGGACTCCCTCACTAGGATGGGAAGAATCCTGTGACAGTAGGCATCTTGACCACATTGACCACCTATATATCCCCAGAGCTTAGACTCTTGCCAGACAAACAGTAGGCATTTAATAAGTACACACGAATGGAATCTTCTCCACTCAGGCTAAACTCATACCATAAAATCCTCGGGGGAATTTCTTGCATCTATATACTATATGTACATAGAACCAAAGTTAATCACTGGAACATTATGGTGCTTAGGAAGGCTTTGATCCAGTGCATTTCAGGAGTTGCATTCACCTCATATTCTTTGGGCACTATGAGGATAGATACAAGGGAGATGAATGTCTGCAACAAGGCTGACTCAACTTACTTCAGTTTTGAGTCTAAACCTCCTAGGAACCACTAGGCAGAGGAAAGTTGGTCATCTGAGCCCTGGAGTGGGCTGTTCTACAGACTAGAGGCCGTGGGCTCATCTTTGGTATAAATGTTACTATGTTAGAGGTTGCCATAACATTGGTCTCTTAAAAATGAAGAATATAATCATGCAAATCAGCAATAAATTCCAAATAACGGTAATTCAGTTCATGACTGTTTACTGATATGATTTACAATTTTAAGTTCTTTTAGATTGGTTTCTCAACAGGGAGTGATTTTGTCCCCAGGAAACGTGACAGTATCTGGAGACATTTTTCAGTTGTCATTGTTACAACTTGGGAGAAGAAAGGAACCGAGGTCCCAGGTGTTTGCTAAACTGCCTACAAGGCAAAGGACACTCAGAGATAGTGATATAGGACTCCCTGTAGCTAAACTGCACTAGCATCTTGATGATTTCAACTGGTGCTCAACAATAGCAATCCTTTGCAAACAAACCCTTTAATCTGAATGCTTCTACTTGCCCAGTTTATATGTTCCACCTGTTTCCTGTGGGGATCTTGACTGCTACAGTTAGTGTGTCTAAGACTCAGGCATTCAGCTCAGCACCTGTTTACTCCAGAGACCTTTCACACAGACCTTTGAAATGATATCATGGGAAGACTCCTGCCTGGTTCTCTCTTTTTTTGTCGTTCTTTTTTGAAGGTCATTGTTTTCTCTACTCCCTTTACATCCTTGTGATATTAAGACAACAACAACAACAACAACAACAACAACAACTCCACCAAGGTGAATTGATTGAATGTAGAATATGGAGATACCCAATCAGAACCCCTTCCTCCCATTGGCACAGGGGCCACAGAAAATGTGAATCACTTGAGTTTTCCAAATGCCAGGAGGGTGGCCACGGGAGATATGTGAATATTTCAAGAAATTTAATTTAGGAAATGTCAGTGGCCAATGGTTTCATAGGGAGGATGGGATTTTATCCCTCAGCCCTTCCACCTTATTCTTTGCTTCCATGCCAGGAACAACAGTTTTTTTTATGAACCGTGATAACATAATTCACACAAAGTTTGCTATGGGAGAGGGTCCATGTTATACAAATAACAATGGAAGTTCTACTCTAAAAAATATAATGCCTTCCTTTTATGACCCATTGTCTTAGCTTTATTTCTGTTGCTGTGATCAAACACACTGACCAAAGAAAGAAATTTAGGGGAGAAGAGGGTTTATTTCAGTCCACAATTCCAGGTTCCAGTTCATCACTGGAGGAAAGTCAAGGGAGGAACTTCAAATAGTCACATCACAGCCAAGAGCAGAGAGAACTGAAGGCAAACATGTCTACTTGCTTGCACTAAGCTTGGTCTTTCCATTCCTACACAGTTCAGACCCAGGCCTATGGCATGGTGCCACCCAAATGGGCTGAGTCTTCCCACCACAATTAACTAAAATGATTGCCTACAGTCATGACCTCAAGCTAATCTAATATAGACAGTTCCTCATTGATAGTCTCTTCTCATGTGATTCTAGAACATGTCAAGTTGACAATTAAAGGTAACCATCACACCTGTCCTCTTGGGTTAAGGTCAGGGTTAGAAATGAACAGGATTTTCAGACCTTGACCATCTATCTACTGGTGCTTTTCCAAATGACTCTGGTATCCCTAGATATGTACTTTCCTCATTGCTCGTCCTCTGTGGGCGTACTTAGGGTTATGTGCTCTTAATGATTTTATTTCTATTATTTTTTAAATTGTTTGTATGTGTGTGTGGGGGCCAGAAGAAGGTGTTGTATCCCATGGAGCTGGAGTTACAGGAAATTTTGAGCCGCTCAACTTGTCTGCTAGGCACCCAACTCAGGTCTTTTGCAAGAGTATTACTTACTTTTAACTGCTGAACTATCTCTCCAGCCCTGGGTTATGTGCTCTTAATCTGACTGTGGCTCAAGACATTATTCTATTCATCCAAGAAAAATAACTCAGAATAAGCTGAACCCTGGAGAGAGAACGTGAGCATGACACAGACAGTCTTAGACAGCTTCTCACATTTCAGGAGAGAGATAATCATGTATAAGTAATTACTTAAAAGTATGAGGAAACCAGCAGAGGGAGCCTGTTCTGCCTGAGGTGCCTGGAGAAGGTTTACTGAGGGAAGTGACACTTGTGGTAGTTATTAAAGGAACCATAGACACTCACAGGGAAGGGAGCCAGAGAAAGACCTATTCCAGGAATTGGGAGCAGGAGGTGCAAACGCCCACTGAAGGCAGACAAAATACAGAGGGTTCAAAGAATAATAGGTCTGTACAGCTACAGAGTTGGGGACTTGAGTGTCAGTCAAGGCAGAGTAGGATAATGGCAGAGAAGAGTCTGGAAAAATAGCTGGGGTCAAACCATGAGAGAATTTTTAATGCCGTGTTATGGAAATTGGACTTTAATCTTGTAATGCTACAGAACTAGTTGGTGGATTTTTTTAAAAAGCTAAAGTGTAACATCACTGAATTTTCCTCTTAGCAAGGTTATTTTGACGACAGCATGGTGAGTGTGCTGGAAGGGAGTATGGCTTGGAGGCATTTTATAGGGTGAGAAGGACTGAGGTAACATTAGACTGAGGTCACTGGGTGGAAGGGGACTGGCTAATAAAGCTGTGAGGAGCCCCAGAGAAGTGGAGATGGCAGAGAAAGGAAGGCTGGGAGAGTGTGCTTTGAGATAAATTACATTTCAAGTTCCCGTGGGATATTCTGGTAGAGATATCCAACTGCAAAAGGATGCCCCAACTTCAAAGCAGACCTAGATGATTTGGGGAAAATAATGACTTTGTTTATAACAGAGAGAGAGAGAGAGAGAGAGAGAGAGAGAGAGAGAGAGAGAGAGACCGACCTATATACAAAATACAAAAATGCATTAAAATACAGAAATTCTATTTTGTAAACATAAGTGGCTGGGGGTGGTGGCATATACCTTCACCTTTAATCCTAGCACCTTGGATGCAGAAGCAATTGGATCTCCGTGAGTTTGAGGCCAGCCTGGTCTACTACAGATAGTTCTAGGACAGCCAGAGTTATACGATGAGATCCTGTCTCAAAAAACAAAGAAGAAAAATCCCATAAGCAATGTTCATTAATATGGGATATCTTTTCACGTCTTTCTCTTTTCCTGTCCTCCTTTTGGATATCTAGCTTTTTACTAAGCATAGTTAAATATTTCAAACTTAAGCAAATGTGGGGCCTGCGAGATGGCTCATTGGGTAAGGGAGCTTGCTGCCATGCCTCGCTATTTGAGTTTGATCTCTGGCCCCCTGGCCCCAAACACATGGTAAAAGGAGAGAACCAACTCCTGGAAGTTGTCCTTGACATCTACACACAGGCCATTCCTCATAGGCACCCATACAAATACACACACAAACACAAAATAAGTAGATAAATATAAAAAAAATTGTACAAATGTGCTTGTGTGGTGGTATACTCCTGTAGTTCCAGCTCTTGGGAGATAGAGGCAGGAGGATCAGAAGTTCAAAGTCTTTCTCAGCTCCATAGAGAGTTTGAGGCCAGCTTAGGCTAGAGACCTTTTCTCTTCCTGAATAAACAAATAAAAGCACAGAAATGTGAATGAATTTTCTACTTAATTTAGATTAAACTTTTTGAGCCAGGGCCTCACTGTATAACCCTGACTGGCCTGGCACTCACTATGGAGACCAGACTGGCCTCAAATTCACAGAGCTCTGCCTTCCTCTGCCTCTTGAGTCCTGAGATTAAAGGCATATGTCACTATACTGACAAATTAAAAGAAAACTTAAAAGAAAACTTTTTTGATTTACTTATTTTTATTTTATGTGGATGAGTGTTTTGCCTACGTATAAGTGTATCATGTGTGTGTAGTGACCTCTGAGGCCAGAAGATGACATCAGATCCCCTGGAGCTGGAGTTTCAGACACTTGTTAGCCACTATGTGGGTGCTGGGAACCGAACCTGGATGCTGCAAGGATAGCCAGTGCTCTGAACTGCTGAGTCATCTCTCCAGTTCGATTAGCAAATTTTTCCTGTAAAGGTCAGTATAGTTCATATCTGGGGCTTGGGGGACATAGAACTTTTGTATCTCAACTATTTTACTCTGGCACCATATGGACATACATATTATGTTAATATTTGGCTATTTTCATGAAAACTTTATGGAAAAAAAAGAGCTGGCTAGATCTCAGCTTTCTATCAGCAGCCCGTAGACACAAGGATGGAAGACTGCTGTCTACCCCCTCTCTGGATGCCTGGTTTGAATGGGGATCTGTAAATTCTAAAATATCTTGAGCTTTTGCATGGAGGTTGTATCATGGAAACTGCACTCACAATTTGTACTCACGCCCAGTGGTGAGGCCATGATGAATGGAGCCATATAGCTAGATTCTTGATGGTGTTCTTTGTATGAAACAGTAGTTACCAGGTAGATACAGTGGGAAAAAATCCAGAGTTTTATTCAAACCAGTGTGCACATACATTATCTTTGTTTTATTCCCCTTCTTATGTGACATGATATATTGATTTTTAAAAAGATTTGTTTTCTTATATATATGAATGTTGGCCTGAATATATATGTATGCATGTCATATGCATGCGGGCCGGAAGAGAGTGTCAGATCCCTTGCAACTGGAGTTACAGGCAGTTAAGAGCTGCCATGTGGGTGCTGAGATTTGAACCTAGGTCCTCTGTAAAAGCAGCTAGTGCTTTTTTACCACTGAACCATTTCTCAGATATGTTGATTTTATATCCTAGTGAATCATAGTATTTAAGTTATGGGATCAGAACAAACATCAACCATTTCTTCTGAGCAAATTGGTGGCATTTCTAAACAAGCATTCTGTGGCTCTGCCACATCTTGAGTTCCACACTCCTCAGTAATGGTGTATTATTCCACAAGTGCTGGGGTTATAGGTATGTACCAACAAGCCTGGAACCTTTTTGATCTTTTAAATTATTTATTTATTTTTGCTTCAGGGTCTCAAGGAGCCCAGGCTGGCCTCACACTCACTGTGTAGCTGAGGGTGAACTTGAATTTCTGATCCTCCTACCCTCAACTCCCAAACTGGGATTAAAGGCAAATACCACCAAGTCTGCTTCATGTAGGGATGGAACCCAGAGCTTTGTGCATTCTAGGCAAGCACTGTTCAGACTGAGCCATATCCTCAGCCTCTTTTATGCTCTTAATTGCCAGAAGTACATAGTATTTGGGGGGCTAAACGAATTATTTTGACTTAAATTGAATTATGGCTACAGATCATCAGATGTGATTGGATAAAATCTCTCTCAACAACCAGTCAATAACTTGCAGGTTGGATTTCACTTCCTGTAATGAACAGTCATAGCTCCAAGTTTACAGGTGACAGTGTTGGAAATGAGTAAGTTGAATCTTTCAAGGTTTCAGGAAGTTTCTTCTTTTTGATTTCTGTTGTTACTTTATCTTTTAAAAGGTAACAATATAATGTCAACATGCTACATAAGCATATACATTGTGAAAATTACTATAAAATTATTTGCTTATATTTCTTGAAGCAAAAGATGATTGCTAGTTTGGGACTTTGCATATTCAAATCAGTTTCTGAAATTTTTCTTTCTCTTTTGTTTTTTCCAGATAGGATCTCAGGCTATGCCAGGGTGGCCTCCAACTCTCTATGTAGCTAAAGATAATTTTGAACTTCTGATCTTCCTTCTTCTATTAATGGATGTTGAGACTACAGGTGTGTGTCACTGTGCCCAGTTTATGTGGTGCTGGGGATTGAACCCAGAGCTTTGTTCATGCTAGGCAAGCACTCTGTCAACTGAGCTATATCCAACCCCTGAAGTTTTCTTTAAGATTTCCAGGATGGGAGTGTAGTTTGGTAATAGAGCAAGTATTTAACATGTATGAGCTCTGGGTTCTATCCCTTTGCATACACAAAAATTTCTGTTAAAATGATGACTTCTTTGCGGGGGGACATAATTAAAACATAGTTGAATATATTCAAATCTTAACAGTAGATCTTAAGCATGTGGGGAGATGGCTCAGTTGGTAAAGTGCTTGTGGTACATGCATGCATGAGGACCTGAGTTTTCATCCCAGCACTTATATAAAAAGACATGTGTAGAGACAGGAAGACAGGAAGATCCCTGGAGCTGGCTGACTAGATAGTCTTGCTGAGTTGTTGAGCTCCAGGTTCAGCAAGAGACCCTATCTCAAAAAAAAATAATAAGGTGGAAAGTAAGAGAAGACACCTAACATTGGCACCTGGCCTCTGCATACACATATGCATGTGCAGACCTGAACACACATGTGCACACTTGTAGATATGTACAACATAACATACACACACAGAGTTATGTTAAGATTCTATCCTACTCTAGTCAGAATGGATGTCATTAAGAAAACAACCACAGGGGCTAGAGAGATGGCCTGGTGGTTAAGGGCACTCACTCTGCTCTTGCAGAGGACCTGGGGTTCAGTTCCCGGCACCCTCAGGGAAGCTAACCACCATCTGTAACTCCAGTTTCAGGGGATCCAACACCCTCTTCTGGCCTCCATAGACACTGCACAACAAGGGGGCACCAACATGCAGGCAAAACACTCACACACATAAAATAATTTTTAAAAAGAAGTTAAAGAAATACAACAACAAATGTGGGCAAGGATGAAGGGAAAGAAGGACACTGCTTGTCACAATGCAAACTGGTCTAGCCAGTATGAAGTTTCCTTAAAAATGAAAAATAGATTTATCATCTACCTAGCTATACCACTTCTGGGTAAATGCTTGAGGGGTTTTAAGGCAACATACCACAAAGTTAACCGCCAGCCTTATTTATTGTACCACTGTTCATAATAGCCAAGATATAGAATCAAACCAGGTGTTCACCAACGGGTAAGTGTATAAAGAACATGTGGTGTTTATATACATGAGGTTTTATTCAGCTTTGAAAAAAATTAAATCATGTTGTTTTCTGGAAAACAGATCAAACTGGAGATCATCACGTTAAGTAAGATCAGTCCAATGCAGAAAGACAAATGTTGCATGTTTTCTTTCATTTGAAGGTTCTAGAATTATTTGTAGATACATTAAATTATATATATGTAGTGGGGAGAAAGCTAATGGGAGGGAAATAAAGGTGGGAGGTAAAGGGATGGAATGGGAGGGGGTGAATATGGCCAAGTACATATTACACTTGAAAGAAATTGTCTATAAGAAACACAACATTAAGTATAATTAATACACACTACATATACATGTATATACATATGACTATCATATATATGAGAGTGCAGCTTGATGAAGTTTTAAATGTGTGTATTCATTTGCAAGAAATATCATTGAACTCAAGAAATCGAGATTTAGAACTTGCCAGCATCCCTGAAGTCTCCTCCATGCCTTTCTCTAGTCAATGTCACCGCCCCAGGAGTGATCACCATTCTGACTTTTTGACTCTAAGTTAGCTCAGCTTGTTCTATATTGTCTTTGTTATCTTGCTTCTTTTGCTTGGCTCAATATTTATGACATTTATCTATATTATTTAATATACTCTGATTCAAACTTGAATTTGACCTTGATCAAAATAGATGGTTTAGACTCTCTGGCTCATGGGGACTAGGCACATTCTTCTGCAGTTTGGTTAGAAGGGAGAACCAGGTAAAGTGAGGCCTAAAGCAGCAGAGCACTTGGTGATAGCACTAACCCACTGTAGAGGTGAATCAGCAGAAGTACCCAGGTCCAGAGTGATACAGCATATGACATGGAAGGGGCCCAAGAGCACAACCTGGAGATCTGAGAAGATCTGACTGAAAGTGGGGTTGCACAGCTAGCTACTGAATCAGAAGAAGCTGGATGCTATTTCAAAAGGACTCCTGCTGACTTAGGATACTCCATGAAGTATTCTCTCAGGAACCTCAGAACAAGTAACCTTGAATAGTAGGACTTGGCCACTTGATACAGAATCCAGCATATTGGCAAGACCCTATTACTCCTGTCTGCACATCTTGTAGGGAACCCGAATCAAGAGCACAGCATCTTATCCTGCACTGAGAGTTTTGTCAATCCACCATAGTTATTACTGCTATCAAATTTCCTCTTGAACATAAATCCAAACAAAGACAACACACTAGGTAGACTCACATAGAACAAAACAAAGAACTGCACCAAATAGTTTGCTGTGCCAGTGATTGTTGGGGTTATCAGCCTTTAAATCTGGGAAACCATAGGTCAACGGGGAAAGCTACAAACTAGAGGATACCTACACCCCAACATATGTGTGAAACACAATAAGAAATACAAAAGCATGAGACACACTCCGCTACAACTCCATGACAACCTCTCAACACTGGAAAACAAAGATAGTGAGATAGCTGAAATGTTACGAAAAGATTTCAGAGTACTATCATTTATTTATTTATATTACTTAAAATTTATTTCATTTTTGTGTATTTCATACAATACATTTTAATCATGTTTAGAGCCCTCCCCTATTTGCACTATCTGCCTAGCCACTCCACCAGATTTCATACATTCTGTCATATGTGTTAAGGCTTATCGAATTAAGTTTGTGTCTATCCACTAGAGCCTGCAGCCTATCTAGCATCACTCCCTTAAAGAAGACCAAGTCTCCCTCACCCAGCAGTGACCAGTTACCAATAGTTCCTTAGTTAAGATTGGGGCGTCTTACCCATTTCTCCACTTCTATGCTGTGTTTTTGTTTAGTTTGAATTTGTATGGATCTTGTGTATGCTGTCATCTTTGCTGAAAGTTCACATGAACAAGTTCTTACCTACTTGGAAAACTCTGTTTCCTTGTGGTCACCCACCACCCATGGTTCTTACAGTGTTTCTGTTCCCTCTTCCACAATGGTCCCTGAGTCCTGGGTGGCAGAGGTTTAATATAGAAGTCTTATTCAGGGACACACACTCTGCAGTCTCTTATTCTTTACATTTAGACAGTTGTGGCTTTCTGTGTTAATCACAATCTGTTTCATGAGGAAGCTCTTCTGGTGAGAGTTAATAGATACATTAATATTCTCTCTGTCCCCTCTTCTGCTATGTTCTCTGAGCCTTAGGTATAGAGGTTGCATTGTAGATGTGTCATTTAGGGCTGGCCATCTCACTCATAGACACTTATTCTGTGTTTGACCCCTTGTGGAACTCTGTATCAGTCTCCATCTGTTTCAAAAAGAAACTTCATTGATGAGTGGTAACTAGTATACTTGTCTGTGAATACAAGGATGTATATTTAACATACAGTAAGAAATTATGTTTGTGTGGGGACAGAACAGATGTAAGGTTTCCTCTGAGATCTATGATCTCTCCAGCTATGTGTATTTGGCTATGTTTACAGTACCACACATAAGTTCCCTCCCATTGAGCAGGTCTTAAGTTCAATTAGATAGTTGTTGATTATCTCCCTAGATAAAAGTGCCATTACTGTACCAATAGGAGTAGTTGGCTGTGACAGTTACTGTTGTAGTCATTAAGCTTTAGAGCTCGGTTGGACCATTGATTGTTTTCCTCCCTTAGCAATTTGCATAGTATCCTTTGATACCATGAGAGCTAGTTTTCAGGGAGAAGGCTTCCAGGTAATTTCTGGCTCCTGTGTCCAAAGTATGTCCTACCTTCAGCAATAGGGTCTTACTTTCAAGTTCTGGGAGGAAATGAAGGGCTGTGACAATAGCCTGTGTTATTTTGAGAGTCTCTTGGAGTACCCTGACCAAAAACTTGAAGGGATGTTTCTCCTGTATGGCATTGTGTTTCTTCTTATATAGCCTTCAGCAATATACATGAACACTATTTTTAAAAGGCTCAAACATGAAGTAGAGGACTCAAGTAGCAGGGAATTTAATCCAAGATGTAGAAATAGTAACACTGAAAAAAGATCAAACAGAAATTGTGGAAATGAAAGAACAAATCAAATAAATTACATAACAGAATGCATCAACATACAAGAACAAGCAGAAGAATGAAGATGAGAGATGGAGGATAAATCTGAGGCAAATATATATATATATATATATATATATATATATATATATATATATATAATGAACAAGATTAAAGCATCTGAGTATTCTGACACACACTCAATAGACCAAAGCTGGGACTGGCAAGATGGCTCAGTGGTTAAGAGCACAGTCTGCTCTTGCAGAGGTCACTGGTTTGGTTCACAGCAAGTAACAACCATCTGTAATTCCAGTTCCAGGGGATCTGACACCCTCTTCTGACCTCTCTGGGCATTGTACCCATGTTGTGCACTTACATGCAGGTAAGCAAAACACTTATACACAAAAAATAAACAAATAGGATTCCCTGGCAGTCTGAACAGTTCCACTCTCTCCCATAACTCTGTCCCCCTTCTAGTCTTGGGTCCAGGCTCACTTCTGCTCTTCTGCCTCAAATCTCTGTACTAGCTTCCTAACCCAGACTAGCTTAATCCTCTAGAGTAGTTTGTCAGACCCTCCACAGGCAGTTCCCTCCCACCATGCCCCTGGCTTCCTGATTTTCCTGCTAAAGAACTGCAAACCACCCTGATAAGTCAGATCCTACCCACTGTGCCTTGATTCCCCTGTAGCCCAAACAGCTTCACTCTCTCCCCTCACTAGGTCCCCCTTCTAGCCTTGAGTCCAGACTTGCTCTTGCTCTTTCTGCTCCAGATCTCTGGACTACCGTCTTAGTCTAGACTCCCCCACTGCATCCTGATCCTCTGTACTTAGACCAGTTCAATTCTACAGCTTGATTTGTTAGACCCTCCACAGACTGTCCCCACCCTGACCTTGTCGTTGGCCTCCAGATCTGCCTGCTTCAGAACTGCCTACCACCCTGGTAAGTCAGATCCTGCCCACTGCACCTTGATTTCCCTGAAGCCTAAGCAGAAATATCAGAGTAACAGCAGATTTGTCATCAGCAAATTTAAAAGCCGGGAAAGCATGGTATGCTGTAGTCCAAGCCCTGAAGGTCAACCAAAATTGTTATACATAGCAAAATTATCTATTAAAATAGATGGGACCTAAGAATTTTTCAAGACAAGCAAATGTTTAAGTAATTCCTGATAGCTAAGCCAGCCTTACAGAATATTCATAAAGACATAATATCCACAGAGGAAGAAGAAAGTTTCACACACATGAATGAAGGAGAAAAACATGCCATGAAAGCAACAGATGAACAGAGTAGAACATGGAAGGAATCAATCATGTCCAACTTGGCATACAAACATTCAACACTACCAGAAGAGGAAGAACAGAAGTAACAACTCACCAATCAGAACAACAAACAACAAAATAATGAACAATAGCAAACACTTCTCAATTATAACCTTGGATGCAACAGCTTTAACTCACAAAAGACAGACAAAGTGACTGGATTATAAAAAACATGGCTTAGCTATCTTCTGTCTCTAAGAAACCCACATAGCTAGGAAAGACATCTATAAACTCAAAATTATACGTTGGAAATCACACTACCAAGCAAATGGATTCTGTAAACAAGCTGACATAGTACTTCTCTTAGCTTATAAAGTAGATTTCAAAGCAAACTAATTAGAAGAGGTAAAGAGGGCCACTACATAGTAATTAGAGGAACAAGCCATCAAAAGGACATAACTATTGTAAATATTTAATAAAAATAACACTAAAAGCATAAAAAATCATATAGGTCCAGACAATGATACTGTGAGCCTTTAATACCATACTCCTTATGAGTCCATATATAAGACCATGAGTTTGTGTGTGGGGGGCATGTACCACAGTGCACATGTGGAGGTCAGAGGACAGCTTTATGGAATCATTTCTCTCCTTCCATCTTTATATGAGTTGTGGGGATCAAGATGAATAGTTCAGGCTTGCACAGTGTACTGGTTAGGTTTTGTTAACTTCATACAAACTAGAATCACCTAGGAAGAGGGGACCTCAGTTGAGGAATTTCCTACAGCAGGCTGGCGTGTGGGTAAGTCTGTGAGGTATTTTCTTAATTGTGAATTGATGTAGGCAGGCCCATCCCACTGTGGATGGTGCCATCCCTGGGCAGGTGAGCTTGGGAAGTAGAAGTATTTCAGCCGGGTGTGGTCGCGCACACCTTTCATCCTAGTGAAACACACAACCTTTCATCCTAGTGAAAAGCAGGCAGCTCTCTGTGAGATGGAGGCCAGCCTGGTTGACATAGTGAGTTCTAGGCCAGCTGTAGCTATGGGGAGACTGTCTTAAAAAGACCCTTCCCCAAAAGTAGCTGAACAAAGAAAGTGAGACATTATTCTTTACAAGCTCCATTACCTGGAACAGCTTTCCTCTATGGTCTCTGCCTCAGCTCTTGCCTCTAGATTCCTGCTTTGAGTCCCTGCCCTGGCTTCCCCTCATGATGAACTGTAAGTTGTAAGGTGAAATAAAATAAACAATTTCTTCCTCAAATTACTTTTGGTCAGTGTTTTATCACAGCAAACAGAAAGCAGACAAGGACACAGCACAGCAGAGCATTTACCTGCTGAGTCATCTTGCCAGCCCTATTGCTACCTTTTCACAATAGCAAGGACATGCAATCAATCAACAGATGAATGGAGAGTGAAAATGTGGTGCATATATATAAGGGAATTTTATTTAGCCATAAAGGAAAATGAAATTAGGAAATTTACAAGAAGCATGGTGGAACTGGAAAACGTTATTGTAAGTGAGTTATCTCAGGCTCACAAAGACAGATACTGTATGTTCTCCCACATATGTAGATCCTAGTCATCGGTAAGTATGAATGTCTAGGTGGGAATAAAAATTGGTAAAGGCTAAGAAAATGCAAAGCAGTGTATGTAACTGGAAAAGGGCTTTAACGGAGGCAGCTGGGGGAGACAGTAGACGAAAGTAGAAGTAGAGAATACAGAGGAGGAAAAGCTACAGCGGGGTTCATGGGGATGAGTGAGGAGTTGGGAGCAAGAATCAACCAAAATGAAACACATATGAAAGTTGCATACATACGGAAACCTATTACTTTGTGAGCAAATTTTAAAAAATCAGTTGGAAAAGAAAAAAAGTAAAAGAAAGTCAGTTAGGCATCATAAAAGATTAACCAGTAAAATAGAGCAATTCTAACAATATACTGCAACAACAGTTAAGTGAATGTGATCTCTTTTTCATCATGTCGTCTTGTGCTTTGTCACATGAAGAAGCACTTTACAACTTTTTTGCATATTTTTTCTTGGAGAGTTCCTCTGTAGTCCCAACTGGTCTAATCTCAATATGTACAATATGTAGACCAGGCTGACCTTGATCTCACAAAGATCTATATGCCTCCATCTCTAGAGTGCTGGCATTAAAAGCATGTTCAGTGATACCTGGCAGTTTGGATTTGTTACGTTAGAATGGGTTACAGAAACACAAGCATCAAGATATGGAATGGTTGGTCAGACAACAGATATGTTACTAAGTGAATAATGGGGGTTAACATATACAGTGTGAATACATTGAACAGAGGGATGATTCACCCTCCTGGCAGGATAGACTGAAACAATGAGAGATTTCACTGTGATACATACAATGATATGTAGTATGAGTTGTACAAACCAGTTTTTAAAAGATAACGATTTAGGGCTATGTTAACTTGGTTACTTATTGGAAAAGAAAATATATGATAGTTACTTCTTAAACATTGAGGAAGAGTTGAGATTATAGGTAGCTGTTTCCACATTAGTTTTATCATTTGATAATAGAAAAAAAAAATAATCGGAAACACTGCAGTGTCAGAACCAAAGTCCATGGTACTTCTTTGGACACAAGCAAATGTTATCTTCATGAATTAGTTACTTTATATAGTTCTGTGACCAAATATCTGACAAGAAGCAACTTAAGGCCTGGGCATGGTAGTACATGATTTTAGTTCTAGCACTTGGGAGACAGAGGTAGGCGGATCTCTGTGAGATCGAGGCCAGCCTGGCCTACAAAGCAAATTCCAGGCCAGCTGGGGCTACAGGGAGACCCTGTCTCCAAACAAAATAAAAGGAGGCATTTAAAGGGGGAAGAGTTTTTGACTTACAGTTGAAGGGGATACAGTCCATCACCGCAGGAAGTCATGGCAGCAGAGCATAAAGCAGCAGGTTATATCAAGTCCACAGTGAGGAGGCAGAGAGCAATGAAAGCTAGATCTCAGCCTGCATTCTACTTTTTATTCAGTCTAGGACTTCATCCCATGAATGATGCCACCTACATTTAGAGCAGATCTTCCCCTTCCAGTTAACTTAATCTAGAATCTCCCTCATAGGCATGCACAAAGGATTGTCTCCTGTGTGATTCTAAATATTTTCAAGTTGACAATCAATACTATCACACTTGAGAAAGGCTTTTCTTTAGGTTACTGGGCTTGTCCTTTGTGGACTATATTGTCCTTTTTCCAAGAGAAAAAGCTCCTCACATAATTTCCCCACCCAGAGCACTACTGAGCCAAATGGAGACTATTGCTAATACTTGGTCAGCTCACGAGGAAGACATTACTTCCCATAGATACTTTGTGATCTGTGTGGTTTGAATCTGTTGAAAGAGTACACTCCCCAAAGCCCCATTCATGAATGTGAGCCCACCCTACCACATCTTGGGAAAGCCAAGCTGAATCTGAGTGATGACCTTGGTTTTTGATATCTGAGTCTCTGCTCCAGCTCCTCACTGGCAGGGAGAACTGCATGCTGACCACATCTCTGAGACATCAAGGAGCTTAAGCAGCTCCAGGAGGAATCTGTAACTAATTGTGTCTCACAGACTGCAGTTAATGCGGGACCAGCTCTTTTCAGGCGCTGGATACAGCACAGTGTTTGGATTTGGCAGCCTCACCTGACTCAGTTACACATCCATGGGGGGAATGGAGAATACCAGTTGTTTGGAAGAACCTTGCTTTTTGCAGGAGATGACAGTATCATCATCCAGGACATTTGGCAGGAAAGTCATTCCCTCCTGGGCACAATCAGCTCATCTTTTAGTCATCTGCAGTATGGAAAGTCTGGCTGCCTATTGAAAGGGATGGAAGGAGCGATTTTCTTGGGCTCCATTCAGTTGGGATAGGCTTCTTCCATTTACACTATGCCACAGGGTAGCATCTTTCTTTAATTAAACCCTGTCCCACAGACTAGAAGGTAGAGGTGGGAATTTTGTGGGGGAGGACTGGCCCTAAGAAGAGGTGAGTACCCACCCATAAACATGACAGATGGGTTAGGAATCTCAACCCTGGAGTCATGCTCCTTGGGTTTAAATGCTGACTCCACCAGTCACTTCCATCAGGCAGGCAGCTATGAAGCTCTATTGATGATGTGGGGATTATTATTCCTAAGTCATAGAGGCATTATGAAGGCAAGATCAATACTCAGTTCAAAAAAATCAAACATTAAAACAAATTTTATATAGTTTAACTTAAATTCAATGTGGGCATCTATCTTGCCATAGTGGAGGGAAATTCAAACTCAGTTATCAAGTCTTCTCCATCCCAGAGCTGTGTAGTTGTTTTATGCTTTCTCACAAGACAGGGTCCTAACTTCCTCTCATGTTCAACAGTTTTGATACTTCCAAGACACCTTAGGATTATGGGACTCTGACAAAGACGGAACCCTTGTCTCTGGAACCCAGGGTCCCTTGCTCATCATGTGGTTAAATATTCCAAAATCTTGCCACCTTCTTGGGGCATTGTTAAGGCAGCAAGGGTCACAAGGTGTTAACTCTTTCCTTCCCTAAAAGCCTTATGATAGAACATCTGTGGTATTCTGTGAAAAATACAAATGGTCCTAGCAGAGAAAGTCATCCCATTAAATTTGCTAGACCATGCTGTCTGAAAACTAGAAGAGGTATTTTGCCAATATTTTTATGGAATTAAATGACTAAATCTGTTATGAGTTAGAATTCAGTTTCTTACACAATGTCCAAGATAACTATGCTTTGAGCACAACACAGGCACAGCATGATTTCATCTGAAAGTTAGGTTTTTCATTAGTTTTAAAACTTTTAATTTTTGTTTATTTAATTTAATTTAATTTTATGTATGTGTTTTGCCTGCATGTCTATAAGTGCACATGTGTGGCATACACTGCCCATGGAGGCCGGAAGATGGCATCATATTCCCTGGAACTGGAGTTACACAAATGGTCGTTAGCTGCCCTATTAGTGCTGGGAACCAAACCCAGGTCCTCTGCAAGAGTTGCTCTTAACCACTGAGCAATCTCTCCAGCATCACTTTTGTATTTAAAACCTCTTATTTAGAAAAATATAATGCTTAAGCTGCTAAGAGGAAGGGCTAATGAGAGTCACTTCTCCCTGAGAATCTATAATCAGTTAATGGTTGCTGGGGAAGGGAGAGACATTTTCTTCAGTTGTGTAGCCACTAATAGGTTGCCTTTGCTATTGGGAATAACTCTTCATCCATGCTCCTATAAGCAACCCAGTTAAACTCAATGGACCACCTCATAAAAATGACATCAAAGTAGAAGGGGGACTAGTTTGGAAGAGGAAAGGAGCCAGTGGGTGTGCAAAGGTAACAGGAGAGGGATATGGTGTGGTGAATATGGTCAAAATACATTATATGCAATATTAAAACATCATAATTAAATGCATTATCATGTATAATTAATATATGGCAGTAAAATATTTTAAATATGTTATTTTAAAATTATGTGTATGTATATTTGTATGTCTTAATATGAGTTTGTGCATGTGAGTGCAGTGCTTGCAGGGGCAGAAGAGGGTGCTGGACCCCCTCGAGCTGGAATTACAAATGGTTGCAAGCTGCCAGACATGGGTCTTGGGAATTGAACTCTGGTCCTTTGTAAGAGCAACATGTGCTCTTAATTGCTGAGCCATTTCTCTGGCCCCCCCAAAAACTAAATAAAGAAAAGAAAAAAACAATACCTTTGGAAAAGTTCAAGAAATACTTGTACACAATTTGCCTTGGATTCACATATTGTCAACATTTTACACATTTGTTTTCTCTCTCTCCCTCTGTACATACCTAAATTTTAATGAACCACTCGAAACTAAGTTATAGACACAATGACTTTACATTTTGAATGCTTCAGCACTTCTTATGAACAAGGATAGTTCCTAATGAAACAATATAATTATCAAGGTGAAGACATTCAATTATGATTGACCTGGGTACATAGCTCAGTGGCAGAGTACTTGCCTATCATGTGTAAGGTCCTGAGTTCTATCCCTAGCATCGTAAAATATTCAACAGTAGTAGATATAGTATTAGTCTTTACATATAATCCATAATCACATCTTATTCATTGTCCTTCCTAGCATTTTCCCCATCCATCATGAAATCCAGGATCACTTGCTGTATTTACTTATATCAAAACCAGTGCTTATGAACATCACTAGACCTGATTAGAAATAAGAGGTGTTGAGTTTAAATGACTTTTGATACTCTGAGAGCTCCACGCCCTTCTTAGTAATGAAGATAAATTGCACACCCTTGTTCATAAGGCTGTTGCAAGGATCAAAGGAGCTCTCCCTTTGTGAATAGCAAAAACAGGACAGGACTTTTACATATATTCATTTTTAGCTAAATTCCTGGCACTGAAATGCAAAGAAAGCTCTTCCCTGCAGGGATAGGGAGGCATGAGGCAAAAGCAAAGGCAAAGGCAAAACAAAGCAAACTTGAGGGAATGATGGTAAAACTAAGAAAAGCCACTTCAGAGAGTTAGGAGGTTTTATTTCCTCAAACAGCATTTTTCCTTTTGTTTAATTTGAAAGGTGTCTTAAACTGTAAAGATTTACAATTTTACTACTAGATTCTTCCTCCCTCCCAAAATTAAGGTAAAACTTTCACAAAGTGCACACATCTTAAGGACTGATTTTATAATCCTAAAAGGTTCCCTAATGCTCCTTGTCAGTAAGTCTCATCCTTGCCCTAAGAGAAACTAATCTAGACATTGTCAAATGCTTGCTTCTACATTCCTAAACTTCAGATATATGGCATTAGAGAACAAAGTAAAATCCACAGGATGTGGTGGCACATGCTTTTAATCCCTGCAGAGGCAGGTAGATCTCTGGGAGATTGAGGCCACTCTGGTCTACATAGTGAGTTCCAGACCAGCTGGTGCTACAGGGAAACACTTGCCTCAAAGAAACAACAAAACCAAAAATGCCATAATGAGGAGATGGGTCTGTGGGTAAAAATGCTTGTTGTAAAAGCCTGGGGACTTGAGGTTGGATCCCTAGAACCTACATAAAAGCTAGACACAGTAGTCCAAATCTCTCTAATCCCAGGGCACCCCTACCAGGAGATGGGAGTTGAAGACAGGAGACTCTTCAGAAGTTCACAGGCCAGGTTATGCAGCAGCAAAAAATCTGTTTCAACCAAGGTGGAAAGGTGAGGACCAACAATTGAAGATTGTCCTCTGAACACACACACACACATACACCCACGACACACACGAAAATGCTCCAAGGAAATTCAGTACTTTGTAAATACTAACCTATAAATTAAAAACTTAAAACACAAAGTGAATAGCATGACATATTAATGCCCAATAATAAAATTAATCCAGATTGTGAGAGAATGACATCGATAAGATGGTGGCATAGGAGTTTTCAGTCGTCATCCTCCATCCTCAGATTTTCCTTGACAATTACCCACAGACATAAGTACTATTGCGGGAGATTAGGGGAGTCCTTATTGGAGCACTCTATTGGAACAAACTAAGAGAATAAACACACTGAAAAAGACAAGAAGAAAAGCTTTATTGCACATGCCCCACCCCTTCCCCACAGTGCCAAGAAAGAGCGACCACATGTGCCCATAGCACTATATAGCTCCTCCTGACACTCCTACCCAACCACTAGCATCTTGGACACACCATCAAAGGCACAGTTTCTACAGATTGTGCACAAACACACACAGTGTCTTTGACTCTATGGGAGTCTTATAATTGAATACTTCATGCATCAGAGGCTTCTTTAGATTAATCCTAGTTGGCATTTTTGAACTTCAAGAACATGGAAGTCAGGCCTAGAGAGGTGGCTCAGTGGTTAAGAGCACCGGCTACTTTTGCAGAGGACCAGGGTTGGGTTCCCGGCACCCACATGGCAGCTAACATCTGTATCTCCAGATCTAGGGGAACAGGAGGTCCTCTTTTGACCTCCACAGGCATTACACAACACAGGTGCACTTACATACACGCAGGCAATCAATTCATACTCATAGAACAATAACAACAACAATAATAATGTTAATAAAATTTTTGAAAAAATACTTGAAAGTCTATATGTTTCCCAATTTGCAGGTAAATGGATGGGATCAGAAACTGTCATGCTAAGTAACACAGACTTAGAAAAACAAACATCATATGTTCACCCTCATTTGTGGATCCTAGCACCAAATCCTTATATGTGAGTATGTATCCTGATGTAAGCGCAGGAACCAGAAAAATGGAAAGGAACCAGGGAGGTAAAGGGAAAGAAGGAACCTGAAACAGAAGAATAGTAGGACACAGGTGTTACTAAACGAGAAATAGATAAAATGGGGCTATTTAAATGGGAGGGAGCAGGGAGGGTTAGACCAGGAGCTATGGGGATAAAGGGAAAGAAGGAGCTCAAGAGAGGTGGGGCCATAGGAGGCTGTTATTATCAAGGGAGAAATGGGGAAATGGGGACACTGTAAATGGGGAAGGCCTGGAGGGAGGGTTAGAAGGAGAGAGAGAGACAGAGAGACAGAGAAACAGAGAGAGAGACACACACAGAGAAAGACAGAGTGACAGAGAGATAATACCTAGGCACTATAAAATACCAGAGAGAATTATATTAGTCTAACAACCTAATGACAAATTCCACATACAATATTTCTACAGGAGTCCATGTGCATAACTGAAGGCTACATAACAAGAAAAAGTGCCAGACAGTAGAAACCTTCCTTTGAGTTGTTGGCCAGGGTGGTCCAAGAGACTCCCAAACTTACACAAACTATTGTGAGAGCCCTGAATTGCCTCCCAGAACTTGAAGGTGAGTTCCTATTGCTGAAAACAGTATGTACTTCAGAGATGGGAATTGGAGCAATGGAGCTAGAATTGACCTGGAAGCCACTTCCCCTGAAGGCAAGCTCTCATAGCTTTGGAGAGCACTGTGTAAGCAGTTATGGGAGAACATCAATCTATGGCCCAACAACAACTTTGTGACCAAATAACCACATCAATGACTGGCACATCATATGACTCTTGTGCAGTAGTGGCACTTTTATCTTGCGGCAATCAAAGGCTACCTAATTGGTCTTAAAGCCCACTCAGTGGGAGGGAATTCATGTGTGGTACTGCAATCATAGCCAAATACACATGGTTGAAGAGGGCACAGATCTTAGCGAAATCCCCAAGACTGTCACATTCCTAGGTTAATGTAACTTCTTACTAAGTGCAAAATATGTATCCTTATATTTATAGTCAAGTATCCCAGTCACCATTCATCAAAGAAACTTCTTTTGCACAAGACAGAGGACACTACTACAGAGTACCACAACCAGTCATACACAGACATTGTTTGTGAATTGCCCATGCCTAGGTGGCACATCTACAATGCAACCTCTACACGTAAGGCTTGGGCAACATAGAGCAAGAGGTAAAGGGAACACTAATGTATTTCTCAGCTCTCATTAATGAAGCTCCATCATCCAACTGAGTGCCAGTAACACATAAGGTTACAAATGGCCAAAGCATGGAGATTAGGAGTCTACAGAGTGTGGGTCCCTGGACAGGACTCCTATATTAAGTTTCACTCATCCAAAGCTCAGGGTCCATTGCAGAAGAGGGGGCAGAAAGATTGTAAGAGTGAGGGAAGACGTACATGACCCAAAATACAATCCTACAAGCTCCTGGGACCTTGTTCCTATGAACCTACAGCAATGGTGTCAGCATGCTCAAAACCCATGCAAACTCAAGTAGACAAAAACTCAGCATGGAACTTGGGAAATGGGCAGCAGTCCCCAACCTTTGTTGAAGAAATATTGGCAATGGATTACTGTTGGGTGACGAGGGGCTAATCTTCTTAAAGTGAGAGACTCCAGATAGGCTGACTAGACCTCAGTGGATGAACCTGAACTGAAGAATATTTGGGGACACTAACTCGACACAATAGACCTTAACACAGATGAAAGAATGTAGGAGTTCCAGTTGGGGGCCTATGGGGGGGTGATGGTGGGGAAGAGGGTACAAAGATGATTGAGATGTTCTGTATGAAATACACAATGATTCAGTAAAAAAGAAGAACACATGGAAACATATTATAATCAATTATCAAAGCTCAAAGGATAGAATTTTGAATGGAGGAATAGAATAGCAACTCATCATATCTAAGGGAAGCCTCATGGGGGATCAGTAAATTTTACAGCACAATTCTTGCAAACAAGGAAAAAGTGGGATGACATATTCACAGTACTGAACAACAACTGCAAAACTACTCACTATGAATACATTTCCCAGGAGACTTATCCTCCAAAAATGAAGGAGAAAAAAGACTCGCCAAGACAATCAAAAGCTGAAGGAGTTAGTTGACACTAGGATGTGCTACTATAAGAAGTGACAAAGGGAACTTTTCAAGTTGAAATGCAATAATTAGTTCCATAAAAACGTGAGATTATAAAACTCACTGGTAAAAGTGGAAGTGTAGTCAAATTGAGGATAATGATGGTGTATAAATTACTTTTTTGTCTTTTATTAGAAAAAGAATAAATATAACTATAGCTAAGATAATTAGTGAATATGCAACATAAAAGATGCAAATAGTAGCAGTAATCACATGAAATACGTGAGGCAGAGAAGAAGCAAAAGTCTTGAGCTTTTGTAAATGATTAAAGGTAAGCCTTTAACATGGACTGTTGCATCTGCAAGATGTTTTATGGAAGTATTCAAATAGCTAAAACAAAAAACTCATCTATTAGGAATGAAAAAGATAAAAACAATGAAAGCATGCTACTACCAAAACATCATCAGATCACAAAGACAGAGAGCAAGGAAGGAGGAAAGGTACAAATGCTTTGTGAAATGGTCAGAAAACTATTAACTAAATGGCAATAATAAGTCCTTATCTAGCAATAAATTGTTTAAATTAAAACAGATTAAAATTTCTAATCCAAATATATGGAGTACCTTAATAGATTTGTAAAAAGATAAACAAACTGGGCTGGGAAGGCAACTCTAAAATAGAGTGCTTGCTTACCACAAGGGAGGCTCTGGGTTTGATTTCTGGCACTCCAAAACAAAACAAAAATAAAATAAATCAAACAAATTACCCCCACATAAAGAACAGTGATAAAAACTATGCCCTAACAATGTCCTGACTACAAATTATTTCTTTTGATTTAAGGACACACATACCCTAAAAGAGAAAAGATGAAAAAAATCCTATGCAACTAGTAACCAAAAGAGAGTAAGGATGGATATATTTACACTGAACAAAATAAACTTCAAGTTAAAAAGTCACAAGAGACAAAGCTCATTACATAATGACAAAGGGCAAATTCATCAAAAAGATATAGCACACATAAACCCAAAATATAATAATTGCAAATATACATGTGTTTAACCTTGGGGATGCCAAAATATAAAGCAAATATTAACAGAAATGAAGATAAAAATAAATAGGAATACAATAACACTAGGGGAATTCACTTCTGGCAAGAAGTCACTGAGGAAATAGTAGACCTTAATAGCATTACAGATCAAAGGACCTATAGAAATATACAGAACACACTATCCAACAGAAGCAGATTACATATTCTTCTCATGAGAACATGGAACATTTCCTAGAATGAATCATAAACTAAGCCACAAAGCAAGTCTTAACAGATTTAAGAATATTGAAATCATATTAAGTATTTTTTTCTGATAACAATGGTATGAAGTTAGAAGTCAGTAACAGGAAGAAAATCTCATAGATAACTAATATGGAAATTAAACAGTACACTACTTAACCAACAATGGGAAAAAGAAAAAAAAGAAGATATCTTGAAATAAAACCAAACCAAAACTTACCAAAATGTATGGGATTCCATTTTTATAACCAACTGAGTCTAATTACTACCTCCTAAGTTTAATATGGGTGTGGCGCCATCCTCAGGAGCATGGACAACCTACCAGTATCCACATCTCCAAAGAAAAACTGATGACTCTCCCTCCTCCAGTAGTCATTAACTGCCAATAATGCCTCAGCAACAGATGGGAACTTGTGAGCTCCTTCCCCATCTATATTGGAATTTGACTAGCTTAATCTTGTGTAGGTCTTGTTCAGATATCCACAGCTGCAGTGAGTTCATAAAGAGGACATGAAGTTGGGGTGGGGGCCATGTTGGGAGGCCCAGGGGACTTAGAGAGGGGAAAATGGGGGATGGATATAATTAAAGTCCATTGTATACATGCATGGAATCCTCAAAACAAATAAGTAAAAATATTGTAAAAAAACATAGGACTCATCAAAAACACGTTTAAGAGGAAAATTTCTGGCAATAATGGTCTTTATTAAGAAAGAAGGAGAGAGATGTCAGTTAAACAGCTATTTTGTACCTCAAGCAACTAAAAAAGAACAGCAAATTAAGCCCAAGCTATTTAGGGGAAATATACTGAAGAGCAGGGCAAAAATCAATACTAGAAAAACAACAGAAATGATCAATAAAACTAAAGAGTGTTTAAAAAAGATTTTTAAATTTTAAATTATATGTATATATGTGTCTGTGTATAGGTTTGTCCACATAAGTGCAGTGCCTATGGAGGCCAGAAGAGGGAGTTGGATCCCCTGGAAATGTAGTTACAGGGGATTATGAACTGCCCAATGTGAGTGCTGGGAACTCTGGTCCTCTACAGGAGCAGCACCAAGAGAAAAAAAATGGCGAAGACTAAAACTCTAGTAAAAGAGGAAACATTACAACTGATGATTATGTAACACCAAATCAGATAAGCTGAAAGGAAGGAATGAATAAATTCCTAGAAACATATATCTAGACAGGATCAAGAAGAATGGAAAAGCTGAACAGATCAGTATTGAATAGTGGGTATTGAATCAATAATCAACAATTCCCCAATGAAGAAAAGCCCAAGAACAGATAGTCATCATTAGCAAATTCTACCTAATATTTAAGGAAAAAATTAAGACAAATCCATTCAAACTTCCTAAAACGTGACGAAGGAGCACTTCCAAACTTATTTTATCAGGGCAAATTGAAAGACACTGTGAAAATAGAATATTATAAGCCAATATCCTTGATAATCATAAATATAAAAATAATCCACAAATATTCGCAAACCAGATTCAACAGCACATTGAAAGGATCATGCATCATGATCAATTGAAATTTATTCCTGTGATGTGAGAATGTTTCAACATATGCAAATCAGTAAATGTAATACAGCAGAGCAACAGAATAAGGATCAAAATTAGTCACCTCAGTAGATGCAGGAAAGTGCATGTAGCAAAACTGAGCATTTTTTCATGATAAAAACATTCAACAAATTAGATAAAAAGTTATTAACATAATAAAATCCATATATTACAAGTCCACAGCTGACGTTCAAAGCTGGAAATCTGAAATGATTTCTTCGAAGATCAGGAAAAAGATAAGGAAGTCTACCCTTACCAGTGCTGGTGAGACATAGATAAGTGGACGTTTGGGTCTGAGACTCACTGGCAAGCCAGTCTACACTACTTAGTGAATTACAGGTCAATGAGTGACCCTGTCTCAAAAAACAAAACCAAAAAACCCAAAATAACCTCTCCCCACAAAATGTTGGTAGCACCTGAGAAATCACATTCAAGATTGTCCTTTGACATACACACGCATATATGTGCACATGCACCTGCATACATGTGTGTACCCCCCACATGTACATACACATGGGAAAACCCTGAAAAGTCTACAAAAACTGTTATAACTTATCACAAATAAACTAACAGGAAACTATCTAAGAAAGAAATTAAGAAAATGACCTCAGGCTGGAGAGATGGCTCAGTGGTTAAGACCACTGGCTGCTCTTGCAGGTAACCTGGGTTCAGTTCCCAGCACCCACATGGTGGCTAACAATCATCAGTAACTCCAGTTCCAGTGGATCCAATGCCCTCTTCTGGCCACTTCTGGCATTGCATGACATGGATGAACCTACATGCAGGCAAAATACTCATACACATAAAATAAACTAAATAAATTTTTAAAAAGAAAATGACCTTATGTACATCAACATCAAGAAGAATGAAATACTTAGGGATCAATTTAACCAAGGAAGGAAAAGACCAATACACTTGAATTGTAAGACATTAATTTAAAAAACTGAAGAAGCTAGATAGAAATACATGGAAAGTTATTTTATGTTCATGGATCGGAAAAATATAATGCTATTAAAATGTTCATATTATTTATGTAATCAACATATTCAATGTTATCCATACCAAAAATCTGATGGCATTTTTCATAGAAATAGAAAATTCATATGGAGCTACAAAAACTCCAATTAGCAAAGTAATCTTGAATAAGAATAAAGCTGGAGACCTAACATTTCCTAGTTTCAAACTATTTTACAAAGCTAGAGTAATCAAAGAGATGGTACTGACATAAAGTTGGGCATATAGGCCAATGGACAAATTACATAGCCCAGAAATAAACTCATACAGTGAACTGACCTTTGACAAGGGTTCAAAGACTACCCAATAGTGAAAAGAATAGTGTTGGAAAAACTGGGTAAATAACTAAAAATAAATTAAAGGCTTGCATTCATAAGACTACAAACTATGAAACTATTAAAAGAAATTGGAAAAAATGTTGGCATTGGTCTCAGCATCAGTTAGATGTGACACAGATAACAGAAGCAAAAATAACAAATGGGCTTCAAACTAAAAAGCTTCTGCATAGAAAGAGGAAACATCTGGGTGGGCAAGATGGCTCAGTATGTAAGAGTGTGCCAAGACTGATAACCTGAGTTCAATTCCTGGGATCAACATGGTGGACAGAGAAAACCGACTCCCACAAATTGTTCTCTGACCTCTACATGTGCTACACGTACACATGTGTGCATGCACACATACACACTAAGTGAATGTAGCAAACATCTTTAAAAAGAAAAATGTGTGGCTAGAGAGATGGCTCAGCAGCTAAGAACACGTGCTACTCTTATAGAGGACCCAACTTTAGTTTGGTTCAAAGCACCCACATGGTAGCTAATAACCATCAGTAGCTCCAGTTATAATGGATATAACACCCTCCCCAGGAATCGCATGACACAGGTGCACTTACATGCAGGCAAAACACTCATACACATAAAATAAAAATAAATTAAAAATTAAAAAAATATTTGAGTAAAAAAAAGATTTATTTGTTTTTATTTTATGAATGAATGCTTCACCTGCATGTATGTAAGTGTACTTACTGTGGGGGGGGGCAGGAGTGGGGGTTGGATTCTTTGAAACTGGAGTTACATATGGTTGTTAGTTGCCCAGTGGATGCTGGGAACCCAATCTGGGAGAGCAGCTGGTACTCTTAATCCATGAGTCATCTCTCCAGCTCCAAGGCTGCTCTGTTTAAGTGAACTTATAAATCAGGTCGTATCAACCAACCATAGCCCATGCTGTAACTGATATTTCTGAATAGTGGGATGATCTGAGGCATGCCTTTCAAGTTTAGGTGGGTGTACAAAGTAGAATTCTGCTTTTTGCTCTTGTTTCACATTTTTTGTAGTGCTACTAATTTGAGATAACAACTTTTCTATTGTCAGAATAAAGAAAAATAATGGCCCCTTGTGACTGATATTACCGTCAATTTGATAGGATCTATAATCACTTAGGAGGAAAAACCTTTGAGTATATCTGAAGGAATTTCTGGATGGATGAATTGAGATGGGAAGATCCACCCTACCTGTGGGTAGCACCATTCCATGGCTGGGGTCCTGCAGTGAATATAAAGGAGAAAACATACATTCACCACTCTCTATTTCTTATCTGCATATAGAGTGTGACCAGCTGCCTCACATTCATGCCATCATGCCTCCCCTGTCCTGATGCTACCTTCAAACTATAAGACGAAATAAACCCTTCCTAAGGAGATGGGCCATAGGTTAAGAGCACTGGCTATGCTTTCAGAGCACTTGAGTTTGATTCCCATCACCAGCAGGATGGCTAACAACTTTCTATAACTCTAGTTCCAGGAAGACTCAACTTCCTCTTCTAGTCTCTATGGGTATTCCATGCACATGGTGTACTTACATGCATGCAGACAAAACACTCTTACACATAAAAAGAAACCCCAAAATTTTAAAAACAAAATAAACCCATAGTAATGCACTCCAATACAGAAATCAATTAAGAAGTCCCCCAGACATCTATACTAAGTTTGTTCAAGTGCCAATAATATAGGAAGGGAAAGTGAAAGAACTTTGACTTTCACTTGTCTCCTTTCAGTGTGCTCAGCTCATCTGTCAATCTGAAAGACTCACTTTTCACATCCTGTCCTAGTAGCAATCTGGTAATAGACATAATTTCCTCTGCAAAGTGAAATGTTTGGTATTTGTTGACATATTTTTAAAAGCTGAAAAAATGTTTGTTCACAGAGAGTGAAGTGGTCACAAGTACCGAAGTGAGGAAGAAACAAATTGACAAATAGTTTTCCTGAAGACTCACACACTAATCAGAACAGTAGATGAGTGGAAAAAGCAGAGTATTATGGTGATTGTAGACTGTGTGTTTACTGAGTGGTTCACAATGAAATCTTCTGGAGGAACTACAAAGCTTTCAGTGCTGTAGCTGGTCCAACTCCAAGGGACACAGGAGGGTTGTCTGGGAAGCATTTTCTTCTTTATTCTAAGGCTATCTTATGTTCCTTGTATTTGCAGTATAGGCTGAATGGCTTCCATTTGCTCTGTGTACCCTCTTGTATCCAGCTCTATGCCAGGGACTCTGTTCTGTACATACTGCATCACTAGACTCCATTGTCTTGCCTCTTCCGGTTGGGTTTTGTCAATGCAACATATCAGTAGGAAGTTGGGACAGTGGAGAGTGAAGTTGAGTTATTTATTCCTTAGCAAGACCACTGCAAAGATAACATGACTTGCTGGTTTGTGTGATATAAGAAACAAGCCCTCAAAGATGGCCACTACCACAGCTTCCCTTCTGCTTCTGGTCACTGCGCTTTTAATTTTTTTTTTTGCACTTCCAGGCTTGGTTGTACCAGGTCCCTGGATTGTATTCTCCTTTACATTAAACTCTGATAATATCTGGGCAAACCATCCCTCTACTAAACTCTCCTCAATTTATGCTAATTGATTGTGCCATTTGTTTCTAGCTAGGATCCCATTGGAGGGTGTTGGATGAGGATGGTTGGCTAGTCTGTGTCAGGTCAAAAGCAAGTACTGGATAGCAAAGACCAGGTTTGCCAATGTGTCAAACCAAGTTGGATATGGCCACTCAGGCTTCTGCCTATTATGCTTTATGGAAGAAAGCAGTACTCAAGAAACATGACAGTCCTTTTCTCCCCCTCTGTCTATTTCAGCTAATAGGCCAGCACGTTAGTCACTTTGATAATGAGTAGTTTTACCCTGGCCCTCAATGAAGTAGGCCAGAGAAGGGCCCTACAAACTCTCTGGAAAACCTCTTGAAAAGTTCTACAGAGAACAGAGAAGTGGGAGCTGCTAGGGATCAGTGTTTATACACTGTAACTATATTTGGAAATTTAATTGTCTTTCTAAAAATCTCAAGTAAGAAAAGTGAATACTTTTATGATAATAAGGTTCAAATGGAACCTTGGCCACTTCATGGCCCAATGTTCTTAGTTTTCATTGGCCTCTCAGAGTTTTATAGCTCAGAAAAGCAAGCAAAGGAAAGACATTGGTGAGTCTCAACTTGGGATGCTTGTGTTTCCCAGGGGACATTTGGCAACATTTGAAGACATTTTTGGCTGTCAGGAGTGGAATGAAAATTCGAATGGCATCTAGTGGGTAGGGATGAAGGACACTGCTAAATATAATATATAGGAAAAGTTCTCCAGTCCTAAACAAAGGATTATCTGGCCCAAATGCCTGTAGTCCTGAGGTTGAAGAACCCGTCTCTGCATGAAATTACAGCTCATTAGTGAGGAAATTGGTGTTAAGTAACATTCATAACTTTGCAATTTGGAAACCACACTCCAATTAAGTTGGGTATCCCTGGTTTCCTGATATCACTGGAAATCACTCACTAAACATTATTGCCTTGTAGTTTGTGGCATTTTGAAAATGACAAGTTTATTGCAGTGAATAATTGATGTTTTCCAAAATAGAAACCAGGCTAGTTGGTCAGATGGAATAAACCTGTTTTCGAGCACATGGCATCTTTTTTTTTTTTTAAATTGCCTCTCTAATCAAAAGCATTTTCACTTCAGACTAAGGCTTTGACTGAGATGCCTAGCTCAGAAGGAAGTAGTCTATGGTTCAGAGCTGGGAGTGAGACAAGAGTAGTTGGAATTAGCCTCTGAACCATTAGCAACTGCAAAGAAGTTTCAAGATCTGATGTTATTTGGGAAGGATTTTACCAGACACAAAGGTATCATATTTTTCTGCCCAAAATAGTTCTGGCTTGAACATGAGGTTCTCAAGCTGTCTTTGGGTAAGAGGGAAAAAAATCTGTTCTGGGAATTGACTACTGTACCCTACCCCCAACTATTAAGGTTTACTGGTAAAAGAGGAGGCCGAGTGATTGTATTACTTATCATGTTTGTCACTAAGGGACGAGGTGTGCTTGTAAAACTCCCTTTTGTTAAATTTACTCTGTGCTAAAGAGGCAGGTTCATGAGGTATCAAGGAACAATGAAAGACTCTGAAAACCTTTTATGGCAAAGGAAACAGCCTGGTATTAAAACTAATGAAGACGCTGGAAAAGAATAAGCGGAATCTCTGGAAGGATGCAGATAGAAAAACTATTTTAAGGTCAATGTTCAAGAAGATGGAGAAAACAAATGTGGCCAGGTAGAAAGAAATGCCAGCGTTTCCAAATTAAGTATCCCTAGGGAAGACTACATTGCTTGGAAAAACTGATCCTATGCAAACTTGCAGGTCCAAATGCTGGCTCTCTGAGTCTACTAGGAGAACTGGTTCATGGGCCTCACCAGTCTAGGAGTTGGAAAGAACACTTGAGAATCTGATGAAATTTCTGCTCTTCTCCAAAAGAATGTTCCCAGAAGCAGGAACTGGTCTGCTCAGGCTGACAATGCTAAAATGAAGAGCCCAGATAGGCTTGAGTTGCAGAGTTGCAAGAATTTACTCAGGTTATCCAAGCAATGGATAAATAGTAGACAACATTTGCTGCCAAAGTTGTGCAATTTGGTTTTTGTGGACCATCCAAGTCCAGTTCCCCTGCCAGGTAAAGGTGCCGGGTAGTGGATAGCTGTCATGTCTGACTCAGGCTATCTTGTCTGCCAGAAATGGGCTTTCCCACTGACTCTTCAAGATCATTCTCATTTCCAAGCCAATTAGGTCCCACAAGAATACAGAGGTGAGTTGAGCTCAGCATATTCCATTAATGCAATGATAACACAGAACTAAAATTGCTAACAACCTTCGTTATGGAATCTACTTTCTGGGAATCATGCAATCAATGGTTTATACCAATCAACGAAGTGGAAACAAAAGGTGGGGAATGAGATTGCAGAAAGTATCAAAGTGGTATTTGAAAGAAAGAGAGGAAATCAAGAAGAAAAGAATAAATTACGGTAGAACTAAATCAAACAGGATTAGCTCCAAAGGGAATGAAGGTAATGATAATAATACTAACACTTAGTAGCTCTTACCATGAGCCAGAGACTTCTGGGTACTTTTTTTCATAGATTCTTTTTCACAGCACTATGGGGTAGATATGTACCATTACCTCCTTTGCTTTGTAAAATAACATTTGAAATGCAAAGACATGTCCATGTTCTCATAGCTTCAAAGTGGCGGATCTGGGATTTGAACCCATGTCTGTATCACATCATATTCCACTAGCATATACTTTCTGTCCCTATACTGGTCTAGGATGTCTCTGGGGCATAGTTAAATTTTTATCACTTGGGATTTTAGAGCAAAATATGAGTACGTGTGTCATAGGAAATCATCTCTAATGGCTCAGGGGTGAGTTAAAAATCCAATTTGCAACTTCTATTTCTGAATGTTAAGCAATCTTAATGAATCGCATTAGCCATGTTAGCCTGGTCCATTGTGTTTTTCACAGTTTCTTCACACACTTTCTCATCAGATCCTCTCTAGAACCTTCTGATGTAGGCAGGCAATGCATGACCTTGCCCCTTCTTAAAGACATGATAGGTAGGTCCATTAGAAATAAGACATTGCCAAGTTACTTATCATCAAAAATATGTGGGAGGAGGGAGAAAGTCGATTCCAAAAAGTTCCTTATTTCAACCCTGAGCAGTTCATAGGAGTTTATAATTTATTTCCATAACAGTGTGATTGCTTCCTTTTCAACAAGGCTTTGACTCACTCAGAGGAATGTATTCCATTACATGTCTGCTGGCTTCAGGCGTTATGCAGAGCCCATGGGTTACCATGGCAACGTGGATTCACAAAACACAAACCTTGAACTCTTTCAATAATGGTCACTAATTTGCTTCTAACAGTCCATCTCAGAACTGTGGAAACTGGTGGTGTTTTTTAGGTAGTATATATATTTAACCTCATCCACACCCGGGCTGCTGCTTTTACTGTGAAAATAATCTCAGACATCAGCTTTGGGTTCAAAAGAAACTTGGATACAGAGTTTTTGTCTTTGGCTAAATAGTGCTCAGAAATCAATGGCATCAGTCATATTATTCTACTAATTAGCTCCCTTCCCTTCCCTTCCCTCCCTTCCCTTCCGTCCCTTCCCTTCCCTTCCCTTTTCCACAGTACCAGTGATTAAACCCAGGGGCTCACACATAGTATGCAGGCACTTTGTCAGTGTGCTATATCCCCCCGTTATTTTACTCTTTAAAAACTTCCATTTTTCATACCAAATACATTGTCAGTTTGGTTTAGCCAAGTAAAGAAAGTAATATACCAAACTTTACTAATGACCACACATAGGCATACCTTTCAGCATTTATTATGTAAGTTCCTAACACTCATCAGAAGATATTTATTCACCACACCAAAGGAACAAGGATGTTCAAATTTTGAAAAAAAAATTTCTAAGATGTTATAAATCTTCACCAGACAGCTAAATGGAAAGTTGGAAGAAATTGTAATGGGATTTTAGTTTGAAATATTTCTTTCTAAACTGTGGTGAAACAATCTCTGCTTTTCTTTTCTTGACATCTGTACACAAAGTTAGTGATACTACTAGCCCCTCTTGGAGTACTTGAAATCTCCACCAGACTCTGTTATGGAATTCTGGTGCAATTCAACCCACCTAGTTTGAGGGGTGGATATGCGGCACAAGCATGGCCATAGTTTGTCATTCTAGTGGCTGCTGGGCTTGCTTCAAGAATGAGCACATGCCCAAAGCCATTCCAACCCAGGCCAGTAAGACTCAATTCTATGATTTTTGTTGGAGTTCTTGACATGGAAGAGCCTAGCAGGATTGCCAGACATCTTGCTACCACAGAGAGATAATTGGTCCAAGAATGGGGTTTACTTTGAGGGGAAACAGAAGAATAAAATGGAAAATAAAAGACCATTTTTGTGTGTGATACTGGGTACTGAACTCAGGGCCTTGCAACTGACAAGTAAATACTCTACCACTGAGCTACATCTCCAATCAAGATTCCTCTGATAATACCGTTTAAGCCCCTAGATCCAGCTTTGCCTGAAGTATGTCCCTTAAGATTTCATTTAATTTGACCAAATACATTCCTTTTCCACTTAACTTGAGATTAACTGATCTTATTTACAACCCAAACCATTCTGATATAGAAAATATATCTATACTGCTTAAATGCATTTAATAATTAAATTTAACTTAAAAAGTAGAAGAGATCTTCGGGAATCTTGCTTCAGGGAGTAGATCATTACATCATCTAATGAGTGTGAGTTCTTTTGTAATCAAGCCCTTTGGGGAAGTTTATTTGTTTAACTAATTTTGAGATCTCCCTTCACAATCTTATTATTTTAATTTGTGCTCATGAGAAACAGTTAGCTTAGAAAAGAATACATTTCGACTCCTGTGTTTACTAAAGTACGCTTATGGAATTCTGTTGTAGAAGACTCACTCACTCTGATGAATATGTGGACATACCAGTGTCACATAGTATGTTTCAACACTCAGCTTCAAGCTATGATTACATTTAATAAGCTTCTGCTCCATAAACCATTGCATAGGTTTTAGAAGAACTATAAAACATTTGGAGCCCCAGCCAAAAAAAAAAAGAACTTTGTGATGTTATGATTATTATCTTGTTTTCTTTTAAACATCTCCAGGAACTTTACAAATTCACCTATTCACAGATATCTTAGGGAGATAATATATTTACTTTAGTAAATTCTCTTGTGTATTAATAAAATGTGAACTGTTACATTATGACAGGGATTCTCAACCTTGGCTGCCAATAAAAATCACCTGGGAGCTTTTCAAAGTGTCTAATGGTACAGCCCAACCCTAGGCAACTCAATTAGAATTTTTTTGGAGTGGGGTCCTGGCGTTGGTGGTTTTAAAAGCTCCCCAGGTGATTTTTAATGTCCAGACAGGATTGTGAACAATTACATTATTGGAAACATTGACTACAATGTATGATTTGATTCAGCAGGACTCATTTAGTAATCCTTTCAAAATGATTTCCCCAAATACAATATTTTCCCATAAATTTATATATAACATGTGTGATTACATAAATTATATAATCTGAGTAGCCCACATGCTCTAGGGCACACTGAGGTAGATTTCACTAAACCTGACCCTTTAAGTTTCTTTTTTCTTTATTCATTTATTGTGTGCATATATGTGTGTTTTATGTATGTGTTTGTGTATGTGTTCATGTGCATGTCTGTGTGTGCATGAAGGAAAGTCTACATGCGTGTGCACATGCATGTGTAGGCCAGAGTTCTATGTTATGTGTCTTCCTCAATTGTTCTTCAGCACATTTTTTGAGACAGGACCTCTCCCTGAATGTGGAGCTCATTAATTCAGCTATGCTGACTGGCCAATGAGCTTTAGGGATGTGACTGTCTCTGTCTTCCCAGAAAGGGGATTGTAAATGCATGGTATGATGCCTGGCTTTTATGTGGGTTCTGGGGATCTGAACGAGTTCCTCATGCTTATGTGGCTGGCACTTTACCCACTGAACATCTCCTTAGCCCCACGTATTTACGTATTTGTGCTGGAGATTGAACCCAGGGCCTCATCTCAGGTAAACCCCATACCACTAAGCATCCATTCTCATAACCCTCCTCAAATTTCTTTCAAATTAATATACAAAAGGCTGGTTATCTGACGTGTGCTGGAACACTATTCTTTCTTTAATGTGATTTATCTCTTTTACTCCCCTTGAATATTTCCTCTTGGAAGTCTTCACATAGTTTTGCAATCCAGTGTTTCTTTGTTGATTTCCCTCAGCCTTTTCTGATATGGGTCAGTGTTATCCTTAGTGGAAGATGTGATATTGTCCTAGATGATAGTACATTTTTCTCAGCTCTAAATTGCATGTAAAACCCCAAAAGACCCAAATCAGTTTTTAGTGAAAGAGTAAGCTCTTGAGAGAGAAATGGAAGATTGAAGCCAGTTATAAAGTTTCTTTCCCTTAACAGAAACAAAAGAGAAGTTTTAGGAATGGCAAAAAAATTAGCAATAGAATATCATAGAATTGAAGAAGTAGGACTCAGTGCCAAAAAAAAAATCCAAAATGAGGTCTGGTGAAGTGGCTTAGTGGATAAAGGTATTTGCAGTGACTCAGTGGATAAAGGTATTTGCTGCCAAGACTGGTGACCCAAGATCAATCCACAGAATCCACATGGTGGAAAGAAGTAACTGATTCCTGAAAGCTCACCTCCACATGTGTAGCATGGCATGCACATACTCTGCCCCAACATGAATAAATAAATAAATACTATAAAAAATACAAAATAGGGGCTGAAGAGATGGCTCAGATGTTAATCTTACTGGCTGCTCTTGCAGAACAGAGGTCTGGGATTCCAATCCCAACTTTTACTTGGGGGCTAACAGCCATATGTAAGTCCAGTTCCAGGGGATCCAATGCCCTCTTCTGGCCTCTGTGGGCATTGCATGCACACAGTGCTCTTGGGTAAATGCAGGCAAAACATTCATACACATAGAATAAAAAGAAATTACAGTGACCCACTATAGAAGTTGGGAAATGGGTAAGAACATTGCCTGAGGAATTACTGGCAACTGATGGCTATTGGTAGAGGGAGAGTTGGTTTCTCTAAGGGAGTGTCTCTAAATAGGTTGATTAGGCCACAGTGGATGGATGGACTCATACTGAAGGACATTTGAGAACACAAACATGGCTCAATTGGCCTTAACATATATGAGAATGCATGAGGTCTGGTGGGGGAATGATACAGGGGAGGATTGTGCATGGGGAACGGAGTCTAAATATGATCAAGATGTATTATATGAAATTCGCAAAAAAATCAATTAAAAATTTCAAAAGAAAGAAGAAACAGTGGTGGCTACAGGAAGAAATGGATAATCAGGGCTATTATTCTAGGCTCAGTAGTATGCTGGAACTGGCTGACACTGGCTTGCATAAACCAATAGTCACTGGCTTGCATAAACCAATGGTCCAAGCCAGGCATGGTGGCACATTGCTGTACTCCCAGAACTCAAGAGGCAGAGGCAGGAAGATTTCTGCAAGTTCAAGGCCATCCTGTTCTATATAGTGAGTTCCATGATAGCCAGATCTACATTGTGAGACCTTGTCTTAAAAATATAGCCAAACAAATACAACTAATAGTCCAATTGGGATCTTTAAGGCTAGTTAATAAATAGCAATTATTAGAAATAAGTTATATTTAAAACAAATTATCAGAAATATTATTTTCCCATTTTAATTTTATTTTAATGTTATTACATTTGCTCTTGAAGTTCTTTACGCCTACTATAACCATATGGTGGAAATGTCACATAATGATGAGTTATGCTAGGTGATGAGAGGCGCTCCAGTTCCTCGTTTAGTAACAACATTGCATTGACGGTTTGAACTTGGATATGGTGGGAGTATTTATTGGCATATTTTATACATTAGGGGCTTATACTTTTCTTCTCAGTGTGTATTTTTATTGAATTTTTGTGCAATTCATATAATATATCTTAATCATATTTAGACCCCCCCCACCTGCCCCTCCCACCCCCTCCCCAGATTCCATGCATTCTGACACATATGTTAAGGCCTATCAAGTCAAATTTGTGTCTCCAGATGTCTCTCTGTGTGAATTCATCCATTGGAGTCTAGTCAGCCTATCTAGAGACACTCTTTTAAAGAAGATCAACTCTCCTTCATCCAGCAGTAATAAGCTGCCAATAGTTCTTTGGGTAGGTTTGGGGCCTCTTGACCATTTCCCCAGTTCTATGCTGGGTTTTTTTCTGATTGAAGTTGCATGAGTCTTGTGCATGCTGACACCATTGCTCTAAGTTCATATGAGTAAGTTCCCAGAGGTCCGGAAGACTGTTTCCTTATCATCGTGCACCATCGCTGGCTCTAACTATCTTCCCACCTCTTCTGCAATGGTCCCTGAGTTGTGGATGGGTGAGATTTAATACAGGAGTCTCATCTAAGGACACCCACTCTGCAGTCTCTTATTCTCTACACTTTAGCTAGTTGTGTCCTTCTGTGTGCACCACCCTCTACTGCACTAGGAAGTTTCACTGGTGAGAGTTGAGAGATGCATTAGGGGCTTGTATTTTTGAAAGCCAGTTGTTAACCATTTACTACTACACGACTGCTCACGCCTCACCCTTTACCCTTTACCTTCACCCATGAAGTTCTACTGGGTGAGAAAAAAGTGAGTCAACAAAAAGGAAATTTCTTGCCAGTAACTATGAATTGAGAGAGAAGAGAATTGATGAAGAAAGTAAGTAACTTTAGGAAACACCAATAAAATGTCCTGAGAATTTCTTTAGAGATAGAAAAATAAATAAAATCCTGAGTGTGTGTCACTTACTATGGATTCACAAAAAACTGGAGATATAAATTCAAGTATTTAGGAATAGAATATATCCCCAAGTTTGAGATCTGAACTCCCAGTGTAGAACATGGAATAAATTTTGTAAGGAGAGTCCATATCTTTAACAAAGAGGACATACAACTACAGTTCTATCTACTCTTCAGACTATATCATTGGAGTAAAAGAAAAGCATATAGAATACCTGATTTAGACCTCAAAGTTGAACTCTAAGAGAAAGACAAAATAATTTTACCTAAGTTAGAAGATGATCAAGAATTTACTCAAACCATGTCAAAAAGCAAGCAAACAGCAACAACAAAAACAAAATGGCAATATCAATTTGATGACAGAGAAAAAGCTTGAGATTGTATAGTTAAAAGAGAAGAAAAAGATAAATTAAAATTTTTATAATATTAGTAATTAAATAGAATTGGGTCACATCTGAACTAGGGGATTAGAATTAACATCAAAATTGAGAGTCATATGGATAACAGATTTATATGGAAACCTGGGAAGGGTGCAATACATATATTCTGGTTGGGAATACATAACTGAATCTAAGGAATATTCAATTTAAAAAGCACAAAGAAGAGGCTGGAGAGATAGCTCAGAGGTTAAAAGTATTACATGCTCTTAGTAGAAGATCTGAGTCCAGTTCTGAGCACCCACATCAGGCAGCTCACAACCACCTGGAACTGAAGTTCCAGGGGAATCTGACACTCTCTTCTGGCCTCTGAGGGCACTGCACTCATATGCACAAACACACAACATACACACGCATACACTAATAAATTAAAAATAAAATCTTAAAAATCAAGCAAAAGAGTGTATTTTTTTAAAATGTCAATGTCATAAGAGACAGGTACTGAGGATAGGATCCATATTAAAGGGAACTAAAGAACATGGCAGCTTAATGCCAAACGTAAGCTTCTAGAAAACCCTGAAATTACAGGGAAAATGTTATAAAGAATGTCACTGGGACAAGTGACAAAACTGCTATTTGCACACAATATTTAAAGAATAGTTAATATTACATTTACTGAGATTTATAACTGCTGTGGATCTGAAGGACATTCCTCTGTTCTGGAAAAAAAGGTACAAAAATTATTAAGTAATTGAGTTTCAGTCAAGCATCCAGGCAGAAAAATACAAAGCAACCACAAAAGGGAAAAACAGTCAAATGAGTGTTCCAATGCTTATCTACAGACATATATAGCCCAAAGGGAATAGAGTATTAACCTCAGCCATCTTAGCAAACTAAAGTGTGCTCTGTATATTTTATACCCAGTCAAACTGTTCTTTAAATACAATAGTTTGGAGAGCTAGGCATATAACTCAGTAGTAGAGCACTTACCTAAGAGGTATGAGGCCCTAGGTTACATTCCTGGTACTGCAAAAATAATCAATCAATCAATTTAATCAAGGCCTCCATATAAAGAAGAGCATTGAATAACAGTAAAAATTCAACTGATATATGATTAATTTGGATGAAATAGAACTGATACTTCAGGTTCCAGGTTGTGAGAACATTAAGATGTTTGAGCAGCATGATTATAGGGTACAAGATCAGTACATAAAAGTCAGTTTTATCCCTTTACACTTGAATAAACAATACAAAAGTGAACTTAAGAATTCCATTTATAATAGCACCAAATGTAATAACATACTTATAAGGAATAAATTTAACATAAGAGGTATGAGACATATATGCTCCCAAATCTATGAAATACTGTTGAAAGAAAATTTAAAAGACATAAATAAATGGAAAGACAGACCATATTCATAGGCCAGAAGAATTAAGGTTGTTAAGATAGTAATGATTCCCAGATTGATCTACAGATTAAGTAATCTTTGTCAAAATATCAGCTAGCTTGTTTGTAGAAATAGATAAAGTGACCATTAAATTCACTTGGCAATTCAAGGGACACAAAATAACCAAAACAATCTGGAAAAAGAAAAAAAAGCAATAATTGGGAGATACACTTCTCAATTTCAAATCTTTCTGCTAACTTACAGCAATCTAGACAATGTGGAATTGATATAAGTAAAGACATACAAGTCTTTGAAATAAAACTGAGATTCTAGAACTAAATCACATTTACAATTAATTTTCAATAACAGTGACATAATAACTCAATGGTGAAGTTTTTTATTTTGTTTGCAAATATGACTGGAAAACTGAGTACTCACATGTAAAGGAATGACACTGGACCTCTTCTTTATACCTCATACACAACTTAAAACAGGTCAAAGACAAAAACAAAGACAAAAACAAATCTTTTTGACCTAGTATTGGTTAATGGTTTCTTACATATGACACTAAAAGTATGAGCAGTGGAAGAAAAAGTAGATGAATATGATTCCATCTCAACTGAAAATATTTGTATGCAGAAGGACAGCATCAAGATAGTGAAAAGATGGCCCAGAATGGAAGAACATTTTTGTAAGTCACATATCTCATGAGAGTTTCAAGTGTATTTTTAATTAATTAATTAATTATGACTTTACTGATCAGGTGACAAACTCCTGGACTCAAACAATTCTCTTTCCTCAGACTCCCAAGTAGCTAAGATTAGAGGTGTTCACAACCAGGCCTGGCCAGAGGTTGATATATAGAAAGTATAAAGAACCCACAATAGAAATCTATGAAAGATACAAAAAAGGTTATGAATAGATTCCTTTCCAAAGAAGATGCACAAATCTCCAATAAATAAAAGATGCCCAATATTAACTACCAAAGAACTGCAAATCCAAACCAAAATGATTTATCATTTCAGACCCACAATGATGGTTATAATTTTAAAAAGGCAGATCCTAAAAATGTTGATAAGGATGTGGAGAAATTGGACCACTCATCCAATTTTGGTGGGAAGATAAACTGATGAGGCTGCTTTGAAAAATCACTTTGGCAGTTCCTTACCTGTAATATATAGAGTTACCATTAAGACCAAGAAATTTTACTCATATTCATATACTGTGAGAGTTAAAAATGTATCTCTTCAAAAACTTGTACACCAATGTGCAAAACAGCGTTATTTCTAATAGATAAAAGGAAGAAAAAAAGCCAGATGTCTACCAACTGATAAAAGGGGTAGTGTAGCCACAAAATGGAATAGGTTTGATAATAAAATGAAGTACTGATGCATGCTATGATCTTGAAATGTTAGCTAAGTGAAGCCACACACTAAAGGCCATAGGCAGCTGAGTGTGGTGATTTCAATCTGTAATGCCAATACTTGGGTGGCAATTACCACCAGCTGGAGGCTAGGCTGGGCTCCACAGTGGGTTCCAGGAAAGATTGGGTTGCAGAGTGATACCTTGTTTCCAAAAAAATGGGAAAACAAATAAAAAAATTAAAAAAACATAATTAAAAACAAATGGTTACAGTTGCATGATTTCATCTCTATCAAATGTCTAAAATAGGCAAATCTAAAGAAATATGAAATTAGATTAATGGCTGCTTAGGGTTGGGAAAAAGTGAGGAATGATTATTAATTGGTATGGGAGTTTCCTTTGGGAGTAATGAAAATGTTCTAAAATTGATTGTGGTGGTGAATACCTAACTGTGAATATACTGAAATTCATTGAATTGTGTGTATTAAATGAGTCACTTGTATGGTATGTGAATTACATCTCAGTAAAAATTTAAAACTCACTTGAATGAAGAGGGAAGAAATAGCATGGGATTTAACTAGCAGAAGAAAAATCTATTGCATTACATCCATATTTAACAGGTTGAGGTTTAGAGTCACCCCATTGTAGATCAAGTAGAAATAAGGAGCAGGCATTTATCCTAAGATCCTTACTGAGATGTCTATAGCCATACCACCCTGAATGCACGCAATCTCATCTGAGTTACTAAGTGCCAGGTACTGGCATGGGTGTCGAGGATCATGAACAAGGCAAGCATGTAGCTATAGTCAGAATACTTAGAATGTTCTAGAACTACATAAGTTAAAGAAATAATTTACACAGTCGAGTAGATACTGTAAAAGAAAAATATAAGGGCTGGAAAGATGGCTCAGTGATTAACAGCACTGGCTGCTCTTGAAGAAGACCTGGGTTCACTTCCCAGCACATGGTGGTTAACAACTGCCTGTGACTCCAGTTCCAAGGGAACTCAAAGCTCTCTTCTGACCTCCACAAGTATTGCACGACACAGGGGCACTTACATATATGCAGGCAATACACTAATACATAAAACAAATACATAAAAATATATAAAGAAAAACATAAACAGTAGAAAATGGTATAATGGAGGATCCTAAGTTGATCTAGGAAGGAAGCACTGGGGATTAAGAATAAACTAGGTGAGGGCCAATGAGATGATTCAATAGGTAAAAGCATTTGCAGCCAACCCTGATGACCTGAACGCAATCCGTGGGACCCACATGGTGGAAGGAGAGAACCAATTCCTGAGTGTCCTGGCATAGATGTGTCCATAGACATGCATGTGCACATACAAAAACATGTAAAAATCTAGGTCAAGTCTGGATGTGAGGTAGAGATGTTCCAGACCAAGGAACCTGGGCCTCTTCTGCCAAGGAATCAGAGGACAGTGAGGAATGTGCCTTGGGAGGAGTGGTGAAGGGGAGGATGCTGGCAGTACTAGCAGACCCTGAAGTTCCCGGTAGCCATGCTAGGAATTTGATCATTATTTTAAAGGACACAGGACGATGTTGATGGATTCTAACAAGAAGGGGCTTTCAGTTGACATCTCCTGTACATTTTGTGTAGTAGTCATGTTTCTATCACTGTGACAAGGCACCTGAGGTAAACATAAAAGTTATTCAGGCTTACAGGTTTAGAGGCTTCAATCCATTGCCACTTGGGCTTGTTGTCTTGGGCTTGTGATGAGGGTTAGGTGTTGGAGGCCACAGGTCATAGAATAGCCAGCTTAGCCTGCTTGCCCTTCTCTCTTAGTGCTAGACTCTTGGCCAAGGGCTAGCCAGGATCTTGTCAATTGCAAAGCTCAAGTAAACAACTTGACCCTTAAGCTAGCCCAACCACAACTTCCTTTTTCCTGTGTACAGCTGTGTGTCATCAGTAGAGGATGTCTCCTGAGAATCTGAACCTTTAACCTCCTGTAAAGCCCCGCCCTCAGGGTATATAAGGCTTGCTGCCTCTGAATAAAGTCAGTGTGTGTCATTCTCCTTTTCCTCCTACCTAGTGTGTGTGTCTCTCTCTCTGTGTCTGTGTGTGTACTCTTCTCTTCAACCTCGACGTCCCTCGCAGAGACTCGGACCCAGGGCCGTGCAGGCGCGGCAGTTAGGAGCATGTGATAATGCAAAGCTGATCACTTCATGGAAGCCAGGAAGAAAAAAAGAAAAAGAAAAAGCCAAGAAAGGGCTGGAGTCCCAATAACTCTTTCAGGGGCACATCCTCAACAACCTAACTTCCTTCCACTAGGACACTAATGGTTCTACCACCTCTTGTTAATGCCCACAGCTTGGAACCAAGCCTTCAACAAATGGGTCTTTGGGGATTATCTGAGATATAAACTATATCACTTTGTTATTAAATGTCTCACTGAATAACATATAAATGAACTTACCAGACTAAGTTAGTAAGGATGATGTGGTTCTCCCACTTCTTACCAATCTTCCCAGTATATAGCAGCACTTACATTTTAGTCCTAGGAAACAGTTTGTGAAATTACCAGATGGATAAGGGAGGGGAGAACATACAGAAGAACCCTGAGGAAATGCAGCTGTACCATATGAGCACTGGGTGAGATCAGTTACATCCATTACAACACACTTGTCTTCTTTAAGCTTAGGATATATGTTGCAAAGTGAGATCACTCCCTAGGACTCTAGGGCCTTGTTATTTACAGCTGTAATGTTAAAACTGGCACCGTAGGCACTTTATAAAATATGGGTGGAGTAGCCCTGGGCCTCTGTGATATATCGCCTAGGTTATGATCTGGTATTCTCAACTGAGTACAGGTGAAAACAGATGGAAAAGAAATTCTCTTACAATTCTCAGTGTGTTTTCATTAACTTAGCATCTGTTGGAAAATTTGTTCTGAGAATAACATCAAGGAACTGATCAACATAGTGGGTAATGGCCAACTGAGGCCTCTGTGAGATGGCTTCTGTTCTAGCCAAGGATTTCTTAGCCAAAATATTCAGAGCTATGGAGCTGCCTTGACAACACTGAGTAAAACAAGACATCAGAGTTCTTTAAATTTACCATAAGTCACAAGTTACAGTTAAGTCTGGACCTTCGGAATGTGTGTTTTCTGGATAATTTATTTTAACTTTTGATACTGTTCGTTGCTGGGTAGGGTATTAGGAAGTCTTTTGTGCTGTTAATGACTTCCTAAAATACATCGTTTTTTAATTTTTCTGTACTCTTTACCTTCTCACCTTTTTAATCTTTCTTTTTTTAATATGATCCTGTTTCTTGATTTCTTGCCATTGAATGAGCAGCTAGAATGTTGAGCTGCTCTATACCATGGCTCTAGCTGATTATAGCTAACTAAATATGATCAATCATCAAATATGCTTAATTAAAAATAATCCAACCATACTATGTGCAAGAGATACATGCTCACTTCTGTGCAGCAGTTGACTCCTGTTAGTTACAGTGCTTTGTCTTTGGGCTTTTCTATCCTTAGGCATAATTTCTGCTTCCTTGTTGTCATAGTTACTATGATCAATATCTCAACATTCTTTCAAAGCCAAATGTGATTAGTCTAAACTACTTATGATGGTGCTATTCTTCTCCGCAATGAGTGATTGATTGCTTTAAGAACTTGTAAAGCCAGTTTCCCTCTAGACTAACGAACAAACCCATGCTCTTTTGGACAAGTTGTAGCAAAGTTAAGTTGGAACACTGAAGTACCATGCCTGAAACTTATGTTACCAAACTTCCTGTTGTGTGATATAGTTATCTGATTGTCTAAAGTGGTATGAGCTAGGTTATTGCTTCTTGAATCTAAAAGCACACTTGCTAATGTTCATTTTTAATTCTCTGAGCCTTGCTTCTCAGGGTCCTTTTGTGCGCGCGCGCGCGCGCGTGTGTGTGTGTGTGTGCATGTGTGTGTGTTTTAACTTTAGGTACTGTGCTTGGTTCTCTTTTCTTAGTCTTCAGTGTGTATGAATGAACTCATTCATTCTTCTTGCTTCAACTAAAGTTTACACATTGAATGATTTCTAGATCTAGATTCCATCTTAGCCTCTTTATCAAACTCTATAGAGCTTGATTTGCTACTTGGGGTCAATGACAAAATCACTTGACCATGCTTCATAATCACATAAAAAGCTTTAAAAATGCATTAAGTACACAGGTCCCATCACTGGGAATTCCAGTATATTACATTTAGAACAAGACCTAAATATCTGCATGTTGTTAAAATTTCACAGGTGATTTTTGATACACAATTAGAGTTAAGGATCAATGGCTTAGAGGGCACCTGTTCTGGGATATCTTATATATTCTTCTATTATGCCCAAATTTAACTCTGTACTCCCCTTTTTTGTGCTGTCAGTCATATATATACTATTTAGTACAGAAAATACTAACAGCATTCATGTCTCCTTTGAGCATTTGAAAAAATGTGGCTGATACTTCCTGAGAATGGAATTAATTTTCATTAATTTAAACAGATATATGCACATACTAGTAGCTACCAAAATGACTAGTGAAGCTAACCCTTGCAAATCCTTCTTGTTTACATGGGGAGACTTAACGAACTTAAATATAAGATAACTACAATTTATACAAACTGTTTCTTGTGGTATAAATACACAATGGTATTTACCAGCTATAAAGGATGAACTTATATCATTTGCAATAAAATGGATGTGAGTGGAGATAGTTATATTAATGGAAATAAGCCAGTTTCAGAAAGACAAATATGTTTTCTTTCATATGTGGTTCTTAGATTTTATAGAAATATATAAAATTATATATGCATATATGATGTGAAAGTAGAAGAAAGGAAACTAACTAACTTATATGAAAATGTCTTTGCATAACACAATACCATGCACAACGAATATATACAATGACAAATTATTGAATTTATGATTATGATTATGATTATTGTGTGTGTGCAGGAGTACATATATCACAGCACCTGTGTGACAATTAGAAGACAAGATTTGGGAGTCAGATCTCTACTTTCACAATTGGTTCTGGCCACTGGACTCGGGGTTGTCTGGCTTGCTGGCCAAATGCCTTTACCTGTTGAGGCATTTTGCTGGCCCATTCCAATGAAAAATTTAAAAAATGAAAAAAAAAAGAACAAAAGAGGAAAATATAAGAAGAAATAAGTAGGAGAGGCTGGGGAAGGAGGAAGAGGAGGCATCCAAAGAACTGGCACCACGCTGCTCTCAGAAAGGCACCTCATCCAGGAAACAGAATAACAGGCAATCTCAAACTACTCCAGGACTCCTACCCAATCACCGGGTCTTTGTCGCTGATGTGAAATAGACCATATCTCTCAAGAGGTCCAGAAAATAATCTTTGATAAAACAGGGTTATTTACTGCAATGGGAGACCAGCTTGATGGTAGGCTCCTGATCTCAATCCAGGTCCATATCTTAATCAAGTGTGTAGGCAAGGAGCTAAAGCATTTCAGGACTAAAATAGCTTCTAAGGTCATCTAGTGGGGACCTCTGACTGCACTTTCAAGAAAATCAGAAAAGCAGTACTTCAGTCAATTTCCTATCTGCTGCCTCTCCTGATTTCCATGGGCAGCTGGGATGAAGGGATGATGGATGTTCTGCCTCCTGTGGGTATGTTCTCACCTCTCACTAACATTTCCTGGGAAAGCACGAAACCCAGGATGAAAAGGAGTAGATAGATGGTGCTATTTTTAGGTACTGACTGAATTCTGAAGGCACTTGTGGAGGCTGCAAGGAACCCTCATGGATACAGGTCACCCTACACTCAGGACAGGGGAAAAACACTGTGGTCATGGGAAACTGAGGGTATGTGGGCTGTGGGAAGCTCGAGCACAGCTTGAAGAGGCATTGAAGAGAAGCTGTGGTCCTGAGGCTGAGCTGGGATGATCACACTGAAGATTCACTCTTGGCTTTAGCTTCACTTCACTTTTCAAGCATTTTAAAGTTAACCTTGGACGATTGGAAGCAGCTCAACCTGACTGGGGGCGGGGGCAAGAGCACAGGTGTACAGCATATGATTAAGTGACCCCAGAAATATGACTGCTTGGGGTGTGGTCCTCATTTTTCCAGCCTGATGCAATAAATTCAGGGTGTGGGTATAGTCCATTTCACTCCCTGTTTTTCTCCCTCACCCCAATCTCTGGGTTTCGGTGAACTGTGAGTTTCAGTTAGCTGTGAAAAACACGCATACAAAGGGGCAGGATTCATGCTGTTGTTATTAATTTGATTTTGAAACAACTCTGGTCCCTTTAGAAGTTTGCCCCAAAAAGCAGAAAGAAAGGGAGGACAGACTTTGAAACCTCTTGCAGTGCCTTCATTGATCCAAATTTTAGTGTGATTTGGCAGGCAATGTGGCTAACATGTTCCAGTGTTTTAACTTGCACATCACTGCCAGATTAGCTATTGTTTGACTTGTACAATTATTAATGAAATGTGGAAAAAAGGGTGGTAACTATGAAGCCTGCAGCAGTGTCTAGACACGGTAGTGGGGGAGGGGAGGCAGCACTCCAAGGAATACTACACAGAATTTCCTTGCTTGATTTTCCTCACAGTTACGATATCTGCCATGGTTTGGCAACACATGAGCCAAGATATTGACAAGTGGGAGATAATGCCTTGGTGAAGATGAAGCATTCACTTCTAGGCTATATCCTGGAGACATTTCTCACTTAAGCACGTTAAGAAAAAGTTGTGACTAGGTCACTTAGCTTGTATCTTAAACACACACTTGCAACAATATGTACCGACTTTGGAGTTTTAAAGAGCCCCAACCGAGCCAGTCTAGGCATGAGAGAGATGCTTAGGGCACCTTGGTTTGTGGAGAGATTTTGGCTTTTGGAAAGCTTGTGAATGTCATACCTGGGCTTTGTGGCCTTGTTTCTGGACAGATGTATGATGGGTGTGGTAGCATGCAGAGTTAGAGGATAAATATACCCATTCATGAGAATTTGGGAGAAGAACAGTATGTAGGATTGTGATGCAGTGTCTATTTTTAATATCTTGGTGTCTCCACTGTCCAGTAATCTCCAGGCACAGCCCACTATAGGGGAAGAAGCCTGAGAACAGGAACTAGATAGGCACACAAGGTTTGGGAGTGAGTCCCATAGAAATTCCCATAGGTGTTTAGTTGCATTTGTTGTAAATATAGATACACAAATTACGTACAACACTGTATGTAATGGATACTTGTTATATAGTGCTGTTGCATATATTATACATTACTTGCATAAATGCTCATTAAAATGTGAAATTGCAAGATAGACTGATTTTTATGTATGCTAGGTTTCCCATCTACCTTTATCCAAGACGAGATGAATGCATCCATACATCAGGACACTGCTTCCAGACAGACCCATTTTGGAAGCAAGCACACAGGCAGTTTTGTTCTCAAAGGACTGGCTCAGGCAGCAGGGAAGAAACAGCAGAGGTTGATCTTGTCCTCTACTCTAGCCTGGCCACAGTAGCTAAAACTCAGCATGATTTCCTTGCTCTAGACAAAAGAACTGCCATTGTGGGAGGGCCTTCTGACAGCAGAATGGCTGTGAATCAGCATGAAAGTGAATTTCCATTCATGTTCCCAGGACAGGCACCGTTACCTATCATGGACAGACATCATGTTGGGTAATAGGGGACGAAAAAGCAGCAGGAGGATCAGAGAATCTGGAACTGATGGAGGAGGTGTAGGGTTCAAAAAGAACTCTGGACCAAAAAAATGTGAAGTCACAGTTTTAGAGGTAGGAAAAAAAAACACATGGAAAAGATTTCAGTTTAATCCTTCATATTACAGATGAGGAAACTGAAGCTCATAGGAGTAAACTGGGTTATCCCAAGGTATATCCTAAGGTACATCCACTAGGTATATAAGTAGATCTGGAATCAGAATTCAAATTGCCTTTCTCAATCTAACAGATTTCCCATCATGATAAAATATTAGATATGGAGGTTGGGGATTTATCTTGGTAGAGTGCTTGTCTAGCATGAAACCCTGGGTTCTATTCTGGGACCACATAGACTGGGCATGGTAGTATACATATGTAATTCCAGCACTTGAGAGGTGGAGGCAGGAGGATCATTTTTGGCTAAACAGCAAGGTCAAGGCTAGTCTGGGATATATGAGATGCTATCTAAAATAAAAGAAAAAAAAGGCAAAACATTAGATACACCAAAACTACCATATGCTAGTACTGAATGACTCTGTGATTAAAAGAAACTCTTGTTTCTCAACCCACTAAATGCTCTCTTGGTCTTTGTTAAGAAATCAGATAATTCTGAATCCTGACCAATTTGTGTTTCTCTAACAAACCCTATACTTTAACGCAGTTTTATTGTAACCATGCCAAATGTTATTGGCAGGTAATGAATGTATTAGACTATTTTAAATAATTTTATTGCATACTAATTTGCTTCATGGGATCAGATTTAAATTTTTTATTTAGCTCCCCAAAAAGTTATTTTAGTAGACAAACTTCAAATTGAGAGAAACTCTGTTTCTAATATTTCCAGCAGAGACTTGGAAAGCTCAGGGGCTGGAAACTGTATGAGAGAAGTCAGGTGGTTCTGTCAAGGCTTCCAGTATAGACCCTTGGCATTTGTTACCACTTAACCCTCATTCAGACCCCATGGAGTCTCCTAGCATTTCCTCACTGCTAGGAGAGAGTAACTTGCTGGCGCGTATAAGCAGCATCCTCTTTCCTGCTGGGATAGCAAGCTGTAATTGTTCAGATTTGCCTGGTCCTTTCAGAATTGTCAAAGGCCTTTCTCCAAATGCAAAACCTTGGCAATGATTCTTTCCTTATATGATTTGTTTTAATCTTTTCAATTTTTCAATTTATTTTATGTGTAAGAGTGTTTTCCCTGCGTGTACGGAAGTATACCCATGTTGTGTACTGCCTGCAGAGTCCAGAAGTGGGTGTTGGATTCTCTTGGAACTGGAGTTATGGACAGTTATTAACCACTATGTGAGTGCGGGGAACTGAACGTGGGTGTTCTGCAAGAGCATTGAGTGATCTTAACTGCTGAGCCATCTCTCCAAAACTGAGTAATCTTTCTGTTTAAAGTGCTGTTTTCTGTGATTTATTTATTAAATTTTATTTTTATTTATGTGTGCATGTGTATAGTCATGTGTGTGCTGATGCCCATGGATGCCAGAAGTGGGCATCATATCCCCTGAAACTGGAGTTACAAGTAGTTGTAAGATGGCTGATATAGATGCTGAGAGTCGAACTTGTGTCCTCTGGAAGAGCAGTGAGCAATTTTTACTGCTGAGTGTTGAGCCATCTCGCCAGTTCCTTCTGTGGTTTTTAAAAAAAAACTGCTAAGATGGAAGGTGCTTTTTGCTTACAACATATGGCTTATTAAGCAAAGTAGCTAGCAGTTTTTAGGCAAAAAAATGTCAACAATCAAAATGTTCATTTCCAGGGGCTGGGAGAGATGGCTCGGTGGGTAGGGCATTTGCTGCAGGAGCATGAGGAACTGAGTTTGATTTCCAGAACCATGCAAAAGCCAGGTGTCTTTTGTCAAGTTTTGAAGATTGGCTTTTCTTTATTGAAAAATCTGTGAAGAAAATTCCTCTCAGTAATTCATACAGTATTTGGACAGATGTTGACACAAACATGCAAAAATAAGACTAACCAATGGTAATTAACAAAAGCTATAAAGTTGAATCTCAGTGGGATTATGTTAAATCTATATATTTACTAAAAGATAATTTATGTATTTATGGTGCTGTTCTTCCCAAGAACATGTTATATCTTCTTTTTATGTTCCTCAAAAATTTAGTTTCCATAATCATTACGTATATTTTTGATAATGTAATGACATTAGATAGTGGAGCACTTTCATTAGTTTCATAAGTGCATCATTTCTTTTGTATCATTTCTTTTTTTTGGGTGACTATCTATTAAATTTTTGTTTTGATGCTTTTAGCAGAAGGCATGCATCCTCCTCCTCCAGTGTCTCCATGCACATTCATAGGTATATGCATCCCCCCGTGACATTTGTGCATGTTCCTATCACACATGAAACACATATACAAAAATTTTATTTTTAAAAAATTGTGATTAATTTCTGTCAGATAACTGCTCAGTGTGTACAGAAAGGATTATTTCATCCCTCTAGGTTTATTAATATAATCAATATTTATAATGTGCTAATATCAAGTGCTCCTTAATCTTGAATAAATTATACCTAGTCAAATGGCATTAATTTATTTAGTATGCTGTGTGGAATAAGCTTGCTAAATATTTATTTAGAATATTTATCCTAAATACGATTGAAACTGAAACATGATTATATTTGCACAGTATTTACCAAATTTTAGTATCAAGTTTAATTTTTAAATTTTAACTGTCCTCTCTATAGTTTCAATTTACATAGTAGTAGAATGATCAGTTTTGTAAAGAATTAATATAACTACTACTCTTTGATTTCTCACTTAAGTGAAGTATAATGATGTCCAATTGTACATCTTGCAAAAGTGCAAGGGGATGCATTTTCACATGCGTGTGTGTTTGTATGTGTAGTTGTGAATCTCTTAGCACAGTTGAAATACATCCTCGTGGTCTTTTGTAATTTCTCATTCTCCATTTCTCTCTTCCTTCTGCTCAAAACCCCCGATATGCCTCTTTACACTAGTTAGTAGTCTGGAATCTTATATAAATGGAATATTGTCTGACTTGATTATTTCACCACACTAACGAATATATTGCTCTGTGTATCAATAGTTGAGACTTCTCTAAGCCAGACGTGGTGGTACATGCTTGTAATCCCAGCTCTTGGGAACTGGAGGCAGGAAGATTAGAAGATCAAGGCCATTGTTGGCTACATAGAGAGTTCAAGGCCAGTCTGGGTTATGTGAGACCTGTCTCAAACAAAACAAACCAAAAACCAAACAACACTTTAGTCTTTGTTTCCTGAACAACAGTCAAAAATTAGCCCATCCATTTACCTGTTGTGAGGCATTTGGGTTGCTTCCAATTTGAGGATATGAGCACTGCTCACCGTCTTCATGTAGACCTATCTTTGCATTTCTTTTTAATGTATATTTTATTGATTTTTTGCACATTTCATACAAAACATCTTTATACCCCTTCCCCTATTTGGACCCTTCCCCACTGGAAGGGTGGGGTAGTCTACCCCACTGGATTTCATGCATTCTGTCATATATGTTAAGGCCTATTGAGTCAAGTTAGTATACCCAGATGATCCCCCAGTGCAAGTTCATCCACTGGGATCTAGTCAGTGTATCTAGAGTTTTGTCCCTTAAAGAAGATCAAGGCTTCCTCACCCAGTAGTAATCATCTACAACGTAGTTCCTTGGCTAAGGTTGGGGCCTGCTGCCTATTGCCCCAGTTCTATGACTGGATTTTGTCCGTTTGAGTTTACATGGGTCTTGTGCATGCTGTCACCATTGCCGTAGGTTCATATGAACAAGGTTCCAGGAGCCTATCAGACCCTATTTTCATATGGTCATGCACTGCCTCCCCTGGTTCTTACAGTCTTTCCACCCCATCTTCCACGATGGTCCCTGAGCCCTGGGTGGGTGAAATTTAATACAGAAGTCCTGTCCAGGGACCCACACTCTGTAGGTGTTAATTTTTATTTAATGTGTTTTGCCTTCATTTAAGTATAGCCAAGCATGCAATGCCAACAGAGACCAGAAGAGGGCATCAAATCCACTGGAACTGGAGTTGAGGGTGGTTGTTATTCTCTACACTTTGGCCACTGTGTCCTTTTATGTTGATTGCCCTCTGTTGCATGAGGGAGCTTGTTTGATGAGAGTTGAGAGACACATTAATGTTCTCTCTACCTCTTTTTCCACTATGGTCTATGAGCCTTAGGTAAGTACCTAGGAGAATTTCTGTGTGGTTTTCTTGGTCTATGTTGAACTTTGTTAAAAACCACCAAACATTTTCAAAGTTCTTACACAGTTTTCATTGTCACCAGCACTATGAGTCCCGAGTGCTCCAAATCCTTGACAACATTTCTCTTAGAATTTAGCTAGTCTAATATGTATATGATGGTAGTAGTAGAAGTTAAGTGTGACCCTTACCCCCCAATAACAAAAAAAAAAATTTGTTAAAGTTCTAAACCTTAGTACCTCAGAATGTGCCCAGGCCTGGAGACAGGATCTTTATAGGGGTGATTAAGTTAAAATAAAGTCTTTAGTGTGGGCTTTAATCTAGCATGACTGGTGACCTTAGAACAAGAAGAAACTGGATACTGACCTGTGGAGAAGCAAAACTATGTGGAGATAAAGGGAGAAGATAGTTATTTATAGGCTGAGGAAAGAGGCTTGACCTAGATCCTTCCCTCACAGCCCTCAGGAGGAAGAGAACCTGTAGGCAGCTTGATTTCAGAACTGAAAGAAAATAGACTTCTGTTGTTTAAACCACCCACTGTAGTATTTTGATACAGAAGCTCTAGAAAACGAATGCAGTATTTCATTGCATCTTGCAATGGCATCAAGTCTATTCTCTTTGTCTATTTGATATCTTTGGATCTTTTCTTGGTGAAGTATTTGTATCTTTTGTCAGCTTTTAAATTGTATTACTTACTAAGTCAAGCTCTTTTTAAAAAATACGTTTTTACCGATTTTTTGTTGATTTCATACAACACACCTTAAGTCATGTTTGGCCCCTCTTCCCTATCTGCATGCACCCATAGCCTGTCCATAGCACTTCGTGCATTTTATCATATATGTTAGGGTCTAGCAATTCAATTTTGTGTACCCTTATGTCCCTTGGTGTGAGTTTATGTTTTGTTTAAAATTCCTTTGTCAAATATAAATTGTATAAATTTGCTTCTGATCTATGACTTGTCTTTGTGGAGGATGGCAGTTTAAGACAGAGTCTCACAATGTAGCCCAGGTGGCCTGGAATTAATAGTCCAGGCTGGCCTCGTTTGTGGCAACCTTCCTGTGTCGACCTCCCAAGTGTTAGGACTGCACGTGCGACCCACCACACTGAGCTTTGCCCACTCTTATGTATTTGTAGCTATATCTTTTAAAGGGAAGTTTTTCATTTTGATTAAGTTCAATCCATCAAAATATCTTGTACTTTTAACGTGCTATTAAGAAGTCTTAGAGTTGGAAAGATAGCTCAGGGGTAAGAGCACTGGTTGGTCTTCGAGAGGATCCAGGTTCAGTTCCCAGCGTTCACATGGCAGCCAACAAGCATCCTGGAACCCCAGTTCCAGGGGATACGATGCCCTCTTCTGGCCTCCATGGGTATTGCATGAACGTGATACTTTTATAAAACATGTAGGCAAAACACTCATACACATTTAAAAAAAAATCAGAGTTCCAGAACAGTTTGGGCTACAAAATAAGATCCTATCTAAGAATCAAAGTATTGGAGCTGGAGAGATGGCTCCTGATTAAGGTGTGTTGTATGACATCCACAAAAATCCAGTAAAAATATATTTTAAAAAGGAGCTTCCATAACTTAGTAAGTTAAGTAATACAATTTAAAAGCTGACAAAGGATACAAATACTTCACCAAGAAAAGGTTAAAAAAGGACTGTTCTTGCAGAGGACCAAGAATTTCCTACTTAGATGATTATATTGTTTGTTAACAAAATTTTACTTTTCATTTCCCTATATGTCAACCTTTTAATTTTTTCTCATTGTTTTGATGTGCTGATTAATACATACAGTATAATGGTGAATAAGATTAGTCAATGGGACATCTTTACCTTGTTTATAAACTTAGTTTTTATTAATTAATAAATATATGTGTGTGTGTCAGGTGTTCAGGCAGAGGTCACGGACATCTTGTAGGACTTACTTGGTTCTCTCCTTCCACCAACCATGAGGATTCTGAGTATTGAACTCAGGTTCATAGACTTAGCAGTAAGTGCCTTTACCCACTGGACATCTCAGCAGCCTTGTTTATAATCTCATACAGTGTGTCCAGTCTTTCATCATTTAGTCAAATAGTAAAGGTTTTTGTAGACATCCTCTGTTAGGGTTGGTGTGTTGCATCCCATTCTTAGTTTGCTAAGAGCGCTTTTTTGAATTGAATCATTGTGTATTATTTTATACAGAACATTTCAATCAGTCTTAATCATCTTTTTAACTCCTTCCCCACCAGCATCCCCCCTAACCACCCAACTGGAATCCATACTCTCTTTCATCTGTGTTAAGGTCTATTGTGTCAAGTTGGTGTCTCCAAATGTTCCTCAGTGCAGGTTCATCCACTGAGGTTGAGTTAGCCTATCTGGAGTTCCTCAAAATAGGAAGACTAGCTCATCCTCACCCAACAGTAATCAGTTTCCAATATTTCTTCAGCAAAAATTGGGGTCTGCTACCCATTTCCCCAGTTACACGGTGGGTTTTTGTCTGCTTGAATTTTCATGGGTCCTGAGTATGCCAAAACCATTGCTGTAGATTCATATGAGCAGGGTCCCAGGAGCTTGTAGGATTCTATTTCTATGTGGTCACTCACATCCTCAGAGATCTTACAATCTTTCTGCCCCCTCCTCTGAAATGACCCCTGAGCCTTGGGTGAGTGAAATCTAATATAGTAGTCCTGTCCAGGGACCCACACTCTACAGATTCCTAATCTCCATTCTTTGGCCATTTGTGACCTTTTGTGTTACTGACCCTCTGTTGTATGAGGGAGCATCATTAATAAGAGTTGAGAAATATATTAGTGTCCTATTTATCCCTTGTTCCATGTTGTGTGAGTCTTGGCATGGGCAATTCGTGGACAATGTCTGTGTATGACCAGTTGTCTTTCCCTGTCTACTCTTTTTATGTGTTGTTTGCTCTTGGTTTTCAAAAGCTTTCAGGTACGTCATTAATTTATTTATATAAGATCTTTCTAATTTTCTGGTGTAGGCACTTAATGCTAGAAATTTTCCTTTCAGGTTTCATTCCATAGGTTTTGGTATGTCTTAATTTCATTTTCATTCACATCTAAGAAATTCTCAATTTCCTTCTTGATTTCTCCTGTTATCCAACTTTCATTCAGTAATGTGTTGATTAGCTTCCATGAATTTGTGGACTTTTCCTATTTTCTGTTGTTGGTATTTAGCTTTATTCCATCATGGTCAGATAGGACACAAGATGATATTTCAATTTTCATAAATTTGTGGATACTTGCTTTGTGTCCTAATATGTGGTCAATTTTGGAGAACATTCCATGAAAAGAAAGTATTCCTTGGTGTGTGGGTGCAATGTTCTGTAGATATCTGTAAAGTCCATTTGATTTATGGTGTCATTTAACACTAGGGTTTCTATGTTTAGTTTATGTTTGTCTGGTTGACCTGTATATTGGTGAAAGTGTGGTATTGAACTCACCCACTATCACTGTGTTGGAGTCAATGTGAGATTTTTGGGATAATAAAGTTTCTTTTATGAAATTAGATGCCCCTGTGTGAGTTGCATCTATGTTTAAGATTGTAATTCCTTCTTAGTGAGTTTTTCCTTTAATGAATATGAAGTGACCCTCTCTGTGTCTTCTGATTAGTTTTAGTTTGAAGTCTATTTTGTTGGCTATTAGAGCACCTACTTTCTTCTTAGTTTCATTTATTGGAATATATTTTTTCCATCCTTTTACGCTAAGATGGTGCCAATCATTACTGATGAGGTGCGTTTCTTGGAGGGAGAAGAATGATGGATCCTGTATTCTAATCTAATCAGTCTGTGTTTTTACTGGGTAATTGAGACCATTGCTATTTGAAGGTTATTTTTGATCTTAGTTCTGTTTTATCTATCTCTTTTGGTTGTCTCTTCTTGGATAAATGATTTATTCTTTCTGCCCTCTTTCTTTATCAATGTATACTTTTATGGGATTTTTGTGGATTTAATACAATAGATTTTAATCATATTTAGGCCCTCCATCTTCACACCCACCCCATAGCCTGCCCATAGGATTTCATGAATTCTGTCATATACGTTGAGCTCAATTGAGTAAAGTTTGCATATCCAGATAACCCTTGGTGTGAGTTCATTCACTGTACCATGGTCAAACTAGTCATTTCTCTTAAAGAAGATCTATTCTCTCACCTAGGAGTGATTGTTCCTCAGTTAAGGTTGGAGCTTCCTGCCTAGTTTCCCAGCTCTATGCTGGTTTTTGGCTGAGTATGCATGGGTCTTGTGCATACTGTCACAATTACTGTAAGTTCATATGATCAAGTACACAGGAGACTGGAGGACTCCATTTCCTTATGCTTGGCTCTTACAATTTTTCTGTCCTATTTTCCACAAGGGTCCCTGAGCCTTGAGCAGGTGAATCCTATCCAGGATCACACACCCTGTAGTCTCATTTCCTCTACATTTTGGCCAGTTGTGGCCTTTGTTTGCATGAGGAAGCTTCACTGGTGAGAGTTGAGAGACACATTAGTATTCTTTCTATTCTCTGTTCCACTATGTTCTATGAACCTTAAGTGTAGAGGTCCATTGTAGATGTGTCCCTCAGGACTGGGCATCTCACATATACTTATTCTCTGTGTGTGACCAATTTTAGAATTCTATGAGTCTCCGATATGTTACAAAAAGAAGCTTCTTTGATGAGTGGTGACTGCTATACTTGTCTGTAAATGTAAGGATCCATATTTAGCACACAGTAAGAAATTACATCTGTCTAGGGATGTGACAGATATAGGGTTTTCTCTAGGCTCTATGATCTCTCCAGCTATGTGTATTTGGCTATACTTATAGTGTCACACATGAGTTCCTGACCACTGAGTCCAATTAAATAGCTGTTGATTACCATCAAGATAAATGTGCCACCCCTGCACCAATAATTTGCTGTGCCAGTCATTGTTGTGGTTATTAGGCTTTACAGCTGAGTTGGACCATTGATTGATTTTCTCCCTTAGCAGCTTGCATAGCATCCTCTAGAACTCTAGACTATGAGAGCTAGTCTTCAAGGAGGAGTCTTCCAAGTCAGTTCCAGCTCCATTGCTTCAAGTCCTGTGTCTGAATTATGTCCTGTCTTACCTTCATGTTCTGAGAGGAAATCAAGGGCTGTGGCAATAGCCTGTGTTATTTTGGGAGTGTCTTGGACTGTTCTCACAAACAACTAGAAAGGAGGTTCCTCCTGCCTGGCACTGTGTTTCTTGTTACATGGCCTTCAACTATACACATGCATTCATGTCTAGATATTGTATGCATATTTGTCAGTAGGCTTTTAAACTAATACATTCCCTCTGGTTTTTCATACTACCTACGCATAATTTATCTACATTTCTCTCCCTGTCTAACTCTCCCTCTTCTCTATCTAGTTAAAGTATCCCCATTTTTCCGTTTTCCCCTTGATAATGCTGTCTCCTATTACCCCCCTCTCTTGAGCTCCTTTTTCCACTTTACCCTTATGGTTCTTTGTATTTGTGCCCTCTTGAGGGTGTTTAATCTTCACTTTTGACTGAATTATTCTCTGTAGAACTAATTTGTGGACACAAATTCCTTAAATCCATTTTTATCATGGAAAATGTTTCTTTCTCCTTCCACTACAACTTATAGTTTTGCCTGAGTATAGTAGTCTGGGCTGGAATCTGTATTCATTTTGACTTGCATGACATTGGTCCATGTCCTTCTGACTTTCACAGATTCCATTGAAAAGGCAACTGTTATTCTGATGGGCCTGCCTTTATATGTGACATGATCTTTCTCACAGCTTTCAACATCTAGTGTTGTTCTGCATGTTTAATGTTTTGACTATTATATAATGTGGGAGTTTCTTTTCTGGTCCTGTCTGCCTGGTGTTCTGTATACCTCTTGTACATTGATATCCCTATCTCTTTCCCTGCGTTTGTGAAATTTTCTTCTATGATTTTATTAAAACTATTTTCTGCACTTTGTTCCAGATTTCTTCTCCCTTACTCTACCAATGTTTCATAGGTTTAGTCTTTTTTTTTTCTTTTTTTTTTTTTTAAATTTGTATCCTTTTTGAGTTTCTTGAACATACTTATAGTTGCTATTTTGAAGTAATTATCTTGTGCAGTCAACTTGGTTATGATTCTCTGGAAATATGATGGGACCATTAATTTCTTTAGTAATTATCTTGGTTATTCATGTTATTTGTGTTTTTTCGCTGAGATCTGTGCATCTGGACTGTGTGGTGATATTTCTTGGTATAGATAAGTTATCCCATCCTTGTTGAATGTTTGTATCTTTGTTTGCTGTTTTCCCTATTGTCAGGTTATGGCCCAGTTTAGTAGTGCTTGATTTTTTAATTTTGTGGTCACTTGAGGTTGATGTATAGTTGGGGTGAATGAAATAGTCTCAGTTTAGTTAGACATAGGCGCAACTTTTGAGTTGAGATTCCAGGATCCTGGATTGGCAGGGTGGGATGGGGCTTCTAGGTGAGCAGGTTGGCTAGTAATTTAAGTTGGGAGTTTGCAGATATGGGGCACAGGGAGGTCTCAGGGACAGATTTTAGAACCACAAGTCTCTGTAATGTACTATCTCAGAGGTCCAGGCTGGGCTGAGAGCCTGCTAATACTGGAGGTGCACGATGATCTGAGATGAGATAGAATCCCCTTGATTCAGGGAAATCTGAGAATAAGTCTCAGGAACAGAGCTTTGGACAAGTCTTGGGCAGGAATGAATCTCAGAGACCCATTCTGGGCTGAAAGCTGAGATGGTGGTGAGTGAATCACTCTGCCAAAACTGGAGGAGTGATCCCATTTATTACAACTTAACTGTCCAATTTATTATTATAAATTTGGTTTTAAACTTTTATTTTTATTAATTTTTGTGTTAGCATATAAAATGATGGGTTTCATTATGACATATTCATACAACAACCCCCTTCCACACACATGTTGGTTGGGCTCCTTCACTCCAAATAATCCTACCTTCTCTTTTCATATCACACGAATTCCATTACTCTGTCTCTTTGCCTCATGATCTCTTCCTCCTCTCTCTTGGTACCTTTTAATTTTCATAACCGTCATTCTAGAGCCTTAGAATCTTTACTTCCCTGTGTAAGTCTACAAGTAGACTTTAAATGCTTGTTTGGATATTTGGCAGGGGAATATGCTACTTGTATTCCCTTGACTAAAGAACAGTCTCCTTTATGGGAGAAGAACAGTCCCTTTCTTATGGGTAAAGGTTTTCTTGTGGACTGAGCACACAGCTTTGGGAGGATACATAAGAATTATGGAGGAGAAAGTGATCACCAGCCAAATGAACAGAATCAACCCTGGTGATCAGCGGCATGGTGCCCTGCAGGCTGATTGCCCTCATCCCCATAAAGAAGTTTTAATATTCCCTTATTAAGTATTTGATGTCTATTGGCTCTGTAGTGATTTTCTCTCTCTTAATTTTAATTCTAATAGTTTGTGGTTTTTGATTTTTTCCTGACTAATGTAGCTAGAGGTTTATCAATTTTACTGACGTTTTCAAAGAATAGCTTTTAGTTTCATTTCATTTCATTTAATTTCATCATTGCTTACTTTTGTAGTGCTGGAGATTGAATCCAGGGTTTTACAAATGCTAGGCAAACACACTGATTCTCATCTGCAGACCTTTTCTTTTCGACTGCAAGCCTCCAGTGCTATAAATTTATTATAATACACCTACATGCCACAATCTGATGTGTGGGGGATGGCAAGATGGTTCCCAATTTAAGAGCACTGGATGCTCTTGCAGAGGACCCAGGTTTAGTTCCTAGCACCCACATGATGGCTAACGACTCTCTGTAACTCCAGTTCCATGGGATCCTATGTCCTCTTCTGGCTCCCATGGGCAATTCACAGCATGGATGCACTTATATACATGAAGGCAAAACTTGGGTGCACAATAAATAATAAATAAATATTTAAAAAATCGTGCTTTTATTTTCATTTGGTTCAAAATACTTTCTAACATCTTTTGCTTTTTCCTGTTTAGTAATTTTCTGGGTCTTTTTGAGACAGAGTTTCCCTGTAGTACCAGCTGACCTGGAACTTGCTATGTAGACCAGGCTGGCCTTGAACTCCCGGAGATCTGTCTGCCTCTGCCTCCTGAGTGCTGGGATTAAAGGCATGTGCCACCACACCAGGCTGTATGTAATTTTATATAAGCATATTGTTTAGCTTCTAGACACTTAGGGATTATCAAGATACTTTAGTGACTTCTAATTTAATTCCTTCTGATCAGATAACAGATCAGATCTATCTCTTTATCTTCTATCTATCTATCTATCTATCTATCTATCATCTATCTATCTGAGATAGGGTCTCATGCAACTCAGGGTGGTGTCAATTTCATTTGCAGTTAAGGAAAAACTTGAATTCTTGATCTTTTTGCCTCCATCCCTGAAATGCTGGGATTACAGATTTACACCACCATGTCCAGTTGAATAAATATATTTTGAATGAAAGGAATCTTTTAAATTTTATTTAAACTTGTTTTGTGGCACTGTCTAAATCAAGTCATTTAATTCTGTGTTGTTGATGCTTTGAAATCTTGGTTCCTTTCTGATTTATAGGGATGGCCTCTCCCAGGAATAGCTAGTTCCATAATAGCAACTAGTTTACCCAGAGATAGTACCTTTCATATGAAAAACAATCAATCTGGAGTTCACACTGCCAATTTCCTCCTTTATTGAACTCCTATATTGCAGCCACTTCAATAACGTCCCCTAATTACCCAGAGCTTCCTATCTGACAAGAAGAGACAGCCCTTAAGCCCAGAGCCCAAGAAAAGTATTCAAATCTGCAGTACCCTGCCTTGCTCATTCCTATCCAGCAGAGAAAAGCTCAATAACGTCTATTGCCTACATTTCTCATTTCTATCTGCCTCCTGCCCTTCCCTGACACTTTCCTTGTTGCCCCTGTGGCATGCTACACCTCCTCCTGAGAATCAGTAAGTAACCAAATATCATTTTGATGGAGTCCTTTCCTGGTATTTGGGCTTTGTCATACCTGGATAATAATAAGACGTATATTCTCTCTACTCTGGCTATCCTACATCTGAATACCTCAAGTCTCTCCTTATATCAGAGAGATTCCCAAGCAGAACTGGTTCTGTAATTGAAGGACCTAGAACAAATTAAAATGCCAAATCTTTGTTCACAGATAAATTAAGAATTCCAAGACAGTGACAGCTAAACATTAAGACAAACTTGGAGCTTTGTTGGAGACCTGTACTACTATACAACTATGTAGCTGGTTTTGCCACCGAGTTGTATTTGGGTTTCTCCTTCCTGATGGAGAAATACTCCATCAGGAAGGAGAAACCCTGCAGGGACATTTAGTATAGTCCTTGAAATGTGGTTGATGCACAACACAACAAAAACACTTCCTCTTTTCTGGAATTTACAAGGCCACTGAGGAGACAAGATATCCTAGTAAAAAGTTAAGCAGCAATATAAGACATTACCATATTGAAAGTCAAGTAAGAGGTGGGTGTTGAGGTGTTGACATGGATTCAAGATGTAGGACTTAAGATGGACTCAGAGGAAAGGCTAGGATGTAGGGGAATTCAAATTAGAAGTGAAGGTGGAACATGATAGATGTTTATCATGTCAGACATGTCAATAATTTCAAAAAACATTCAAAATAAAGCATTAACATATTGAACTAAAGGAAGATACTAGTTTAGTCTCAATTTACAGACAGGAAAATTTGATCATAAGGATGACTGACAGAGTGCTTGAATGTTGAACTCAAGTGGCTAATGTGAGATTGCATAGGTAATAAAATGACCAAGGGGACAGTGAGAATAACATAATTTGCCTTATTTCCAGCTTAGCACCCTACCAACAATGGGAGCATTAACAAAATTTGGAGGTTGGAGGCTGCAGAAATAAATGACTTGGTAGTAAAGAACACTTGTTGGGTGAGCACGAGGGTCAGAGTATGGTTCCTAGCTCAGCATTGAGCTAGGGTACTGCCATGTCACAAGCTGAGCATGGTACTGCTCAGGTTGTAACTCCAGCACAGAGGCCGGTAAAGACAGTAGGATTGCCGAGGCTTGCTAGCTGCCAAACCAAGCAGAAAATGCAAGCTCTGCGTTCAGCAAGAGAGCCTGCCTCAAAAAAGAACAAGGCAGAAGTGATAGAGGGGGACGCCCAGTGCCCTCCTCTGCCTTCCACACACCTGTGTGCATACACCACACCTACATACATATATGCACACATACAAATGGAGGTGAGAATCAGTAAGTCACCTTGGTGTTGTCAAGTGAGATGGGATTGGTGGATCAAAGGACAAGTATACAAGGGTTTATGATTTTTAAAGGTTATACAGCTTTGGGTCAGATTACAAAAATCTTCAAATAATATTCCTGAAGTTTAGTCTTTTTTTTTTTCATGAGTAAGGGAGTATTACTGGCAATTGAGAGTGAAGAATTTTTAAAAACTTCTTTCCAAAAGATATTACATAAATATGGAAAGACAGTAAAGAGCAAATCCTTGAAACCATGGATATCTTTTGGCATGAATGTGTCAAGGGTGATGTCTACTTAGTCAACAAGTACAGAGATAATAGATTCTACTCCCCGACAGCCTTTTATCTTCTACATTTAAATCTTAAGAAACTCTAAGTCCAGTTCTTCCTTTTCCTGAATACTTCGTTTTTCTCCTCCGAATAGCACCTTCTGTTTTGTAGATTACTCTTGTTCTATTCTTCATTTTGGCTTTATAAAATGAACATCTGGAATTTTCCTGGACTGTTATATTCTTGAAATAAAATTCTATTAAAAGGCTTGTTGTGGCTCAAAAGATAATTTGTTATATTCTTTAAAGTTGCTGGGACACTTATCAGTGTCAAAAGGAAATTTAGGATTTCAATCCCAATGTAAGCCTTTCAATTGTCAAATATAATATAGTTGTGTTAATACCAAATTCATCAAATATTTATGGAGAAATACTTTCTTGACTATAGTATTAAACTACATGGGTATTGCCATCATTTTAAGAATGAATCATTGGGGAAACTATTAGTCCACCTAGAAATGAAAATTCCTTAGAAGTTCCATCTGCCATTAAAATGCCTGAAATGCTTGCTTTTGAAAAGGTCTGATAAGAAATTTTGCAGAGTTGCATTTGGTCGCTAGGATTGCCTAATATTTTGTGGGGGAAATCTAGCTCTTTTATGTTAAGTGTCTCACATGTGGCCTGCTACACAACAGGATCCAAATATTAAGTCCCACCTTTTACCCCATGGATATGAAAAACTCATTTTAAGGTTCAAGTATCTTAGGAGCTTATGTTTTGGATAGTTCTTTATTTCCCATTAAAAAGTGAGATATAGGGGCTGGCAAGATGGCTTAGTATGTAAAAATGCTTGCCACACCAACCTGATGACTGGAGTTTGATACCCAGAACCCACATAAAGGTGGAAACTGAGGACTGACTCTACAAAGTTGTCCTCTGACCTCCATATGTATGCCATAACATAAGCAAAACCTCCCTACATCCTGTATAATAAAAAATAAAGTTAAAAATTAAAAATAAATAAGTGACATATATATAGGAGCCCCGTCCTTACTTACAGAGGATATTGTTCTAAGACTCTCAGTGAATGCTTGAAACCATGGATAATATTATAATATAGTATCAACATATATGCATCAATGTAGTATCAATATATGCTTTTCATACACACACACACACACATATACATATATGTCAAGTGGCAGGGAGGTCCACTTCACCCACCACGAAGCCACAGCAAGAGCAGAGAATGATAGCTCTAAACCAACATATTAAAGAATTTTGAAGATTCTAGTAGTCCCTTCTTAGCCACTGGGAATACATTCAAAGACTCCCTCCCTACAAGGCACATCTGAAACCAAACATTGGGTAGAATGTGCTTTTTCTTCTAGATACATACTAATGATAAAATTTCATTTCTTATATTAGGCACTTATGATTTTGTTATGCTACTCACAATGAAAATTGAAAATTTATGAAATATTTTAGACTTTGCCATTAATGTGTCTGGGCCAAAGTTGACTAAATTGAGTACTTAGTAGTAGAACTGATGGGTCACAAGATAGATGCATCTTCAACTTTACTAGAACTGCAAAAACAGGTTTCCAAATTGGTTGTATCTCTTCATGCACCTGCTAGTGACTGAGAGTTCTAATTGCTCTAGCCTTATCAATACTTAGGATTGTCAGCCATTCTAAAAAGATTTTATTTTTATTTTATGCATATTTTATTTTAAATGTATGTGTGTACCCATGTCATGCAATACCCACGGAAGCCAGAGGGGGCATTGAATCCTCTGGAAAGGGAGTTAAAGATAGGTGTTAGTTGCCATGTGGGTACTGGGAACTTAAGCCAGGTCCTCTAGAAGAGCAGCAAGTGCTCTTAACCACTAATCCATCTCTCTAACCACTAGTTATTTTTATTTCACTCATGCTAATGAGTTTCTATCAGAATTTAATAGTATTTTCTGCTTTGGGGTGACACAGGATCGAATACTCTACCACTGAGATAGTTCCACAGCTCACTTAGCAGGCTTTGACATAAAAGATATCTAAATCTGAGTACAGGGAATTAAGGAAACATATCATGCTTTCCACACGTTATTCAAGTTTCTCTAAAAGAGGGAAAAATCAAAAAATCAAGCATCAAAAACACTAAACAACCCAATTAAAAACTTGGGCAAGGAACTTAACAGAGAGTTCTCAAAAAATGAAATGCAAATGGCTGAGAAAAACTTTTTAAAGTGTTCAACATCTTTAACCATCAGGGAAATGTAAACGAATAGTATTTTGTGATTTCTTCTTACTCCAGTTAGAATGACTAAGAATCAAAAAACAAACTATTACAAGTGCTGGTGGGAAAGGGGAATGCTTCTTCACTGCTGGTGGGAGTGAAAACTGGTACAGACACTATGGAAATGAGTGTGGAGGGTCCTGAAAAAGCTAGTCATAGATCTACCACATGATCCAGCTATAGCCCTCTTAGGCCTATTCCCAATGGGATTCATATCCTACTACAGAGACACCTGTTCATCCATGTTCATTGCTGCTCTATTCACAATAGCCAGGAAAAGGAAACAGCCTAGATGTCCATCAACTAATATGGTACATTCATACAGTGGAATAGTATTCAGCTGTTAAGAAAAACTAAATTATGAAATACACAGATAAATGGATGGAACTGGAAACAATCATGCAAAGTAGGTAACCTAGACCTAGAAAGACAAATATAGCTCTGTCTCTCTCATATATGGATATTAGCTTTGATGCTTTAGATTTGTGTGTTTCAACTGGAAAATGCATAGAGGTAAGGAAACTAGTCAGGAGCCACGGGGTGTGGGGGAGCTTCATGGGAAAGAGATAGAATGCAGTAGTATAGATGGGGAAGCTGGAATAGCGGCACAGTGAGGGTTAAATGGGCTGGCGAATGAGACTGCAGGGTAGAGGAGGGAGTATGGGGAGGGATAACTAACACTTAAAGCCGCTTGAAAAAGTCATATGGAAACCCACCAACTTAGAGGCTTCTTGAATATATATGCGCATACTTCATAAAAGGAGTTTAGATAGAGTTACCCTAAAACAGGGGAATAATGCCCATATCAGACATCACAGGCTAGCAATTAAAAAGCTCAATGTGAGGAATAGGTTCCCTCTTTTGGAATTGTTAACTGGGGGGGGGCGGTCCCAAAGACCCAAAAACAATATGGGTTATTGTCATTGCTCTTGGCTTGGTTATCCTCCAAACATGACAGTAAGATCCTATTGCTGAAGACACTATATATGTGAGTCACAGAACAAGCATGGAGAAATCAAGCTGGTACTGACGTGGAAGTTTCATAGTACTGGAAGGTGCTATGTATGCTACCAGAAGAGAAAAATAATCACCAGTCTTACCCATCTGTGAACCCTGTGAGCTACAATAACTGACCTGGCGAGATATACCCACTGGTGCAGTAAGAGGACAGATATGATGGGAGTAACCAACTACTTTCTGATTGGATCTATGCCCCACTTCAAAAGACAGAGCCTATACTTGGCACTGTTATTAGAGTCAAGGATCTGTGGCTAGACAGGTCACAGCCCACATACAATTTTTCTGTTAAATGGACATTGTATTAAACTGACAAGACTTGCTATTATACTCATAGATTAGTGCATCTTTCAACTGTCATTAGAGAAGTTTCTCTTTGCAGCAGATGTGGATTAACACAAAGACTCAAAACTGGCTAATGTGCAGAGAATAAGAAACGTTGGAATGATCATCCCTAAATGGGATCTTATGTCACACCTTCTCCTCCTAAGGCTCAGGGATCACGGTGGAAGAGAAGGCAGTAAGATTGTAAAAGCCAGAGGTGGTGGGAAACTACATGGAAACAATGTTTTCCAGACACACCAGGGAAGGTGCATATATGAATCCACGTTGCTTCTAACAGCACAAATAAGACACGAACAAGCCCATACCAGACTAAATCACAACACGGAGTGGGCCCCAGCCCTAGCTGAGGAACTACTGGCAATAGATCGATGCTGGGAGAGAGTCAGTTTTCTTTAAGAGTGTGATGCTAGGCAGGTTGACCAGGCTCCAGAGTAAAGACCTATAACAAGGGAACTTGGAAAACACAAATTAGACTCCATAGGCCTCAAAATTAATAGAGAACATGAAGTGTGTACATGTAAGGGGTAGAGACACAGGGGGTGATTTGAGTAGGAGATCAAGGAGTAGGACCAAAATGCATTTTATAAAATTCTCAAAGAATCAATAATTGGATTGAATTCAATAATTGAATCCAGAAAATATTTAAAATTTAAAAAATGAAACAGATTATTTCTTGCCGAAACCCATTTCTGAAATAAAAATGCCAACATGTATCACGATCATATAAAGCAATACATCTTGATTATAGCTAAGATAGTAGGTATGAAGACTCCCAGAGAAAGTAACTATCACTGCATTTGTTATATTGGGGAATATATCCTTGAATATTTTTTTCTTTGTATGACTTATTACATATGAATGTATATATGTATTGGAATCATGCTTCATATGCGTGTAAATTTCTTTCTAGGTAAATACTATACTTTAAATATTTTAACCAAATTATTTAAAATAATTTTAATGGCTAGGTATATCCCATAATATAGGCATCTTAAAATTTTATCAATGCTCTATTTTTGGGTGGGTTGTTCTACTTAAAAAAGTATTGTCAGTAATACTATGGTGAATGTCTTTGTACAAAAGAATACATTTTCTTGTGTCTTGCTGATGGATTTATTGGAATAAATGTCAAGAAAGGAGAGTTCTGTGTTAAAGGTAATCAGTATCTTTAAGAGTTTGGATATACTATTACTAGGTAGTAGATAGAAAGGTTAGCATATTAAAAATGTTATTAGGTAGTAGCCTGTCTCTACATTCACCAGAGCTCTGAAAGCAACTTTCAAAAAACGATTCACTTACCAAAAAGAAAAATTGATCATCTTGCCTTTGGTTAGAGTGGTGGAGGAATCTTGGCCAGTAGGCACAGGAAATATTCACATTGTGGAAAGGATCTGAAAGAAGAAAGGAAAAGAAGTTAGTGTTAATCATGGGGCACATGAGTCAACTTCACTTTAAGGATTTACTTTGAAGGGGAGAGTTCCAAAAACATGGGAAACCCTAGGGATGAGGAAGGAGAAAGTTAATAAGTCATCAGAAGGATTTTCTTCGAAGCAAATAATTCCTTTCCATATTCATTGCCATGAAAAAAAAAAACAATGTGAACATGGAAATGAGAAAGCATTGGAGAACGTTCTTCTCACCCCAGATGCTCTTCTGGATACATAGGAAGTAGGTGGACTTCCTCAGCAGCTTGGAGGCTTCAGAACTGGATATTCAGGCAGAGCACAGAAGGACTCAGATGTGATATGTCAGTATTTCTCCTAAGATTGTGCAAGTTCTCTACAAAGGAACTATTTGTTTTCAATTAATCTACAAATGAGTAGGTTAGTGGTTGGGAATCAAAATGGGATTTAGGATTCTTTCTCTAGTTTCCCACTAGTTTTCTTTGGTGGCCTTGGGCAACTAATGTTTGCCTTTTTGCAAAGTTCTGTCAAAATGTTAAAACAAAAATAATTAGGAGCTGCCAAGAGGACATTTAAGAATCCTGGCAGAAGGGCCTGGACTATGCAGCAGATAGTTGAAAATTTGTTTATTGAAAACATCTGATGATGGACTCTAAAAATGAGAAAAAGAATTCTACCTTTATATTTGAACAATCTTTATTCCATACCCTGACAAAAGCAATTCAATACCGTTTCTTAAGAGCGTAAAAGCTGCTGCATTTATTGAATGGCTCTCTGACATCTATTTTTAACATATGACGAGTGCTGTTCTTGGCAAGCCCACAGCAATGTCCCCAGTGAATGGTCGGCCAGAGTAATTTGAGAGTAAATATTTTGTGGTACTATCATTCCCAGAAGGTTTTTATTAACTAGGTGATTATATATAGTGCTATTTTAAGGCCATCTGAATGTTGCTTTTGACTTCATAATTGGGGCTCAATGATGAAGCTATAGTGGAGGAAGAATCAAAATTTGTCTTGCAGGGAAATTAGGTCATAACATGCTTTCTCCATGTGGCTATTGTGTTCAAAGGGACATTATACTCTAAGTATAATCTCAAAGCTTGACAGAAACAGCGTTCATGACAAACCACATATTGGGTTAGCTGTTTCCTATTTGTTATCTCATTTTTAAAAAGATTTTTATTTTATGTGTGTTCCTGCTTGTCTGTATGTGCACCATGTACACACAGTGCCCACAGAGTCCAGAAGATGGCGCTGATTTCCCTGAAACTGGAGTTACAAGCAGTTGTGAATTAGGCTATGTGGGTGCTAAAAACTGAACCAGGGGTCCTGTGCAAGAACAGCAAGTGCTCTGAACTGCCGAGTCATCTCTCCAGCCCTTGTTCTCTCATTTAATATGTACCTTGTATTCTTTGAGGTAGCTATGATTATGTGTGTTTGATATAGGAATAAATTAATATCACAAAGAAACAGCATACTGGCACAGGGATGCAAATCTGAATTCCAGAATTTGTGCTGTCAACTGTGCTGCTTTCCCACAGTACCGGGATTTATATTGAGACACACACACAGTCTTTTGGATCTCAGCTACCTATCCTACTTTTAAAACTGGGAGTGGAGCTGTGGATGTTGGCTGGTTCATAGAGGGATTGTCTAGCATGCACTTCCTAGCACCACGTCAAAACTGGGCATGGCAACACATATCTCTAATGTTAGTACTTTGGTAGAGCTAACACAATGAACAAATAAAAATAAAACCTGAAAGCAGCGTAACCTGAAAGCAGTGTTCTCTTGCTGCTGATGTACCCTCTTTCTTGCTGATGACATGAACCAGCTGCCAAGAGTACTGAAAACTTAACGTGAGTGTGATTAGGGGATAGACCATTTCCCATTTGTATTGTTTTAAACCACTACATTTATGACAATTTGTTACAAAAGTGATAGAAATTAATATAGTTCCTTTATAGATAAAGTTTATTACCACAGGTCAGGAACAATGGTCTGCAAATCTGACCTGTTTATAAATAAACAGGCAAACCCATTTGTTCCTGTCTTGTCTGGGACAGCTACAGTGGCAGCTGTTGATGAGAGCCCACTGGGCCTGCTGTAACAGTTACTTTTCTGTTGCTATGATAAAACACCATGACCAAGGTAACTTCTAGAAGGAAAAATTTATTTGGCTTATGGTTCCAGGGGACACTCCGTAGACGAGGGTGGCATGGTGGCAGGAGGTGGCCAGAGCAGAAAGCTGAGCGATTATATCTCCTAGCAGGTACAGGAAGCAAAGAGAGAGAGAGGAAATCCGGCAAAGGATTAAGAATTCTTAAAGCCCGCCTCCAGTGATGTGCTTTCTCCAGCAAGGCTACACCTCCTAAAACCTTCCAAATTAACGCCAACAACTGGAGACAAAATGTCCTAATGCTTGGAGTCTAAGGGGGACATTCTCATTCGAACCACCACACCTGCTAAGTCTAAAACATTGACTGGCTCTTTATGGGAAGTTTGCTGACTCCTAACCTGCACCATAGTTATAGATATGACACTGTAGCTACGAATGGAAATTAAAAGTAACAGTGTATAGAATTTCTTTGAGAAAAATAATTCCTCCTACTTTTTTATTAGTTTAAAATATCTCTGAATAGAAAAATTCTAGTAACTAGAAGGCCCTGATCAATTTCATGCTCATTAGTATGTCATAGACTAGAAAAGCCAATTTGCATGAGTGCCAAGTTAAGCAGCAAAAAGTTTTATAATACAGGATATTTATATTGTTGCATAATATTTTTGTTTATGTACATAAACTACATAAGAATTTAATTTCTATTCCTCCCCTCAAAAAAAAAAACCCACCCAGAATAATTCCCGGTTTTTATTTTAAAAGGCTGTTTTTCTGTTCTTTTCTTAAGCCCCTCCTTCTTGCTCTCAGCTGGGGAACTCCTGAGATTGGCAGCCTGTCCCAGCTAAGAGGAAGGCAGGCCAGCATACTGCTCTGCCCTTGTCAGTCAGCCAGCTACTCCCAATTAGCCCCCGCTGAGCCACTTCCTATTTGGGTTACCTCCCTTCTGAGATGGGTGACAGAGGTAGACACTGCTGGAACACTGTCATCCACTTGTTTTGAGAGTGGCATTTCCATACAAGTTTAGCCATGGCTTTTTAAAAATGGGAATGAATATTGTAGAATATTAATTTGGAAAGTGCCTCATTTCTGCTCAGTCTGCTTTCAGCATCTTTGGCTATGGGGCCCGACTTTTACTTGGAATGTTAAAAATTTTATTATAATGTTTATGCCTTTTATCGTACAAAATAAGAAAGATTTATAGAAACAGACAGAAGGGTTTAACAAATTCACTTTCCTCCTTCACTTGACTCAACAATTAACTAGTCAAGGCCAATTCTGTTTAATCCTCTAAACTTACCAACTTACTCCTTGTGTAAAAATTTTTAAGCAAATCAAAACCATACCATTGTTTCACCTGTAAGAATTACATTATGTAACTCAAATAGATAAGGCCTCAGCCCCACCCTCCCCACTCATACACACAACCTGAGTTTGCTCCCTGGGTCCCACATGGTAGAAGGAGAGAACTGACTCCCACAAGATGTTCTTTGACTTCCACATGTGTGCTGTAACACGTGTCCCCAGACATAGGCGTGCGCACACACACACACATACACACACACACACACATTTAAAAAATTTTAAAAACTAGCAAAATATATAGGTTATGGTGTAGTTCAGTGAAAAAGTGTGTGCTTAGCATATACAGGCTTGGGGTTCCCTCTTCAGCACTAAAACAAACAAATACTCCTTAAAAATATGTAACTTGCCTGCTATGGCAGAACACCCCTTTAATCCCAGCACTTGGGAAACAGAGGATGGTGGATCTCTGTGAGTTCAAGATTTGTCTATAATAGTGAGTTCCAGGGTAGCCAGAGTTACACAGTGAGAGTCTGTATAAACCAATATATAATTCCAATGTCACTTCTTAAAATGAATACAATCATAATTCCAGTATTGCTTCTTTGAAACTAAATTATTAAAAAATAGTGTTCACAAAAATACTGTTTCTTACCTTCAAATATTTTGAGTGGGTTGTGATGTTCATTCTCTCCCTGAGGTAAACTACAAAGAAAATCTCAAGTATGGAACGTGTAGTCATACCATCTCAAACATCAGTCTCCCCTTAACAAATCCCTTCCAGCAAACCCAACTATATCAAAAAGACCAACTAACCTCAACCACAAGTATTAGGATCCTGAAAGTGTAATTTGGACTTTTTAAAAGCTGTATTCAGATAGGACAGTAAGTGTACTGGTCAGCTTTTATCAGCTTGACACAAACTACAGACACTTGGGAAGAGGTAACCTCAGTTGAAGAATTTCATTAATCATATTGGCCTAAGCCATGTCTGTGAGGCATTTACTTAGTTGATAATTGATGCAAGAAGGTCCAGACCACTATGGGCAGTGTCATTTCAAGGCAGATAGGCCTGGCCTATATAATAAAGGTAGCTGTGTAAGCCAGGGGAAGCAAACCAGTAACCAGCATTCCTGTATGGTCTCTGCTTCACTTCCTGGCTCCAGGTTTCTGCTCTGAGTTCCTGCCTGACTTCTATCAAAGATGGATTGTGCCTTGAAAGTGTAAGATGAAATAAACTCTTTCTTCTCCAAATTGTTTTTGGTTAGTGTTTTAGCACAGCAACAGAGAAGCAAACTGATACAGAAATTGGTATCAGAGAGTGGGATCTTGCTGTGATGAACCTGACCATGTTGTTTTTTGGGGAGGACTGTAGAAGCATTTGGAACTTTGGGCTGGGAAAGCCATTAAATGCTTAGAGCTTAATAGGCTGTTCTGTGGGAGCTTGTAATATAATGTTGAGAGAAATGCTGATGATGGAGGCCTGGCTTATGAAATTTCAGAAGGAAGTTGGAGAGAATCAAAAATACTCTGTCCAGGCCATTCATGTGAAATTTTGAATTGAGATTCTGTAGTTTCTGGTTAGTTGGGGCTGAAGAATTAGCTGTAATTAACAAGAGACTAGCATCACTGAAATGAAACCTTTGTTTTACTGGGACAATTTATGTTGGTATGTGGGGCTGAAGAATTAGCTGTGATTAAGAGGAAACCAGCATCATTGAGGTGAAATCATCTCAGAAGTATTTCCTCAGAATTAGCACATGGAAGCTGTGGTCCACGGTGGCCAAGGCTGTATCTGAAGCTGGTAGCTGAACTGGTCACTTGGTAATGTGCAAATGTCTGACACAAGGTATTGCTTTTGAAGGCATGAAGGGGTCATGGGAGAGTAGGTGAGACTTTGAATAATTTGGCAGGATTGGTTTCCCTGCAGAGAGTCCAGGAGGTCACTGGTAAAGGTACGGCCTCATTTGCAGTTTAAACTCATTGGAGTTTAAACTTACTGGAGATGCCAAGACTGTGGATGACCACCAAGGGCACCAGCAGGTGTGAAGTGGAGCTGGCCTGAGCCTACTAGACAAACTATGCAAATTGTGGACAGCAGAGTCAGAGAGGTGGCACTGCCCAAGCCTTCTGGAGGCCAGAAGACCATCAATGAATCCCAGATATCAGACACTGGGGAATTTACACTGCTTGATTTTGGATTTCCTTCGAAGTAATTGTGCCCTGGTCTTTCCCTCTTGGAGTGAAAAGCATTAAACTTGTTTTTTATTTCACAGTAACCAAGAGTTAAGAGAATATGGATTTTAAAAGAGAACCTGGACTTTTTATTTACTGTTATTATTTTATGTGTATGAGTGTATTGCCTGCATGTCTGTAAGTACAACCATCTTATGCAATGCTCGTGGGGATCAGTAGAGGGTGTGGGATCCAGTAGAGCTGGAGTTATGGACAGTTGTTAGCAGTCATTTGGGTGCTGAAACTGAACCCCAGGTCCTTCACAAGAGCAGCCAGTGCTCTTAAACGTTGAGCCATCTCTCCAGTCATGAGAACTTGGACTTTTAAACTGTTGATGTTATTAAAGACTATGGGTCTTTAAAGGCTATACTTTATATTATGATATTAACATAAGCTCTTGGGAATAAACAAGAAAGGAAAGGTTATGGTTTAATAGTAATGTATCAAGTTGAAAAGAGGTCAATTGTGCTGGTTAGTTTTTGTAAGGCTGGGGAACCTCAGATGTTTCCATTGGATTGGCCTGTGGTCATGTCTGTGAGGCACTTTTTAAATTGGTAATTGATTCAGGAGGGCTCAGCCCATTCTTGGGCAGGTGGGCCTAGGCTGTGTAAGGAGATTCACTAAGCAGGCTAGTAAGCAGTCTTCTTCTATGGTCTTTGCTCTAATTCCTGTCTCCAGGTTCCTACCTTGAGTTTCTGCCTGACTTCCCTCAAAGATGGACTGTGCCTTGGAAGTGTAGGAAGAAATAAACCATTTCCTCCCTGAGCTGCTTTTGGCCTGTGTTTTATCATAGCAATAGAGAATCAACCTCATACAGAAATGATCCCCTTTGCTCCTTGACTTTCTTTATTTCATATCCAGGGACTCTTTGTAGAATTTCTCCTCATTCACACACTAGCTTCTCTTATAACATTGTAAACACATTTCCAACATGTTGAATAGCCATCCTTGAAGATAAATGACATTCTGTTATTTGCTGAACTGAGGCATGAATACAAGGTAGATGAGGTGAGACTTTTTTGAGGGGAGTAACAAGTTATTGCTTTCAGGGACTCTGGACATCAGTGATTTTTCTAACATATGTAAGCAACAACAACCACCTTCTTTCCTTCCTTCCGTCTGTCTTTTGTTCTTTCTTTCTTTCTTTCTTTCTTTTTTCCTTTCTTTCTTCCTTTCTTTTTAGTTTCTCTTGGTGAAGAGAATTATTCTTTCCATTTTCGCCAACCTAGGGGATGCCTAAATCTCTCTTCATTTTTAGAACTATTGGAGACGGACCTGGTAAGTAGGAAAATAGGAAAGGCACGTGTGGCTAGATGTTTATGCATGTATGTGATGATGATGGTAGTTTTAGGGAGTTTCCATGGTATTTGTCAAGCTTTTCTTTAAGACAACCATTTTTCATGCTACAAGAATTGTGATAAATGCACAAAGCAGACAAAATCTCAGCATAGGAACCGGGGTCGGGGGGAGTGGGATAGAAGCCGCCACACTTGCTGAGGAACTATTGGCAATCGATAGCTACTGGGAGAGGGAGAATTAGTTTTCTTTAAGGGTGAATGCTGAGTAGATTTACCATTGTCCCAGGGATGGACCAACACCCAAGAGCATTGGGAGACACAAATTAGAATCAATAGGCCTTAAAAATAATAATAGAAGACGCAAAGTCCAGAGTGGGCAGTAAGGTGGGGTTAGAGATGGGGAGATGGTCTGAATAGAATCAAATCATTGTATGAAATTCACAAAGAATCAACAAAATATTTTTTGAAAAAGTGAAAAAGTGTTTTTGAGATATAATACACCCACTTAAAGTGTGCAATCCAATGTTTTTAGTATATTCACAGTTGTGTAACCATTGCTACAATTTTCATTTATTATTTTTATTTTATGTGTATGAGTGTTTTGCCTACATGCGTGTAAGTGCTCCCATGTTGTGCAACATTCTCAGAAGCCAGAAAAAGATGTTGGATTCCCTGGAACTGAAGTTAATGATGGTTGTGAGTCACCATTTGGGTTACGGGAATCAAACCTGGGTCCTCTACAAGAGCAGCTAGTGTTCTTAACTGCCCAGCCATCTCTTCAAACCCTTCCCCATCTCTAAAATGTTTAAATATTTTCATCCTTACAAAACAGAGGTTGATTTCTTATTCCTGTCCCCCCCTCCACCCACCCCAGGCTCCAGGTTCCCATGTAAATGCTGTCTAGGCTGGACCCTACGAAGTTCCTGAGACTGGGCAAGATCAGGGGTGCTCATGGTGGTGTGGACAAAGCATACTTTGTATGTCTATAGATTATCCATTCTGGACTTTTCATCAGGACTGCCTTGCCCCACTCTACCATAGCTCAACTTTCAGTTGCTTTTGGAAACTGGGCACTTAGACATTCCATTGATGGCTAACATTCAGCCTTTGCCACCTAATATCTAAACCAAAATGTGAAAAGAAAACTCAGAATGATAAATGTATTTCTAAGGTAAGAAAAAGCGAAAATACATAATACGGATGCTATATAAGTTGTTAATTTTCCCTTAGAATAATCTTAACAAATTTATCTCTAAAGCAATATAAATACTTTCTCATAGGTTCTACTTTCAGCTCTGCCAAAAAGGGAATGCCACTATGGAACTCTAAGAAACTCTAACACAACAAGGCAAATGAAACAAGATTCTCATGCAAAATTCTCTTCAAAAATCTGAAAAACAGATAAAACATAGTAAATATCATGTAATTATGCATAGTAATATAAGAATCAAATAATCATTTGAATGCCTGCTGGTGCAATAATGGCACCAATATAGAATTTACCAACTATTTTCTAATTAGAATGGAAACAATTGTGGAGTGTTTGTGTGCATGATTTCCCCTTTCTTTTCATTTTATTTATTATTATGTATGCCATGGTACACCAATGGAGGTCAGAGAACACTTGTGGAGTTGGTTCTCTCTTATAATCTTTAGATGTGTCCTAGGTATTAATCCCTGGTTTCCAGGTTTACTTGAGCAGCAAGTGCCTTTATTTACTGAGCCAACTCTCTGGCCTCTTCCCTTTATTGTACCAACCCTGTCTTGAATCTCTTCTCATTTATTCATTGCTGCTTTCTTCTCTAATATTTTTTATTGCTACCTTGTAATATTCAACAAGAGAAGCATACAAATTAAAATGTTAGTGTCTTAAAGAGTTTTGAGGCATTTACCTTGTTCCAAAAGACCTGAACAAAACAGATTCAGAATCATAGAAAAGCAGCTGACCATCATTTCCCCAACTAACTCAGCTCTACAGCAATTGGTTATCTTATTAAAATGGTTTCATCTCTAGAGATCATCAACATATCATAGTTTCTCTGAAAAGTAATTTCACTGGTGTCTCAACCTGGCTATATTTACAAAAACATTACTCTGAAGGTTTGTGATTTCATTTTGTATTTCAACATATGAAGAGGAAAACAACCATTAAAAAAAACCCAGAGGAACTCATCATTATTGCATTATTTCAAATGACTTTTCTTCATTAGAACTTCATTCTTTAGGCTTGAATTAAGCACTACAATAATACCCACTAAGAATGTTAATACATGGGGCTGGAGCAATGGCTCAGTGGTAAAGGGCACGCACTACTTTTGTGGAGGACCCAAGTTTATTTCTTAGCAGCCAAGTTAGATGGCTCACAACTGCTTCTAACTCCAGCTTCAGAGGACCTGATGTACTCTTTTGGCCTCTGTAGGTACCTGTGCGTGCGCTCTCTCTCTCTCTCTCTCTCTCTCTCTCTCTCTCTCTCTCTCTCTCTCTTCTTCTCCCTCTCCCCCTCACATACACATTCACATAACCTGAAAAATAATTACATATTAAAAAAGAATGTTAATATAAACTTTAGACAGAGATCACTGAGACACAAAATTCTCAGTTTTCTCTTTATTGCTTAGTTTAAGTTGAAAACGGTCTTGGGATATTATTTTTTTCTTTCCTTAAAGGAAGTATACATTTTTTTCTATTCCTGGCCTTCATGGTTATTTTCTCTCTTCACTATTGGGTCCTTGTAGAGCCAAGCCTTACATCAGAGGTGCCTGTTTGCACTAGGAAACTTTTGGTAAAATACGACTGGCCCTATAAGCGTGTTATAGGGACCATTGGGTTAGTCAGTAAGTCTTTAAAAGTTATATTTTGACCATTCAGAGGAAATCCATTATGTGAGTATGCTCTATTTGGGAAGACAGTGAAGGCAGGGAGGCTTCTGTCTGCCAGGGGAAGGGAGGGAGTGTGAGACACCAACATTCAATGTCACAGACAATCAGAGGCTTTCTGGGGCTCAGACTCTTTGGATTCTTTGAGTTCTGCTGAGTTAGCAGAACAAATATATCCTATAGTTAATGGAAGGGAACTGTATTCTGACATAAACTGATTAGGAAAATTAAACAGATAAGGATTTCAATCAAAATCTATTTTTGAGAAAAACTACTTCTGACTCCAACCATTCTGAATCAGTGTAGAGTATAACCCTAAGACTTTCTACTGAACCCAGGCACTCCCAGCACGTGTTCCTCTTCCAAGAGTCAAGGTCATTTTTTCCATATATATGGGACCCTTCCTGGGACTTCTCTAGTATCATCTCAGTAGATACAGAATTTGTAAGAGCATTCCCAACTGACATGCAATGAAGACTCAATGTTTTTTTTTTCCTGAAGGAATGATTCCAGTAAGCTCTCATGTGATATTAAAAATGTCAATGCCAGATTGTCTTAGGGAGATGTGTTTGTTGCTGTTAATCCCAGGAGAAATTCTTCACAGCCAAAATTCCCTCATTTACCCTCAAATATTTGCTGGGCTCTTTTAATGTGCCAGTCACCATTCTGAACACCCAGCATGCAGAATCTCACACAGCGCCTATTGCAATGGGAAACAGGTATGTAGGTGGGAAATGCTCATAGCTGTTTGCTGAACATTTATTTTCCAAGGAAAATGTGATGCTCAGCTTAACTGTTTCCCATTCTCCTTTAGTTACGTGTGTTCATTTGAGTAAGCCCTCATTAATGAGATGAGTGGAAGTGACTTGTTGTACTTATAGACTATGATTTTCACATGCTGGTTGTGCTTCTTCAGTTTTCTCTTCTCCTTTTCCATTAGCTAGAACTTGAACCTGGGTGGTAACCCAGCTTCACTGTGCAGATGGGAACCTAATCGAAGGAACTCAGATCACTGATTGATGAAGCAGAGGAACCCCATTGGCCTGGGCTGCTCCTGTTCTTCAAGTCTTTGATACTGTATGCTTTTTAACAGTCATTTAATGATACCCTAATATCACAAATATGTAAAACTTATGTTAGATGGGAAACTTTGTCCTTCTGTAATCAAGAAAAATCTGAGTAATAATAACAGTGATAATCAAGATTGAGGGGTGGCTTATAGTTGTAAATGTGCAAGTCAGAAAAAAAATGGTTTCCCTGAGATGACGTTTGAGAAATATGAAGGAGCCATAGGAAACAAGCAATGCAGACATCTGGGGGAGAGTATTCATAGCAGAAGGAATGGCAAGTGCAAAGGTCCTGGTTTATTGGAGGATCAGCAAAGAGGTTAATATGCTGTAACAGAGTGAGGAGGCTATAAGGAGTTAAAGTCATGGGGATGGAAAAGGGAAGTAAGAAATACAAGGCAAGGAAGTAGAGAGAATGGGAGCACTGCCTGGAGAACCAAACAGCCAGGATGGGATTTCCCACACTGTCATCTCTGAAATGTTGAGTGAGCCTCTCAATAAATTAGGTCCACTGACTTGATCTATAGAAGGGGACAAGTGAACTTCATGGCCCAATAGCTTTCTCTAGGCTATATTTTTCTGGGGGAGGGAGCAAACTTTCAGTAGAAATTTGTTTCTGTACCTAATTATGTTCTAAGTTCTTTTTTTCTTTTGGTGGTGGTGGTTTGGTTGTTTTGAAACATGGTCTCACATTGCCCAGACTGCTCAACTTTGCTTTGTAGCCCAGATGGGCCTTGAACTTCTGATCCTTCTGCTTCCACCTCCAAAGTGCTGGGATTACAGGTGTGTACTACTATTCCAGGATTATAAGGCTATTTTGGAGAGAGGAGAAGAGTCCTATACATCTCTGACTGCCACAGTGCTTCAAGGGTTACATGACAGGTATACGAAGGGCACAAATATGATAATACCACATGGAAAACTTCAGCCTCATCTTTGTCTGAATACTAAGATAAAGATGCAACTAACAAAAAAGAATAGAGCCATGTTCCCCTGAGAACAGAGTCCAGGAGTACACAGACTTGCCAGGTCCATATGAAATACACAAACATTAATTCCTGCCACCCTCTCTTGAAGCAGATATTTCCATCAACTCTTGAAGCCACTCAAAAATGTATCTGGTTTTTTTTTCCCCTTTTCTTTCTCTGGTGCATTTCCATCCATTGGAGATGCTAAAGAGATTAGTAAAGCAGGCAGCTGGAATGGGAGGAGTTTGGGAAACAAACATACAGTCACAAACTCCTAAGTGACTTATTGGGAATAGTCTAATTTCAGTTTAGTTTTAGCAGAAATGTATAATTATTCAGTTTAGCAATTATTTCTGATGAGCTTTGACTAGTCTATAGATACTGAAATTGGCTGGCATAAGCTTTGGAGGTGGCTTATTTTTTTTTTTTTACTCCTTTGGTATTATTTCTTTTGTTCCCAGGTGGTGCTGGGGATTGAATGCAGGCTCTCATGCATGCCAAGCAACTGCTGTACTACTGAGCCTTATGTCAGCCCTTCGGTCCTTTTGAGTTTGTGTCATGCTATGTGACTGCATTTATAAATACTGTAGAATAGTATACTTCCATTTTTTCTCCCAGTGATTCTACAGTATAAAGTAGTTTCTTATAGAGTAACATGTCAATAAAATATCTGAACTTTAGGCCACCGTTTTGTTTTTTAATGAAAAGGATTATTGTAAAATAGCACATTGGTTTAACCTCTAAACCTTTCGTATATTTTTTTTTCTCAGCTGTTTGCTTCTCAGCTAGAATGAATGAATCTTCAGCAATGAAGCCTGACTATGAAAAATCTTAACTGCTTTTATCATATGCACCAATCTAAATGACTTCTCAGTAGCTTGTTGTTAAAAGGCAAAACATAACAGCAAGGTTTCTTTAAAAGAAAAAAAATCCTGCGGATTTATTTGTTGAAATTGGGTTTTATTGAAAGTCTACTGATAGACCATTAAGTAATCAGACTTAGTGGCCTCTTATAACAGTTGTTTAAACTCAGCATAAACATAGAACAAATTATTAAATTGCTTCATTTAGGTAAACTCAAGAAACTCTAGTAGTCTTTTCAGGAATAACAATGCTGCTGGAGGGTCCAGTTCTTTCTGACAACACAGCACTATTTCATGTTGTGGTATTAACATGTTTTCAATCTGGATGAGCACTGCAATTACTCTGGAGTAACTAAACTTATGAGAAAATTTGATATGCTCTACAGCTCCAAACCAAGTAAACAGAGTTTTCTTTCTTGGCACCTTCCTCTCTTTCCAGTTTTTGTGTTTGCTCACCTACAGATGGCAACTCAAGAGGCATATGCACAGCCTGCATTTTGGTGGCCTTCAGATCTTTTTTATGTTCCCTGAAGCAAAAAAGTGCATTTGTTATGTGATGATGTGTTTTTCTCTCAATTTGGAAATGGAACAGTAGAAAGAGCCAGGGGACCTATTCTAATAGGTCCCAAACAATTGCCTAAGTATAAGCACAATTGTCTTTTCCTTTTTTCATATTATTACCAAGAAAGATGAAAAATCTTTGCCATCAGTTTGTAAGGCGGGATATCAGTTTACTTTCTAACTGCCAACACCGGAATGCCTAAATGGAAACAGTTTAAACTAGGGTCATTCAAACTTAAATGCAGCTGGGCACCCTGAGGCTATTGCAAAAGTGAAGATTCTGACTGGGCCTGAGATAGGCTGGGATCTTGTATTTCTAATGAGCTCCCAGGAATGCAGATACCATAGGAAATCACACTGTACCTTGAGTGACAGGGGCTTAAACTTTAAGACCATTAATTGCCTCATGTAACAAGTCCAAAGGAAAGAAGTTCTAAGGTTAGTTCACCCAGAAGTTTAATGAGATCATCACAAATCTATTTTTTTGGCTCTTCCATCCTGAGCTTGTTGGCATTGGTCTGTGTGCTTGTTCCCTCATGGTTACAAAATGAATGTAGTAGTTCCTACCATTACTTCTTCATCCAGCCAGAGACACAGGTGGAAAGGCCAGTTTTTCCTTCAGTCTCTTCTCTCTCTCTCATTCTCTCTCTCCCTCTGAATAAAGAAAGTCCTTTTCACAGATCTTCCCTCATGTCCTGTTGGCCAGCACTGAGTACTGCAAGTTCTTTCCCAAACCAATGACCAACAAGAATTGTCCTGATTGTCTTTGACTATTCAGGATTCGTCCCATGGAGCTGAGGGGAGTGTACTGCACTTCTTTGAAACACAGCCACCTGACACCTGAGCAAACATCGGTGTACTGTTTGTTAGGAAGAAAGAGGATGACTGGGCTCTTGGGCAAGTAGCCCAGTGTCTGCCATGGCTACTCTCCAGAGCCAGGCTTCTAATTTACATGGGCAATGAAAGAATTCACATTACATCACAACCAATGTCACTGAGATGAAAAATTCTGTTTAACCTTGTGTTTAATCCTCAGCCAGTGAATAACACAACCTAAACAACATTCAATGCCACAATAAGGGCCAACTCGAATGAAACCAGTGAAGTCAATTATTTGTTTTTAGCATGTTTGCCTATTTTGATGGCCTCCCATTAATTCATTCCCCAAATCCAGAAATCCATTCCACACACGTGGCCTTGCCTATCTGTTTAGGGGCCTCCCTTCAACTGTATATACTTCTCTGTGGTGAACTGCACCCTCCAGACAGTGAGGTAGAGATCTGCCCATCCTTGGAATATTAACTACTGCTAACACAGTAATGGTTTCCAATTGATCCCTTCTCTACCTTTCCAAAGTAACGCCCCTATTGTATGTAGACCTTAACAATGTGATCCAGTCTTGAGGGCTGGCCAGGTTCATAAGGGAGGGTAACCTAGCAGGATCTGCAGGTAGATCATCACCTTAATATTTCAAAAGGAAAGTACAAAATTCAAAGATTATGATCTCTGGGTCTTGTAATCTGATTTTAAAGGACCAAATGAGAAAACAAGTTCCAAGCAGCTACTAAGACTATAATAAGAGAGGAAAGGAAGGAATATACAGTTTATTCAGTCTCTCGCCACAGACTCTCCAGCCTTCTTCCTCCATCTTGACCCTCCTTTTACTTGTACATTCACAAAACACCAAATTCCCACTATGTGACCAAAATTCATCACACCTCAATATGCTATAAAAGCCCTGATGCCAAGGGAAAAGCTATTAGCTGGAAAATGCCCGTGATTTCACGGAAAGGGTCATGTTATGATATCGATAATCTAATCCCTGATATTGAAACAATTTTTACAGAAAAACACAGAACCATGTTTTCATTGTTTAATGGTTCTTGTAATAACAATTTTAAGTAAATGGATTGAATCTGTAACACAAAGAAGGTTCATTGAACTCACCAAAGGAAAGGTGAAGAGTTGGTAAGGATGAAGACATGCATGAGGGTGTTGGTCTTTGGAGATGTGAAGAGCTGTGAGCTTCTTTCTGAAGACATGCAATATCAGAATCAGATGTACATACTCATCATTTTTATTTACTTGAGATTGGACATTGAGGCCTTTCTTATGTGGGTAATTTTGGCATAATATAAAACTACATTCTTGAGGTGGGGAAAAAGGTTGAGGGAAAGTTCCCTCACCTTTCTCATAGTTCAATAATGGCAGTTCCAAATTGGTTTGATTTTGTTAAGGCGGTTCAAGTTTCTCATATTTCATGGTCACTTTTTTGGATGCAATATAATCTCTTAGAGTGTGAAACTAAGAATTTATGTTTGACTGATTACTCCTGGTGTGCACCCTGCCTCGTATGTTCTCACTATGTATCTCCTGAAAGGTGTCCTTGCTTAGAAGCTACATACCTGGAAATTAAGAGCCAAGGCTTGTGGAAATGGGCTCTGGAGCCAGGCTGCTGGGCTCAAGTTCTTGTTTACAGCTTACCTATAGCTTACCAGCTTTGGGACGTTGAAAAAAATTATTTAAACTTTCTGTGCTTAAATTTCCTCACCTATATCATGAGGATGATAAATATGTACTTTAGAGTTTCATTGTGGGTTTAAAAAATGTACGGAAGACAGAACTTGGAACAATGTAAGCACTCAATAAGTATGCTATTTCAGCTTTCTTTTTCCCCTATTAACTGCCACCCTTTCGTACTGTTGTAAAATTGTCTTCCAAAAGCATCTTAATAACATCGCTGAGCTGGCGAGATGAATCAGTGGATCTAGGCACTTGCTATGCAAGTCTGGTACCCTGGATTCAATCCCTGGAACCTATGCAAAGATAGAAAGAGATAACTGACTCCACAAAGTTGTTCTCTGGCCTCCTCATGCACACTGTGGCATGGCGTGTGTGTGTCCAGGTATGCATGTACCCACACATATGCACCATACACAGGAATAAATAAAATAATAGCTTCTACTACATGCCAGGCATCATACCAGCTACATTAGATGACAATACTCATTTCATCATTGCAGATTAGCTTACAGATGAAATGAAAATGTAGGGGCTCCTTTTTCAGATGTCTTGACTGGTCTATGAGACTTATTGGTTAGGTATTTTGATGGTTAAAATTGATTACCAACTTAACAGGATCTAGAATCACCCAGGAGATAGATCTCTCAGCAAATGTATGAAGGATTTTCTAGATTAGGTTAATTGAGGTGGGAAGATCCATGATAACTGTGGATGGTACTATTCTACTATCTGGGGTCCCAGACTGAGTGAAAAGGAGAAAGTACGTTAAGTGTCAGCATTCATCTCTCTCTGCTTTCTGACTGTGGTTACTATGTGAGCAGCAGCCTTAATGTCCTAGTGTGATGCCTTCCCCATCAAAATGGTCTGTACCCTCAAACAAGGCTCTGTAATAAACCCATCTTTCCTCAAGATGCTTTTGTCAGATATTTTGTTGCATCAATGAGAAAAAGTAAGTAATTCAGATACCTGGGCTTCTCTGAGCGAAGCCCACTTTCCCAATGCCTCTGTTGAAAGCCTCCACTGCATACTGTCCTGTCACTGTTTCCTGGTCATCTACTGAATGAAGTACATTTTGTTTTCCATGACCAACTGCCTTTGCTAATACTGTTCATCAGGGCTTCTAATTAGTATGTGGGTGTTTTAGTTTTTGTCTTAAATGAGCTTCAGTAAGACCACTACCCCTACTCCATGCCATGGGATGCACAGATGCTCCTGGCAATCAGCAAATACTCAGCACTGAAAGGGGTTGGCAATCCATTAATGATATTTATTGCTATAGCTATTCCATTTAGTTGAGCTCTCAAGCTGAAGTGCAGAGCAGAGAGGATATGCTCCACTTAAAAGTTGATAATTTTAGTAGTTAAAAAAATCAAATTATGTGAAGGTATGTGTATGTGAGGTTTTTTTTTTTTGTTTGTTTGGTTGGTTGGTCTAGTCCCTATCTGAGTGTGTTAATCAGCTATCACCAAAAAGTCCTACAGAACAAGAAACCCCGAATTTTCAAGGGTTTGCTATGACAACATCTCTATTTCTTGCTCAGAGGGTCCATAAGTTGGCTATGCTTTAGGTGGGCTTGTTTAAAATTTGCAGAGCTTGTCTCTGGATTATAGACCAAATCATATCTACCCTTTAATTATCCAACATATGTTATTATCATAAAGAGTAAGAGAAATACAGAAAACACAAGCCAGGCATCCAGAATATTAGAAGCCTTCATTTATGTCAAATAATTGACACTGCAATGGCCAAACGAGTCACATCGCTAATCCTCAAGTCCTCAAAGACTTTTTCTTTTCTACTGGTAGGTACTTCAAAGTCTCCAGCAGAAAAAAATGTGCAGAATTGGAAAAACGTAATCCAAACTTACACACTGAGGTAGAACCAGACTTATTCCTACTGGTGGGAGACACAATAAAGTGCTGCCCATAGCCAGGTGTGGTGGCACACATGCATAATCCTAGTACTCAGCAGTCTAAGGTAGGAGGATTGCCTTTCTGAGTCTGGCTCGGACTACAAAACAAAATAATAACAAAATTAACCACCTAATTTGTAGCATGGAGGCTATCAAAAATGAATTCATATGGGATGAATGGGTACGTAAAAAGTACAGAAGGATGTTAGTTAAAAGCCAATTGCTGTTGCAACTCAGACAAGGAGCCATATGAATGAGATGCTAGAGATGGTACACATAACATTAAAGATAAGGAGACTTTCATGGTTTGTATAGTTCCTTCTGTTACAATACTCCCAGCAAGGCTGGGAGTCAGGGACCCCCTACCTACCCTCGAGAGCTCAGCATACTGCGTGTGAGAGCATGCTGGAAGACTGTACTTTTAATTCCTCTTGCCTTTGCCTCCTGCGTTCTGAGATTACAGTGAGGGGAAAGGGCCCCAAGAAATCATTCTATTCTACTTTCAGCTTCTCTCCACCTTGGTGTCCTCACTTATACCCATTTGTACTTCTCCTACAGCATACCTCAACCCACCCTTGTGCTTGGGATGGAACCCAGGGCCTCACACATGTTAGACTAGTACTCCATCACTGAACCACACCACAGCCTTTGGCATCTTTCATGCTGTGTTTGGTAGGGATTTTTGTGGCTTTACCTTTTTCTTACAAGCCTATGTGCTTTTGGAGGCAGAACTGTGACTCCTCCCCGTCTCTCCTGCCATATCCAAAGAGCACCTGACAACCCCCAAGATGCAGTATCAGTTTATCCCCCCCCCCATTCTTTTTAATAGTCCCTGCTATAAAGGTAGAGGCTGTATAGTGTGGGGGCTGAAAACGGAGGCTCTAAAATATTGGAGTCAAATCTCAGTTCTTCAGCTTTGTAGCCGTGCCCTGCCTCTATTTCTACTTCCTCTTTATGAGGTGGAATTGTGTATGGGTTTAACAAATGGACATTTAAATGTAGGCAATTTAGAATAGTGCTGGGCATGGAGTTCTCAATGTATGCTGATGACAATTTGGGTCTTTTGAGACAGGGACTCACCATGTGGCACAAGCGAACTTTGAGCTTGCAGTCTTCCTGCCTCAACTTTCTGAGTGCTGGAATTTCAAGCATATACCACTGTGTATGGCTGGAATCTTACCTTTTTGAAATTTAATTCATTTTTGGATCCACTGATGAGAGAAAAGCTAACATGATGAATTGACCTGTGCCTGATGCTTGGAGCACATCCTATAAATTCTGTAATGTTAACTTTGGCATTCAAGCTTGGAGCCAACAACCTAGTGGTCTGATTGTTTAGTGGGTTCAGCACAGCTATGAATCTTTGAGCAAAAATGGGAGTTCTTTCTTTCTATTTACACTTATCTTTTTTACTAACTCAAATATTTTCAGATCTTTAAATTTGGCTATGTACATTCTGGCAAATGAACATACAAAATTCTGAAGTAAAAGCTAGTGATCTAGCTTAGCTGGTACAATGCTTGCTTAGTATTGATGAAGCCCTTGGTTCTATCCCCAGCATCACATAAGCCAGGCATGGTAGTACATATATGAAATCCCAGCACTTGGGAGGTGGATGCAGGAGGATCAGGAGTTCAAGGTTATCCTTGCCTGCATAGCAAGTATGAGGCCAGCCTGGACTACATGAAACCCTGTCTTAAAAGTGAATGAATTATGGGCTGGAGAGATGTCTCAGTGGTTAAGAGTACTGGCTGCTTTTTCAGAGGACCCAGTTTTGTTCCCAGCACCCACACGGTGGCTAACAACTATCTATATAACCACATTTCTAAGGGATCTGATGCCCTCTTCTGGCCTCCATGGGTATTGCACGACATGGATGCACTGAACATATATGTAGGTAAAACACACAGAGAATAAAGAGACAGGCTGGAGAGATGGCTCAGCAGCAAAGAGCACTGACTACTGTTGAAGAGGACCTGGGTTCAATTCCCAAAAACCACGTGGAAGATAACAACAGTCTATAACTCCAGTTCCAGGGAATCTAACACCCTTTTCTGACTTCAAGGGCGATGGGTGCACTTACACAAATGTAGGCAATACACTCATGCACACAGAATTAAAAATATATTAAAAAAGAAAATAGGAAGAGATCAATCAAAAATTTAGAAAAATGAATGAACGAATAAACTGAACTACTTCACAGTGCTGCTATTGCAAAAAAACAAGAAGATTTTAAGTGTCAGCAGTGTGATGGGAACTCAGTACTTCTCCACCAGGCTGAACATAGAAAGACTTGGAGGGAAATTAGAAAAAAGCCTGATGGTCAGGCCACATTCCACATCAGTAACAGCATGATATTCTCAGCAGATGAGTCCTAGCACTGAACCTCCTCTAAAGCTCCCCAAACGATTCCAATGTGTATTCCCCTGCTTTTTATTTTTTTAAATTTTATTATTTAAAAAATTTTTATGTGTATGAGTGTATTACTTGCACGTGTGTAAGTACACCAGTGTTGTGCAAAGCCCGCAGAGGTCTAAAGAGAGTACTGGATTCTCTGGAACTGGAATTAATTATGGGTGGTTATTAGCCACCAGTGGGTGCTGGGGACCAAACCCAGTTCATCTGCAAGAGCAGCCAGTGCTTTTAACAGTTAAGCCATCTCTTCAGCCACACCACCCACTTTTTCAAAACAGTGAGGCCCACTTAAAAAGGAATATTTTGACAGGTAGAGTAGCTCTTTTTAAAATTCATGTATTCATTTTTGTTTTTATGTGTACGAGTGTTTTGCCTGTGTGTATGTAGATGCCCTACAGATCTCCTAGGACAGGAGTCATGGGCAGTTGTTAGCTGCCATGTGAGTACTGGGAATATGAACCTAGGTCCTCATAAGAGTGTGCAGTGTTCTTAACCACCGAGCCCACTCTATAGCCTAGATACGTTCTTAAACATCTCACTGAAGGTTGACAAATGTAGCAATCACGGACAAGGATGCTAAGACTCATTAACGCATTCTACATCCCATAATATTACAACTGGAATTTTGTAAGTTCTGTTTTCTTTTTCATTATGTTTCGAGGTAAACTCTGATGTGATCCTAGGCAGTGACAGCGCTTTGAGGCCCTGGGAATTCAACCCTTCTGTCCCTCTTCACTCTCTGGATGGGAATTCTGGTTTCTTTTCTCAAGTGACCTGGGTGGCGTAGAGATGGTCTCAAGCGTGTGAGGCAATTCTGGTCATGGTGTTCCCTGCTGCTCTTTTTCTAGGAAATTCATTTGTGTTCTAAGAAGATGATTACATTCACTTTTGCCCCGGGCAAGCCACTGAAAAACTGAGCGCAGGCCAAAGCTTCTCCAGAACACTTCTGTAGCAATTCAGATACATAAAACAAACAACGCTGGAGTCTCCAAAGACTCTCATAAGCTCTTGATGGACAAGCTGCCTCACTAATGTGATTCATTTCATGTGAAGGCGTAGTAACATCTGAGCAAGTCCCTACTTCTCTAACTTAGGAAGCTAGCAAGCTCACATGCCATTATTTTTTTGGGAAATTGAAGCTGGTTCCTTTGGGGACCCAAATCTTTCATTTTAACACTTCTATTTTAAAAATCATTCTCAAGTGTGTTATATATTAGCTGTTTTAATAGAGAATTTGGAAATGATTTCACTTGCCATGACTCACCTCAAATACATTTTCTCCCCTTCTGAACAAGCTCCAGCTTTCGTTCCTCTCTGTCTGGGGTGCAGGTGCCACGACACGCACGTCCTGAGAGACTCAGCTTCCAGTGCTTCATCTCCTTCCCACCTATCTCAGGCAGTTCCTAGCCCTGCAGATTTTTTCCCTTGAGTATTTCCTGCCTCTTCCTCAGCACAAATGTTTGTCATTGTCTTCATTAATACTACCACTCTCCGTGGCCAGAGCTCATGACGACTTCAGCCTGGGCTATCAGGAAAACTATCATCCTCTTCACGTGAGAAGATAATCCAGCTGATATGATTTCCAGATCCAATTAATGACAGATCTGTGTGTAGGCACTCTTCCCAAGCTGTGATTTGAACTCAGAACCACCAGTGAATCCTACCATGAGAGCTTTAAAGTCAGTATGGCTAGGGCAGGCGGGGAAGGGCAGTATTGTAGTTTGAAAGTAAAATATTCATAGGCTCATGTGTTTGAACACTTGGTCTCCAGCTGGTGATGCTGGTTTAGAAGGTTGTGGAATCTTTAGGAGGTAGAGTCTTGCTGAAGGAAGTGGGTCCCAAGGAGCAAGCCTTGGGGATTTATAGCCTGGCCCCACTTCCTGATTGCTTTCTGCTTCCTGACTTCAGATGTCATGTGAGCAGCTGCCATCTCTTTCCTATCTGCCAAGATCAACTCTGTGCCCTTGAACTGTGAGCCGAAATAAACCATATTCTCTTTAGTTACTTTTTGTCAGGTATATGATCACAATCACAAGAAAAGTAACTAAAAAGTCAGGACAGTTTTCCCATCCTTCCTTTGATGGCTAGGAGAACCAAAAGACCATGTCCACAAGAGGGCTTAAGAGGATATGGCAACCCTTCTGAGGAGGTATGCTGTGGAGGACAAATGTTTCTCTACACAAAAGTAATGGGTTGACAGCAGTGACAGGTTCACATGTCCCCTCTGATGCACTCTCAGGATGTTCAGCCCTTGCCTCAGCAGCACATAAAGGCAGAGTATTCTGTCCATATGGCCTACAGTCTCCAAACAACGTGACCTAGCAATCAGGCCTGACCCCAGACCCTTCCTTGCAAACTAGCCATTGTGAACTTAAATGAGTTCATTTTTTTCATCCTTAACACAATTTAAGACACAATATTGTGCTTGGTGCACTTACTAAGTGTTAGTCTTTTACTTTTTAGTATTTTATTTCCTCAGAATTTTCTACTCTGGATTGAGATAGAGGATAGAGATACCAGATTGATATCAGTTTGGCAATTTCTCTCTAAAATCCAGACAGTCTCAGAACAAGTACAAAAGCAGTAGAAAGAATGAAATGGACACTTGGAGGCTTGAAGTCTAGTTCTAGCAGAGCATGTAATTAGCAAATCACTGATTATTGTTTTCTCATTTGTAAAAGGAAGTAAGTGTGACCTATAAAACATCTTCTACTCCAACATTACTTATATGTGTCTATGCATCCTTAGATTGGCTCAAAATTCTCACGGTTGATTGTCCAACCATTTCGTTATTTTTTGAGACAGGGTCTCTCACTGAACTGGAGATCACACTTTCAGCTTGACTGACTAGCCAGTGAGCTCCAGGGATCTACCGGTCTCTGCCTCCCCAGCATTGGCATTATAGATATATGTCACCTTATATGTAGGTGATGGAGAGCTAACTCAGGCCCTCATGTTTGCACAGCCAGCACTTAACCCACTGAGCCCCTGTCCACCATTTCATAATGTAGCACTTTCTAAACTTAAAATTATCCATGATGCTTACGTTTCTAGGCCTTCCCACAGAGGTCTACTGTCTAGAGCAGTAGCCACCCAGTCATAAATGCCTAGGAACACTTGAAATATGCCTAGTTCAAATTTAGAGGCATCAAAATATAAAATTTATAAAGAATTTTAAGATCTCTTAGTAGTAAAACTTTTTATAGCTTGCACGTCAAAACAGTACTGTGGATAAAGAAGTCAATATCTTTATTTTGAAAAGAAAATATAACATTAAAATTGATAAATATATTTGAATAAAATATAACAAAACCTGTTTGATAAAATTAAAATTAAATAAATATTTTAATTAAATAACATATAGTAGTAAAATTATTTCTGTCTGTTTCTCTGTCTTAAGTAGAACCCAAGGCTTATGCATGCCAGGCAAGTACTCTACTACCAGTCCTCTTCTTTTTTGTAATATAATGACTAGAGAATTCAAGGTCACATATGTGGTTTTCATACTATCTCTGTTGACTAACATTAACACTATCTTCAATGTAAGACATATTCCAGCTGATACTGGGCTCATCCTTACTTGGAAAACAGTTTTTTACTGGCACAATGGAAAGCTCTCAGCTTTCATTAAGAACTCAGATATCTCATATAGATGCAGAAATTATTATGAAATAGGATTGATCCTGGCAAGCTTTATTGCTCTCCACTTTAGTTTGATGAACTTTGTTAGTGACCTGGTGTTACTTTGGAATTATTATATACAGTTTTCAACAATGAAGACAAGTCAGATGGAAGAGGCTAGAAAAGGGAGGTTTTTTACCTACTGTGGTCTTAGTGTTCACATTGCTGTTATCTGTAGTAGCCAGCTTTCTTCAGCTCAACGGGATGGTCGGTGTTTTGGGGTGATAGCTGGTTAAAGCTAGGTGGCTGCAGCAGCATAAGTTCACAAAGGCAGAAAGCCAGATCTAGGAGACTATGAAACTATTGTATGGTGCTGCAAGATTTCATGGTTCAGCTCCTGTTAGCAACAGCTTGGTGCCTAGGCCTGTTCTCCAAGCAGATGACAGTGAAAAACCCTTCAGGAGATGCTGAAGCCCCACCTGCCTTTGGTGGGAAACTCCATTTTATCTCCCCTTCCAGATATGACCCATAGCATGGTCAGTCCTTCCTTCCTCCCTGGTGACCAGACCATCTGATTCAGCATAGTGCAATCTTGCTTTAGCTATACTAGGCTTCTGGCTTGTTGTGCAGGTTTCTGAGGGGCAATATTATGTCTCTTTTTCACCTAATTTCTGCATTGTTCTTAAGTTCTCAGACAAGCTTCCACTTCTGTACTTACAGGAATTTTATTTGTAGAGGGTATATTAATGAAAACTTCACTTCATCTTCATTTTATTGCCCGTGATTTCCTGTGAATTTTCAAAAACTATGGTGAATTGAATCCACCCCACCCCCCAGCATCAACAAAAAGATTGCAAGCAAAATAAATGTCCAAATATTAAGAATTTGGCACCCATGGATTTCCCCCATAAAAGGGCTTGTACAGAATGTACTATGGAGAAAAGAGATATGATCTCAGATGGAAGGTTGGAGCAAAAAGAAGAATTAGTACAAATAAGGTAATAAATATGTAGGTGATTTAAAACCATGAGTACAAACGCCATCACACAATGTTTTCTACAAATAGAACCATGGTATCCAATAACAATAGGGAAGAAGTCGTGTAGAGGGTAACCGAGTCAAAACATCTAAAGTTCTTATATCCGTCAACAGGAAAGTAATTGTCTTAATTTAAATATTGATGATATTTTTGCTATCAGTTTTCATAGAGCAGCCACTAAAGTGATCATAGCTGTGTGAGAATGGTCCCCAAATAGAAAAATGGCTGAAACACAATGGGCAAGAACTGTGTTTCTTGACCAGATGACAGCACTGGTCAGGCAGTGATCCTCCCTCCATAGAAATTTGTCTTTCGGGTTCTCTGTTATTCCGCTGTATGGTATTTGTTGTCATAGGCTTCCATCAGTTCTTAATATGTACAATTCCTTGCTGTCAGCTCTTCTTTATTAGGAACATCTTGCCTCTTCTTGCTTCTTTGATCATCAACAAACCCTTTACTTAGATATGCTTATTTACAAAGCTAAATATTTTACTTTCTCATTAAAAAATTGACATATCATTTGTTGTGTTTAGTTTATAGTATGTTATACTGTTAGGAGCCATAATCCTTGGCCATTTTGTGAATTACTATTTCATATAAATGTAATTACTTTTTATAGGTTGACTCTTTGTACAGTAAACCTTCTAAATTTTCTTCTTAATTCTATAGATTACTGAGCTTTCTATATGAGTCCCAAATGTCATTGATAAATATTAGACTGTTGTTTCTTTCTCTCAAATCTGTACATACTTTGTTTCTCTCTGTACTGACTGGGACATGAAGCTAGGTATTAATAGTAAGTGATCATAACAGTCACACTTTATTTTCCTGATATTAAGTGGAAATAATTTCCATGTTTCACCAGCAATTATGGTATTTCCAAATACTTTAATAGATTTTTTCTATTAGACAAAGGAAAGTTCCTTCCACTTTTCGAGTCAGCGTCTCCCTGTAGCCTAGCTGGCCTAGAACTTGTTATGTAAATCAGGCTGGCCTCCATTTTACAAAGATCTGCCTGCCTCTGACTTCCAAGTGGTGGGATTAGAGGCATGCACCACCATGCCTGGCCTCCATTTTTAAGTTGCTAAGGCATTGATGATTAATTGATTATATCCTTAAGAAATGCTTTACTGCATCACTAGAGATTGACCCATTCACCTACTTCTGATTTCTTTTGGTACTATGGGAAATTATACTGATTGGTTTTCAAGCAAATTAAACTCTGTATTACTGAGAAAAACTCATCATTATGATTCTGTCATGTGTCTGTATTGTTAGATTTTGTTTAGGATTTTTGTACCTCCATATCTGTGAAAGAAGTAGACTTGTCGTTTTCCTTTATCATATTCTCTATCAAGTTTTAGTACAAAGGCTATGCTGACCTCATAAAATTAACCAGAAAATGTTTCTTTAGATCCCTATCCTATAATAGCTTCTATGTGGCTAGTAGTATTGATTTCTTGGTTATTTAACAAAACCGATTTGTAAAATAAGTAGCAAAATATCCAACTTACATAATGAGAAAAGAACAGAATAACCCCAGAGAAACTAAAAGGGAGAAATAACAAATATAATGGATAAAGATAGTAAAAAAATAAAATAAGAAGTTTGATCAAGCTAAATTTTAGTTCTCTTAAAAAAAAACAATGAATTATATAAACATAAAATATGACTAATGAGTGGGCCTGGTAGACCATTCCTGTAATCCCAGCACTCAGGAGGTAGAAATAAGTAGATCATGAGATTAAGACCAGCCTGGGTTATGAGAAATGCTGTCTCAGAACAAAATAAAGCACAATATTAATGAGCAGGAGAAAAAAATGAAAGGAACGAACCATTTCAAGAATGTAGCCATGTATACTATGATTTTTTAAAAGATAACAAAAGTATATTCTATATTACTTTCAGGTGATAAAGTTTGAAATGAGAGTGAAAAGGACATAAACCTAGAACTGTGCTGTGTGCTTTGGAAATTCGATTCTAGAAGAAATAGTAAACCTGAAAGACATAACCATGACATCAGTTTGGCTTGGCCTGGTGGGACACACCTGTAAGTTCAGCCTTCAGGAAGATGGTGAGTTCTAGGCAAGTCTCAGCTACTTAGTGAGACCTTGTTTTTAAATACAAGAAATAAATATGGGCCTAAATGACTTGAACAGACAAAGAAAAATTTCTGTAAACTTTCAGAAGACATAAAAAGATGACTTGACCTAACTTATAATCAGAGAAATGCAAACCGAACCCATGATCCATTCCTTTACATAACTCTACTTAGCAATAATTAAAGTGATGATGGAATTAAGTGTTGGCAAGGATGGGAAGCAGTGGGAGGGTAAGGTATTGTAACTACTCTGAGAAACAATTTGGTATTATCTAGTCAAGTCAAAGATGCATTCCCCTTCTCAGTATATATGCCAGAACTAGGAATTTGTTGGTAAATATTCATAGAAACAGTGTTCTAAATAGTAAAAAAAGTAAGCTCCAAATTATCAGCAATCAATCGATAATATATGGTGGCATAGGGTAATCATGGCCATTCAGTATAAAATGAAAATCATAAATCAAACATTATGATTCAATTCATATAAAATTGAAAGATATTGAAAACTCAAAGGTATTCAGAGATGCAGAAGTGTGCAATCAAACTACAAAGAATAGTGAATTATAAACAGGAAATTCCAGGTAGTGGATACCTCTAAAGGGGAAGGGATGCAATTGGATTTGGGATAGTGATGTGGGGGCTTGAAAGTCATGAAAGATGCTCCTGTAAAGCTGCTGGCAGCTGGGGCTGGTTGGTGGTTCAGGCCTAATCCCAGATACTTGGGGTGAGTGTTGAGGCAAGAAGATTACAAATTCAAGGCCTGCCTAGGTTACAGAGTGAGTTCAAGGATAGCCTGAACAATTTAGTGAAGACCTATCTCAAAGAGTAAAAAGCTAGAAAGAAGGCTTCTCTAGAATGCATGAGGCCCAGGGTTTAACTCTACGTACCACAAAGCCAAAAACAAAGTTGATGGTAAAGCGGGGCATGATAGTACCCAGATGGGCATGGTAGCCTTTAATTTTAGCAACCAGGAAGCTGAGGCAGGAGTATAGTAAGTTTGAGGCCAGCCTGGGCAACATAAGAGTGCCACCCATCTGAAAATAAAGAAAATTGATAGTGGTACTATTTGCATTGCTATTCTTGAACTAATGAAGATGATTTTAATATATTTGGTATTTAGTTACACATGTTAATAGGACAGAAATGATAAAATTTGAGGTTTGAATCAGAAGTTCAACACTCAGCTAATAGGAGCTACAAAAATAGCAAACAGATACAATTTCTCAGAGGAAATTATCAAAGACATAAAATAAGAACATCACCCAGGAATAAAGGAATAACGTTTCTAGATTTAAAACAGAGACTTTTCAGAACACTGGGATACAGGAATGTTCCACAATTAAAATATTAGGAAACAGAATGGCCTGTTATGGCATTACTGAAAGCTAAACGAAAATGACAACATCTTCAAATTTCTGAGTAAAAGTAATAGTGAACCTACCATAGCCAGATAAATGATCAATAGAATACCATGGTAGGATAAACACAGCTCTAGATGGGTAAGATCTCATAAAATTTGCCTACCAAAGTTTACCAGCTCAAGAAAGTATGGCAGGATGCATTCTAGGAAGAAGAAGGAAGAAACCACCCACCAGGAAGCTGTGGTATCTAGACACAGAAGTCCAGCATCAGAGCAAGATGAAGGGGGACTCTGGAGAGAGCTCTGCTCCAGCCCTAGGAATAACAGAGGCTGCAGTGATGTCTCCAAGAGAAAATGGAACAGATGAGCTATCTACTGGGTTAAAGTACACTGAGCCAGAAGTAGCACACAGGCCTATAATCCTAACACTGGGGGGGAGATGGAGGCAGGACGATGAAGAGATAGAAACCAACACGGGAAGCATAGTGAGATACTTTTCTTCAAGGAAACAAAAACAAACAAAAAACACACTGAAAGGCTTCTTTGAGTTTTCTTAGGGCGTTTAGAGATGAATTGGTGAGCAATATATGGAAAAAGCAAATAAAAAAGAGATGCCTAGTAACTGAGAAAAGTCAAAGTGTATATAAAAATGAATCAGTACCTGTTATCTACTATGAGTGATATTTACATAGTTCTAACAAGCACTGATACTTGATTTTAAAAAAAAACTATGGTATAAATATTTTGGAAGCAAGGGAAGGCAAAGATTGCGTTTAGGGAATTGTTTGAGATAGTTCAGTCTTGTTTGTCCTCAGCAACTAACCAATAAATAAGTATAAAGTAGAAAACCTAAGAAATAGCAGTAGTAGTATTCTGTACAGAAATATATTTTAAAATTACTAGAATAAAGCAGTAAAAATAATAAAAATAAGTTCCCTTTAGGAAGAAATGACTGCAGCTTTTCACTTCCAGTCTAGTCATGTCATTTTATTTTAACATGATATATTTATTGCAAATTAAGTTAATGAATACAATATTTGCTACTTGGTAGATGTTTGGATTAGCCATGGGTATGCGTGTGTCATAACTCAACAAATATACACTTGAAGAGTCATGTGTTTCATTGAATGCAAATTCTATAAAAGAAAAATCAGTGAGCAAATTCCAAATGCTACTTAGTAAAATTCATGATGATGTCTGTAATTTACTTTGAATTCTTAAAAAAAAGATGGATTAATGTGTTAATTAAAGGATGAATAAATACTCGATAAAACAAGTATGCAAAATGTTACCAGTAGACTCTAGGAGGTGCATATGAGTATTTCTTGTAAAATAGTTTTATTTTTGTGGCGCTTGAAAATTGCCATAATAAAAGCTGGCAGAAATAAAAACAAATGCAACCCTGAAAATAAATTCAGGAGAGAACGTTCTGTCTGGCATAACCAGCCAGGTAGCCTTTCATCTTAAAGTTTTTTTGCTTTCCAGAAGCATCCTGTAGTCATTGACCTGCAGATGACTGATCAAATCAAGGAAGGCAGCGATTCATGAAGAATGCTGCAGGTTATTTCTTCTTGGCATTTTACCAGTTTCTTTTCAGGGTGCATTTGTGGTTCAGTGTTGGATGTTTTCTCTCTCCTGACAATATTAGTCTTCTGGTTACAAATACCTCCACTGTCACATGCTCATCTCTCTCAGCACACCATTCAACAGTAATCTAGACTCCGTAATACCCAGGGTCACACACCCTATGTTTCATCAGAATCACTTGTGATCTAATAAGCTACCGAGGGAAAGTAGCACTTTGGGAGTAATAGGTTTCAGAAAAGCATAAACCTAACTATCTAGGGAACTAAATCATGTAATTTTCATTACAAACAGTTCCTAGGGCTTGAATCTAGTCAGACCATTTTGTAGATGGAGAAACTGAGGGCAAAAGAGATTAAGTGCTGCATCCAGGGTGAAATAGCTATTTGATGTAGTTATCTTCTATTCAGTGTGGTACTTCCTTCCCTATGTCTGTTTTAAACTATTAAAGAAGCTTATGAGATATGGGCAACATATGTCTGAATAAACACCCAATCTTTTTCTCAAAGAGACAATTTAAAAGACATTCTGAATTTAAGAAACAATGATATCTTTTTCAGCCTTGTTTTAGGATAAAACAGAATAGAAGAAAGTAAGTATTGGAATGTTTCCCATGCTTAGTTTCCAACTGTTATTAAAAGTACTTAACAGCATTCAGAAGGTTGAGGCAGAAGGGTCACAATTTTGAGGCCATCTTGGACTATGTAGTCAGACCCATGTCAGAAAGATAAAGAGAAAAAAAGAAAAGAAAAGAAAAGAAAAGAAAGAAAGAAAGAAAGAAAAGAAAGACAGTTTGGTGGAAGCACAGTACACACTACATTGTAGATGAGACTTGCTTGAGAACAGAATGCTAAGAAGCCAAATCCCAAAAGTCATACAGTACACATTTTCATTATATGAAATGCCCCTAGTAGGCAAATCATAGAAACAAAAAACAGATTGGTGATTGCAGGGGCTGGAGGGCAAGTGGAGAGTAACTACTGGATTGATACAGTGTTTTATTATGAAATTATAACTAGACAGAGGTGATGATTTCACAGCATTGTGAATGTATTAAGTACTACCAAGTTATTCGCTAAAATGGTTCAGTTTATGTTACATATTTTTATAGTGTGAGAAAGAGAGAGAGAGAGAGAGAGAGAGAGAGAGAGAGAGAGAGAGAGAGAGGGGGAGAGAGCACAAATGTGGCAAAATGTCACTTTGCTTAATCAGGGTATAGACTATTCGGAGTCACTGTCCCAGATAAGCAACTTTCCTGTTAAGTTTAGAATTTTTACAAACGAAAAGTTCATTAAAATACTGTATAAACTGAAGATGTAGCTCAATTAGCAGAGTGCTTTCCCAGTGTGTATGAAGCCCTGGGTGCAATCTAGCACTTGAGAAGTGGAGGCAGAAGATTAGAAGTTCGCGTTCAGCCTTGAGCTACATAGAAAGTTCAAGTTCAGCTTGGGATACATGAGATCCTGTTTCCAAAACCAAAAAACCCTCTAAAAAACAAACAAAACTAAGTCCATTGGTCTTTAAAAATTATCTCTAGAAACCTAAGAAACAATTTTACTAGATTGCTCAACTGAAGTCAACAGCTTCAGTCTAAAATCCATAGTTTTAATATGTATTGTTTAATTAGTGGTGTATCAAAGAAAGAGCAACTTGTTTTGCTGCCCAGGAAGTTTTCTAGCAGTGAAAAATAACTGTTTTTAGGAAAGTCATGATCTAACATATATGAGATCAAACAAGATGTGAGGTTTCGTAGGTCAGTGCTTAAAAAAAAAAACATTAAAAACATTATTGGATCCCTCTGAACAGGTGATCCCAACATCTGGTTTCATGGAACGGCCTGAGGTTTTTGAATTTAGGTAAATACATTCAGGCGTTGTTACCATCAAATGAGTTTTACAGGTGGCTAAAGCAAGAAGGTATAAGCCGCCAGTGTCACATGAGAAACATTAGGGGCCCTGGTAACCGCGCTGACCCTTGCACAGAGTGTTCTGACTCCCTGGCAGTAATGTAGAAAATATAACAAGGCATTCTGTAACCCCAGGATGTTGAAAGGATGGTTTGCTTCATTACACAGCACATCAGACAGGGTTAATGACCCCTGGTTCTTTATGGGCCCACCACCTAATTCTGAATCCGGATCCAATAGTCTCTGAGGTTTGACCATAAATGGCCCTGTTTCTCTCAGGGTGTACTTCAGTACACTGAGACATAAACGGTTTCACAATGATGTGAATATCCTTAACAAGGCTGAATAGTATGCTAAAAATAGTTATAAATTTAAATTTTTTAAAAACGTAAAACTGACAGCAAAGTTAGTGTTTTTCTTTAGCTACAATAAAATGCATACATGTCAAGTGGGGTTTTGTTACTTTTGTTTAACTTTTTTGGTTCATTTGTTTTATTTTATTACTTTTGAGACAGGAGTCTAACTTAGCCCAGGTTGTCCTTGAACTCTTGATCTTCCTGTCTTCACCTCCAAAATGCTAGGATTAAAGTGCACCATCATGCTCAACCTTGCTATTCAGGTTTTGTTTTCCATGCAACCTCCCTTTTTGTCTAAAAAATATTATGCACTGCCAGCTTTTAAGTCCTGAAATGACTTACCCGTTAAATGAAATACAATCTGCTCCTACAGAGGGCAAAAGCCCTAGAAAAACACTTAGATCTCTCCACAAATCTTAGTTGAGCAAGAAAAATGGATGAGAACAGATTAATGGCAGAAAGACATTAAAAATAGAAAAGAACTATTGATTTGAAGGTGTTACCTCAAGAGATAAGTACCAATAAATACTGGAGAATAGTGTTCTCCATACTTTCAACGATGATGTGAACTAATCTATTCTCCACTGGGATTTACTCATGCTTCTAAGATGCAGTTTATTGCTTACCTAGATACTGCTTTGGGACTTAACAAATCATTAAAGGGAACAGGAGGCTCTGTTCATAAATACAACATTTATAGGGTGATGAATTCAAGAATGCTCTACTTGAATAACTGACCTATTTTTTCTGCTAAATTTTACATTTATTAGAATTTGATCAAACACATTAGGGCAAACCCATATTCAATCAACAAGGTCTAATAAAATATTTTAGTATTCATCTGTTCTAAGGAGATTATTACTGAAGGCTCCTGAGTACTTATAATGTAGTTTGTTTGAACTGAGAAGGCCATACCTGTAACAGACACACCAAATTTCAAAGATGTCATATAAAAAGAATGTGAAATCTCTCACGAATAATTTTTATTAGCCAGAAGTGGCAGTACACATCTATAACCCTAGCACTTGGAAAGTAGAGGCAGCCAGATTAGAAATTCAAAGCCTGCTTGTACTATGTGAGACCCTCTGAAAAATGTGTTGTATTTATTGCATGTTAAGAGCATAATGATTTGTATAGATTGGGTTAAATATATTATCAAATATATCTGATGTTTACTTTTTAATGAGGCTATGAGTAAAGTTAAAACTGCATGTGTTTAGCATCCTATTTCCTATGGAACAGGACTATAAATCTTTAGATCATTTAAATCTTCTATTTCACTATACTACTTTTTAAATGTGCATATACCATGTGTATAGAAATGTAGATAACATACTCCAATTATAAAAGCAATGCATGTTCTCTTTTTAAGAGTGGAAAATGTAAAACCAAGAGAGAAATAACCCAGAGATGAACACTCTTCCCTGTAGAATCAAAACACTGCCTTAAAACAATTTTCATCAATCAGATGTGGTGGCTCACATCTTCAATCCCAGTACTTGGGAGGCTGGGGTTAGAGGATCACCATGAGTTTGAGGCCAGCCTTTGTTACATAGTAAGACTTTATCTCATTAAAAAAAACAAACAAAACAACAAAAAGAATGACTTTTTGGAATACACTACTATTTACATTAAATACTTTGCTTGTAATTGAATCTGCAAAAATATTTTTGGCACTGGAAGTGGTTCAGACAGGCCACGTGAAAATTGGTTTTGTTTTTCACCGCTTGGTTCACAAAAGGCTTCCATGTAGATTACTTTTTTGGAGTAAGGAATACAAAGATGCAAGTCACAGTACTTAGCTTGATGAATTTCAGGGGTGGTTTGGAAATGACTCAGTTACATGCTGAAAAGTGAACTCTGGTTGAGAAAAGAAATGCCAAGGATCAAAGAAAAATGACATTTATGATCAGCATATTGATAGGGCTGAGCTGGAGAAGCAAGACTTTGAACCAACATGAAAGTTGATAAGATGGTGGCTGTGATTGCTTTCTGAATACAAGAAGTATGATTTTTAAAATCTGATTTTTTGTTTAGCTTTAATACAATAATATCATCTACATAACAGTTGGATAGAATGAAGCTTTTCTTACCTCAGTTTCAGATGAGGTGTTAATACCATACATTCACACATCCTAGTGAACAGGAGATAATCCACCATAGGCAGAGGCTACACAAGTTTCAAGTTCTGTTTCGATGAGTCTGTAACTCTCAGTTGGAGCAAGAACATCAGAAGAGATCAAGAAAAAGGAGGAACGAGGGGATTTGTGGAGGCACGTCTTTGGAGAAGGCTTTTGCTGTTTCAAGGTTAGAAGGACCAAAACTTCCTTCCCTTTCAGCCTTGTGAGGGAAACTTCTGGAGGACATCCTGGGAGCTGTGAAATGTGTTTGTCCAGGGATATGGAAAAATGATGCCTAACTCATCACCTAAGAACTCTGAAATAGAGAATGGGGGCCTGGAACATCTAGAAAACCAGGCAAGGGTGAAACAATTGCTCCAGGGGTCAAGGACTTTCCTCAGTATGGAAAGCCCTACAGTGTTGGGTGGGTTTGGATTTCAAACCTAATCAAATCAAGGTTGTCTCTTGGGAATCAGGTCCCTTGGGGACTGTATGGCTCATCTTGGGTCTTGTGCACTAGGACACCCCTTCTTAGAAAGGACAAAAGCTTTTTTGACTTTTAGTAGATAAAAAATCCATTTTCTTCACTTGGAGAAGCTGGCTGTTGTCTTCTTTTTATCAAACACCTCGTACATTCTTTGTCCATAATTATTCTTACATGTGATGTAACCAATGTACTGAACCAAATTCATCCCTCTTGTACTTTATTATAAATTTCCCAGCAAGTGAAGTTCAAAGCTTCTTTCAATTCAGATGTCCCATCCAATCAGTTCACATGCATCCTCCAATATGTGTTGTCACCTGCTCGATCCTCCTTGCATTTATCTCCTTTGTAGCCTCCCAACATCTGGTACTCCAGATCTGCTTCAATCTTTGCCTTCTTTCCCCTGTGTCCACGATCCATGCCACCATCTTACTCCTATATTAAACCTCACCCATTTACAGCTCAGAGACCGTTATAGAATAAAGGGCAGAAAGATTGTAAGAACCAAGGTTGGTGCATGAACATAAGGAAACAGAGGCTTTCAGGCCTCTGGGAACTTGCTCATATGAATTTGCAACAATGGTGACAACAGATACAAGTCCCATGCTGACTCAATCAGTTGAAAACCTGGCATAGAACTGGTGAAATGGGCAGAGGTCCCAACCTTACCAGAGGAACTATTGGCAACTGATTACCAGTGGGTGAGGGAGAGGTGATCTTCTCTAATGGAGTGACTCTAGATAGGCTGACTAGACTTCAGTGGATGAACTTGCACTGAGGGATGTCTGGGTACAAATGATTGACCAGATAGGCCTTAACATATATGATAAAATACATGAAATCTGGTGGGGGACTGTGGGGGATTGCAGATGAGGGAGGGGGTCTAAATTTGATTAAGATCTATTATGTGAAATGCACAAAAACTCAATAAAATATACATAAAAAATCATGGGACTGGAGAGATGACTCAGCAATTAAGAGCCCTAACTGCTCTTGCAGTGGACCCAGGTTCAATTCCTAACACCCCCACCATGGCTAACAACTGTTCATAACTCCAGTTCCAGGAGATCCAATACTCTCTTCTGAACTCTGTGGGCATTGCATAACATGGGTGCACTTACAGACATGCAGGCAATACACTCATATACATAAAATTTAAAAAGTACTCATGTGTATGTGTGTGACTGCATGTCTGCCACATGAGTGCAGGTGCCTGTAGAGGTCAGATGGGGCACTGAATTCCCTGGAGCTGAAGTTATAATAATTTATGAGCCACTCAACAGAACTTTTAGAATCATTAATCACCCCATTAAATTCTTTCCTCCCACTTCTACCCTATACCATACCATACTCTTGAGACAAGGAGGGCCTTGTTTTCCAGTTTCAGTTTGAAACTGGAGAAGTTCTCGGACCTTCTCTTTTTCACTCCACCTGCTACTTTCAATTGCCCTTCGCCTTGACTCTATTTTTTGCCATGAAAAAGACTGAGATAATATTATTCAACAGGTAACTTTGTATCAAGTTCCTCAAGACATAGTAGAAGGAAAAGCCCTTTTTGGAGGGGGATTTCAAGCTTGGAAATAGGCAACAGGATTGTAATTTGGGGAGGGAGATTCCTGCCAGGTGGACACATGCCAGCGCTCTCTCCCATTCTATTTTTCTTTCTTTCCCTTACCTATGCCAAAAGTTAGTGTAAATAGACCTTTTCTCATGATAAAATCAGTCTTAATTAAAAAAAAAGACAAAGTCTCATTTATCCCAAACTGGCCTCAAACTTGCTATGTATCTGAGCCTGGCCTTGAACCTCTGATCCTCTTGTCACCACCCTGAGAGTACTGGGATTATAAGCATGCACCACCCATGTTTGGTTTGTACAGTGCTGGGGATTGAATCTTAGGCAAGCACTCTATAAACTGAGCTACATCCTCAACTCTTAATTTTGAATCCAAGAAGCATATTTGTTTTAAATAAGCAGGGTTTTTAGGATATGCTTTCCAGGCATGCTTAGATAAATATCATTCATTTACTTGTTAACCTTGCTGCTGTGGTTTTAAAAGTCTCCAAAATTTCCCATCGATTGGTAGCTTCTAACTCTTCTCATCTACCATCTTGAATCTGATCTGGCCTTACTTTGAAGTGATAGAATGAGGTAGAATTGATGGCATGTGACTTCAGAGATCCTGTCAGAAGAAGCTTTGAAGCTTCAGTCTTGGTTTCTTTGAACATTTGTTCTCTGAATGCCTCCATCCTGGGACAAAACTACTTGGGCTGTGAGATGCCCAGGCCATCTGAAAAGGCCTAATGTTGATGCCCAGGGGACAGCCCCAAGATCAACTGCTAGACTTGTGTGTGAATCATTATGGATGTCCAACCCAGGTAAGATTCTGATGACTGGAGTGTCCACAGAAGACATCTGACTGCTATTAACCTGGGATGATTATTCAAGTCAGCCTTCTCTGAGATCCTAACCAATGAAATGATATGCAAAATAAAATGATTGGGTTGAGTCTCTACATTTGGGGGCAATTTGTCAGTGTAACAATAGATAACTGTAATCTTTATTACATGTGTTTGAAATAATCTAGAATTTAAAAACTCAGAAGTTTTGTTTTTATTTAAAAATATAAGATTCCTGGCCCAATATGCTAATAACAACTTTTAAAACTTTCTTTCTCTGGACTAGAGAGATGGCTCAGTAAATAATAGTTCTGACTGCTCTTGCAGAGAACCTGGGTTCCATTTCTAGCACCTACATGGTAACTTACAACTGTCCATAACTCCAATTCCAGGGGAATCTGACACCCTCTTCTGATCTCCTCAGGCATTTCACAAAATGGGTGTACTTACCATACATGCAGGCAACACACTCATACACACAAAATAAAAATAAATATTTAAAACACCCTTTCTTCCACAAAAGAAGGAGAAGAAGCAGGTTTCAGTGAAACTTCCAAAAACATAGCCCTTGACTGCAAGCTTTTTAAAACATTTATTTTTTATTGAATTTTTTTGTGCATTTCATATAACATAGTTTGATGGCGTTTAGATTTTTGCCCATATTCACACCTCCCTCACTGCCCCCCTGCCCAATTTAATAATAATTTTATATTAAAGGCATATAGAGTCTGACTTGTGTCCTATAATGTCCTTCATTGTAGGTTTACTTACTGGCCCACTAACAGTCCTATTCCCTTAAGACACTGGTTTCCTCCCTCCCAGCAGCCATCAATTGGTAAAACTTCCTTAGGTTGGGTTGGGATTTCTTACTCACTTCCCGATGTCTGTGCTGGGATTTTGTCTGTTTTGAGCTTCCATAGGACTAGGAAATAATACCTTCATATTTTCAGAGAAATAATTCTTAGGGGGATTAAGAAGGGAATACCCGCCTTCAACAGAATAAAAATAGTGTTTACATTTTCTATCAAAACATGTTGCAAGCAAAGCAAATTGGTATTCATTGGGCCACTCAAAGTGTTCCATTTTAAAACATTTTGAATGTGCCTGACCCACAATGAAGCACAGTGTGTGTTGCTAGTGAAAATTGCTCTAGTAAGAATTTTCCAGATTAATGGGGCCTAGAAGTTGAATAGCATTAGCTTGAAAACAAAATGGTGGACAGCTTTGCATCTTTTGAAGTTCCATAGTCCACGTCTTACAGTCGACTACTAAAAATGCCCTACAGCCTTGAATTAGGAGTCTGCAGAGGTTGTAAAGTCATGCATTAGTCTTAAATGACTCTGAGGTTCTAGGAAAGTTACCTAAGCCCTAAAAAGCTAAATGGTACTATCCAGATCTACAAAATGGGAACAATGATATTTAGCTCATAAGATGGTTAAGAGGATAAAACAACATGTAAAAAGAGTCTAATGTGATTCATTGCTTGTAGCAAATGAGGGGACATGAAATGGAAGCTATTATTGTTAGAGCTTAAGTTACCAAGTAAAGGCTATAAACAGTCAGATCAATAAGATTTATAATCTTGGTACTCTATGGGCTGAGCTGTAGACTTAACTAAACCAAACTCACTCTAAGTGGCCCATCATTTGCCACTTTACAATACTCAAAAGCTAGTTAATTCTCTTCCAGAAAGAGATAGCCTTTCCTCATCTTAAAACAGGAACAGTGTTTTTTGTAGACCAATGATGATCTGCCTTCAAACCCAAGCATTTCTTATTTCTATATCAATGAATAATTCAAAACAGAATTTCTAAAGAACAAACTTCCACTTCGCTAAAAACAAGAATCCACTAATGGATGCCTCTAAACTTAGCAAGCACTCCAATGTATCATCAGTGGGTTTTTGTCATCTCCCTCATAAGGCACACTGATGGGCTAGCACTGGGGACACAAGATGGTGTCAGATGCCACCAGGCTACAGTCTAGGACCAACTTCTTCCTGGCCCATAGATCCTAACACTGTTAGAGTGGACCTTCAACTCCAACCCATTAATTTTTGATGAAAAAGTAAGAGTGATACGTTCTGACATCAACTGTTTCAAACAGCCTAATGAGACATACTAGGCTGCCTTCCAAAATTAATGAGCTCAGTCACTGATGGGAGTAACTGAAGAAAATGTTCAGCACAGCTGAGATAACCCAACAGTTCTTTCCTGAGATACTCACAGATTCTGAGACTGGAGTTCATTTGGAGTTTATTTTATTTTTTCAATTTGGGATGAGAAATGCTTCTAATAGTCTCAAAACACAAAGCTCTTTTTTGCCTCGCACCACCTGACTCATCAGGTTTTGTTTTGACTTGTTCATTGAAGTATGTATTTTGATTAATTATTACATAGCTAATTGGCTGAATATTAGTGGGTGTGTCTCAGCTGGTTAGGATGGTGGGCAAGCAGAGTGTATACATCCTTAGACAAAAAGGCCAGTGAGAGCTGGAGACAACCCCAAATGGGTTACATGCAAAACCATGAGATTTAGAGTTTTAACAGAGGACAACTCCAAATCTGTGCTCCTAAATATTCCAATAGGCTACAGCAAGTAGAACATAGGAGCAAAATATGTAGGAAGGGCAAGTAGAGGCTAGCTTTGTTGGGTAGGTATCTAGACTAGTGGAAGCTACCTCACTCCCTGGTCAGCCACTGACAAGATGTTGGATATATCTCCCTTCCCCTTAATTGGAACTACTGGAGAAGTTTTCTGTAGTCAGAGCTGACTACATAATTTGCTTCAAAAAGCAGGGGACATAGCTCAGTGGGTAAAGCACTTGCTGTGCAAGCATGGAGACCTGAGTTTGGATCCCAGCCCCCATGTAAAAAACTGGACATGGTAGGCACTTTTTTATTTCTAGTGCTGAGGAGGCCAAGACAGGAGGACACCTAGGTCTCAGTGTTCAGTCAGCCTAGTCAATCAGTGAGCTGCAGGTTTAGTGAGAGATATTGTCTGTAAAAACAAGGTGGAAAACAATTGAGGATGATAACAGACTTTCAGCTTACACACACACACACACACACACACACACAGACACACAGACACACACACACACAAAGAGACAAAGAGAGGGAGAGAGATGAATGTGTATATGCATATATACACAGAAACAGAAAATAAATAAGCAGGAAAAGAATGCAATAAAATGTAGTCATGTATAAAATGTTTCCTTTGTTCCTGCCCCTATCCCACACAAACAGCCATATAATTCATCACTGTTTTGGGTAAAATATGGCTTTTTTCTTTTATCTGATAACACTGTCAGTTTGAAGCTATGAAGTCAAAGCCACTGTTTTCCTCATCAGTAAACTGTCACTAAACATCATTAACCATCACAGGCGCCTGAGAGTCTATCATGTGATATAATGCACATGGTCCTTTACCTTCCAGATTCTTCTCACCAGCCACTAGACCAACATGCAGTGTCCTCCTGAGCCCTTGTGGGAAAGAAAGACTTCCATAGTAAGATTATACTGGAAAGAGAGAAAGGTAGATGGGAGAGGTGATGGAAAGAAGAAGGGAGTGATAAATCTCATTCTGAAAAATGGCTTGAGATTTAAAATTCAACTAGAAATAAAACCTGGAAGCAAATACAAAAGAGAAATGGTGAGGGCTGGATGTAGCTTACTGATAGAGCATGTCTTAGTATTCATGAGATGAAGCCTTAAATTCCATGCCATCACTGAAGAGAAACAGATATTAAAGGAAGAAAAAGAGAGGTAGGGCATGGGAGGAGGGAATTGTGGGGACTGGGTCTATCATAAAATGTATTGAGCAAAGCCAAGCAACCCCGGATACCCTGAATGGATGGTAGGAGTCTGGTCTGTTCTGCCTGATGTGGATAACCTGGCCCCAGGAAGCCACTGTAGATACGAATCTTTTTTTCCCCTCACAAAGATCACCCCAGACCAGAACCAGGTTTTTGGGTTTCATTTCTTTGTTCCTAATTTCCATGTCAGTCCTACAACCTTCCCACCTTTACCTAAAGACCCCACCTTTAACTTTCCCACCTTCTGTAACTGTCAGAAAGGCCACCCTATATAAAGCCCTGCCTTGGTTTTTATAACTGAATTGCCCACTGATGCAGTATCCTGGGAGCTCCTTCCATCACACTCTGAGCCACCTGAGGCCATGTCCTATCATCTTCCATTCTCTGGGATGGATAGAGCACAACAGCCATGCTGAAGATGGAGACCCACTCACAACTGGCGCCCAACATGGATGGATAGAAACCAACAATGGCAATTGAACAAGGGACACTCCAGGATGTGCTGGAGAAGGTGGGTGCTCCCCATGAGGGACATTGGCTTCTGCCCTGCCATCCCACTCTGAGGACAGGCACGGTTTCTTTCTAACTTCCTTCTTTTTCATTTGGTCTGAGCCCTCGTGAGGGACCGATTATGTCATGGGGCAATTGAAGCTTTCTGACCAGGGCTATTCCCTGGTGTTAGCCAAAGGCCTGCATGTCCTCTGACCAGACCCTGACTGCCTGACTGGGTATGGGCAACAACCCTCTATCTTACTCTCTCTGATCAAAATCCTGGTAATGCAACAACCAATTAAAAACTCTTAGAGTGGTCACTAGTCCCTTAAACTTGCGGTGAGGCTTGTGTGTGTATAACAGACTGAATCCCTAGGGTCCCTTTCATGGACCCGGGGAATGTTCTTCTCGTATTACATGTTTCTTTCCTCTCTTCCTTTTCTATCATGGGCAGTACACCAGCTCCAACAAGCTGGTTCAGTGGTTGAGGGAGTGAGAGCTATTTATGCCTCAGGACATGTTAAAGCTGTAAATACCTGGCCTCTAAGAGTTAAGAAAAAAAATGGTTTAAAAGACATTTCGTTCCTTCAGCATTTTTTATACCATGGTTCCCTACACGGGTATGGAAATGAGCAGTTAGACGGACCTAAGATTCAAACCTCGGTCACCTGTAAGCACCAAACCAACATGTGTAAAAATGGCTAGCCTAGAGTTTTCATGTCTGTTTTTGGTTCCTGTCTGAGATCCAGTCTCTGGGATCTAGATTTGGCAACAATCTGGATTATGTTACTTGTCTATGCCTGTTTTGTTTTCATTTTTGTGCTAAGTGTCCTAAATGTTGTGGCCACCTCTGTCATGTGCTAGTGTGAGTCTGAGAATGTCTTGACTTTGGAATGTATGCTACCTTTTCTGCTTTCAGGAGGCGAGCTGGGGGTTTTGATTTTCAAGTTAAAGCCCAGACCTTGCACCCTATATCTCTTAGCACCTTACTCTAAATGCCTTTTAAGGTACATGGACTCCTGTCTTTGGTTTGAGGCCATGAATTCTTTTGCTTTACTCTCTTATCTGTGTCCCACATATCTGAGGGTACTACCATTTAACTGGGTGCCTTTAAAAATAAAAATGGGTTTCTATTATATACCATGTGCCTGTTCATCATCATGGCTGGTTCCCTTACTAGGAGAGAGGCAACCATGTGGTCTGGTCTCCATATCTTATGTGTGTAATTTTATCAATATGGTGACAGTGACATGGCTTGACTGCCAACTTGAACAAAAATTTTCAAAATGGGGTTGACCTGCTTGACCTTACCACCATCTTAATCCAGCTACATGGCATAGTTCAAAATGGCCACACCCAGGCATTACTGGTTCTACAGAATTCTAGGAGATCATGATAATCTGGGAATTCCCTGGACCACAGTCATTTAATCACATGTCCTAATTCTTTTGCAATTTATGTTTCTGCTTTGGTGTTCATTTTAGATTCTTGATGGAATCATAGGAAAGCAAGAGATTCTCACATGGTCTTTTGTCATAAGGTTAATACATTTCTATGTCAAATTAAAAAGAGACAATATCAGCATTTTAAGGTCATTTTGGTCTATTTCTAATGAAAATTATTTTAAATTTTAACTTTTAGTATGGTATCTGCTGGTTTTAAAAATGACTTTTTAGATTGTCTTATGCATTTACTGGCTTTTACAGGGAACTATTTTAAATTCTGATATTTGTTTATATAACATCTTTATCTATTTTTAAAGGAAATTATTTTTTATTTTAACATATTTATATGGCATATTTGCTGATTTCTAAAAGAAATTATTTAAAATCTTACATTGTTTTGCATAATGTATTTGTTGGTTTCTAAAGGGAACTTAAAAAGGGGTTTTCTAGCCATAGGCCTCTAAGATTAGCTAGGTACAAAGTGAGCTGATATTTTGTGATGGCTAAACCTAGGAAGCTCATGTGAATTTGCAGTACTTCAATGCCAAACCTTACAAGAAACAAGCTACTATCAGGATATAACTACAGCAATGAGAGATAAAGAGAAATAACCTGCTTGGGTGGGAGATGTGAGATTCGTCCTTCATTGGTTTTAATTCCTGCCTTTTTGCATTGTGATCCAAAGCCTGTTTTTCTGAAAGAGAGTATTTCCCTCTCTGATGCTTACTTGCTCCAAGCTTCCTTTTGTTTCTGTCCCTTCATGTCCTGAGCATCATTGCTTTTCATTTTCTAGTTAAAATGTCCTGAACAGACTAAAAGAGAAAAATATTTTTATATCAACTCTTTCCAGGTTCCTTCAGGCACCATTGTTTTCTGTGTTCCTTATCATGTGTATTTAGTTCAAATTTTGTATGGTAAATTATAATATGGATTTTCTGATCCAGACAGACTGAAAGCTCTCTACCTGTGAGCTAATAGTCTTGCCTCCTGTTTAGTTAAGAAAAAAGTTTGTACAAATTAGTCATAACTTTAAAAAAAGGTGCTGAAAATATTTAAAGAGTACTTATTAAATCTTTCAGGTTGTGATTAACATGAATAGACAAACTAATTAATTATGGGTATAAGTTTTCATGCCTCTGGTCACTTCAAGTATAGCCAGAGAGGATCTCAAGTCTAACAATGGTAAAGGCAAAAAACTTCTATCAGCCTAGTCATGCTTGATCTTGGGTGCTCACCAAACAGCCATGGCTTTATAAAGTTAAAAATATTAAGTAAAATAATCTCTTAATAGTAAATCTTCTGTTTTACTTAATCAAACCCTGTTCTACATAAAGAACCCAGCAGATGAAAAGACTCACCTGCCTAGATAAATGTATAAGGATAGGTGTTTTCATTTATGCTAGTAGGGACTAAACTTAACAGCCCTCCTGTGCAATGACTCTTGTACAGATTCAGGCAGTCCACTTGACTCTGTGACAAGAAAAAAGGAGAAAAAAACAGCCTCAGAGTAAAGCCATTGTGCTATTGAGACTATCTAAGAGATAAACTAATTTCAACAGAGGTTATTATTATTCATGTTATGGTATAAAATGACTAACAAAAGCATCTTATGAAACTCTCTATTTTCTTACAACAATGAAAAAGCGTATGACATAATAATACAAAAACATAGTAAAGGGGACAATTCACAGTCCTTGGAAAAGATAGACAGCACCCTCTGTCTAAAATTCCTCAGTCAGTGATGAGGAATCTTTATGCTAAAGATTCTAAACTTCAATTTGATAATGTATTACTAGGTACCAGTTGCTTCTTTCTATCTAGTATCTACACTCCCTCAAGACCTAAAGCAAGGTTTTGGTAGACCAACTCTCTAAAATAAAGTAAAAAATATTTAACAGTTTTTTTGTGTTTTCTATAAAGTTTTACTAGGAACTTAAAAAGTACAATGTACATTATTTTGTGTGTGTAATTTACATCCCATGTTCTTTTATTAAGATGATGCTGCACAGCACTCCTCTGAGTCAAGTAACTGCCATGCTCATGACTTCAGCTGTGCCTACTAACAAAAGTTCATCACAGTTGGGTTTGTTAATGGTTGCATTCTTCCACTGAAGGAGGAGTAAGCAGGGTCATTGGACCCTCACCTGAGTATCCAGCTACTCTGCCCAGCCAGCTGTATGTAATTTTGCCCTAATCACAAATGGTCTCCTGCATTTGGGGAGGAAATTTGGGGAAGGCTAAAAGAAAGGACTTGACCCATAAGGTTATAGAAAATTCAATATCCATGCTAGATAAAGACTTTACAGTGCATCTACTCTCAGGTCATCTATATACCTGTTAGTAATAGCTCACCCATATGTATGAGTAAAGTCATTCATTCCCCAGGGTGAACTTTAATATGATCAAACATTGGTTTCATACTAGAACCTTAGAAAGGGAATAAACATCACTTAGTACACCCAGGAAGAGAATTTTCTTAATGTTATTATGTCTCATGATCTTAAGAAAAGAAAATGAGAAGGCAAAGGGTTTATGTATAAGATCATAAAAACTAGATATTTCCAGAACAAAAAAGAAAAATAAGAAAATCTATGCAAGTTATTAAAGATCTGTATTTATATGTTATAATATAGGAAACATTAGATAAATAATGTCTAAATAGTCTTAAAGTTTCTAAAGTGATATTTCAGTCAAATGCTTTAAGGAACAAAATATAAGTCTAGTCAAGGTTTATTAAAAATTGTTTGGCTTTTGCCCAAGCTTTAGCTACATAACATACAGTAATTAAAAGTACCAGATTGGTGGTGGAACTAACCTTCTTAGGTGTTTAACAACAATATTTAAAGGCCTATACTAATCTGGTCAGAGGGACTTACAGGGACAATTTTTTGTCTCTTGCTCTCCAAGGTCAACTAAGTTCCAGCGTACTATGGGGCATCTCTTAGAATGTCCTGAAACTGTGATGAGTCACCTGTCTTCCTGTTCAGGGAGGTCATGGAGACCCCACTAGAAGGACTTGAACCAGTGCCCACTTTGCAAAGAAGATGGTCAACACAGGAAAACATTTCCTGGATTTGCTTCCAAGTGAAGCCATGGTCTAGCAAGATTTCTGACTTATCTTCACACAGGTGAAAATGGTAAAACAAAGGCCCATGGAGTCAGAGGATCCTCTCAAGCCCATGTGAGCCCCCTGAGGAACAGATACTCAACTGACCTTAAGAGTAAAATTAAGTTGGTTTATTTGGGCCAAATTGTATGATCTTAAACACCCAAAAGGAAAGTATAACCAAAAAAAAAGTGATTAGTATGCTTCTTTAAGATTATAAGGAATTACACTGCCCAGACATTAGGTTTAAGTTTATATAAGATATTTACACAATTTCTCACTAATGATTTTTTTCTTAATAAGAAAATGCCACTCAGATATAAGACTTCAAATCTTGGCCTACTTCAACACTGCAGTGCATATCTGTGGCCAAGAAAGGCAAGCCCACCATTGTACTAACCCCAAAATTAAATGATTAACTTCTTTTCTCTCCCTGTCTAGAAGCCATTTGGGAGGGAATTTACCGTGACTCTAGCCACTCCAGGAAGAATATCGAGGTGCCTGAAAACAAATCCTGACTTCAAGACCCTCAAGTTCAGCCTTGGCAGTCAAAAAGAAAAACAAAGAGGAACCCAAAAAATGGAAGCCTTTGAAAGTCCTTAAGCAAGAAATTCTAATGGACTTTGAATTGGACATTTGACTTCTTCTCTGTTCTGACTACTTTATTTCATCTTCCAGGGACCAGTCAAGGACTTTCTTTTCTCCCTACAACTAATAGTTCTGCAATTCAGGAGTCTTTTTGATAGACTCACTGAAGGGATACCTCAATTGCCACAACCTACGTCCCTGTTCAGCATGAAGAAGCCAACAGTGGTCAGCACCCCAATTCCCTATTGGCAGTTAGGGTTACCTCTTCAGAGGGTGGTGTGATGAGAATAGGAGATAGAATTTGTCAAGCAGTTTAGGATAAAAAGACCCCAAAGACCAAAACCTGTCCTGTGCCCTTTAACAGCCTACTCTATATCAAAGGCCAAATATATCCAAAGTATTTGGGAGCTCCTATCTAATTCCTAAAAGATTTTAGGGTTACCTCTTCAAAAGGGGAATGTTAGAGAACAAATAGTTAACTGAGAGACTATAAATTCTCTCACTTATCTGTTGAAAGACCTTTTATAAACTGAAGTATGAACTTAAAACCCATTATCCCCTCTGGTTTGCCAATCCCCTCATGGCCTGGCTCCTCCCTTTACTGGGGTCCTTATATACCTCCCCATTATATAAAAAAATAAAGGGGGAGATGTGGGGACTGGGTCTATTGTAAAAGGTATTGAGCAAAGCCAAGCAACCACCTATACCCTGAAGGGATGGTAGGAGTCTGGTCTGCTCTGCCTGATGTGATAACCCGGCCCCAGGAAGCCACTGTAGATACGAATCTTCTTTTCCCCCACAAAGATCACCCCAGACCAGAACCAGGTTTTTGGGTTTTGTTTCCTTGTTCCTAATTTCCATGTCAGCCCTACAACCTTCCCGTCTTTACCTAAAGGCCCCACCTTTAACTTTCCCGCCTTCTGTAACTGTCAGAAAGGCCTCCCTATATAAACCCCTGCCTTGGTTTTTATAACTGAACTGCCCACTGACGCAGTATCCCGGGAGCTCCTCCCATCGCACTCTGAGCCACCTGAGGCCCTGTTTGATCGTCCTCCATTCTCTGGGATGGCTGGAGCACAACAGCCATGCTGGAGATGGAGACCCACCCACAGGGAATGAGGGAAGGAAGGAAAAGGAAAAGAGAAAGAGAAAGAAGTAAAGAAAAATTGAGAGGCTGGAGAGATGGCTCAGTTGGCAAAGTGCCTGCTGTGTAAACAAGAGGACCTGAGACCAAATCCCCAATAGCATGTAAAATCTGGGAATGATGGTGCATGTCTATAACTCCAGTGCTGGAAGGAGGTACAGAAGACAAGTGAATCCCTGAAGTCCATTGGCCAGCCAGTGTAGCTGAATCGTTGAGCTCCAGGTTCTTTGAAAGACCCTGTCTCAGGCTATTGCCACAGCCCTTGATTGTCTTCCAGAACTTGAAGGTAAGATCCCATTGCTAAAGACAGGACATACTTTAGACTCAGGATTTGGAGCAATGGAGGTGGAACTGGTCTGGAAGCCTCCTCCATGAAGGCTAGCTCTCATAGCTTTTGAGAACATTATGCAAGCTGCTAAGGAAGAGCATCAATTGATGGTCCAAGCCCAGCTTTAAGGCCTCATAATCACATCAATTACCAGCGCAGCAAGTTATATTGGGGTAGTAGTGGCACTTTTATCTTGGGGGTAATCAATAACTATCTAATTGTACTTAAAGCCCACTCAATGGAAGAAACTCATATGTGGTACTGTAAACATAGCCAAATACACATGGCTGGAGAGTCCATAGATCTTATAGAAAATTCCAAGGCTGTCACATCCCTAGAAAAATGTAATTTTTTACTATGTGCAAAATATGGATCCTTATATTTACAGACAAGTATCCCAGTCACCACTCATCAAAGAAGCTTCTTTTGCAACAGATGGAGATTATTACAGAGTTCCACAACTAGTCATACATAGAGATTGTCTGTGAATTGCCCAAGCCTAAGTGGCACATCTACAATGCAGTCTACACCTAAGGTTCAGGGAACATAGTGGAACGGGGGGGGGGGTAGAGAAAACACTAATGAATCTCTCAACTCTCATCAATGAATCTCTCTCATGCAACAGAGGGCCATGAACACAAAAGGACAAAAATGGCCAAAGTGTAGAAAATAAGAATCTCTAGTGTATGGGCACTTGAACAGTACTCTTATATTAAACTCCACCAACCCAAGGCTCAGGGAGCACTGTAGAAGAGAGGGCTGAAAGTTTGTAAGAGCCAGGGAGGAGGTACATAACCAGATGTAAATAGAGTCCTACAAGATCCCGGGACCTTGCTCATAGGAACCTACAGCAATGGTGTCGGCATGAACAAGACCCATGCAAACTCAAAGAGACAAAAACTGGGCACAGAACTGTGGAAACTGGCAGCAGGCCTCAACCTTAGCCCAAGAACTATTGGCAGCTGATTATTGCAGGGTAAGGAAGAGCTGATCTTCTTAAAGGGAGGGACTCCAGATAGGCTGACTAGATGAATGTGCACTGAGGGATGTCTGGGGACACTAATTTGACTTGATAGGCCTTAACACAAATGACATAATGCATGAATTCCAGTGTGAGGGGCTATAGACAGGTACCAATGGGGAAGGGGTTTTAAAGATGATTAAGGTGCTCTGTATGAAATACACAAAAATTCAATAATATTTTTGAAAAAAGACCATGTCTCAAAAATTAAGGTGGAAAATGATTGAGGAAGACACCCAATGTTGACCTGTGTCCTCTATACATGTATACATGTGCACATGCATCAATGTATGCACACCCACACAAACATATGCAACAGGCTGCTGCTTGAGTTGCCTCAATTTCCTCCTTAAAAATTCCTATGAAACAGCCCCATGTCCAGCCTCTGTTTGCTCTTCATACCCCTGTGAGGGGGTACCTCAGAAGACATAAAGACAAGCAAGTCAAAACACTTTTGTCTGCCATCCCCTGCCAATTGCTCCTCATCCAAATAGCGTCTAACTGTCCCAGTCTTACCTTTGAGCCACTAGCTGGAGGTGAGCAGCAACACAGTGGGCCAACCCATCTGCTCGCCACAGGCCATCACTTTCACTTATAAAGCAAGGCCGTTGCTTGAGCTAGAAAATGAGAAAGCAGGGAGAATAGCAGAAATATTCAACACTTTATCTACAGTGACAATTTCTCTAACATTTCCTTAAATACTATTTGCATATGCATGTTTTTGTGCACATTCATCTGTGTAGATATATGTACATGTATATGATTATATATATATATATATATATATATATATATATATATATATATATATACTTCTTAAATCTTCCCAGTGAAGGAGCCACAAGGAAACACACCCAAATAAAATGAACACATCTAGCTCCGAGATCTTGGTATCTAATAATATTCATACAAGATGATCCAAGAACATCTTATTAGATGACAATGTAACGATGTACTCAAAAAGAAAAATGATGGTACCCTGTTAAGAACCACTTTGAAAGGACTCATGTGGACCAAATCTGAGGCAGTTTGAGCACCAACACAAGTAAGCAGAATAATGAAGTACAAACCACTAGAGAAACATGAGAAATTATGAATATACACGGATCAAATCAATAGATGAGAGAAAGGGGGAGGGAGGGAGGGAAGGAGGGAGGGAGGGAGAGAGAGAGAGAAGCAGAGCAGAAGGGAGAGTTTCTACTTAGAGTTGAATATCAAGAGCTAGTGGGACTCCTACAATATGAACTCTTCTTTCCAGGCCCCTTTAGTCAGCATTATGTTTAAGATTCATCCTTCCCATTACCACACAGTAATTTAAACATAACAAAACTGATTTACTCACTTTCCTGTGGGTTAACATTTGGGCAATTTCCAGCTTCTTATTGATATGAGGAGTTCAAGTAGAAACATTCAAGTTCACATTTTTTTCATGAACATGTGCCTCTACTCTTGGTAGGTAGATACCCAGAAATTACTAGATCAGCCAGTGGGCACGTTTAGCCTTTATAGATATTGCCAAACAATTTGTTTATGGTGTACCAATTTATACTTCCAGCAGGGATGAGAGTGCCAGTTGTTCCACATCGTCTCCTAAAATGTACTTAAACAGGTGCCCTCCCTACTGGGGGATGGATATTTTATGGCTGAACACACAGATTCTAGAACTAGACTATCTGGACTCCATTTTAACTTTATTTTTAACAAATGTATAACCTTGAGCAGCTTAGTTGACTATCTGTGCCTTGGATTTTTAAAAATTTATAAAATGGGATAATAATCATCTGCCTCATAGGGTTAATGATTAATTGAATTCATTCATAGTGAGCACTAAGAATAGTGACAGGCACGTAGAAAGCATTCCATAAATGCTAGATGTTATTTTTATTAAATTGTCTTGACATCATTTGCCACCAGCACACTTAATAAACTGGGAGTTGACCATATTGCCATTAAAGGAATGGAGCTTCCTACATGACTCAAGGAGACAATCAAATAATGTTCACAAAGGATGAGAACCATTGATAGAGGAAGAAGGTTTAAATTTTTAACCTTTGAATTATTTTTGCTAATGAAGCCAGTGGCACCTCAAGCTAGATTATAATGGGACCAATTTAGTGCATACCTTACAAACCACTTAGATTTTCACAGTCTAGCCCTTGGCATATGCTTTTTCAAGAATGGGCATAAATTTGGATTACTATAAATAAATGCTGACTCAGCAAAAAGCCAATGAAGGAAAGGGAAGTGGAGAGAAGGAATGTTGACAGCAGAGTCACTGTATAGGAGTTTCAAAGACACACAGATCTGAACCACATCCTATTGTCACGTGTGGGTTGATGAGTGAAACAGATTTTTAATGTTAAATGTTAGCAAATGCATCATCTACTTTAGTGCCACCCAACCCTGTTAGAATTACCTGTAGAGCATTCAAAACTACATATGTTCAACCTTACTCTTGGAAATTGTGACTCAATTTATTTGGCATCAGCACCTAGGTGTCTTTCCCTTTAGATATCCAAGTTAGCTAATGTGCAGCTAGGGTTGAAAGCTACTGTTCCTTGTGAGTGCTGACAGCTGCAGAATTGGTGAGGCCTTGTCTGCAGGGGAGAAGAGTAAGGTCCTCAGTAATTTCTATGGCATTTATCTGCCTTGGTCAAGGAAAACTTCAAACATTGTCTCAACTGGTTTTTTATCTAGTATATTTTCTCTCATATATATAACCTCAGAATATTCTAGTATATTTTAAGCCTTCATATGATTTCTAAAGCACAATATTTTCCAAGCTGAGGACTTAACCATTGCAAATCCCATGGGCTATGACTCAATACACAGCAGAACTAAACAGGACTAAGTAGCGCAATGAGTAATTGGACATTTTCTTATGGATGAAACAAGATACAAGAAGGGGTGTTGAACTGTACATTCCTTCACAAAATAGTGAGATTGATTCTTATGGGGTTGTCTTTGCTATAACCTGGACTATAAACTGTGGAAAGTGATGAAAAAGCCATGGAATAATCAATCACCATATGTGAACATGGACATATGTTGAGTTTGATTTTTATTTCTTTTTAAAAATAATTTTAGTGATCCCAGAATTTCACACAATCTATTTTGATTGCATTCAGACTCCCTCCCTCCTCCAGCTCTTCCCCGGTACCCCCACATTTCATGTCCTCCACTATTACCTGTCCTCTTTTATTTTTTAAGTCTATCAATTCCCATCTGTGCCTCCAAAGTGCTCCTGGGTGTGTGTTCATGCCCTGAAGTCAGGTCAACCTCCATCAGTTAGTAACTGTGCTTCTTACCCTCTTGGAGATCATGTTTCATGGAAAATGAGAACATTAATAGCCTTCACAGAAGGAAATTTTGTAGATTAAAGGAGCTACTATAGATAGCACTTGCCAAGAAGTGAGCCCTAGGTAAGTGGCCGCTCCCCTCATGTGTTAGTCACCTAATGCTATGAAGCTTCTAAATAACAAATAATACCCCAAATCTCAGTGGCTTACCCAGATATTAATTTTTCTCACTTAGGAGCTGATTGATTGGCTGTGACAGCTCTTCCAAAGGATATGTGCACATCATGTGTCTTATGTTAGAGCCAGAGGCTCCCAAGGGCATGTTCTTATGGTTGATGATAAGAGTGTAAGAGAAACCTGGCAAAAATTTCACTGTAACAGTGAAATGCTCAGAACTTGTTTATTATTGCTTCTTCACTTTTACAGAAAGTCGTATGGCTAACCTCAAACTTGATAGAACAGAGAAGCATAATTTATCTAGCATTGGCACAATAAAAGGAATACAAATAAGAACTGTGAACATATAATATATTCTACCACCTTTTCTTTTCTGTGGGATGCCAAAGAAGAAAGGAGGTGTAAGGCAGAAGGAAGGAAACAGATCCCATAGGAGTTCTTCCTTTACCTCAATCATAAGAGTCATTCCAACTTCCATTGTAGATGTGGCCCAGCACCCATGCAGGGTAAGAAAAACCATTCTCTAGTACAGCATCCTCATTTCTTCTCCTGGCCTGGGAGTATTAGAGATGAGGAACAAATAACTTAAGGACAGTCTAGAATTCACTAGAAGGCTTCTCAAATCTTGCTTACATGAATGCATCTAAGCCAATTTAGAAAGAGAAACAGAATAGTTGATGATGTTCAGCAAAACATACTACAGTATATAGTGACTATCAAAATAGCTGGTCCTTTTTCATAATTCAACCTTTGCTCTTTGCCCTTTTGGTATCTCTTAATGATGTACAGATGTTATCTATGACTATTTACCCTAAATGATTTAATCACTACTCTGATATATAATGGTGGTAGGCTAAGAGTTCTTTGAATTCTAACAATATGTTCATGAGGGTTAGTGTTGTGCACATATGTTTCAGTATGAACAGAGAGACCAGAGATTATCATCGGGTGTTTTCCTCAATCCCTTTTCCACCTGTTTTTTTCAGACAGAGTCTCTGAACGTGGAGTTCACCAATTGGCTAGACTGGCTGGCCAGCAAGCTTCAGGGTTCCTTGAAAGCCCTGGGGATCCTCCCAATTCCCAGGGAGACTCTAATTTCTGCCTCCCAAGTACTAGGGCTGCAGGTGTGTGCCTGTAATTTAATTTAGATTTCAAAACTAGAGTATGCAGCATCATCTTATCTATTTATCCAAGGTGTTCTGGTCAACTATGTTGTGTGGCTAGTAGAGCATTATCAAACATGTCCTTGCATAGTCATTAATTGCAAGAGGACTTTCATGAAAATATTAAATATATTGAACAAAAAATTGTCACAACTGAGGATGATTCTGAATGTATTTCAAGTTATCAAATCATCAAGTCATCCCCCTGAGATCTTTGTTGAAGGAGACTTAATACCAGTAGTATGAATGGATGGTAGCCAGCAGTGGCTGGATCAGAATGTTACAGATCTTGTGTCAAGCTACAAAACCACTTCTCCAGAAGTAGACTCTGGACCACCAAAACCAGATTGAACTAGGGCTGTTTGCTAATGCATATTTCCAAATTTCAGACTTCGTGCATCAGAATCTCTAGGACCTAAGCATCTCTGTTTTTAAAAATTATTTTTATTCTATGTATATGAGTATATTGCCTGCATGCATGTAGGTACACCCATGCAATGAAATGTCCACAGAGGTCAGAAGAGGATATTGGATTCCATGGAACTGGAGTTATAGATCGTTGTTAGCAGCCATGTGGATGCCGGGAATTGAATCTGGGCTCTCTGCAAGAGCAGGCTATGCTCTTAATCACCGAGCCTTTTCTCCAGCCCCACATGCTCCATTTTTATGCATATCAAGGTTTTGTATTAAATTATAGCCAAAGATTCTGTACATCTTTGATTCTGAGTGTTGGTTATGGAAAATGAGAGGTTTTATAATGCCAACATTAATTACTCACTGATAAACCCAGCCAGTTTTTTTCCCATTGTTATTACTAGTGAACTTTGTAAAAAACTAAGATGATTTAAAACATTCAACCCAGGTGCACTACAGTAATGAGACTTTCAGTAAACAATCTTGTTTTCTGATGTAGAACTGATAAATGGCCTGGGACTTTTTAGATGCTTTCGGTTGATTGGTTTGCTGGATGGTTTTCTGAGATGGTGTTTTGGTTTCATGTAAGCCAGGGTGATCTCAAACTCACTATATAGCCAAGGATGCTTTTGAACTCTTGATCCACCTGCCTCCACCTCATAAGGGTTGAGATCACAGGCATGTGCCACCATAACTGGCATAATAAATGGATTCTTAATGATGTTTTTAAATACATAAACTATCTACAATGAAGGTAGCTTAATCATCTAAGTTAGATTTATTTTTCCTTTTTCATTTAGTGAGTGCACTTCTTAGGTGTGTGTGATTAAAAAACATTCACTTCTTCAATACATGAACTCAATGGGAGGATGGTTTTGAGCCTGGAAATACAAAAAATAATCACTAAGAACAAGTTGACTGCCTCCTCCTTTGTCCACCTTTGTTCACCTTCTGTTTATTAAACTCCAGGCCCAAGACATCTTTTTTAGAATATTTATTATTTTTATTTTATGTGTATGAGTGTATTGCCTACATGTATGTAAGTGCACTTATGTTGTGCAGTGCCCATAGAGACCAGAAGTGGGTGCTGGATCCACTGGAACTGGAGTTACTGCTGATTGCTACTACCATTTGGGTGCTGCAAGTAACCCAGGTCCTCTGCAAGAGCAACCAGTACTCTTAATCCCCAAGCCATGTCTCCAGCCATGGTCCAAGACTTCTTGTTTTCAACTATATAGAAAATGAAGATTTTGGAAGATTTGGAAGCCTTCAGACTTTAATCACTGAACACAATGATGCAGAAAAGCGTTGGAACATCTGTTTCTCAGATTAGAATGTTATCAGGAAATTAAAAAAAATCCTTACCATAATCTCACCTTTAATCGAATTAGCAAATAAATATGGTACATCTTAAAACAGTCACAACTATTGTTTAGTGAGGGAATTTCTAGAAAAGAAACACAAAAAGAGAATTTTCAGCATGATGAAAATTAAAGAAAGGCTAGCATGTGTAGCAGTTGGTATGTTATTAGTCTAGAGGTAAAATTGGATTTATTTTATCAGCCAATTAAAAACTAAAAAGCAGAAAAAAATTTCAGACTAGCAGAGAGTGAGTCAGACTTTTATTGGAAGAAAGAGAATGACATCCACATACATAAAGAATCACACATACATATACACACCCAGAAACTGAAATCCAACCTTATGCAGGTGTGGTTAAGGGTTTTGGTTGCTTTCCCTCTCCTAATTTTGGATTGATCAATTTAAACAAAGAAGTAGGTGCTGATAGGTCACAGCCCCATGATGACATATCCAGGACTAGCTAAGTCTAAACAGGTTACTAGAAGCAGCACTGTTAGAGTTAAAAAATAAAGCCTTCCTTGCCAGAAAACAAGAAGATGGAAGTACGCCATCTTTATTATTCCCCAGTGACTGTGTTTGTTTATCAGGGATCTAGTCCCTTACAGAATCATAGCAGAAAAGCCAATAATAATGCCCATGCATTGAAGCTTTTGAGGGTTTGGACTTGACTTTTTCATCCTTTCTTTTAACAAGTGTTAAGGGGCAAGGAAAAATAATACTATCTCCAATGTCCTTTCAAGGGAAAAACAGATTTGCCTATAAAAATAGCAAGATCTTCCCTGACTAACAGGACCGAAATGTCAACAGTTCTGATATGCTCATCAAGCATTTATTTCAATTTCAAATTTTCTGAACTATTTGCCTTAACATATCTTCCAGCATCTTTTAAGGGAGTTCAGGGGAAAGCCCTGGGGTTCAAGCCAATATTTCTTGGTTCAGAAACAGATTCTAATGGCAAAGGTTGAGCATGTGATAATTAATTCTATACTGATTTTATTTTCTTCTGGAAGCTCTTAATACCGTAATAATAGTGTGGGAGTCAATAGAACAATACAGGAACATCCAGACAGGTATCAGGCCCTGCTTTTTCTGTGAAAGACGCAGAAAAACATGACTAAGAGCCATTCACTTAGGAAGCTCATTTTAATATTTTTATGTGCATGGGGTAATAAAATGAATCCTCTGCTGCAATAAATGAATTAAATGAGAGGATGGCTTTGCAAGCTGAGAGAAAAACAGAAAACTGATGCATAATTCACCAGTGCGTAATTAAACTGCATTTTCCCACCCATCTCTTAATGTGTTTTAAAAATGAATCCAGCCAAGTAAAATTGGCCTACGTGGATATTTTCCCTAATTGAAGAATGAGAGATTTTTTTTTACCTTAATATATCACGTTAGTAAAGGCTAGTTAGTGCCCAAGGGACTCTAGACTTGTGTGATGATAACTGTGAGCAGAACAAATAAGACATAATTCCTGGTCTACATAATATGCTTTAGTATTTGTTGAGTGAACTAGAAAAGGAAAAACATTAGCTTTAGAGTAGCGAGCAAATTTGCACACAGAAGCACACACGTGTATATACACATACATTCACACACATTCTCGACTATTAAAGAAGTGAACTAGAGTTCTTTAAGATACATAACTTACTTGTAAATAGAGATAAACCAGTTGATATTTCATGCTGGAAAAGCTCCAGTGACTCTGAGTCTGTACTAGAGCACCTCTCCCTGTCTTACTAGTGAATTGTAGAAATCTGATCTCACCCATATAGATTTGCAAGCCTTTGAGGGCAGAAACTTTATCTTATACCATCTTTGAAGTTCTCAGAGCAACTAATTCAGGGGAGTGGATTCAATACTTTACTATATTGGTTGACTTCTATATACAGGGCTTTTAGGAAACGAAAATTAAATAAAATCCAAGATTATAACATATTCCTGTGGTTTTAAGAATTATGATTGTATATGTATTTTTTTCAGGGTGGGGCATATACTTTTCAAAGCATTCTTCACTTATGCTCTTACCCAAACTCCATGAATAGGGAGGATAGTTAAAATAATTTCATGTGCTGTTCTCTAGTGTTATAGGCAGATGCAGCTTCATTGACATACTTTAACCAAACCATTAACCTGACTTAATGCAGATAATTGGCCAGCAGTTTTGGAATTACATAGACAGAACCAGATAGTAGTTATATTAGTTACTGTTGTTGTGGCTATGACAAAATACTTGACAAAAGAAACTTAAAGAAGAAAGGGTTTGTTGTAGTTCACAGTTTGAAGGCACAGTTCATCATGGTAGGGAAGCCTGGGCAGCAGGAACTTGAGGCAGCTGGTTATATTGTATTAGCAGCCTTGAAGCAAAAAGAGATAAATATCTTTGCAGGACCTCAGCCAGTCCTGCAAAGGTATTCTATTTTCAGGTAAACATCTCTGGAAACATCTTCACAAACAAGCTCAGAGGTGGGTCTCTTATGTGATTGTAAATCAAGTTCAGTTGACAGTTGAAATTAACTGTCATACTAGTTTGCATTGCAATGGTTTATGTTGGGCACTTGGCACTTTAATTATTGTGAATGGTATTAAAATAGAGTGTACCTTTACTTGCATACCTCCTGTGTGCAAAGTAGAGTACTCCTTACAGAGTAGGTATGCTTATTATTCCATTTTTCAGATGGGGAAACTGAAGTAAATTGACTTAAGTTACCTTAAGTTAAAGTCAAATAGCTAGTAATGAAATAGGGGATGAGCACAGGCAGTATAGTTCCTGAGGCTTCTCACTCTAGGGCAGTGTGGCAAAAAGTACTGTCTTGGTCCATTTGTCCTACTGGAACAAATACCTGAGAATGAGTTATTTACAAATAAGAGACTTCCATTTTTCACAATTCTGGAGGTTGGGAGTCTAAAAGCAGGGTGCTAGAAAGTTCAGAGTCTGATGAAGGCACAGTCTCTCTGCCTCTAAGATGGTCCCATATTGCTACATCCTCCATCAGGGACAAATATTGTGACCTCAGTGCATTAGTTACTTTTCTGTTGCTGTGATATAGCACCCTGACCAGGAAAACTTATAGAAAGAAGAGTTTATTTGGCTTACAGTTCTAGATGGATATGTGTGGGGAGATATATATGGTGGCAGATGAGACTCAAGCAAGAAGTTGAGCACTTACACGTACAAGAAGCAGAGAGAGTAAAACTGGAAGTGGGGCAAGACTATGAACTCTCAAAGCCTGCCCCGAGTGATGCGCTTCCTTCCTCCAGCAAGGCTGGAGGAGGAGGAGGAGAGAGAAAGACCCCAAAAGGTCCCTATTCTGCAAAGTTTAGATAGAGGGTGTTAAAGTGTGATTCACCCTGTAGATGTGCTATCTCTCCCTTGACAAATGGAGGGGTATTTTTTTCTCGAATTGCTGTTCCCACTCCCAGTCTCTCTCAGCCAGTTTGTTTCTTGAAGACAGTAGAATAACCTTGAAAAAAACCCATGGTGCCCCCATGTTGCCACTTGCAATTTTGATATGAGTCAATGGGTTTTGGAAACTTTGTGGAGCCTGCAAGACGTGGACCCATTGAAACAGAGACAGATAGAAAGGAAAGGCTGAGGAAACAATAATTGTCCTTGAGAATGCCTTGGCATTAGTAAAGCTTTTAAAACCCAATCACTAATTCAATATGATTAATTATCTTCAAGTAGCTTGTAGAGTGTTTCCTGAGCAGCAATGGAGGTCATTTCCAATGAAGTAAATAAACCACAGCTAATGTACTGATATTTTAAAGAGAAAAGACAGTTGCTAAAAATGCCTATCCAATTTCCACTACTTACTACAAGTCATTAGAAGCAAGGAATTGACTCATCGATTAGAGTGGCTCAGACACTATTTGCTTTATTCAAACTGATTCAGCCAAAGAGCAATTTGAGAATTTGTCTTGATATAGGCAAATAGACAAAAAGAAGGTCTTTAGGTGAGAAGTTGTCCCAAACCTGGGACTGCTTACCCTAAAGGAACAACCGAGTTTCTGTTATGGCAAATAAATGGAGTGACTGCTAGGATCTCACAAGTCAGCATCATTTGGAACTTCATTAAAAATGCAGAATCCATCCTCTCCTTATACCTAATTGAATCAGAATCTAAGAAAACTATTCTGAGGATTCAGATATATACATTGGTAGTTTAGAAGCACTAGTTTGGACCACCATGCCTTATTATATAAATTTTCAATAGAAAATATTGCTGGTTAAGGAAGGGAGAAAGTGTTTCCTGATGAAAGAATATTTATCTAGAGATGTATGGGTTGAAATGAACTCTCTCTATGTCACTAATCTAGCTTCAGAGTAAAAATTTAATAGCCCCACATGGCCAAATATGTTGAGTGCAAAAATGGATCTGTGGCTTGTTGAGTGAGATCCAAAATGCCAATGGGAGACAGATTTCAAAGAATAAATGGTAATCTGATTATTACATCAAAAATGCCTCAAAATTATTTTTATGACTAAGGTTACCAGCTACACAGAGCTTGCCAAAGTAGTACAAATCTCTAAGGACTATAACATGCATTTGGTTTTGGATGTACAGGTTAAGAAAAATCAGCTGGCACACACCCGGAAGGCTGGCCAGCCAAGGCAAAGCTGCCATCCAGGAAGACTGATGCAAAACTTCTTGGGCAGGTTTGGCAACCACACTGCAAAACCATTTGGGAAGAAAGGCTATGTGAAAATGTTCACACCCATAATGTAATTTTGGGAAATTTCCTTTGCGTCGTCTTTTTGTGTTTGATACCAAGTGGACAAATTTCATTTCCCTACTGGGATAGTTTGATTTCAAATGTCCTATAAAAGCAAAACTTGTTGTCCCTACTTTTCTTTTTGTGCACCCTGTGACTATTTAATTGCGTACTTTGGGTCTGTAATCTGGAATTGGCTTAAAGAGACTTACTCCACAGAATGAAGTTGTGCAGTCAATGGCTGAGGCTTCAGAAATAAAGGGCTAAAAATAGACCCATATCACTAATTAATCAAATGGCCATGTATGCTTACTGGCCAGACCACATCAGCATTTTGTGAATTCATTAGCAAGCAAAGCATTTGAGTTTCTTTTCTTTCTTTTAACTTTTAGAAATATTTCACATAGAACATCCCAATCATCTCTATGCCCCCTTCCCCTCTGGTACCCTCCCACAGTGTTCCCCCACTGGAATTCATACATTCTTTCATTTTGTCAATATCCATCATGTCAAGCCTGTGTCCCCAGATGTCCTTCAGTGCAAGTTTATCCACTGGGGTCTAGTCAGCTCATCCAGGGTCCCTCCCCTTAAGAAGGTCAGCTCTTCCTCACCCAGCTGTAATCACCTGCTAATAATTCTTGAACTAAGATTCGGCCCTGCTGCTCATTACCACAGTCCCATGCTTGGTTTCCCATCATCTGAGAGTTTATCATTGGGAAGTTGCTTGTTGGCAGATGTAAGCCATAGTCTCCAGTATCAGCTGTGTCAGGGTAAACATAGTATTTTGGTCTGTAACTGTCAACTTCCTGGTTATAGTTCATTACTAATTCAGCTCTCAGGTAGAAGCCCTTTTCAGCACTGTTTAAGTCCAAACCTGTGTGCCTCTGGACTCCCTGAGAAGCCTATCCTAATCCCTCCTGGTTGATATCTGGAAACATTATAATTCTTTCTTTTGACCTTCTCCCATCAGTACCCACCTGAAAACAGGGCCCTAACTCTGCATTTCTATAGTTTTAGCATGCAATATACAATTTGATTGTCTTGGTCTTTTTGGGTTACTATAGCAAAATACCATAGACTGAGTAGCTTATGAACAACAGAAGTTATTTCTTACAATTATAAATGCTGGGAAATTCAAGATTAATGTGCTAGCAGATTCAATGTCTGGTGGGGGCTGCTTCCTGGTTCATAGATGATGCCATTTCTCTGTTCCCTCACATGAGGGATGTATTTCTGGAGACTCTTTTATAAGGACATACTCCCAATCATGAGTGCTCTGCCATCATGACCTAATCACTTCCCAAATGCTCCACCTCCAAATACAATCACCTTAGTGGTTGGTATTTCAACATTTGAATTTGAGGGCCACAGAACTCAGAATATAGCACTGATACAGGTAGATTCTCAGTGAATGTCAGTTTCATGACTGAGTCATTGTTAGCAGAACATGTTCTTTCAAGGGCTTGTCACAGTTTTGATAAATGGCTGCAGCCTCATTACTAGCCTTAAAATAATAGAGAACCAGTTTCAGATGAGTCAGGCAAACACAAAGAATTTCATTGAAATGATAGCTCTCTTAAAAATTTGAAGCCTGCTGATTTAATGCATGTTGCTTTATATTTTTCGTTATTCATCGAGAATAGCAACTCTACTCTCTATTTTGAATAAAATACGTGGTTATTTCATGCTGGTTTATTCAATAGCTAATCTAATACATAATTGATTACCAAAGTCTTGAGGGCTATTTTATGGTTCATTAAGAGTTTCATTAAAAAGATAAAAGAAAAAAATCTCCATGTTAGTTACCACATAAATGTCTGTTGAATAAATTAACTACTATAACTTTTAAATGGTGGAAGCTGGGGCCCATACTTTCATTATTATCGTAAGTAGGCAGTTGATAATGCACAGGTTAGAATAACCCCTAAACCATTGTCTCCCATTTTGGGCTTACCTGTTTCATTTATCTGTGCCATTTGTTGTTTTTAAGCTTCCATTTCTTAGGTTTCATTTCTAAGACAGTAAGTCTGGAGAATGAGAAATGATGACGTCTATATTCCAGTTCCTGAAGAATTACACAATTGGGTTGTATGGCCTCAAGTAATACTTCTGTTTTCTCTGTGCCTTTGTCTTCATTTTCTTATCTGTAATACATCAGTTTTGGTGCATGAGCTTATTTATTCAATTATCCACTAGAGTAGACAGAGTAAGGCAAGTAAGGCACTTGACCAGGTGAGAAAAAGAACACTCATGACAGGACAAGTGCCTCCAAAAGACAAGACTTGGGATCAGGATCTCTGTGGGAAATGAATTTTTTTTTGCTGATAAACTCCTCTCCCAAAAGAAAGAAGAAAAAAAAAAAGAAAAAGAACATTTTAAATATTTTATTTTTTATGTGTATGACTGTGTTGCCTGCATGTATGTAAGTGTACCCCTGTCATGTAAAGTTCATGGAGGACAGAAGAAGGCATCAGATTCCCCTGGAACTGAAGTTATGGACAGTTGTTAGCTGCCATGTGAGCGCTGGGAACTGAACCCAGGTCCTCTGCAAGAGCAGCCAGTGCTCTTAACCCCTGAGTCATCTCTCCAGCCCCAGAAAAAGTACATTTGAACGCAATATCTTTTAAATAAAAACAAATGCAAAAAATCCATGCTCAGCAATCACTATTTTAAATAAAGATACTATCTCCATGATTTTTTCCCTTTTTTTTCAGGTTCTAATATGGTTTGCCATAGTGCTGTTACTAATTCTGATGTTGATTGTTTAAAATTGCCTTGAAATATATTAATCCTATTGATTTTTCTTTTTCTGGTCCCTCAGTTTTGCAGTGGACATCATGCTCAACCTTCTCCTGAGTGCTGGTCCCATGATATAGAGTTAATAAACATCAGTTGTTGATAAGCACTGCAGGAGCTCTTAGCCTCATTTAGAAAGACAGGCCAGTCCACAGACATGAATTATGATAGTGGAACAATTGTTAGAACAGAACTAAACACGGAGATGATGATAGTATGTATGAAAACCACAGTATTTCATCCTAAGGCAGTATCACACAGTGCTCATGAGTGCAGACTGGAGCTGGATGTCATGGGTTCAAGTCCTGGCTCTTTCAATTCCTCCTCCTGCTATCTTGGATGAGTTATACCTTAATGTCTCTACATTTTCGTTTCTTCATTTATAAAAGTGAGATTAATCACATTTATTGCATAAGGTTCTAAGTATTAAGTGAACTAAGGCTTAGCTTTTCTCAAGAATAATGCAAAGCTGAGCAATAGGGACTGTAACTGGAAAGCAGCCATTTTCAAGCAAGGAAATGCTTGATCAGATAAGATTAAAGCTCTTCTAAGCAAGCTGGTAGGCGTGATGGTGATTTTTATCCTTCTTCATCTTATCACTGTCTGTCCCAAACCACCTTCTTTTAGTTCTAGTTGAGCAGGAAAAGCTGTTTCATCCTTGGCAAGTCTTTAAAATTCACCAGACTATGACCATTTACAAAGTTAATGGACAATGCCTGGCTCATGTACAAATGTACAAAACGTCTTCATTTTCCCCAAACCTTTGATAAAATGAATGACAAGTGCACCCTGCAGTAATGTTCCCATTTAGAACGTACAAGGAGTCTTTTATTCACATTGTTTCACAGTAAGACCAATATGAGCTCTTTGAGGTGGGTAGAAATATCCTTCCAGTACATTCTAACTCCTCTTATTAGAAGCACAGGGTGAAACCAGAATGAGAATATTTTCTTTTTATTAGACTGATTAATTGTAGGAGAAAACCTGCCTTTGTAGTTTAGCAAGACTTCATCATAGTCTGGGTTACCTGGACGTTCTCAGGGGGTCTGAGGACAATCCCTCTTTCTGTAGCCAGTCTAGGAGGAAAGAAGATATTTTAGAGAGAGATACTTATGCTATCAAGTTATTAAAACAATAGACTCCAAAGAAATAACATTTCTCCAGAAATCTTGTGCTGGGAGAAAAGAAAGGCTGAAGCTCTGGAGCAGCCAAAGGAAGACAGCCTCGCAGGAAGAGATTTCACACAAGTCATCAGACTACCTTTCAGGGCAGACTGGAGAAGAGACAATCATAGGTCACTGAGGGATAGGACAACACCTTGACCAGGAATGTTTAATTGTGCATATCTTTTGCCTTCTAGTTAAGCCTAAACCTTATGCTAGTAACACAAAGACAGACTTGGGGAGTCACTGGACCCCTTTATTTATTCCTCTTCCCAAAGTAGCCAGAGTGAATAAAATCTTCTTTCTCTGCTTTTCACTATTACTTGTCTCTTGAATTAGCATATTGAGGACAGGTGGCCAAGTATAGCATGTTAGAGCTGCCATAGGCTTTTTGACCCTTACAAGCTCTTTAATTTATTCCTACAAGTCAATCTGTTCTGATGTAGTAAAAAAATTCCTAGTGGAAATGTTCTCCTCTATTTGCTCAGTTGTCTAGAAATTTAAATGTGAACTAAGCAATAGTTATTACTTTTTTGTTGATTCTGAAATAAGCATTGTGGTTACACAGGAAAAATCCTTTTTCTCTCTCTCTTTCTCTCTCTCTCTCTCTCTCTCTCTCTCTCAGGTTCATACTGAAGTAAAATGACATGACAAGGGATATTTCTTCATAGAAGCAAAGGCCATGAGAGGAAGCATTCAGGTACTTGCTAAAGCGACTATGACAAAGTAATTACTAGCAGCTGTTGGATCTGGAAAATGGGGATGAAGGACTTGCTTGTATTCTGTACTTTTACATCTCAATAACTGTCTTTAAAACAGTTATTGTAAGAGTGGCTTCCTGATAAAAGCATAGGCTTTATTTTCCTCCTTGCCCCATCTTTTGCCCTTCTGTCTTTTGCCATGGAATAATGCCATGGGAAGATCCGCACCAGAGGCTAAAGAAATACCAGCCTTATGCAACTCAACTCCAGCCTCTAAAACTGTAATTAAATACTATCTCTGTTTAAAAGACAGTTTTGAAAGCACATTGTTCTGCTTTCCGTTTTGTCTTTGTGCCCTAGGCAGCCTATTGACACCATTCTTTCCTAGGTGGTATAAGGTGGTGTCCTGATTTGCCTTTGATTGCTGTGACAAAACACTCTAACCAATACCAGCTTGGGGAGAAAAAGGGCTTATTCAGCTTACATCTCCCAGGTGACAGTTCATCAGCAGTCCAAGGTAGGAACTCAGGGCAGGAACCTGGAGGCAGGAGGCAAAACATAGGCCTTAGAGGATCGCAGGATACTGGCTTCTTCCCAGAGGCTATGTGCAACTGGCCAAGAACTTGCCCAGGGGTAACACCACCCATAGTGGGCTAGGCCCTCCCACATCACTCAACAATCAAGAAAATACCCCACAGACATGGCCACAAGCCAGTCTATTGGAGGCAATTCCCCAATTGAGGCTCCTTCAATCCAGGTGTGTCAAGTTGACAGGAAAGCTGCCTAGCACAGGTGGCTTACTTCTCAGAGGTGCTGTTGTAGGTGATAGGTGTGATTACAGATATGACTGAGACAAAGGCCCCCTATAATCCCTTGAAGCCACCAATGCTAAGACAAATGTGGAACTCAGAGTGACCAGGATCCTAGCACCAGTAGCCTACAGTCATGAGTCAAATTTGTCTGCCCTAGGACGCTATTCTGCTAAGCACTTTCATTGAAAAACCCATGCGGAAAAAGCAAATCTTCAGAGTTTTCTCAATTGAGATGCAAAATATTATCTCCTGGGTTAACTCAGGAAGACATTGATAACACAACATTATAGATGTCTTCAGTCATTAGCCTTAAGTCTGACAAATCTATGACATTTTCTTTTGCTAACAGGTGAGATGGATAAGGTGAGGGATAAGATCTGGAAAAAGCCTGTGATATAGTTGATGAGCTCCAGGTCTCAGGAGAAAAGGGGGAGGGGAAGAAGCATAAACACTGAGAGGGTGGTAGTTGAAATTGTGGTAGGTAGATGGGTCCCAGGGAAGTCCAGAATGAGAAAAGTCTCCACTGAAACATCTCTGATGTTTCCTTCTGCTTCCTCTAGGATGATGGGTGCCAGTACCATGTGATAGTTCTATGTGGAAAAGAAGTAATACCTTTGAAAACCATCCTGATATTTCCACTTTCTTCAGATTTACGTACACCTGAGATTTAGCCAACTTGTCAACAGATTCCATTCTAGGAAGCTCTTATTTTGAATCAATCAGAAGCAAAAATTGAAATATGATGGAGAACCCCATCCCGGGACCTAATTCTTTAGGTTTAAAAAATTTTAAACAACTATTATGATCATCTTTATTGTTATTGTTGTGTGACATGTGTGAGTGCAGGTGCATGCAACATGAAGGTCAGAGGACTTTTCAGGAGCCAATTCTTGTCTTCTACTGTGGGTTCTAAGGTTTGAACTCTGATTTTCAGGCTTGTATGGCAAGTGCTTTAGCCCACTGAGCCATCTTGCCACCCCCTTTGGATTTTTTTACATAAAAATTAATATAATTCTATCATATTTAAGGACCAATTATTTTGATTTTCTATAATTCGCAGCTGAATTGGATGTTAAATGATTCGGAATAATGCCAAAAAGTAAAAGTTACTGAAACTCTATGACTCTAGCAAACACTTGGCAGTGAGCCAGGGATGCTGAGGCCATTCCTAGCCAAAGGGGCCAGAATGAGGCCAGCAAAGAGAGAGGAAGTAGAATGAATAGAACGAGCAAAAATAGAAGGTTGAGAGCAAAACTAGATCTTTCTACACCTTGCCTCTATTGATCATGGTTTGTAAACACAGCCTGCCATAAAGGTAGACAGGGCAGAAAAGAGAAGATGTGGTGTTACCATTGTGAAGATGTCAGGAATGAGATAAAGGGAGGGAGAGATGATTTCAGGTCTCTAGTTTATTAACCTGCTTTCTTTTGGGATTTTTTGAGACAGGGCCTGCTTGTAGCCACAGCTGCCCTGAAACTCACTTTGTAGACCAGGCTGTCCTAGCTCTCTTAGAGATCTACCTGTCTCTGCCTCCCCAGTGCTAGGATTAAAGGCATGTACCACCATGACTGGCTCAAGTTTGTTAACCTGGATCGATAGTGCTGCCCCTTTGAGAAAAGGCATTTGAGAAAAGAGAGGACAGGACTGGAGAGGGGTGCTTTAAACTTTGGGGGCTTAAGGTACTCATGGTAGAGCCCAGGGTACTAGACTCTACAAACTTGAGTGAGGCTAGGAATCTCAATGTGGATCAGACACTTATAGATGGGCTTTGGGGGCAAGAATGTGGTTGAAGTTTCCAAGGCAAAGTGTGGGATGAGAAGATAAAAGTTGGCTGCTTACTAACATCCGAGCATAGGGGAAAAGACCCAGGGAACCTATGAAGAAGGATGAGAAAAAACAGCAAGGGATGAAGACAGAAAACAAATGAAGTGGGGCTCAGCATCCAAAGGAAAGGGTTTGGGAAGTCAACATGCAGAAATGACTAGCAAAGCAAATATCATCGATGACCCACCTGTATGCCCTCAGCCCATTCCAGTGCATGTGGACAGGCTTCCGAGGTATCTCTTTGATTCTGGACTTTCTCTAGCTTCCTTAGCATGCTCTGTCCATGCTAGAGTTTTAGGAGGATCCAAGCACTTCTCAAGCAATGATTGACAGTTGGTGTATAGCTTCTTCAGCTCCCTTGAACTTTGGGTGAAAGAACTCCTAGTTGTCTATTCTACATCACTTCCCAGAGTTCTCTGGCAATATTGAGCCCTACTCATGCATATTGGTAATTTGCTTGATAGCACAAGCTGTGTTGATGTTTTCATTTTCTTCTAACTTCTCTCCCTTACCAGTGTTGATTAGGATCACCTCCAAAGAAACTTCTTACAGTCAAATATTTGTCTCAGGTTTTGTCTTTAGGGGAACTGAGATTATGATATCTAGAAAAATGAGGCCTGAGAATCATCTACTCCATTTGACAGTCAGCTCCATTGGGCCCTGAGTAAGAAAGTTGAGACAGAGTACAGGAAAGAGAGCTGCACTTCAAAGTGGCAGAAAAGAAATAGGAGCCAAGCACAGTGGCTCTTTTCTCCATATCTTTGAGGGCTTGCATTTGTATAGTCTCTACAAATAATGTAAGAAATAAAACTTTGTAACTGGACGTTGTGGTGCATATCTATATCCCAGAACTGTGGAGGCTGAGGCTGGGAAGAATTGTGACTTGGTTCTAGGTATGAGAGCCTGTCTCCCAAAGAGAACAGGGCCAGTGAGATGGCTCAGCTGGTAAAGGTCCTTCCTTGCCTTGCTGCCAAGCCTGATGACCTGAGCACAATTCTTGGAACCCATCTGCTGTAAGAAGAGAACCAAATACTGCAAGTTGTCCTCTGACCTCCATTTGTGAGCAAGTGCCCATGCACATCACCCCCGTACGAACAAATAGATGTTCTTAACTAATGGTAGACCAAATAAAATCTAAAAATTTAATTTAATTTGTAAAAGGAAGTGGGGAAAGAGAGAAGATAAGAAGAAAGGAGAAAGGGAGGAGAGGGGAAGGAAGAAGAGAGGAAAGGAATAATGGATAAAATGTCTGAGAAGCAAATTTACTGGAGTCCTTCTTAATAGCACTCTAATAGTTCTGGAGGGCTCACCTTTCTCCAACTGTGTGCTGCCTTAGAGAAAAACAGTGTCTACCTCTTTTAGTGGGACAACTCCCTTACCCTGACACAGGTGACCTACATGTGACCACAAGACAGGAGACCTACTCCCTGGTTGTTGAAGCTTGAGTGATATCATAGGGAGGAATATTAAAGGTTAGTTATCACAGCACTCCCTGGCTTACCAAGCTCTCCTAAGCCTTCTTCTTTTCCAAATCCTCACAACAAAAATTGCCCAAGATTGCCAGAGTGATTTCTACAGCCAAAAATCCTAATTAAATAAGATTATAGCTAAAGTCTTAAGGATAACTCAGTGATTTGTTTCTGTTCAAAAATGTAGTTATGGCTATAAAAGTAATCTGTGCTCTATGTAGAAGATTGATAATGTACAGTGTAGAAAAGCCTTCCGAAGCAGGAAAAATAGAAACTGTCAACCTGATAACCCTATTATTTGAAGAGAAACAGTATGTAGCTGAGAAATCTATGCAGTTTAGTATCCAGTTTATATAATTTGGCATGATGTTTTTGTTTTTAACTTAACATTATGCCATACACCATTTCTTATTTTAATAACAACCTCTCAAATGTAATTTTAATAATTCATAATGTTCTGATTTATGGATATGCTATACTTTTCTAAAAATTTCCACCATCATTTCATATTCCAGCTCTCTCAAAACTCGCTCTCAATAAAGGGTATTATCCTGAACATCTTTGTTCATAAATCTTTGTCTGACAGTTCTGATTATCTTCTGTAGGCTTAATTCCCAGAAGTGGAGTCATTGTTTCAAAAGGAATGAACATTTAAAAGGCTTCAGAAAGCTAGTGTCAGAATCTTCTCCGAATAAGATTATGCAATCTATATTCCATTAGCACTTTTTCTACTTTTTAGTAACGTGCATTCATTGTACAAAGGAATGGGCTTATTTTCGCCGTTGTATCTCCACTGTTGCACTGTGTCTTTCCGAGGGCAGTAGGAGGAGATAGTGAGAGGGGATGATGAGTGGGGGCAGAGATGGTGAGAGAGGGTTTCATTATATATTCAGGTTGCGCGTTAACTCATTATGTGGCCTAAGCCTGGCCTTGAACTTGCAGCAATTCTCCTACCTCAGCCTCCCAACTTCTCGGACTACAAACATTTGCCGCCATGCCCGGTTTTCCTCCAGTGCTCTTAATGGGACTTGAAAATTGAAAAGGAAAAAGCTATCTCACTGCCTATCTGCCTAATTTTTTTTTACTTATATTGATTGTGTTTCCTGCATTCTGAATGTTGTATCTTTGCATTAGTACTTTTCCCACAGATTAATACAAACTCTTCACTTATTGAAGACATTGGTTGCTTATTCAATTTGTTCAATGGGGCTGGAGAGATGTCCCAGAGGTTAAGCACTGACTGCTTTTGCATAGGACCTAGATTCGGTTCCAGCACACGCGTGGAGGATAATAATCACCTGTAACTCCAGTTCCAGGGGATCCGACAGCCTCTTCTGACCTCCACAGGCATTGCATGACAAGGGTGCACTTACATGCATGCAGGCAATACACTCATACACATAAAATAAAAAATAAATAGATGAAATATTTTTAAATGTTCAAAAACACTTAGCTTACCTTTTCAATCGGAGTATGTTGCCTGTAATTACTCATTTAGAAATTATGTTAGCAAATCTAGCAAATTTTGTTGCTGTGAAAAGATTTTTTCTGAGAAAAGATTTTTAAGGAAGTGTTGAAGCCAGGTATGGTGGTTTACATCAGCAATAATACCAGCGATTAGGAAGTAGAGGCAGGAGGATCAGAAGGAGTTCAAGTCAACCTCACCTACACAGCTATTTTGAGGCCATTTTGGGATACATAAAACCCTGTCTAAAAAATACCCCCAGAAGTTTTTCTTTGTTTGAAGCTTGTGAAGTCCTCCCTCCCGGTTCCAATGTTAGATAAATATCCTTTGTGGTCAGTGTTTTGGTTTCAAATCCTCTGTTCAGTAGCACTGTCATTGATGTTTTCTTTTTACCATCTTTCACTGATTTAATTTTATTACATTTATCTATCTGTGCATGCATGTGGGGGGGCACACATGCAACAGCATGTGTACATTGAGTGGCATGTATGCACTGAGGTCAGAGGACGACTTGCAGGGGTAGGTTCTTTCTTCCCACTATGTGGATTCTGAGGATTGAAATCAAGCCATCAGGTGGCAGGAACCTTTATCTGTTGAGCGATCTCGCTGGGACTTGACTGATACATATTTAATTCATCCCTTTAATTTTAACCTTTCAGTGTAACTTTGTTTTAGAATGGTCTTTTACAGGCAGCACATAATCATGCTTTACAGTTCATCTCTTTTTTTTTTATAGTATGCCAAACATTTATGACTAACATTAAGAGCTGATTCATTTTTGCTGTGTGTGATATTTGCCTTTTCTTTTTTTCTGCAGTCATAACTTAGAAAGTGTTTTTTTTTTGAATGTCACTTTCTGGCCAATCTTTTAAATATTTATTTATTAGTTTTATGTGTATGTGTGTGTTCCCGAATGAGTTTATGGGTACCATGAACCAAAGAAGCCTGCAGAGGACAGGAGAGGGTGTGAGATCACCCACAACTGCAGTTACAGACAGTTGAGAGCTGCCATGGGGATGATGGGGAACTGAGCCCAGGTCTTCTACAAGAGCATTAAGTATTCTTTGGGGGGGCATTGTATAATACTTTTTTATTCATAGAAATATAATGCATATTTATAACAATGTCAATACAGATTCAACTAGAAATATGATGTAATTCTTGGAGTATTTCTGAATACTATGCTTATGCATTAAGCATTCTTAACCCCTGATCCATCTCTCCACCCCCTAGGAAGTAGTTCTTAACTTTGATACTAGTTACTTTTTCTTAAAATTTTGATGTATTTACCATTAAGCTTATTAAATATAGCCCTTAAACTGTATTTCTCAAGTTTTGAAATAAAGAGTAAAAGTAGTTTTTGTCTAACTAACAATTAGGTAAGTTTTATTTTTGTTTGTTCTTATTTCTCACAAATTTCTGTCTTCATTAATGCAGTCTTGGCTCCTAAAAGTTGGGCAATTAATATATATTTATTATATAAATATTTCTGTTCATGATTTTCTTCTGGAGTTTATATTAATTGTTGAGTAGCATTGTGTTTCAAATCCTCTGTTCAGTAACACAGGTGAGACCCATACTCAAAGCAATTATTTTCCTGCAACTAAATATATAATTGGTTTCCAATTAACTGCCCAGCTTTTATAGTACAATTTTTAAAATACGATGCATATGAGAATCACTTGGAGGGTTTCTTTAAGTTCACAGTCTCCAGTCTACATTCCATTTGGAGATTTTGCCATAGGTATCCGGGAGAGCTTTTGCCTGACATCCCTCTGGCCTCTGTTCTACTGTCCTCAGAGAACTGTAGACTGGGAAAGATCAGAGGACATGGTAGGAGAGAATATTGGGGAATGGCAGGTATGGAGGCCTTTCGGAAAGGTCTCCTTGGAATACAGCATGTTTCTGGCTTTCCTGTCAGTCCAAGTAATGATGAATGTATCTCTTGGCTTCCCTCCATCTTCATGTTGAATCCTCAGTTGAGAACTGGTAGCATTACTGAAGGGGAATAAGACGTAGAAATCGGCCTCAAATCCATGTTCTGCCATTCTTTGATCAGTTCTTGAATCCTTAATCCTCGAATGTCCCATCTTTAAGAATGATTCATTCTTTCCAGAGTTGTAAACACGGATCATCTGTAAAGCACTCAGAGCAGTCCATTGTAACAAGCTCAATAGAATGCTTACAATTACTGTTATGCATTCATACGACTATTGTTGTAGAATTTCTCTTTCATGGTGTCCCAATGTTACTTTCTTCTCTTGAAACAAGCGAACATACAACTACAACCCATATGTGCAACGTGTTAAAATCTATTTCCTTCAAAAGAATTTGCTGCCCAGTACTTTCACAAACTATAGCTACCCTGAGAACTTCCGTCTCACTCCTCATTCATAAAAACCTATGGCCACACTATCCAGGGGACCTTTGAATACTGATGGAAATGTTCTAGGGCATAGAACTTTTAACTACCATGCACTTGCCATGTAGATAGTGAGACTAAGGAATGGAATATTAAATTTTCATTAATTTAAATTTAAGGGACTGCCATATTGGATAGAACAACTCCATAGTGTGTGTTTCTTGCTTTAAAATACTCGCAATTAATAGCATGTTAAGAAAAGACAAACTTAGTTGAATTATAAGATGTTTAATTTTAGATATAATTTTGTATGATTTATTTTGAGCTTTCATAGCTTTAATTTTGGTTCTTTCCTTCAAAAATGAATACGCAGTTAGTTCTACATCAGTCCAGTGAAGGTCAAGATGAACCAAACTTCTTACTTAAGGCATATTTAATAGTGTCTATTCTGGGAACAATTGCATTTTATTTATGGAACCTGTGTTGTTTTTATGTTTCTTTGGGGCAGAGAAGCAGAACATTCAGAAGAAGTTAAGAGCACAGTGAACCTTGTTGATGATGGACCAGAATGAAAACAATTTAGAAGTTGGACAGAAACCAAATTTGGGGTACAATCGGGTCAGTGGCTTCGCATTACTTTTTCATGTCTCAGAGTATGAAGTTTAGTTTATAACAGGACCCAAAACACTCATATATACATATGCAGTCCTATAAATCTGTACATATATAATGGAAATAAAGATTTCACAAGAGTGATACTTACCTTTATTAATAATATGTAGAACAGGTTGATATTCTCAAATTTGTTCTATCCTCTTCTGTGTCATTCTGTTATGTTTCATTTGCTTCTATTTTAGTCTCCTATGATGGTCAAGATTCATTAAATTGACTTCACAATGCACTACTGAGTAAGTATGAGCATTTCAATAAGGGTCAGAGTGAAGAGGAGTGACATGGGAATGTTAAGGCTCATTCACTCAGAGAAATAGAAGGTAAATTAGTGTGCTATGGTTACCATAGCCAAATTCTACAGACTGGGTGGCTTAAACAATAGAAAATATTTTCTCTCTGCTCTGGAGATTGGAGGTCCAAGATCAAGGTACCTCTTCTTGGCTTGCAGATGGCCACCCTTGTAGTGTTTTTCTCTAGGTGGATTATGGCTTATCATAAGGGCCTCCTTCTAATTTACTCACCTCTCTGAAGTGTCATTTGTAAATATGGCTATATTCGGAGGTACTGGGGGTTAGGACTTCAGTGTATGAATTTGAGTTAGAAGTAAGTTAGCTTATAAACAAGGAGAGGGTCTGTAGAGATGAACCCCAACATTTTGCAAAGCACTGAAGGTGGGGCTATGAAAGCTTGAGGGGAGAATGGCTTCTGCTAGGGGCATCTAGAGAGCTCTTTCCCTCTCGCCCTTGGAGGTTTGAAGGCCCAAAGTTGTCCTTATTTTGCAAAATCTGGTTACCATTTCCATCTGGGATACACGTGCAACCCTGTCTCCAAAAAAATGCTTTCCTTAATCAGCTAAATAAACCATGACAAGAAATAAAAAGAAGTTAAAAGTCAGAGAGAAGAAATGGCACCGTAGTCCTGGAGATACTGATTATCAAACTTCTGTTATTATGTTTTCTTTTCCTTTTTCATGGCCACTTTTATTGACAAAGTCTTTCAGAAAACTTTAAAAATGCAATTACACCTTACCTGAACCTCTCATGGTAATCCTGTAAATTCTTAAGGTATCCTGATAGTTGTAGGTGGTATTGTTTGTACTGTTAAAATCTCCACATGAAGCCATTACACAAGCACATAATCAGCGTTAAAATTCAAATGATTTGGGCTGGTGAGATGGCTCAGCAGATAAACGCACTTGCTGCCAAACCTAATGACCTGGATTTAATTCCTAGGGTCCACATGATGGAAGAAGATAACCATGTCCTGCAAGTAGTTTTCTGACCTCCACAGGCAAGCTGTGTTATATATAGCCCCTCCCAATAAATAAATGAATGTATTAATCTTTTAATTCAAATAGTTTCTCTTGTTTCACTATGAGTAAAATCAGAAAAAATTTAAGTATGTATTTAATTCCACATTGGTTATGTTTAACTGTATCCAAATTTTCATATAGGAGAATGGACTACTAAAAAAAAGACAATCGGTAAGACTTAGACAACAGGTTAAATACAAGTTAAAAGAATATTCCAAAAAGGAGAAGCAGCAGCTGTGGATGTGGATCAGATGGCCCCGTGCTTGCTTAGCATATGTGATTCCCTGGGTTAGATCCCTAGCACCATACAAATCAGGCCTGTAAACCCAGCACTTAGAAAGTGAAGGCAAGTATCAGGAAGTACAAAGGGAATTAGGGGGCTAGTCTGAGCCAGACCTTGTTCCAATATTTTTTTAAGGCAGAAGGTAGCAAACTGATTATTAATGATACCTTAAAACATAGTTAAAGTACATATGAAATACATTGATTTGGTAGCAACAATGGTCTTTAATTTTCAGAAACCAATGTTTTGCAATAGTCTCACCATTCAGTATGCTTTTGAAACTCTGTGACACTCAATACATGACTTTAATTTGAAATCCAAATAAATCCTCAATATATAGATGTACTTGAGTGCTCTACTTTAATATTATAAGCAGTAAAGAGTTACACACAAGAATGAGAGCACATTCTCTAACCCTCCTTTAAATTAAGAGACAGAAAGTACATGTGTTACATTTCAATTACATCAAAAGAATACAAATTCATTAGCTCTATTCCTGTTCACTAGTTAATGCATGGCCTCCCCACTTTTCCAATTATTTACCTACAGAATGATGTGCATAATTTGACGCATTGTTTTAGCTTAGAAGGGTACTTTAAAAAGGAATCCAGTATGCTGACTTGTAAATAACTCTTAAAGATGCAAAATCTGTCACATTGTTGGGACATATTTAGATAAGGCAAACTTTTTTTCAAGTTAATGTATTGAGCAAATAGGGCCATAATTCTGCAATAAATCTACTTGTGTGTCTGGGGTCTTTTAAATGTGAACCAGTGAAGGAAAGGACAAAACTCTTTAGTTCACTTACACATTTATGAATGGAAGAAATTATAATGAGAATTTCACTCATTAAGAAACTTATTATATAGATAATTATTTGTTTCACATGGAGATCTTATCAACTCAAACAAATATGAATACTCCACATAAGTGATACGCAATTTGGGAGCATCTTGGAATTTTCAAACATATTTCAAAGCATACATCTGTGCTCTTAATTCCTGAGCATCTCTCCAGCCCCAGTTCCAGAGTTTTACAAAGAGTATTCCATCCTGACACTCCCTGGGATGACATGAGAGGACTCCGTAATTTCTAAGAAGGAGAATTTGTGCTCAGTGGTGTGGCAACTCTTGCAGTCTTACTATTTCCATGCTCAGCCTCATGGGCCATGTCATTCACAACTATGTAGTTGATAGATTTCTGGGTATATCATACATGGTATTCCATATTTGCAAGTGCTATTATTTTGTGAATTCTTGATATATTCTCATGTATGGTCAAAATACCAGTTTCTCCTCAGGCTACTTTCTCTTCATGATCATTCAGCATCTGTGATGTATGAGTGATGGAATACTCTACTCTCCAACGAGGCTTGGATGCTCAGCAGTTGGAGTACCTTCTTGGTCAATATATATACATACATGTTTTTTCTGATAAACAACATTTGCTAGAGATTGGGTTGTATGTGCCTGGTATCTTTTAATATCTTTCTTTTGTCTATAGTCTCTATATAGTCATTTCCACTGTAGCCTATCATCTGGGTCTGGTTCTAGTTAAGACTATGAGTGCCTTCTTGCTAGACAGAACTCTTACTCTAATATCTCAGGGCCTGCCATTCTCCAGCCCTCTGAGGCCAGTTTTTACATTTTCAGTAAGCATCTATTGATGCAGAGTGAATACTATATGAAGGCAGAAATGAGGAAGTAGGCACAGTCAAAATCATAATTCTTATAATGGTTGGAGGAAAAAATAGATGCAATATTCTAACTTTGTGCAGAGGAGCAATGCAAAACTTCATATATCAACTCTCAGACTAAAGAGAAAATGGGAGCAGGAAGCTTACTACAAATAAATTACTGCTGTTGTGATGAAAAGAGAAGTCGATTAGGTTCCAGTACTGAATTCTCTGCCTTTAAAATATAAATGTGAGTCGCCTGCTTATATTAAAATCTAATAAATCCCTCATGATCACATTTGGCTAACTGATCAATGTTGGAGTCAAGGTTCACTTATCATAAGAAAGGACTGGAAGTTCTTTTGCAATTGGAGGGGAGACTGTCTAGTCTCAATGTGCTATTTTTGAGAACACATGAAGAACATAACAGCATTTTCTCTGCAAACATTAACTTGCCATATCTTATGAAAGTTTTCCCCTTGGACACCTATATCAGGACAGTACCACCTCATTTTTCCAGATATGAAGCATCTCATTTGTGTCTCTGAGGCTGTGTAAAAGCACCAGTAACCCAAGCTAATGCTAAATTTAAAAACTGAGTGTTTTTTATCCAATTAAGTTAAACCAGATGGATAGCTTTAGCTACATCCAGGCCGAGTCCGTCTATTTTTTCAACCCAAATGTAACAGATGTGTACATAGCATGCCTTTCCATTTGTTAACCTCAAGAGGGAGAAAATGAGTATATTTTAGTACTATCCTTTTGGAAATGTAAAAATAATATTCTAAGGTCATAGAAAATAAAATGTTAAGTAAAAAATGAAATATAAGTCATGCATAACCCCATTATCCACTTCGGCATATTTCTTCTTGTATTTTCTTTTACTATTACCAATTTAATTATGAAAATCATAATATATATACATATATATATATATGAAGGCTTCTTAAATTTTGCATCCCTGCTTAATGGATTATATTCATTTCACAGACAACTCTTTCTGTGTATTATTATGTTATGGCTACTAGATATTTCTTTGCATGTGTCCAGAAGAAGTAGAAAGCTGGACATGCAGAGTGGAACCCAAGTCCCACCCAAAAGGGCAGCCTAAAATCCAGCTAGGAGCAGATGAGTGGTATGTAAAAGGTGGCCAACAGTCCAGCAGACCAAGAAGAAATCCATAGCTACTAGCTGCAGAGATGTGAAATGGAATGTTAGGAGAGCCAAGTTTGTTCTAGGAAATTAAATATATCAGCAAAGAGTGGGCAAAATGTGCCATAAGAGCTAAACTCTGGAGCCAGGCCTGGTGATACACTCCTATAATCCCAGCACTTGGGAACCCAAGACAGGTAGATCACAAGTTCAAGGCCAATCTGTGCAATATAGCAAGACCCTGGAAGGAGAGAGAGATGAGGGAGAGAGGAAGTAGAGGAGAAGGATGATGAGGAGGAAACGGGGGGGCAGGAAGAAGGAGGAGGAAGAGAGAGATTTAAACCCTAAATTCCAGGCCTTATAATCCATGAGAGCTGATGAGAGATGAGTGTAATACGAATATCCACATCATATATGTTTTAGGTACTATTTAGAAACTCCCGCCCCTTGTGATGATTTTCTTTGTGTGTAAGAAGAAAAGAAAAGGGTACTTATTTGTTTACAACCATCAACCCGGCCCACAGCACTCTTGGTTTTTGTGTCTCTGGTTCTGTCACAGCCTTCTTACCTTTCTTTGGGAAGGATCTTTACCTCAGTCACCCCTACCCATAGAAGGACAAATTCCAAGAGATCCAGTGTGGCCACTGGTGGTCCCAATCTTCACATTCTTTTAACACCCATCAAATATATATATTTGATGCATTCTGTGTTGGGCTCTATATGAGTTACTATTCTCGTGTGACAAAAAGACCTGAGAAAAGCATCTTCAGAAGGAAGAGTTTATTTTGGCTCGTGGTTTGAGGGTACAGTCCATTCTGATGAGGAATTAATGGCAGCAGGATCTTGAGGCAGTTTGTCTCATTGCATCTGAATTCAGGAAGCAGCAGGGCACCTATGTTTTTGCTCAGCTTGCTTTCTCCTTTTTATTCAGTCTAGGACTCCAGCCCATGGAATGGTGCCACCCACACTTAGGATGGGTCTTCCAACCTCAATTAACCTAATCTATAAACTCTTTCACAGGCACATCCAGAAGCTTGTGTCCTAGATGATTCTAGATCTTGTCAAGTTAATAAACAATTTTAAACATTCTAGGCTCCCTTCTACTTTATAGTCCTTCAAAGGATTAAGCCACATAGCAACGTTGCCTGTACAGAAATTAGATAGGTGGCTCCGAGTTCACACACGCAGCCCTCCGACTACTCATGTATCATGCTGTACTAGTGGCTTCTCCCAGAATCTCAAGCTGTATTGCTGTCAGTCTTGTCACTCCAAATCCCTTATTTTCTGGGATTGAGTCTCCCTATCTGCAAAGTCACTTCTGATGGCATCTTTTTTCTCAGTAACCAATCTGCCTGATGTATCTATATAGACTTTTTTGAAGATTCATTTATTTTTACTTTATGGGTATGATTATGTTGTGTGCATGTATGTATATGTACTTCATGCATGTCTGGTACACCAAGAAGTCAGAAAAGGGCATCAAAACTCCTGGAACTGGAGTTACAGATGATTATGAGCTACCAAGTGGGTGCTGGGAACTGAATCTCATTCTTTTGTGAGAGCAGTAGGTACTCTTAACCAGTCAAGCCATCTCTCCAGTCCCCTCCGAATAGATGTTGAGTCTAGCTGTGGACTTGAGCTGTCATTTTTTTCTGTTTCATGGCCCATGTGTATCAATAATTTCAAATCTCCACTCAAAGGATGGGAATGCTTAACACATCGAGTCTCTATGGAGGCCTAACTGAATCTCTGCTGCAGTGAGAGCATCACTTCCCTGGTAGGGGGTTGTGCAGCATCTCACTATTCCAAATATTACACTAATAAGCATCCTTTGTATAAATCTCTAACCATCATCTCCATTTCTGGTAATATTTTCAGGAAGAATCCTAAAATTAAAATTATAGTTACCAGACATAAATACTCAAAAAGATCTATTACATAACACAAATTGCTTTTTACAAAGGTGGTTCCAACTTTCACTTCTATCTGCCACAAAGCACAGTAGAAGCTGCACTTTTTTGCAAATATTCCTGTGTTTCTAAGAGTGTGACGGGTGATAGACGCACCGATGACTGGAGCTGTGCTAAAAAGCCTTGCTACAAATTTTGGTTTTCCAACTGGACTAAAGGGGCTACTGACTTTTCTTTTTATCTCTTCTCTCCGATTATCTCTTCCCCTTCCATCCTCTCCCCTCATCTTACCTCATGTCCTTTCTCTCCCATCTTGTCCCTCTCTCTCCCTGGACTCAAAATTGCAATGATACTTTGGCCTCAGTTTTCCAAGCTCTGAGATATAGGTCTAAGCTACCACATTCTGGTCACTTACTTTGTAAAACCATGCTTTCTTCATATGTGTAATATAAAGATACTCTTCAACAGAAGTACTGGCATGAATGTATGAAAAAGTTCCCCCATGAGAGTTGACGCACATCCCCTTTGAACTGTGCTTTGGGAGACCAGGTGGTTTTGGAAATTAGTGAGTGCTTATATTTTAATTAATACTAGTGTTCTGATGGACACCTTTCTTGACACCCTTTACTAGTGCTAGGTAAGTGAAAACAATCTTTTCTGTCTTTTTTCCATTTCCTTTCCTTTCCTTGTCCCTTTTGCCTTTCCTTTTTCCTTCCCTTTCTTTCTACTTCCTTTCCCTTTTCTTTGTGGCTGGACAATTTGGAAGGATGGTGGGGGAGGGGGTTCATGACCCCCAGGCCACACTATGCCAGTACTGCCTGACCTGCTTCCCAATTCCACAATTTGGAATTCAGCTGACTACCATACTTGCCAACAATAGCAAAGTAAGAATACAATTCAGCACCTCATTAATCCCAATATTATTACATGTGTGGTTTTCATTTCACATTTAATATTTCTTTTTCTCAAGAGGAAGCCAGGACCAAATTAAGCGTGTTATAGTCATTCAGAATGAAGGTACTGGTAGAGGGAGAAAGGCAGAAATTTCTGGGAGAAGCAAAGACTGAGGCTGACATTAGCTCACGGTCAGATGGGTGACACTCAATGACCATCATTGAGGATCTAAAGACAATTAAGTTGGTCTTGGACTAACTGAACTAAAACCATGGGATTAATGAGCGCATTTCTATTGATCACCGAGTCTTTGAATCTGCCTACCTATTCATTCCCAGCAATTACACATTCCAATCGGGGTAATGGTGACAGATCTTAGAAACAGCCTCCAGGTTTCACAGATGAAGAAACGGAGACCCGGTAAAGTTAGTTATTCATCACCTGCCCTGTTATGGACAGATCCAAAACAGGTGCCTCTTCTGTTGCTCAGTCCAACACAGTGTTGTCTCCTTCCCTTTGTCTGCATTTGTGATGGGCTTATCATGATAGTACTTAATGGCTAGGCTTAAACACAATAGAAAAACTGGAACATCAGTGGTTTAATTCCTTCCTGGAATTAAATTGCTGTGTTAGAAACTGCAGGAGGACATTCACATGTGGAATTTTATTCTAATTAGACTGATAAGAGCTTCTGGAATGAAAGACCTGGGGAAGCAAAGCTGTTTCTAATCTCTTTCCAGAAAATTCAAAGGGCAGTGAAGTACTTTGAACTTCTCTTAATTAGAATAAAGCTAAAAGTATAATGCTCAGATGATTTTTCTCATCCTCCCTGAAGTTTTTCTAGTCTATAGATACAGAGCAGCTGTGAGTGCATACATGGGACACATTCAAGTGTATTCTGATCTAAGAGCTGACAATATTAGGGCCAGATTGTCAAAGGGGTTTGGATTTTTGTTCCCAGTTAGATAATAGGTTAACAGTACATTATTTTGAACGAGGAGAATGGTACATCTACATAATTCTTTAGGTGGAAGAATGAGCTGGAAGTCATCCTGGTGGTAAGTAAAGAAAGTCCAAGAGAATATAGGTTGACAGGCTACTTGGGGAACATTTAAAATCATTGAAGAGATTGGGGCTGTGTCTCAGCAGGGAAGCACTTGTCTAATATGATTAAGATCCAGGGTTTGAACGCCAGTACCACTCAAAGAAATTATCAGGGGGAGAGGTAAGAGAAAATAGAAATTAGAGTTTCAGAGCTCCAAATTATCTTAGTTTGAGTGGCTTAGAAACAAGCCCTGCAACAAGGATTCAACGTCATTTTGAGATAATCCCAGGATCACTGATTAGGGACCAGGAAAGGGAGTGGGGCAGAAAAGAAACCAATAGCAGGTTAGGGTTAAGATTAGATTTAGGGATCTAGAGAGATGCCTTAGGGGTTAAAAGCAATGGCTGCTTTTCCAGAGGACCCAGTTTAGCTCCCAGCACCCACATGACACCTAACAACCATCCTTAATTCCAGTTCCAGGGGATCTGATGTCCTCTTCTGGGCATTCCATGGGCATTGCACGCACACGGTGCATTTACATGTATGCAGGTAAAATACTCATACATATAAAATAAATAAGTAAATATTTTACAAAGATTAGAGTTTTGATTTAGGTTAGAGATAGCAAGTCAGTTACTGTGACCACAACTGGAGCTCAGTCTTGCTAGTGTGTCTTGGGAGACCATGAGGAAGACATCTTAATGCTCTAACCACAAGTCACAAAGAAGGTAGAGGATTTATGCATCATTTCTCTATCTATCATTGGCTTAAAAATTGCTTCTAAACCCAGTAACTCTTTTAAATGTAAATAATATTTTGGTCTGACCATTTCATGCATGTATATAATAAATTTTACTTGTTTTTACCCTTCCCGATTTCTTTTATCTTGTCCCCCTCTCTCTCTACCCTCTCCACAGAAACCTTCATCCCAAAAATCTTCTTATCTTCATGCCATCTTTTTCTTTGTTACCCATTGAGCTTAATTAGAACTTCTTGCCAGAGCATGAGTGAGGGGTTTTTAACTGGAGCATATGCACTTTATAGTGGTTACACAACTGAAGAAAATGACACCCCATACCCCCAACAACCATTAACTACCAATAGTTCCTCAGAGAGGAGTGAGATCCACTCTCCTCCATCCACAATGAGATGTTGACAGGCTCACTCTTGTGCAGGTCTTCTGCAGGTAGCCACAGCTGTAGTGATTTCATGAGTGCAAAGTTTTTGTAATATCCAGAAGCCAGCTTTATGCTTCCCATCTCCCCATCCTCTGGGTCTTAAATTCTTTCTTGTCCCTATCTGTAATATTCCCTGAGCCTTAGATGGGGTTATATGACTGATCCATTTAGGGCCAAGCACTCCACTGTCACTTATTCTTGATGTTTTGTCCAGTTATGGGTTTCTGCATTGCCTGCTGTCCGCTGCAGTTAGAGGCTTCTCTGCCAAAGGCTGGGCACAGAATGAATTCATGGGTATAAACATTAGTATTAAGAAGGCAGTTTCATAGCATTGTCATTTAGCGAAACAGTAGTAGTAGACCCCCCCCCCCCACCAAAGCCTATGATTTTCCCAATCAGGGCTCTTAACTAGGTTTCTATGGTTTGCATGGGTTCTCTTCTGTACAGCAGGCCTCAAGTTCAATCAGAAAGTAGTTAGCCATGCTACTGTTACACTAGAGGACCAGACTCACTAATTCTTCAGCACTATAGGTTTGTCCTGCCTGGGAACTACATGTGTTCCAACAAAACTGGCCTCAGGAAGAGGGTGGAAGTTTCTAGTAATAAATGGCCTTAGGTATAGAGAAGTAAATATCAAAAGAATGTGAGTAGAACACTAACAGAGTCTGATTTGGATGCTTATTTCTCCCTGACAATGGTTAAATAGTCCTGAATCTTGTAAATAGAATTTAACACTGGGAATCATTGGGTGGGAAGGCTTCTGATTAACTTTTATCTCCGAATTCTGTGATCTGTTTACCTTCAAAAACAGGCCATTCTATGAGTACACATTACATTTTTGCCTTGTGTAATCATAACTTTGGAGGAATATTAAGAGTTTCTGGAGATGGAACCCAGGGTCTTGTACAAGATAAGCAAACATTCGACCATTAGGTTATACTCCCAGCCCCAGTCCTAATTTTTTAAACCACACCCCTTAAAAATTCTGCTCCACTATTCAAATTTACTTAAGGAACTTGGAATTACCATTGCATGTATATTATAGAATCATAGTTTAAAAATACTTCTCCAATGAGTTTACAGAAGACTAAAAATTATAATAATGAAAGTAATAGTCCAGCATGTGATACCTAAGGTAGGAAAAAATATTATGACAACTTGCTATGACTTACTTCAGTAAAGTTGGCAACAAGCAAGCCATCCATCTCCAGCATTTGTTAGAATTAATTCAAAGTCAGGCCAGTGTTCAACTGAGAATAGAAACTTGCCAGGACTTCAAATTGGAAACTATTCAACATTAAAACCAGCATGACATATTTTCTTTTCAGAACCATATGCCTCAAAATTTAAGAAATTTGTGGAATGTCTGGAAAATTCCATAGTAGGTCAATAGCAACTCCAAGAAAATAGATGTGACCTCAGAAAACAATAAGTTGTTTGTATTTATGAACCACAAAATTGACTTTCTTTCTTCTATTAATTTATTAAGGGGGTAGGGAGTGGGAAAGCACTAACAGCTCCCAGGATAGATTTTTGAGCACTGAGGTATATCCAGTGAACTCCAGAGCCAAGTAACCAATCCTTGAAAATGAGCTTACATCACAGAAATAGAAAAGCCAAACCCTAGATGGCTTTCATAAGGCAGAATACATATAAAGTCCAGAATGAAAGCCTGGCACCTTTGTGTGAGATAACTTTTACTTCATGTGTCCTTTTCGTTTGATGGCAGCCCATTCAGCCTCTCAGGAGTTGGTTTGGGAGGCAGGCAGAGCTCCTGTTACCTTTTTGAAAGGTTTTAAAAATTGCATATGTGTGTGTGTGTGTGTGTGTGTGTGTGTGTGTGTCTGCATTAAAGTGTGTACAGCATGTGTGTGCCTGTTACCTGTGGAAGCTAGAAGAAGGCATCAGACATCCTGGAACTGGAGTTAGAGATAGTTGTGAGTCACCATGCGAGTTCTGGGAACTGAACCCAGGTCCTCTATATTTAAAAAAGCCATTATTCTTAACCACTGAGCCATCTCTTCAGCCCTGTTCCTCTCACCCCCTAAGGGCTGACTCAAATCCCAGTAAACCCATTCGCATTAGACATGTAGATACTTATTGAGCACCTGATGAGTGTGAGGCACTGAAGTCAAGCTTTGCACAGCTATTAAAAGTAAGCTTTCTCTGGAGAATTTAATGGGCAAGCTAAGGTGCACGCATACTCTCATATAAAACAGAAAAGGATTAAATTTTCCCCTGTGCTGCAAGTTTCTTTTGTTTCTGAAACTGTTGAAACAATAACAAAAAATTAATAGGAATCCACTTGTATAATGCTTTTAAGGATCGAGGTTCTATGAGGCAAATACTATTGGTATCATACCTTTCGGATATGGAAACAAAGGGACAAGAAGTTTGGTTAAGGCACTTGTCCAAGTTCAGAAAACCAGTGAGTAGGAGAAATGAGATTAAAATCAAAGCAGCAGAACTGGGATGTAGTGCACTTGTTTTACATACACAACCACCAGCACCAAAATCACCAAGCAAAATACTAAATCCGAGCAGTCAGAAACACTATCTATCACACCATGATTTTAAAGAACTTGGAAGGTTGAGATGACTCAACAGTGAAGAGGACCTAGGCTCAGTTCCCAGCATCTGCATAGCAGCTAATAACCATATGCAACTACAGTTCTAGGGGACCTAATGCCCTCTTTTGGCATTGCATACCTGGTTGTACTTACATATATGCAGGCAAAACACTTGTACATATAAAAAAAAGGCCTCTGAAGGCATGTGGTTCAAAGGGAGATCATACCTGTTGGGAATTGTTAAGTCATTAAGGGACTATATTTGGGTAGGTGAATTTGGAAATCAGATATCAAGGGCATTTAATATCTTTATAATGAAGAAAACTACTCATAGGGGACCTTTAGAGAATGCAGTGATGGTCTAAGGCTATGTGGAAAGGACTTCAGGGGTTGATAACTGGATTGTGTAAGCTCCATTGACAAACAGTTCAAGTAGAATGCTTTAGTGGTTTATAATGCTGCAGGGTCGGTGGAGTGCCTGCTGGGCTCTGCTTCGCTGTTTACCTGCTCTGTCCTTAATTCAGATGATGTGAATTACCATACTCATTCTCAAATAGCTGCTCCTGTGAAGGAAACGGTGGAAAATGGAACTGAAATATCCCAGGCATAGAATACAAGCTACATAGTTTTAATCAGCTACTTAATGACATCACAGCTTGGCAATGTCAGCAAAGCCAGGGCAGGGAGTTGGACAGAACTAGTTAGAAGCACTTATCCAGGATCTTAAAATCTTTAGCTCCACAGTCCTAACTCAATGATCACATCCTCCCTCTCCCACTGTCCACAACTGCCCAAATTTCATAATACCTGAAAGTCCTCTTCTCCTAGCATGTTATATCCAGACATTACACAGAGATGATAGAAGCCAAATAGAAAGCCCTCTCCGTCATGCTGACCTCTCCCAGTCAGATGAATTCCTTCTTCTCTGTCCCATCCTCACAGTCTTTCACTTCTGAGAAATGTCGACTTTCCTATCACATGGGCATTGGAGTCCCTCCCTTCTAGTTCCTCAACTCTGGGAATCTCCAGCATCTTGAACCCTAGTCTCTCTTATGGCTTTTATTCAATTAGAAAACAAATGTTATCAAATCAAGCCCTCTTTCCCTTCGACCCACAGACATTTTCTCCTTTCCCTTTCTACCTAGCTTTATTTCATTGTGATCTTTACTTCTTGCCTTCCATCCATCATTCAAATCACTGCACCTTTTCTTCAGCTCTTGCCAAGTGTCTGCAACTGCTCACACTAAGGCATTAAGGACCTGATAATTGTCAAAGTCATAATTCATAATTCATTAAGAAAATTTCCAGGTGCCTGAGTTTAGTGGCTTAAGTGATCTTTCCATCATCTGAAAGAAACTGAAGAGGAAAAGGAGAGTTTTATAGGTGAGTTCCATTTCAGTCATGTAGAGTGTAGGGACATCCAATTGGAACTGTCCAAATGGGTTTACTCTGTGGGTCTGAGGTTCAGGAGAAGGTCCTAGGCAAGAGAATGCAAAATGCTATGGGAAGGAAGAATAAATATATGGTTGGAGGTGAAATATCTTTTGACTGATAGTTCACTTCACACCAAGATATAGCTTCTGCCTATCCTAGTTTGCCTTCAATCACTGTGATAAAACATTTTGACCAATAACAAGTTGGGTAGTAAGAGGGTTTATTCAGTATACATCTCTGGGTCACATAGTTCATCACTGAGGGAGCCCAAGGTAGGAACTCAGGACAGGAACCTGGAGACAGGAGCTGAAGCACAGGCCATGGAGGAATGCTACTTAATGACTTGCTTCCCGGCCCCTGCTCAGCCTGCTTTCTTATACAATACAGAACAGCCTGCCTAGGGGTGGAACAACCAACAGTGGGCTGGGCCCTCCCACATCACTCAACAACCAAGAAAATACCCCATAGACAGGGCCATAGGCCTTTCAATGGAGGCAATTCCCCAACTGAGGCTGCCTCATCTCAGGTGTGTCAAGTTGGCACTAAAGTTTTCCAGCACACTGCCTTTCTCAGCACTTCCTTCGCTACAGTACTATGATGTCACTACATCACATGCCCTGTCTAATCTTTAAAAACAACAACAACAAAAACTGTCCACACCCACATTCACAGCTATGTTTTCTTTTTTTTTTCTGATCTGGATTTCACCTCATCACCCAATGCCTTTGTTTCTACATGAAATACATTTACTCTCTTTCTTGCTCTACTTCTTCAAACTTGATCTCTTGGATGTCTCCTCTAGCCTCCACCAGCCTGGTCTCCCCCAGGCTGGGTTAGGTAATCTCATTCTACCCAAGCCCTCATGCTCATTTCTATTGTTAGTAGCATGTGACAGAGCTTCCTTACCTGTGTGCTATCATGAATGAATTGCCCTTGTTTCGCTCTCAGCAGTGACGGCTGAACCCAGTGTCTCAACAATGCTAGGCAAGTAGTCTATCATTGAGTGAAATCAGTCTTTTAACTTTTTAAAAAATTATTTTAAGACAGGGTCTCACTAAGTGACCTAGGCTAGACTGAATTCAATAACTTAGACGGACCATGAACTTACAATCCCTCTGCCTCCTGCACTGACTTTTTGAAAACATGAATACAATACTTAATATAGTCCCGATAATGGTTATATATAAATAAGAAAACATTTCTGGTGGCTCGAGAGATGGCTCAGCCATTAAGAGCACCAGCTGCTCTTTCAGAGACCCAGGTTCAGTTGCTAGCACCCACATGGTGGTTACCATGGAGTTTCAGGGAATTTGATTCCCTATTTTGGCCTCTTCATATATTTTATAACATGGGTGCAATTATATACATGCAGGCAAAACACTCATACACATAAAATAAAAATAAACCAATCAAAATATTTTAAAGAGAAAAGGAAAAAAATTCCTGAACATCAAGGCTAGGGGAGGACAATTATTACACCAATCCACACATAAACTAATGTGGTCCATATACTTGGGCACCTCTGTCATACTGTGGGACACAATGCTCAGCCTGGCATGGCATGACTTTAAATGTCTAACACTTCTGACTTACTCTTCAGACTCCTAGATTAGCCTGGAAGCAACTAGTGGCAAGGGGGTGCTAAAACAAAGTTCAAGCAGCGAGATGAGGGAATCTGACTGGAAGCTTCAAATTCTGTTTTTAGTTTTTGATACAAAGACAAAGTGGCTCTTTCTAAAGAGCTATACATTTGGGACCCTGGCCTTAGGCTCATCTGTGTCAAGCTCTTGGGTAAACCAGGATGATTCCTGCTCTGTGGGAAACTTCTTCCCTGTATAGGCTCAGTGTCCAGGGAGTTTGCTGATTCTGCAAATGATGTGAGCACCAACTCCAGAAGCACAAAAGGTTACAGCCTTAGATATACTTATCTTTGTTTTTGAGGCCACAGACTGGCAGATGTGCAGATTCATTGCCTTTCATTTATTTTCTAAGTTGATGGCTGAGCAATCACAATCCTCTTTTTGAAAAATATTAGCTTAAACATTTTATTTCCTTGTGGTTAAGCTTCTCAATACTAAATGATGAAACTGTACAAAGAACAGTATTCTAATTTTCAATTAGGCTTAAGTGATTTAAGTCAACGATAGTCATAAATAAAGAATCTTTAAATATGAATATTCTAGAACTTTCTGTAAGTCAATTAATCAGAACACTCTCTGAACATCACATTACTTTATAAGGTTCTGGCATAGATTTAGATTAAACAGAAAATTTCAAAATAAGCTGTAATTATAAAACTACTCTATGTTCAAAATGAACAATAGAATGCTGTAGAACCAATTAGAATGGAAACAAGGAATTCTGATAAATGGTTAAATGTGGTCTTGAACAACTCATGGGGAAACAATGTACTTAACCTTACATCCTCAAACCAGGCTGATTTCTATAAGCTACAGCTCTGAAGTAGAGAAGGGATTTAAGTTGTAGAAGTGCTTAAATAAGGGAAAAATTCATTAATTCCTTAACATTTCCTGTCAAATGTCATTAATAAAACAGATCTTGCATGATGAAGCATTACTCCCAGTAGTCCTGGACATCCACATTTTCCTGCCTTTCTTGTTTCAAGTTGGAATTGCACAGATACTCATGAATGGATGGGAGTCACCAAGGTTGCACAGGGTGCCTGGGAAATATTAGGCAATAGTAAGCAGTTCATTAGTCTTTCTATGCGGAAAAAATATGGATGGATAGACAGATAGATGGATCAATGTTCGAAGCATGGAACATGGCACTAGTTTGTTTTTGAGACACACTTATATGGCTCAGGCTGACCTTGAACTTGCTATGCAGCTGATGACGATTCTGAACTCTTGATCCTCTGCCTCCACTTCTTGATTGGTGGGATGACAGGTATGAGCCACCACTCCTGGTTAAGCAGTGCTGGGGCTCAAACTTTGAGCTTTGTGCAAGCGACGCAAAAACTCTACCAACCAAGCTATAGTCCATTCTGGTACTGGTTCTTTATATTGGATATTAGAGCTGCAAAGAGTTTGATTTTAAAAGATTAATATGATTTAATTACATTTTCATAGGAATTAAAGATTTGAGTCTTCATTTAATAATTTGGGTTCAAATCTTTATATTATTGAAATTTACACCACTTTAACCTTAACCTATATTCTTGCATATTTTAGATGAAAATTAACTTTTTGAAAAATATCACTTGACTTATTATATCTACTTACATCTTTGATGGAAATAAAATCTAAATTTTGAAGACTTCAGATACACTTACAGTTTTAAATTTTTTATTTTTCATATTTTAATTATAGTAACTGCATATTTATGGAGTATAGTGTGACATTTCAGGACATATATACAATGTGTAGTGATCACATCAGGGTAATTGTTATGCCTGTCACATGCAGACATTTATCATTTCTTTGTGTTAAGAACAGTGAAATTCCTTTCTACTGTTTTAACTATTTTTAAATATTCAATTAACTGCTGTCAAGCATATTCCTCCCGATGTAAATACATTTACATATTTTATTTTAACTTATTCTTTCCAAAGACAGAAAAAAATATGTGAAAATCTTGATTATAACTATAGAATTAAGTCTAAAATGGAGGCACCTGTAAGCCCAGCACATAGGCGACTCTGTCTCAAACTAAACAAAACCCATAATCAGTGTGCTGCAGAAAGGACATAAATAAAATGTTTTAAGAAATATTCACTAATTTATAAATTATGACTGTTTAACATATTACTAATCTTATTATGTCATCAATACTAAAAGGTCTCAGATGGGGGTTCCAAAGGGACATTGAGATATATTATTGGGAGTATGGTGTTTATTAGAAAAAGTTATTAGTGCCAGGAACATATATAGATTAAACAACAGCATGGCGGCCTCTATAAGGAGAGTTCAGGCCCCAGCATCAGAGACAGACAGTATGATAGGGGCTCATATGGCAGAACTGGGAGTGTCTTCTTATACCTTTCTGTGGATGGGAGTGCTTTCACAGAAAGATCCTACAGCCAGACTTTCTGAATCCCCGGCAGGAGACAGAGAAGTGGGTGGGGAGCAGGGTGTGTGGCCACCAACACCCCCTTTGGCATAAACCCGCTTCCTCAGGTGAGAAACGTTGGCATTTGGAAGTCTATTAACTGGAGAGTCACAGAGAATCCCTTCAGAAGGGCCCCTGTCCATATCTGTGAGAGAGAAAAGGTTGCTGCAGGGACTGTGGCCTGAGCAGAAGCTTGGATTCTAACTTTACATTCTTAGAAGTCCATAACAAATTCAGATAGATTCAATAAAAAAATAAATATAGTCCTTGGCATTTTTCTGACTCTAGGCCATAGAAAAGCAATTTTTTCCATTTTCCATTTTAAATATATTTTTCAAGACAGGGAAACAGAAAAAAATTTTATTTGACATTTGGTTAGTTTGATTGACAACTAAACCATAAACATTGAGACAAATGTGACCCAATTTTCCCTTAACTTTTTTCCCCAAGTTCCTACTACTGGGACTTCAGTTGTAGTTCAACGGTAGAGCACCCGATGTTTGAGGTCCTTGGTCGGATCTTCTACAAAGGAAAATTGTTTTAAATATTGTTGAATGAATGAGTGAATCAGCTTTTTTAGAAACGTTAATGTGAGCCACGGAGAGGCTTTTCTGACAGTCATTGAGGAAAAGCCAAAGTAATATTAAGAACCAATTCAAAACTGGGTATGGTGGTGCATGCCTTTAAACTTAGTACTTGGGAGAAAGAGGCAGGCAGATTTCTATGAATTAAAGGCCAGCCTGGTCTACAGTGACTTCTAGGCTAGCCCGGATTATATGGTGAGACCCTGACTCAAAAAAATGAAGAAAAGAAAAAAGAAAAATCAATTTCATACAATAGAGCTTTTCAAATAATTTTTTTAAAAGTCCCACTGCCAATTTAATCAAAATGTAGAAAAGCAAATTAAAACATTTAGAAAGCACAATCAGAATTTTAATACTGTCCACTGCACAGTCAAATATCAATATTTTTCAGGACAAAATTTCTTTTTTGATATAGGGTCTCATGTGGTCCAGGCTGGTCTTGATCTCATTGTGTAAAAGAGGATGGCCTTGAACTTTCTGATCTTCTTTCTTCCACTTCCCAAGGGCTGGAATTACAAGTGTGTGCCACCATGTGCCCAACTTCAGAAAGGACATTTTTATAAGAATTTCAAAGAAAAAATGATACTGCTATGAGCTTATTCATAATTCAGACTTAAGGTTCTCCTATTCCAAAACTTCCTGAGCGAGTGCTGGAGATGTACCTCAGTTGGCAGTGTACGGGGCTAATATGCAGGAAGTCCTGGGTTCACATCGCCATCAAGGCATAAACCTGGCCTGGTAGCACATGCTTATCATCTTAGCATTTGGGAGATGGAGGTGGTGTTACAGTAGCAAGAAATAGAGAAAACTCCTGATCAAGAGAATGAAATTTCCGGCCTGGAGGAAGACTCAACGCTCTAGATTTTCCTGGATTCACCTGGTCAATCACCTGGTCACAGACCCGCCCTCTAGGATGCTGACTTGACCATAAAGCCATGCTGAAAGAGTCAGCGGTAAGGACAATGAACTTTTCCTGCCAGAATCTCTGCCCTCCAGCGTAGTTGCTTATGGACTTCTCCACAGACACGTAGCTCACTTTTCTCCGTTTCTTCTTTCCATCTCTTGTCTAAGCATGCTTTCCTAACACTTTGGGCAGCCCCCACATTTTGGACGCTCTTACTCTTTCTTTAAAACTCCCCACCATGCAGCTCTGAGTCTGCCACTTGACTGACCCCATGCTGGCCCTGAACTGGCAGGTCTTCATGGCTTCTTTTTCTTTGCTCCTCAGACTCCTCCTGAGGGCAGCTTCTGAGATTTACAACTTGCCTCCCCTGAGTTTTCTTTCAAACTTTGATAAAATCGTTCTAAAGTTTCCGTTTGAGTCTGTTCTTAATCTCTTTTATTAATGACACTAAGAACCCTTGTATCAGTGGGAAGATCAGAAGTTCAAGGTCATTCTCTGTTATAGTGAGTTTCATGTCAGCCTGAAGTTCGGGGCACTTTGTCTCAAAAGCATAAACAAAATAAAACAAAACCCCAAAAACTTATCTAGCAAAAAGAGGTAATATATTTGTTTTAGAAAAGCATCTGAAAAAGGAGGTAAAATTCTCATAATATTAAAGACACTCAAACTATTTCATGTAAAACTAGTTTTAAAATTTTAAATTGACAAAAATATCTGTATACATAATGATCATTTGATGCACATATACATGTATAATAAATGAACAAATTAGAGTAGTTAGCATGTCTGTCTCCTCTCCCTTAATATGAAACTGTTTTGATTATGAAGTTTAAGACTGAATATACTTTAACGAGTTTTGGTAATATAATAAGACCAAAGTATAAAAATTACTTGAGACAAATATTTTCAGGAACACTTTATTGCCTATTAAAAATAAAGTAGCTTTAGCCAACATTTTAGGAGCTTTTATGGATAGTTTAACTTGGAAATAAACCATTATATTCAAATGTCTTTGGATGGGGTAATAAAATAATAAATAAGGCCCAACAGAGATTACTCCCTGGGCATATGTGCTAAATCTGACCCACTGCCTAATTTTGCTCAACCTGTGAACTGAAAAAAAGAGAATATTTTCACCTGTGAAAATGATATAAAATTTAAATTCCAGAATCCACAAATAAAAAGTCCCATTGGCACACAGCCATACCCATTCATTTCTAGTTTTTCCCTGTTTCCTCCCAGTGCAGCAGAATTTCTTGCAAAGCCTAAAAGAATTTACCTTCTGGGTGCTGGGGATTTAGTTCAGCTGGTAGAGTGCTTGCCTAACAAGCACAAAGCCCTGGGTTCCATCCCACAAACTAAGTAGGAGGAAAGAGGAGTGCTAGGAGGGTTAGAAATTCAAGGTCATCCCCCTCTGTAGAAAGAGTTAGAGATCCGTTTGTGCTATATGAGGCTCTGTTTCAAAACCAACAACAACAAACCCAAACCAACAACAGCAAAGGGCACAAAAAATTGAATTTACTTTCTGGCTTATTACAGAAAAGTTTAACAACCCCTGAAGTGAGATTTTTTTTAAATGTAGAATTTGTTTTTTAAATGATCTAATTTACTGTACTTGGATTTGGGGCTCACAAAATCCACTTGAACTTGGGCTCACAAAAATATGGTTGTATATAAAATTTGTCTTGATGAAATCTGATGAATTTTAGGAAAATTTTATTAAAATGGACAATAGTAAAGACAAAAAAATTTCTCATTAAATTTTAGGACATAATCCATAGGAAGACAGTAGTTAGAATGAAGTAAATAAAGTATCACAGAGGCAGAGTATACAGGTCAGTGGCAGAACAGATGCTTAGCATACACAACACTCTGGGTTTAACCCTCAGCACTGGAAGACAGATAGTACGGAAAGACAGACAGAAAGGCAGGCAAATAGATAGAACATTTGGAAGTAATGAAAAAGGGAAAATATTCAGATCCATGGGGCACAGAGCTGTGAAAGCATTTTGAAGTTGTTACCCAGCAACATTTTGGAATTGTCTACTGAAAAACTTTTGTAATTAATTAAACATTTGGGAAATATAATATTTTAAGAGATTTGGCTCAAATCAATGATATTCTGACTGAGGTATCAATGTTTTCTTCATCTCTCTAGGAAAGGAATGCTTCTGTGTTAAAGCTGGCCTATCAATTAGATGAATAAAGTTATTAATCGAATAAAAGAAAACAAATCAACATGTAAAAGAGGAGGATGAGACTATGAAAATGAAGAATTACAATCTACTACTTGAAACTGAAATTTGACCAAATGGTGTCCGTGAATGTCTTTGGAATGAAGCAGAACAAATTAAAAAAAAAAAAATACCGGTTGCAGTGGCACACGTATTCAAGCACAGCACTTGGGAAGCAGAGGAAGGCCGATCTTTGTGAGATCAAAGCCAGCCTGATCCACATAAGGAATTTCAGGCCAGCTGGGCTTACACAATGAGACTCCATCTCAATATTTTTTTTAATGACGAGAACATGATCTGAGGAGATGGCTCAATGGGGAGAGCATTTGGACAAGCATTAAGACCTGAGTTTGGAGCCCTGAAACCTATTTAAAGCCAGATTTAGTAGCACATCTATAATCCCAGTATTCTTATGGTGGGACATAATTTCCAGAAGTTTGAAGACCAGCTAGTGGCAAACAACAGAAGACCCTACCTCAAACAAGGTAGAAGGCAAGGACACATGTTGAAGGCTGTCCTCTGACCACCACTTGTACACCATGTGGGCCCACACTCACACACAAGAGCACTCACACACATGAACACAGTACGTCACAGAGAGAGGGGCGGGGAGTGCTAAAAGAAACAAGTTAATTTTACATAAAAGTTTTACATAAAATTCTTTTTGACTGGTGTGTGTTTATTCTACATAGTGGTAGGCATCATCATATACTCTGACTGTATGAAATATTAACAAATGGGGCTGAAGAGATGGCTAAGAGGTTAAGAGCACTGGCTACTTACTCTTGCAGAGGACCTGGGTTCGATTCCCAGCACCCACATGGCGGGGCTAACAATCGTCAGTAACTCCAGTTCCAGAGGATCTGACACCCTCTCTTGACTTCCTCGGGCATAGCATGACACAGGTGTACTTACATCAATGCAGCCAATACACTCATACCACATAAAATTAAAATAAAAGAGTTAAAACTTCTAACAATTGCTTTTCAAGGTTAGGCATGAACTGTCCTGGCAATAAAATAAATGTTGAATACGCAAAATTCTCAAATTTATGAGATTCAGAAAAATCTTTTTCAAATTTTAGATTAAAACATGTTTAACAGAAACTGAAAGAGGTATCATCATGAATGTGGCATTAAGATGAATTATCTATGAATTGAGATTACACATGTCATAATGAGTATCCAGTTAATAAGTTAATAGAGTTGTTGGAAGAAACTTTTTTGTAGTGCTGAGGATAGAACCCATGATCTCTTACACAGAAGATAAATACTCTGCCACTGATCTACATCCTTAGCTACTGTTAGAAGAATTTAATGTTGTGTCCTATCTCAAATCATTGTTTACTGAGGGGTACAATTTGGTAGTTAGAACCAGTGCCAAACAACACACCATCCACTGTGAACATAGTTCAATTGGTAGAGTGCTTGCCTAGCATGCACAAAGCCTTGGGTTCAATTCCCAGCATTGCATAAACCTGGCATGGTGGCACTTGCCTGTAATCCCAGCATTCAGGAGGTAGAGGCAGGAGGATCAAAAGTTCAAGGTTATCCTTGGCTACACAGTGAGTTCAAGATTGGCCTGAGCTGAGACTCTATTTTTCAAAGAAAGAAAGAAAAGAAAGGAAAATAGGCCATACTAAAATTTTGTAAAAATTAATATATAATTAAAAAACTATTATGACTATTTAATAAATGATTCAGAAAGCAGTTTTATGATATATCCATGACCTTTAGCCAAGAGAATAAAAAGAATTCTGTATATTTAATATTTGATTTATATATTATTGAATATGTATCATATATCTAAATATGTCTCTACCTCTGTCATCCACATATATTATGTCATATATGTTATATATTACATATATTTCCATATTTACATCTCTACATTATTGTACCCACTGCTAAATATTTTATCTATCACTCCTAGGCACTAATAATATTCCATACCAGTTTGTTGTCCTGGCTTCACCCGTTAGTTGGCACAAATGAAACTGACTTCTCAGCTCTGATCTTGGCTCCAGTTCTCTCTTGCCACTGGCTGCCCTGCCTCAGCCTGCCTTCAGTTACACCCCTTTTAATTCAGCCCAGGCCTTGGGATCTTCCTTGCTTGGCAAGGCTGATTGAGAACATTCCCATTGTTCTTGATTCTGTGGGTATCAGCAGGCCCTGGGTAGAAGTGGTCTGCCCTAACCATTTCTTCCTCCACCATTTCTTGCTACCTGAGAAGCATCTAAAGCCTTAGTCAATGTAGTCTTTTCCCAAGGGCCTCTTCTTACTTAATGTCTTGGCTTTGGTAACAGAAGGAAAAACTTTACTCCTTTGTAGAAGAATGTTAGGCATCAAAGGCAGATGGGAAAGAATTTCAGGAACTGAAGAATGTAGAGTGCATGAATATTTTGTGAGTTTACCTGTAAAGATTGGGACTCTTTTGAATTGGGGCTTTTGACATATTCTATTTCCAAAGGGATAGGGGAGGAAATGTTCCTCTGCATTCTTTATTTTGTGCTTCATTATTCAAATAGATCTTGCCTTGAGTGGGATGAAGATGCTCTCTGAGCCATCACTTGGTATATATATGACACATAAACTCATACAGTTTAATGGGAAAAGACACTGGGGTAAGTCAGCATTAAGACCCATGTACAAGAAGTTACAAATCTTAACAATGATGGCTAAAAAAACTACAACTTGATAGCATAAGTATGTCTATATCTTCTATAGACCCATATAATAAAGACACTTGCTAGGTGCTAGAGATATAGCAGAGTTGGTAAAATGCTTACCTTAAAATGCAGGAAGCCCTCGGTTTGATCCCCAGCACTATATAAATGGAGTGTGGTGGTATATGCTTACAATCCCTGTACTCTAGAAGGGGAATCAGAAAGATCAGGAGTTCAAGGTCATTCTCAGCTACATAGAGAGTTGAAGGCCACACAAACAGAACAAACAAATAAGCAAACAAAAAACCTGCTAGCTAATATTAATTGACTCTTCTATGCCAGGGACTGTGCTTGGTATTATATATGCACTGCCTCATTTGCTCCTCAAGTCAAAATTTGGGGATGTTGGGGCTAGAGATGGCTCAGCAGTTAAGAGCACTGGTTACTCTTGCAGAAGACCCAGGTTCAAATCCCAACACCCATATGGCAGCTAACAGACATCTGTAACTCCAGTTCCAGGGTATCTGATACCCTCTTCTGACCTCTGAGGGCATTGCATGACACGGCACGGCTGTATTACACACATGCAGCATTACACTCATACACATAAAATAAAAATAATTTTAAAATTAAAGGAATTTTGGGGTTGCTACCATTTCTCTTCTCACATAGTTTGTGACATGCTGATTTTCCATTTGACTCCTCCTTTTGAGCTTAATCTTGGCTGACTCCGGGTCCCTGCTCTGCACCGCAGACTCCTTCACCCTTACTCTCAGAATTCTATTTCGATTTGGACAATAGGGGTCACCATTGGAGATTGGAGGCTAAAAGGATGTGGGGACAGGGGAGTGGAGAAGGAGAGGGGAGGGGAGGAGAGAGAGCTAGAGTGAGAAAGAGCTGTCTCCCATTCCAAATGTGACTTGTCACTTGCTCCCTGTCCATAGCTCCAGCTCTTACTGGGAACTTACAACATAGTTTCTTCCCTTTCCCCTTTCTGGTCCAAGAGGGAAAAAGTGCCCCCACGTTTCCAGGCTCTGGGTACTTTGGTATCTCTGTTTGGCTTCCTGAATCCTGCCCATGCCTCCATCCAGGGTCTCTTGGTTCAGTGGTATCATAGATGTCAGCTGAGTATGCCTTCTGTTTCCTGGTAGGATCCTAACCAATAAGATAATATTTGGTCTCAGTACTATCTGCTACATACCCTGTCTACTCAGTTTCCTACAGCATCTTCTAAGTGCTGAAGTTTTATTTGTTTTGAACTGCTTGCTGGACTTTTTTTGAGGGAAGCTGATATTACACAAAAATGTTATCTGACTGTTCTGACGCTTGCTTCGACAACCATCTGCTGTAACTGCACATGCATATTCACAAACATGGTCCATGGAACTGTTGCTTTTTATTCATGAATGTTCAGTTAAAGTCTCAAGGGCTGCTATTCAATTTGACACAAGCACACATTATTGTAACCAGTAAGCGATTTTTATTCCTTTAAACCAAAATAAACATTTGGGGGCATTTCTGGAAAATGTGATCAGGCAAATTTCAGTGAGATGTTGGTCATGGCTTTTTGCAAGGCCCGTGTGAAGGAGGGCTTTCTTCATTGAGAGTTCAAGGGATTTGGTGGCTCACTTGCACTCTTTGGAAAACTTGAATATTTAGAATATAATTTTATAGATGGATAAATGACCTTGTGTTCAGGTTTCAGGTGAATTAACATGTCTTTGAAATGAGAGCACAAATTAGAAACCAAGACTTGATTTACAGCTTCACATTGGCTCCCAATTTCTTAGAGGTTAAGTATGAAAACACATTTAAATACTTGTCCTCTATCTCTAGACATAACTCAGTATCAAATGATGTGTAAGCACCCACAAACATAACAGTTTTTTTAATATCACATAAATGTAATCCAATTTTCCTTTTCCCAACCCTCATGATTCATATTTTCTTAGCCACTGGAATTCTTACATATAGTTTCCAAGTTGATAGGATTGGCTTTTTTCAATGGTATGAGTAAGCAGAGATAGCTCCTTGTTAGAGCTACAGTGCTCCAGGCACCAATTTGCCTCCTGGATTACGTCCCACTAGGAGCATGTATATGTTAAGATAGTTGTGGCTTCTCAAAGCCCAATTCTAGATTTTTGTTTCCTTAGCAGGGGAAACAATCAAACATAAAACACAGATTAGAAGAGTGCCTAATACAGGCTGAGGATGTAACTCAGTTGGCAGAGTGTTTGCCTAGCATCCATGAAGCCCTGTGTGTTTCATATTCAGCATCAACTAAAGCTGGGTGTGGTGGAACATACCTGTAAACCCAGCATGGTGAAAGTGGAAACAGGAAGATCAGGGGCTCAAGGTCATCCTTGGCTGCATTGTGAATTCAAAGTCAACCTGGGCTATGTAAAACTTTGAACAACAGAAAGCAAGAAAAACAAACAAACCAACCAACCAACAAAACAAAACAAAAACACCAAACACCAAACAAACAAAACCAGAAAAGAAACAAGTGCACAAACACAAGTCTAAATTCCAATTTTGAAGAGATACAGCATTTGTTAAGACAAAGTCTTACTATGAAGCCCTGGAACTCACTATGAAGACCATGCTAGTCTAGAACTCACAGAGATATGCCTACCTCTGCCTACCAAGTGCTGGCATTAAAGGCATGTGCTACTACATTCAACTCGGATTTTTTTTTTGTTCTTGTTAAAAACGATCAAATGGTTATTAAAAATTTATAGTTATGTTAAAGGAGTTTTACACTTAACCATTTAAATGAATGAATGGTCATTTAAGGTAATAATTGTATAAGAAAGTAACATTTTCCGTGGTATTTTACAGGCTTTGCATAATTGCTAATGTAGAAATCATTTACAAAGCATAGCTCCTAATTTTATAGATACGAAGGCTGTATTTCAAAAAGACTGGAAAATCCCAAAGAAGACCCATATCAATATCCTTGCTGCTAGTTTTCTACGTGAAACTTTGGGACTGTTTTCTTTTCTATTTAAATTTCCTTCATTCTTCTTTTCTTTTTTTTTTTTTTTTGCCATTTTTGTTTGTTCGTCTTACTTGTCTTAGTTTTTAATTTGCTCAGGCTGGCCTGGAATTTACTCTGTAGCCAAGAATGGTTTTGAACTCCTTCATGTCCCAAGCATTAGGATTACAGGTGTGGACCATCATGCCTGCCTAGAGTTTCATTCTTTTAGGTTAAACTTTTAATGCCTGTTGAAATGTCAATACCACCTCCTGGAAGGTATTAGTATTGGATTGAAAAGAAAAAAGAAACCTCCAAAGCAGTGGCTTAAAGGAGTTAACAATTTATTTTTCCTTCAAAAATAGGCAGTCCAGTGTTGGGGAGGAAGTGCCATGGTTACTAGGAAACCAGCCCCTTTTGTGTCTTGGTATTGCTATCCTAAGCATACACTTTTGTTCTGCAAGTCCTACTTAGAATCCAAGATGGCTGCTGGAACTCAGGCCATTATATACGAACCTCAGGCAGCAGGAAAGAAAAGGGAGGCAGAAGACATACAACAGTTTCTATCTGCTTTTAAAGGAGCTTCATGAACACACTCCATCCAACAACATCCCTTTATATTGCACTGGTCAATCCTAGCTACAAGGTAAGTTGAATAACAATGTTTTGTAACTGTTTCTTTTTTAAAAAAATTAAAATTCACTTGTTTATTTTATATGTATGAGTGTTTTGACTGCATGTATGTAAGTACAACACATGTGTGCAATGCCCACTGAGGTCAGAAGAAGGCATCGAATCCCATGGACTGGAGTTACTGACCCTTGTTAATTGCTATGTGGGTGCTGGGAACAGAACCCAGGTCTTCTGCAAGAACAGTCAGTGCTCTTAACCACTGAGCCATCTCTCTAGCTCTGACTTGTCACTATTTCATTGCAACCTAAAAGCAAGATTTTGGTACTTCAGGAAGATGAGTGGTCTCTCCATAGAAAGACAGCATTTTCATCTTTTATTATCCATTTAAGCAAGAGAAGAAATAAGAAACTTGAATGAATTACTTTAAGAGAGATGAAGAAAGCCTGGGACCTGAGAAGAAAGAAAGAGTAAATCTGGACTGTAATAAAATTTAAGAAAACACAGTGCTTGGCATTTTCCAGTTACTCAAGAACTTGTAGAGCAAGGAGAAAGGAGGAAAGGAGAAAAGAAGGAAAGAAGGAAGAAAGGGAGGAGTCAGGGAGTCAGGGAGTCAGGGGGTCTTGTAAATGTTTAGGGATTAAAGACTTTGATTATTATTTTTCTACCAAACCATCTAACGGTCCAGGCTTTTGACATCTAAATAGTTTTAGAAGTAAAGTCTCCGTGTTTGGGAATCTGGTACATTTTGCTCTACCTTGATAATCATTTTGTCAGTTCCTTGTTGATGTCATTCTCTCACTCAGTAAACCATGCATTCTTTATGGGAACAACAAAGGCTCCCAAAGAGGCAAAATTGAGTCCCAGGAGAGGGACAAATTATAGACATGATAATGGGTGATGGCCTCAAAAGGGCTGAAGTTACAGAAACAAATAATGGAATTCAAATTTTGGAGGTGGCAGGGAGAACTATAATAAGGAGTCTTCAAGGGTTAATAATGAAAAATGGTTGAGAAAACTATTCTAAATTACGTGCTTCTTGAGGAATGAGGAGAACTGCCATAGGTTTTATATTTCCAAACCTAGCACATCATCTGGAAGCTCATAAGTAGTAAATGAATTTTTTTAATTGATTACCAAAAAGCCAACAAATACTCTTTGACCCTCACTGAATGTTTTCATCTCAAAGGCCAACGCAAAGATAGTTTATGAAAGAAATCAAAAATGAAGAGAAACTTTAAACAGAATAAAGAGGGGGGGAGAAACCCTTTCTTTAAAATTTTTTCATTTATTTGTTTTTATTTTATGTGTATAGGTGCTTTACCTGCATGTATGTAGGTGTACCACACGTGGGCAATGCCCGTAGAGACAGGAAGAAGATGTCAGATCTCCTGGAACTGGAGTTATTTATGATACTTTGTTAGCTGCAGTCTGAATGCCGGAAACCAAACTGGAACCTTTAGAACAGCAGCCAGTCTCTTAGCCTGTGTGCCATCTCTCAGCCTCAGACACCGTTCTTAAAAGTGCTAAGGGAATGGGTAAAAAGGCCGACTTGGGAAACAGAAAAAAACCTCTTTGTTTCAGTCATCTTTCTTTAACTTTCTTTTTTTCCTTTTATATAAGTGCTAATTCCTGTGTTGGTGATGTAATTCACTTGGTAGAGTGCTGGCCTAGCATGCACAAATTCCTGAGTTCAGTCCCAGCACTGAATAAACCTGATGTGGTGGCACATGTCAGTAATTCCAGCACTCTGGAGCTGGAGGTAGGAAGATCAGGAGTTTAAAGTCATTCTCTGCTACATAATGTGTTTGAGGCCAGCCTGGGCTACATGAGACCCTGTCCCAAAACAAAACAAAACAAAAACCCATAAGGGGTTATTCCAGAGTAAACATCTAAGAAGACATGAAAACTTAAAAAAACTCATTTGTCTTTTGGAAGATGAGAAATCTGAAAGGTATTTTTCAAGATCAATAAAGAATATTTGAAGCACTGGCTCCTAAGAGTTTTGAAGCTTTTATGTTTTGTATTTGGAACATATAGACTAATGCAGATTGGCAGATTGTATACATACATGTATACATACACATACACACATAAACACACACAGAGCTGACAAATGCTTTACTATTCTGTATAAATAATCTAAAAAGAAATACCATGTGAGTGGCTTAAAAATTTTGATTATCTTTCTTGATAACTGTCATCCCTATTTATAGCCAAATTGTATAGATATTTCATATTTTGTTTATCCACTCATCAGTTGATGAACGTTTAAACTGTTTCCACTGATTTATTGTCTGTTCTTATTCCAGTATCAGATTGTGTTGGTTAATGCATCTTTATAGTAAATTTCGAAGTTGGCAGGTTGTAGTCCAAATTTGTACTTTTAAGGTTATTCTTGGAGGGGTATGTAATGGACTACTTGCTTTCCTATCAGAATCTTAGGATCAATTTCTGTGAGGTGTAGATTTTGATAAGGATAGAATTTAAATCAGCACATTAATTTCAGGGTAATTTCCATCTTTACAACATTAATTCTTCTAGCCATTGACCTGAATGTCTGGCCATTTATTTAATGTCTGTCAATACTATTTATTGTTTTCAGAGTACATGCTTTACATTTATACCTTTAAGTTTATTTTTTGTTACTATTATAAATGTAATTTTGGAGAGAGGATTGTTGAGACAAGGTTGCATGTAACAGCCAGACTGGCCTTGAAGTTGCTATGTAGCTGATCATGATCTTGAACTCTTGATGCTCCTGCCTTCACCTCCCAATTTCTAGAATTATAAACATGAACAACCATATCTGGCTAATTTCTAACTTTCTGATTGTTCATTGTAAATCTAGAGAAAAAGTCAGCATCTTTTTATGATTAAAAATGATCAATGAATTAAGAATGAAGGGATCGTTCTTCATTTGAGGATAAGTAACTGTGAAAACTCCATACCTAATATCATAATTAGGTAAAAACCTCCTAGTCTCTTATTCATAACCTTTCTGACCTTATTAGTTCTAATAGCTTTTTAATGTATTCTTTGAGACTTATACCTATGTCTTCTACTTTAGCTGGATTTAATATTCTAGAGTGACTCACTGTGGGCCAAACAGATTTTGTCTCAGGTCATTATAAGTCAAATTCCCCTAAAACTTAATTACTATGGCCCCAAAACTTGTCTACAGTCTCAATGGTTGCCTCTACATGTATTTCTGAATATTGTTGAGCTTATGGGTGACAACCCTCCTGTGATTTTTTTCCCCCTGTGCTGTGATTTCTCCCCTTTTTGCACATTAATAAATTTGTAGGCCTTGTTAGTTTATTCCAGCAAATAGAGAGGATGAAAAATGTTCTTTCACCCCAACATCTGTGCACACTGTAGGATGTTTAGTAGCATCCCTGGCCTCTACCCATTAGATACCAGGAGTACTCTTCCCCAGTCCTTGGTCATGATGATCAAAAATGTCTCCAAACATCACTGGGATATGTCCTCAGTGACAAAGTTACACCCTGCTCTGAACCATTGTTTTAACACGAAGGAGATATATAAAATTAAACATAGACATAAGTAGCTATGTCAAACTGATAGTACTTATATTTTTGTGTTATGTGTGAATTCTTGGTGTGATTTTTATTTACTTTTAATATCTAATTTTAACTATTTGATTACCCAACAGAATAGCCTTATGCTTCTAATTTAAAATATGTATGTGAGTAATTTGGACTTGCAATAACCAGTTTCCATGCTTGTCAACAATATTAGAACATTTGAAAAAACTTATTTAGAAGTCTAATTTATTCAATTTATTAGACATTCTTGAAGAAGCTGTTAGGAAACAATGGGTGTACTTCAGAAATCAATTATGAATGATATGTAAATATGGTTTAAATTAATTGAAATAACTTAATTAAAAAATTCCCCTTAACCACGTTTAAAAGGAAAACAATAGAATTTATGGATTAAACTTAAAAGTTTGAGGAAGATCTCAGCTTTAAATTTTGTTAATATAATTTGAATCAAATATTATTTCCAAGAACAAAATTAGCCTCTGAATAATATTTTCTTTGTATAAAAGTCATCCTCGAGGACACAAAGGAACTTCACATCGACAAAGAGAAGTGTATTGCTTCAGAAGGGGTGTAACCGAAGATTTTACACATTGTCCCTGGGGGCTCCCAGGAACAGCCTTACGTCCTCTCATTTCACAGTATCCCTTTCTGGAATAAAATGTATGACTAAAAATGAGAAAATTTAAAAAAGACTGTAGAGAAGAGCATTTACTCCAGAATAAGGAAAGAAATGATTTAAGTTTTGAAAGATTCAAGAATGTGATTTAAGGGGCTGGGAATGTAACTCATTGGTAGAATTCTTACCTTAACATGCACATAGCTCTGAGTTTGACCCTTGGTTACATATCAAGAGGAGAAAGAAAATTATGATAATGTGTCAATACTTTTTTTAGTCAATTTCTTTCTTTCTTTCTTTCTTTTTTTTTTTTTTGAGATAGGGTCTATGTAGCCCTTGTTGCCCTGGAACTCACTATATAGACCAGATTGGCCTTGATCTCACAGAAATCCACTTTCCTCTGCCACCTGAGTGCTGGGATTAAATGCATGTCCCTGCATGCCCAGCTCATAGTCAATTTCTTTAAAAAATACAAAATAAGAAGATATTGTGTAAAGTAGCTAGAATAACATTTCTCACATTTTCATGTGCATATGAATCATTTGGGGATCTTATTAAAATACAGATTCTGGTGCAGTAAGGGCTGGACTAGGTCCTGAGATTGTTTATTTCTAACTAGCTCCCAGGGGCTGGAGTCCATGCTATCTCTAGGACCACACTTGAATCAGCAAGGGTCAGGTATTTTGTTGTTGTTTATTTGTTCGTTTTTGAGGCAGGGTCTCAAAGCCAAGGCTAATCTGGAATTCACTTTGTAGCCCAGACTGGCCTCGAACTGATGTCTATCCTCCTACCTCAGCATCTGTGTTCTGGGATTACAAGCATGGTTGACCATGCTGGACTCATAGTTCTGTTTTCAAGTTATATCCTTAACTTTCATAAGTAAATATCAAAATAATTTCTGCCCTTATAAAGGAGGACAAAGAAATGAGGAGGTTCATAGCTGGGATCTTTTCTGTTCTTTCCCATAAGTGCTGGTCAAGGCTTCCATCCTCAGAGGTCTGAAAAGAGGAGCTGATATTAACTCTCTTAGATATCATCAATCTTAGATCTTCCTCATGGGATCAAGGACTTTGACTATTTCAGAATATAACAGAAAATTTAGAACAGCACAGAAAGATACCTCTTCTTTGCATAGAACATCAAGATTTCTGCATCTCAGGGTCTAACCACTCTTCTTGAGTGAGATTTGAGACTATAAAAGAAATGAGTCTATGTCTGAAAATTCATAGTCAATAGAAAATCTAACAATATTCTAGGCCAAAAAAAAGGTAAAACAAATTGTTAGACTAATCAGAAAACAACCTTATGGGTAGTTCATAAAACAAGATAGATTTGGTGAATTCTCAGGTGGCAAATGTTACTTTCAGTGAGCCTGGAGTTTAGGGTTCTGTGAATTTCTTGGAAACACAAGCATCTGTTCCTTTTGGCCTCACTATGGATTCTTTGGCTTACAGGTTTCACTTGCATATAGTTTTCTTCAAAGTGCAGGTACAACATTTCCATTACAAAAATGAAAAAAAAACCAATAATGATAGTCTCAATATCTGAATGAATTTGCGTCTAAGTAAAATATATCAAATGTGGTGGTAGTTTTTGGATAAAAATGCTAGTGAAATGAAATACATTTTTTTCCTTTTTCTAAGTTTAAGAAGAATTATACAACTTTAGAGGGTACTTTAGATTAACAGTGTAGAAATAGATTTGATTTTAGGGGGAACAAGAAAGAGAATGGGATGAATATGGACAAAATATGTCATATAGATCTATAATGATGTCAGCAAAAGCACTGGAGAGATGACTCAGTGGTTAAGAGCACTGGCTGCTCTTGCAGAGGACTTGGGTTTAGTTCCCAGAAACACATAGTGGCTAACAACAGTCTATAACTCCAGTTCCAGGGGATCCAGCTCCGTCTCCTGGTTGCCATGATGTTGCATGACACAGGTACACTTATATACATTCAGGTAAGAATCTGATCCACATTAAATAAATAAATAAATAAATAAATCAATCAAAGCACATGTAAGTGGGTGCTGCAGAGGTGGTTCAGTAATTAAGAGCAGTGGTTGCTCTTGCAGAAGACTCACTCAGGTTTGAATCCCAGTGTCCACATGGTGGCTAACAACAGTCTGTAACTCCAGTTCCAAGGGATTTGGTGCCCTCTTCTGGTTGCCTTCAGCATTGCACACCATGGGTACACTTACATATATGCAGACAATACACTCATACACATAAAATAAAACGAAAAATAAATAAAATATCTTTAAAAGATGTCAGTGAAGCTCATTATTTTATACAATCAATATATAACTAATAAGAAAGAAATTCTATTTAATTTACTGAAAAAACACACATACACACACAAAAAAAAACCCAACAACAATGAAAAGATTGGCTATTGTGCATTTTCCCTTATAATTAAAACATGGTTGTGGTTGTAGTTCACACCTTTAATGATGAGTAACTTTGGAAATAAAATATTATTTTAGCAAAAGAACAATCCAAAGAATAAAATATCAATGATGAGTCTAGAAGTCATTTCAAGATAGGAATAGAAATACAATGATTTACCTTGAAATCTATCAATATAAAGTTAGTATCACAAATATCAATTGAATATTGACTATATGCTTGGAAGTCTGTTAAATCCTAACACAAATGCTCAAATTGTAATGTGCCAAGAGTCTTCTGGAGTGTGAATGTAGAAATTGGACTATTAGGAGGGGGAAGGGGTGAATATGAGCAAAGCACTTGATACACATGTCTGAAGATGCTATAATAGAACCGTTGCTCTGTACACTCATTAAAATTAATTTAAACACAAAGATTCTTAAGTTTTATTTTTAAAATTTTTTAAAATTATGTGCATGGCGTGTGTATCTCTGTGTGGGTACATGCACATGAATGCAGTTGCCTGTGGATATCAGAAGTGGGTGTAAATCCCCTGGAGCTGGAGTCACAAGTTATTGTGATCCATCCTTCATAAATACTGGGAACCAAACTTGGGTCTTCTACAGGAGTGGCACATGCTCTTATGCTCTTAACTGCTGAGACATCTTTCCAGCCTTACAAAGATTTTCTTAAAAGAAAGAATCATATGGAGATTTTATTAAAATGCAGATTTTGCATTTATTGAAAACACCCAGATGATGCAGTTACTACTGATTGTAAATTATACTCTGAAGAGCAAAGTTCCAGATGGATTATATCATTCCATTTCATTCTCACAATAACTCTCTATATTATTAATGCCTCCATATTACAAGTAGGGAAATCTAGAGCAGTGGGGCAAGTATTCTGCATCTAACATTGTTTTAAAGTTGCATTTATCTAGTTAGTTGTTCTAATTACCTAGAGAGCTTTAAAGTGCAGATGCTCCCATCATAGAAAATAGATTTTCTGAGGATGGACCCAGGTATTAGTGTTGAGATTAAGTTCCCTGGGTCAGTCAAATCTGACTGCCACACACATAGGTCATCCCTGTCCTTTCAGAAATAAGAAAATGGACACACCCAAAGAGTGAATGCTTGGTCCTGCATATGATTTGGTCCTCTCAACATTCTATAATGAAGGAGAAAGGTGCTCAAGAGACCCCAATCTTCCGTAAGTATCTACAGGCAGTTAATGGTTGTTGGAGGAGGCAGAGAGATTTTTTTCAGTGATGTAGCTATTGGTAAGTTGCCCATGCTCCTGTAAACAACCCCACACTCATGTTTCTCTGAGTAACTCTAATTATTAAACTTATTGGTTAAAAAAGTAAAAGGACATGAAGATAGAAGGAAGGCTAGAGAGGAAGAGCAATGGAAGCAGCAAGAGTGGGAAGAGGACAAGAGGGAAATGGGGTGAATATGATCAAAACACATTATGGACATATAAGGAAATGTCATAACAAAACCCATTATTGTGTACAATTAATATAGACTAAATGGCAACAGCAACAACAAAAAGAACCCAGGTCTCCTGATTTAGCACACCCATGAAAAGGCACTGTACTGCAGGCTGTAGTTGAAAGCTTATCTTTCATTTTTTTAAAAAATAAATGTAATCCTTAGGAGATTATCAACTCAAAAATACAACTGGCACATTCACTGAAAGACACTAAAGAGAATATAAATTGAAACTAATTTAAATTATTTTGATCGGAAAAAGGTATATGACTATGTTTACAGAGACAAAGCAGGATCAGAGTGAACTAGTAAGCCCAAAAGAATATTAAGAGGTAGTGCATATACAAAGTTTTAGCATAATATTTCTATTTGGGGGAGGAGTAAAGAGAAGAGTAGAAAACTATAATTTGGGTTGATGCAGTCAAATTTCCTTGAAATCCTAACAAATATACATCTACCTCTGAAATGCCTAAGATCATCAATTTTGAAGATCTCTGGATTCACTAATGAAGGTTTACACTATTCATGAAATGAGTGATTCAGTGATGCATTCAACCAACATTCCTAAAGTACATGCTATGTTCTAGTCACAAGTCTTGAAAATATAGCAATGAGGAAACAGCTATAGAGGTTACAATCAGAGAAGAATTTTGCCCATTATAATAGTCAGGCCCAACTCCAGAGAAGTATAGTATCTCAGCTTAGCCAGTTTTGATACTCCGTCCTCTTTACCACATACTGTTCCAAGTCAGATCGATCAGAATCAAACTCTTTCTCCTCTGAGATTATCATCTGGGCTAATATAAGATGGAATTATCTGCAGCCATGCCTTATTCTACTTAGCACAGAAGAAGCCTTTATATAGAAGGACACGTGGGGAGGGAGAGGATGAGAGAGAGAGAGAGAGAGAGAGAGAGAGAGAGAGAGAAAGAGAGAGAGAGAGAGAGAGAGAAAGAAGAATAAGAAGAGGAGGAGGGGGAAGGAGGAGGAGGGGGAGGAGAAGGAGGAGGAAGAGGGGGAGGAGGGGGAGATGGAGGAAGAGGAGGAGGAGGAGGAGGAGGAGGAGGAGGAGGAGGAGGAGGAGGAGGAGGAGGAGGAGGAGGAAAAAGAAAGTAAAAAAAATCCAATAACATAATTTGAATTCCTGTACTCAGACTCCATCCACCTATGTGGACATGAGAGCTGATAAATTAACTTTCATACTTAAGCTAGTTTGAATCAAGTTTGTCTCCCTGTGCCAGAAGAGCCCTGACTCAGACTGATAATAGACTCCTTAAATGAACATGCTACAAGAATGTCTGTCTTCATCTAATACCAGGACTCTAAATGCAGTGTCTGAAACCAGCAGCCTCAGTCTTACTTGGAAACTTATTTGAGGTGTAAACCATGAGATGCCACCCAAAGCCTCCTGAATCAGAAAACTTAGGTTTAACAAGCCCTCAGTGTGAGTTTGATTCTAATTAAAGTTGGAGAAATACTGTCCTAGTATGTCCTTTCCTTGAGACATGAAACCAGAGGCCCAGAAAAGAGTTAACTTACTGAAGGTCACAGAGCCAGTTAGTGGTGGTCCTAGACCTTTATAGTAAATGACGAGCTGTGGGATTGGGAGAGGAGGGCTAGTTGGATTTTTGAGAGAAGTTAACACATGGGTTGGCAAACAAGAGGGGGAAAATATTTTAGGTCAAATAATGCAGTATGGTTGGAAACACTTGCTGTATGTTTCCACAGGAGTTTAGAGAATATTTTACTCATCTTGGCTCCCCAGCTGAGCCAACAACAATGTGTTAAAGCTCCATGGCCAATGGCAGGAATCCACGAGAGTCCTTTATATGTGCCATCAAAGAGGAATTTCTTAGAAAAGCTACAGAAATTATGCTACTATCACATTTCATTTTGTGAAGTGCAGAAATAGGATAACGAAGCACAAAGCAGGGGACTGAAGTCATTCCTGAGTGTCACCTCTTGTGTTACAAGAGATTTTGATTGTTGTTCTTGCCGGGGCAGCAACTCCTTGGAGTGAAACCAGGCACCTAATCTGGTGACTTGGAGAATAACTTGAACTTTGGGGCTTTTTTTTCCAGGTGGAGAGAAAGCAGCAGTGTCCCTGGAACCCGTTTAGTAGCCTGCTTTCTGACGACTTGCCCAGTCTGCTCTGGAGACATGGTCTACGAAAAGCGAAATGTGAATGAGGAGAGTCCCTGGAACCAGTATTTATTAAGCTTTCCCATTAGCCTTTCTCCTTCTCCTACTCTTGAGTATACAGATGAACTTGGTAAAGAACAGAGAAAAAGATCAATTTTAAAGAGTACAAGCTTTGAGTAGTCGACCTGAGACATCTACTCAATGGAAGCCAATGGCATCCAAAAAGGCACTTGGTTAAAAAAAATAAAATGAAGCAATACCTCATCTCTCATCTCATATGAATCTACAATTCACAGGTTTGGTCATTCACCAATTATTTCTATTCTATTCTATTCTATTCTATTCTATTCTATTCTATTCCATTCTATTCTATTCTATTCTATTCTAATGTTCTTGACAGGTTCTCATGTAACCCAAGCTGGCTCCAACTCGCCATGTATCTAAGGATGGCCTTGAACTCCTGGTCTTCCTGTTCCAGCCATCCAAGTGTTGAACTTACAGACATTTGCCACCAATCCTGGCTTCATTTATTAGTTATTTATCGAGTGTCAGCTGCACGTCTAGACACTAGGGAGATGGCAACAACAAAAACAGTTTTAAAAAGTCTAGTTCTCATGGAACTTAGTTTTTATCTTTTGGGATGACATACAATAAGCAATGGAAATAGGTTATATATGTTAGTCAGCAATTCATGATATGAAGAAAGAAAAAATGGGCAAAGAGTAGAGAGAGCAAGCTGAGGATAGTGAGGAAAGCCCTTTGAGAGTATAAATTGGGTTGTCAGGACAATGTCACTGACATATACTCTGGTCTTGGTCATCCACCCTTAATAAAGATCTATTGCAACTGGAAAGGGCTCTGAGAAAGTGACTTGAACTATCAATCAAGAAACAACTACTTCTGGGTGTGGTTACAAATACCTTTAATCCAAGCACTTGGGAAGCAGAGTCAAGTGAATCTCTGTGAGTGCAACTACTGACCCTATGGATCTATAGGTGTAGTGGGATATGTGGTATAGTAGATATCAAATATTCTATGTTCTCTCTATTTTCCAGCTTGTCTTATAGTGAAGAATGGAACTAACATTGGCCAACTGATTGTGAGCAGAAGTCATATGTCTTGCTTCTGGCTCGAGGCATTTAAAAGCTCAAGTGTTTCTACTTTCCTCTTCCCTGCTTCAGCCATGTTGGAAGCAGGAGTTCCTGGTGACTTCCCTTTGTGTTAGGGAAGGTTATCCTGTCCTGCCTCAGGGTTCATGTTAGGAGAAACATCCCTTTGTGCAGTTAAGTCATTGGATTTTAGGGTTGCCACTATAGTCTAGTTTGGCTTTTTGTTAAATATGTCTGCTGTACCCAGACACCCCCATGAACACCATAAGGAAAAAAAGATCTGTAGGTCTTGCACTCTGTTTACTCACTCTAGGCCCTTAGGCTCAAGCTGAAGACTAAGACTGCAATGAGTACTCTGAATTCAAGGTCCTTAATTTTGGTGTTGAGCAAAAGGTACAGACAATGAGAGTTATGGAAATTTGGGGGAGAGAAGGACCTATGATTGATGCCTGGCATCCTGGAGTTGACATAAAGTGTCGCATCAATAAGGGTAGAAAATGGGAGGGGAAGTTGCAAAAAAAGGAGGCAGATTTTTGAGTTTACCCTCAATAAAAGTGTACAATTCAAAAAAATACGGTTTTTTGAAGGATGGAGATTTCAGGCAAGGGGTAAATCAAATACAAAGATAAAGCAACAATAATTGTCTGGACACATTCTAGGAAGAGTATAGTAGAATTCTGAGTGGAAGACATGATTTACACAGTGAACTAGATTGAGAACAGATCCCCAAAGGGCTTTGAATGCCAAGACATGGGACTCTGGGCTGGACCCTGCAGATGAGAGGGAATGCTGAGGGGTGATTTAGGAGGTCAACTGGACCATTCAAAATAAAGAGACCAAGGAATCTGTTAGAAAGCTGTTGCCCCACATAGATGTGGGATGTGAAAACCTAAACCCCAAAAGAGTAAGGCACATGGACCAGGAGCACTAGCATCATCTGGTAGAAATGCAGATTCTCAGGTTTGACACCAACTATGCTGAAATAAAATCTGCATTTTAACAAGGCTTTCTCCTCTCCCAGTATTTGCAATTGAACTGGTCTGTGGGTACTTGGACAGGTGCTCTACCACTGAGCTATAAACCTAGCCTTAAAAAGACTCCTAGGAGACTTGTTAAAGTTTGAAAAATGCTCTTCTTGTAGACACCCATTGGTGGTTGTCTTAGTTCACTGAGGCTATGAATGAAATCTTAGACTCGGTACTTTTAAATAGCAAATTTATTTCTTCCCATTCTGAAGGCTGGAAAGTCTAAGACTAAAGTACCAAGAGATTCAGTGTTTAGTAAGACCCTGTTTCTTCTGACTTTCTCCACATGGTGGAATAGGTAAGCAGATTCTCTGGGATCTTTTTAATAAAAGCACAAATTTTATTTAGATAAGCTCTAAAATTATGAGCTAATCATCACCCAAATCCCTGACCTCTATTTGTCATTACATTGAGGATTAAACTTCAAAATATCAATTTTGAAGGGATACAAACACTTGGACTATAGCGATCATCAACCATGAACCCATTCTTCTTGTCCTTAGAGATTTTTTTCTTGTTCTATCATTTGCTCCTCCTACATAGATCCCATGGGACTTATGGTACACTGATTCCATCTCCAACTGCAGTTAAATGAGGAGTAGATCCAATGAGTTTCTCAGTGTGGATCCCCGACTGATGACAATAGCATCATTTGGAGACATTTCAGAAATGTTGTTTATATTTTTACCCATAAGTGCTACTCTCAACCTTGGTCAGTGAAGCTTCTTTGTGCAATGGGCAACAATCAACACAGAGTCTCATAACTGGTCAAAGAGCTGAAAGTGACCATTGAGTGCTCAGTCTTAAATGGAACATCCATATCAAACCCTCTCCGAACAAGGTTCAGGAAACATCTCAGAGTAGGGGATGGAAAGAACATAAGAGCCAGAGGACAGGAAAGAGGACTCTGAAATGCTGGCTTCTGGACATGACATGGTTGCCATTCTCATGAGCTCACAGCAGTGAGTTAGCAACCTGCACAAGACCTACATAAGATCCAGTGAGTGGACATTCCAGCATGGATCGGGGAGGGGCTCAGGAGGCCATGTCATCAGCCAAGGAGCATATTGATGGCTGCTGGGGAAAGGAGAGTCAGCTTTCTTCAGGGGTGTGGCTCCGGGTAGGTTGCCCATATTCCAGTGTCCGCCCCATACCCATGTGCGTGCAGGCAGCAGAGAGTTATTAAGGAAACCAAAACAAGGGAGACATGTAGGTGGGAGGGAGACAGATTGAGGTGAGGTCTGGGGAGAAGAGGATGGGGAGTGAAGGGTGAATATGACTAAGATGCCTCATATATGTGCATGAAATTGTCAAAGAATAAATTTAAAAATATTTTCAAAAATAGAAATGTGCATTGCAAATGCTGAAGCCCAATTGGTGATCACTGAATTAAGATGCAGTTATTTGTATTTTATCTTTCTTTGTTGTTGTTTTGGTTTTCTTCTTCAATATAGATTTTAACTGAATTTTTTGGCATTTCATACAATATATCTTAATCATATTTAGATCTCCCCCTCTCCTATTTTGAGGTAGGATTTTGTTGCATAGCCCAAGCAAGCCTTGAACTTGTAATTATCCTGTCTCAGCCTTCCTCCTGAGTTGGGATTACAGGTGTGAGCCACTGTATTCAGTACAATCTGGTGGTGTTTTTTTTTAATGTCATTGTTGTTTCTTTCAGACAGGATTTCATTCTGCAGCCCAAACTATCCTGGAACTCACTATGTAGCCCAGGCTGGTCTTGAGGTTGAGACAATCCTCCTGCCTCATTTTCCCAAATGCCGGAATAACAGATGTTGGGCTACCATGCCTGGCTAGAACTTGTATTTTAAGTGAGACATGTTGGTGCATGCCTGTAATCACAGTACTAGGCAGAAAGGGGAGGACTGCCCAGAGCAAGAGACTAGCATGAACTATGTATTTAGATTCTATCTCAAAAAGGGAAAAGAAAAGCCAGGAGTAGTGGTAAATGGTTTATGTCTATAATCCCAGCATTGAGAGAAGGCAGGAGGATTGAATGCAAAGTCATCTTTGCTACACAGTGAGTTCAAATCCAAACTGTGCTATGTGAGACCTTATCTCAAAACAAAGCAAAAACCAGCTATATTTTAATAAACTATCCAGGTAATCCTGATGCAGGCCTATATTTGAGGATCTCTGGTACTCATCAATCATGGTACTAACATACTCCTTAATATTAACTGAGAGTTCTGAACCAAGGTTTAAGCCAATCATGTCCAGCGTTGCCCTGGCAGCTGTCACTGGTCCAGAGGTAATGGTGTGCTCAATGGATTGAAAGGAAGGCTATTTGGTCCCCTCTCCTGCCCTTTACCCTACTTCTCTGGATAACACAATCAGATTGGATGCTGCCTTCTTGGCTACTAACCTTCAACATACAGTGATGAAGGAAAGCAGGATAAAGGTAGAGCTGAAACAAAATCTTTGCACTGTGCCTCTGATCTTCCCATTCCCCCAAACTGTCTACTTCCTTACAGTTAAGCCAGCTGGATTTGTGGTTTCTGATATCTATAGCTCAAAATGCTGTAACTACAGATGATTCTATGGAACTACAGGTACAATAAGCATACCAAAAATATTTTACGATGATTAAAGATGTATTTAAGTTAATAGCCTTGTTTTTAACAATTTTGAAAACACTATAAAGACCTGGGTAGAATAATCGCTACAATTTGGGAATAGCAGCATAGTACAAATAAAATGAAGCGTCACTTTATGCAGCGAGTTTCTGATTGGAGGACTGGCTAAAAATGCACAATTAAAAAAAAAAATAGGGACATTGTTCGAGATGAAGCTGGAGCATATCTGATGCCAGAAAGTAGGGAAACACTCAAAATAGAATGGAGAGACAGGAGCCAAACTGAAAAGCTCCCAGTGACTGAAGCTAGGACAATCTCACAACAAAATAAGTAACAACAGTATTGGTCTATATAAATGAAGACTAAGATAACTCTCTAGGTGTCATTGTTGATTTAAATAACACTTGAATAAATAAAGAAATGAGGGATAAGTTACAGTTCATCTATATCTTGTTTCTCAAGAACCTGAAAGGCTCCTTCTCCTACTCCACACCAAACCCCACGGTTCTGGGATTGCTTATTGCCTGTTAGGGTGGTGGTGAGTTTCGCCAGCTAATCCCAATATGCAGATTGACTGGGTTTCCTTTTGCTTCCTCTAGATTTTCTGGTTATTTGTGTTGGCCTAAGGCCACATTCAGCCTTTTTCCAAACTGGAACACATTTTCAGAAAGGGCTGGTCCCACCATCCTCACCTTAGTTGAGGCCAAAGTCTGGTTTAGTTTTTCATTAAACTGCCATTTGTAACTTTCATTGAACAGAATGACGACATGTCCAACTGTCTTCATTCAGTATCTTTTTAACAAAAGAGGGCTTTCTTGTCTCCCAGGAGGATGGGTGATTTATTTATCTTCTCCATTGTGCAATCGGCTCACCACCATTTCAGTTAACACAATGTTCTGAAGAAAAATGTTACGGTATCATACAGTGACTTCACTCAAGTTGGCAGTGACTGGATTCTCACCTAGATCCACCGAAGCCTACACCCCAGGGAGAGAATTCTATTACTAGAGATGAGACTTCTGTGGTTTGACTGAGAGTGAGCATCTGGAGGACCAAGTTTACCCCTTGTCCATCTTTCTGTGCCCAAGATCTGACACTCGGCAGGTTTGCTAATCATCAGTGCTGTTCCCCAAGGATGTCCAACTCTTCCCTTTCTCTATAAGGCTGGAACTCCCGATTCTCTGTGTCTAGGTACAACTATGTAAATACCTTATTTCATACCTGGGAGCAGAAGTGCTACACATCTGCTAGGCTGGACTCCGAGATAATTGTGGTCTAGAATGCTTTTTCTCCACAAACTCTGAGTGCTTGCAATGTATGTAGTCCCCATTTCTATGATGAATACATGCTATAAAATAATAAACCTTCGCCTTTAGTCCCAGCACTCTGGAGATCTTTGTGAGTTCAAGGCCAGCCTGGTCTACATAGTGAGTTCCAGGCCAGCTGGGGCTACAGGGAGACCCTGTCTCAAAAAGACCAAAACAAACAATCAAATAAGCAAGCAAGCAAGCAAGCAAGCAAGCAAGCAAACAAAACCTTTGTTGCATTAGCCACTGAGATTCTTTGTTTTTGCAGCATAAATTAGGTTGTTCTCACTGATAATTTGAAGTATAAAATAAATGTTTGTTTTGTTTATATGGTTTAGTTTGTTTCTTGGTTTTTGGCTTAAGTTTTGGGGTTTTTTGGGATAATGTCATATGTTCCCCAAGCTGGTCTCAAACCAGCTGTGTGACTGAGGATATCCTTGAACTCCTGATCCTTCTGCCTCCACCTCTCAAGTATTAGGACTATAGGCATGCACCACCACACCAGGCACACACACACACACACACACACACACACACACACACAGAGAGAGACACACGGGATATACAGGGTGGTTTTATCATGTAAACTAAGCCGGACTGGAACTCGAAGTCCTTCTTCCTTAGCCTCCCAAGCACTGGAATTACAGGCATGCACTACCACATACAGCTAAAATAAACTATCGCTGAATGACTGAATGACTTAAGTCAGAAGAGACTACTGGGCAGTTTTGCAATAGAATTTGTATAAAGGAGAATGTGCGCATGTTCATTTGATTACAGACATTTGGTAAGTTAAGGCCTGTTGGGTAGGGGGATTTTCTTGCTTTATTTGCATAGTGAACTGTTTTTTAGGTGCCTTTTACTTGGGATATAAGAGTATTGATAAAGATTAAGAGGGCTTCTAAATCACCTAAACCAACCAACTGTTGGCACTACTGCTGCAGTTCTGACTGACCTCATTTCCTCCGATGTATTTCATAAATGGGGAGCTTAGGCTCAGAGTAGTTAATGGCTAAACTGGTGGACACCTAATCATCAATTTCCTGATTCCGTGTTAGAGAATTTGCTATGCCACTGTTCTCTTGCTTATGCAGGTGTTAAGAGGACAGGGATTCAAGAGTCACACTCTTCTGCTTACAGTCTGGGCTCTCTCACTTACTAATCATGGATGTTGAAAGAAGCTACTCACTCCATGTTTTTTGCCTCAGACCCTTCAGCTCTATATTTCATGATGAGTTTCCCTGAGTGAAATAAAGTATGAAGTATGCAAAGATCTAACAATGTTAGTTGTTTACTAAGACTGTTCATATTCTAGCTCCTCAGCCAAATGTCTTCATTTGTGCTTGGCTACTATGTTCCTGTCATAGCCTCCTGCCTTTAAGAAATAATGAATCTGTTTTAGAACATCATGTGGTGTGTTTGTAGATGATTCAGTCACAGATCAAGTGCATTTAACGTTCAAAGGGGCACAGGCGAGTGCTGTCCTCCTCTGGTCACCTCCTTTGATCAAAAGCTGACACAGGATTTCTATTCAGTCTCTGCCATGCTTGCTAATTGTCCTCTGCCTGATGATCAAACTGTATCACCAGTTCAAAGGCTCTGTTGGGGAAAGGCAAAGTCGCCCACTCTTCAGTTATTGGGGCATCAGCCCACAGACGTTGGATAAATATTTAACCATAAATCTTGACCACACACCATCTTTTTTTTTTTTTATATCACCAGACAGTACCTGAGTAGGAGGCCGGTGATCAGAGCTCCTTCCTGTAACAGGCAGAGAGCCCTCTGGCTAGAGGGGTCAGGTCCCAGCCTCTTTCCTCTTCTTTAGGTTCTGATGTCAGATTTATGTTTATCTGTGAGTCAAGAAGAATGCAAGTGGCTGGAAGCAGATCAAAATATGAAATTTTAATTTTAGGGTAAGGGCTGACTCACATTTGTTTTTTAGACATATTTCCTTAAAGTGCTTTTTTTATAGCAATTTGTTTAAAGGAAAACATACTTATGCTGGTGTCTTCATTTTAGCAATGCAAGCAATTTTAACATGAGATGGCCATATTATAACTTTTCATTCAAGTGAGATCTATACACCATGAAGTGCTCATACCATAAGTGAACAGTTCATGAGCTTGCATAAATGTAATGCATGTAACAAGTTCCCGGGTCAAGGTCATTACCTGAATTCTGTAAACCCTTTTTTTCCCCCTTGAAACTCTAACAATGACACTAGCCTGACTCCTGACAGCATAGAGCAGTGGTGTCTGTTTTATCCTTTACAGAAACAGAATCAGTGTGTATAGCTGTCTGACCTTCTTCACTCACAGTTTATGAGATTGATCCATCTTCAGCACAGCAATGGTTCATGCCTCTTCATTGGCAACCTGGCATTTTGTCACAATACCACCAGCACATTTTAGCCCCTTCTCCCTTTCTTTTTTCTTTCTTTCTTTTTAATTTCTTCCTTCCTTTCTCTCTTTATATCTTCTTTCTTTCAGTGGAGATTGAATCTAGGCCCTTGTATATTTGAGGCAAGTAATCATCCCATGAGCCACATCCCCAGCCCTCTTTTTACTTTTTCTTTTGAGACATGGTCTCACTAAGTTTCTGAGGTTGCCCTTGAATTTGCCATCCTACTGCCTTGGCATCCAGAGCAGCTGGGATTATAGGCTTGTGCTACCAGACTGGGCCTCTTCTACGGATGAGCATTTGGGCTTTTTCTAATTATTACAGATTCAATGGTGTGCCCTGCTAGCTCATGGCCTGTGGTAACTCATCTAGAAGGGGAGTTGCTCATCATAAGGTCGCGTGGTACTCAGCTAGCTGTGATACATTCAGCTAGCTGTGATACATTCTGCCAGAGTTACAAAAGGCCAGAAGCAATTTACATTTCCACTAGCTTTGTATGAGAATTCTTGTGGCTCTATACACTATGAAATCTGCTTTATAATAAGGCAGACATGTAAGTTAACGCAAATGGAACCAGTTTAACCCTTCAGAGTAACATCCAATCTGTGTATTAAATACACTCGTTTTTTTCACCTAGTCACTCCCAACTTGTTATGTAACCTTAGTCAGCTTGCTGACCTCCATTCATCCTCCCTTAATCCAACCAGTCAAAAGTCCCCCTGAAAACACTGTTCATTTATTTGTCCTGCTAGAATGTTGTGAGTGTTAATAAATTGGTGTTTCCAAAACAAATTCCATCCATCCTGCCTTGCGGAATATATATCTGAACCCTCCATGTAACTGAAATAGCAGTCAGCCCGGATGTGCTCTGTAGCTCTGCCCTTTGTAAACATCACATCTTCAGAGTGATGAATGCAATTCAGAATCAAATTTTGGTCCCAAAGAAAAAGAATTCTATATTCTCCTGCAGGTTTTAGAAGACAGAACCGTGCTTTTAAAGTTATAAAGCATTTTGTAACTATAGGCGTTATTTGAGTAAAAGGAGCTAGAAAGAAAATTCAGAGGGTATTCCCCCCCCCCAATATCTATAAGAGATTCATACTGTAGAACCCAGGTTCCAGCATCCCGTCTGTGTAATGGGTACTTTGACAAGTTGATTAGGCAATCTGTGTTACCCAGATCTAGTTTATTTATTGTTTTTATTTTATGTGTATGAGTGTAATGCTTGTATACTGGTAGGTGCACCCATGTCGTGCACCCGCGGAGGTCAGAAGACAGCATCAGATACCCTGGAACTGGAGTTATGAACGGTTGTTAGCCACCATGTTCTGGGACTCGAACCCCGGTTCTCCGAAAGAGCAGCCAGTGCTCTTAACCGCTGAGTTAATCCCTCCAGATCTAGTTTTTACCCTATGAACGTGCAGAGGGTAGAGATACTGACAGTAGGAAAAAGTAAATGCAGCAAAAGGAATTTATTAATGCCACCTCACCCTTCATCCCAGCCATCCACTGTTGTCCCCACCGGGCAGAGAGGTTTGAGGACCCTAGTTTCTAGATGTCCAGTGAATTACATATGTATTTCTTTCAGAAACTACTAAGCTCGGTCCTTTCCCAGGACGTTTCTGTTTCATCAGTGTCTTCAATCCTCACCCCATCCCTATGCAGTGATCTGGTTTCTGCAATCAGGAACACTGGCAAAGGGCAAGGTTTTCCACCTATAACAGGCACGTGGTACTAAAAGTGGCAGGACAGGCCTTTAGGGACCAGGGCGACCCCTAAAGGTGAGCCGCTGGGTGTGCAGACTGGAGTGGGGAAGCACAAGGGGGCTGGCCGCCTAGCATCGGAGGGTCTCCCTAGCAACGGATGCCGAAGCTCCCCAAGGGCTGGGGCCTCCATGTTGGAGCCCCGCCCACTCCCCAACTCCGTGCCGAGCCGGGTCACCGCTGAGCGCCCGCTGCACCACGCGGGGCTGGGCAGCTTGCAGAGCAGGCGGGCGGACAAGCGGGGAACGGCGGGGGCGGTGCCCAGCCCGCGGGAGGGAAAAGGAGGAGGGACGCGGCCCTACAGAAAGGGGAAAAGGAGGGCCCGAGGGCACTAGCAGCCAGCCGTTCACCGGGACTCACAGGTAAGCGTGTGGCGCCGAGAAAGGGGATCTCATCCCCTCAAGTTCCTGAGACGGAGGCGACAATAGGCGAGGCGGGCTCCGTCATACAGTGAGGTCCAAAAGGGTGACGGTGTCGCTAACCCGGCTCGCGGCTCTGAGCCTGGGCTCCGGGCCGTCCGGAAAGGCAGAGGCAAAGCTCGGAGCCCAGTCCCACGGGTCCAACAGTGGGCAAGTACGTGAAGGGGGCTCCAGTGACGGGATTCCGGAGGTGGGTGTGAGAATCACCAAGCTTTAAAGGCTCTCCACCCGTCTGGGAAAGGGAGCCACAAAGCTACTCTCGAGGTCAGTCTACAACACGCGACTCCCCGGGACTCGGTTTACCACACCCGGCAAGTAAGTGGGTGCTACGGTGCCGCAAGAGAATGGACCCTCCTTGGACTCGGGACAGCTGGGTCCCACCAGCAGGTGGGACCCGGAACAGGTGGCGATTGGATGGACCCACATCCCAGAGCCAGGGGTGATCATCATTAGGGAAGAGGCTAGTGGTCTCCGGGTGAGCATGCTTCCACAGGAGCCTGAATTTTCAAAGCTCCAGAACCATATACAAAGTGAGGTAGAGAAAGAGAGCTGAGCTTCCTAGTACAAGCTGCTGAAGCGGGAGACTGAGGTCTTCTGTGGCTGCTTCAGCGATGACACTTCTAGTCTGGGCTGGCACATATGTATGCATCCCTTGGGGAGCTTGTTAAAATGAGTTCTGATTCAGTAGGTCTGGGGTGGGACCCAAGAGTCTGCATTTCGGTCCAAGTTCCCAAATGCTACTGCTGCCTCATGGACCACACTACGTGCCAGGCTCTATTACAACTACTTTTTGTCCAACAGGCTGAAAAGCTTAGGGAAAGTAAGAGATCAGGAGACAACACAAAGTCCCATGACTTTCCAAACCTATCTCTAACCAAGACACACACGAAACATTTTACTTTTCTTATTGACTTTCTAGCCAAAGACATAATCTGATAGAACCTGCGGGCTTCATGGGCTTGCAACCTACCCTTGGTTTAATGGCGCAGTAATTCTTCAGAGCTTTTGAACAAAGGACTCCGCGTTTTTATTTTGCACTGGACTCCACAAATTATATACTTTATCCCGTCTTGAAACTTTAGGTAGAAAAAGAACCATATCTTTGATTAGGGTTCAACCTGGTGGGTGATATTGATTAAAGATTAATTAATCTAGATACTCTGCGGTTCTAAATCTTTCTCAACTTCTCTTTGGCTAGCTTAAGTAAGCTTATGCGTGTATAACCCCAGTTATGTATGGTCTGACAGAACTTGTCGTTTTATTAATGCTAATGGTTACCAGTGCATTAAGAGCATAATTATGACTAGGCTTGGTGGTACACACCTGTTGAGAATCCCAGCTCTTGAGAAGTAGAGGCAGGAGGATCCGGAGTTCAAGATCATCTTTGCCTACATAGTGACTTTGAAACCAGCCTGGGCTACACCAGACCCCATTTCAAATAAACAGGGAAAAAAAAAGATTTTGCAAAAAAGAGCGCCGAATTATTAGTCTATAATACAATTAAGTTTAATGTAAAATTAACCAAAAAGATGTGCTATTTCCAAAGTATCTGAGGAGTCTTTAGTGTCTCATAAAATTTTGCTTAGGCGCTATCTAGAAGGAGCCGAACATTGACTGTTTGCATGGCTCAATGCAAAGCTGGAAACTAAAAGGCAGGCAAATTTTGTAGCTCTTCAGGGGTATTGTTTTACAGGGCTTCAGCACCATACCAGGCCTAATCAGATTCCCTTTTGCTTTTATCATTCGAAAGTCCCAGCAAGGTGACTTTCATTAAAAGGGGGATAGAGCAAATAGCTAGCGAAAAACATTGAAGAAATACAAGGGCCAGCATCTGTGTTTTGTCTGTGAATAATTCTTGCCCCAAACCTCCTCAGATTCCAGGTGTGTGTACTTTTCTGGAGGAAAAAAAAATGTTGGAAATACTGAAAAGAAAAAAATCCAACTCTAATTATGGATATGAGTCTGTTCAGCAGCAGGCAAAAAAGTCTGAGAAATGGAATTTCATTGGTGGGTTTGGCAGGGAAAGGAAAGCTGCTGTTTTTGGTACCGTGAGGCGCCTTCCAGAAATGGCAAAGTCAGTTTGCTCAGGTGTTAGGGAGAGCCAGCAAAAAGGCTGATTTTCCATGGCAAATGCAGTCATTCTGGGAACTCAGAGGGGGGATATCATGACCTATGTTATTGATGCTTTCATAAATCGTGAAGAGCACCATTAACTTTAAAATTTCAGAGTGGAGAGTTGTTTTGCTATGCTAAGAGTTCCAAATATTCAAAGAGTTTCCGACTTAAATAAAAACCAGGGAGTGGGCTTCTGTGTCTCACGTAGAAAAGTACCAGTGTCAAGATAGAAAATAAATGTTCATTCAAAAATACTTGGGGCTTCAAAAACACGTAGATCTTTAATCTGTGTGAAACTTACTTGAGGGTATGGTGGGAGGTGATGTAGTTGAAACATTTGAGGGAAATAATCATCATAAATCCCTTAAAAGGTTGTGATGAACACGTCCATTTTTACAAATCTATTTAATTCTTGAGTCTACTTCATGTTTTTTAAATTGAAGTAAGATTTATTTACAGTAAAACTCATCCTTTTTAGTGTCAAAACATAGAACTACAACACTCCAAAAACTTCCCTATTGACTCTTTGTATTCAACCTCTCCCACTACCCTCAGCCCCTGAAAATCACTGATTTATTTCCTTTTCTTATAATTTGGTCTTTTCCAGACTATTCCATAAATGAAATCATATACTATTGTCGCCTTCTAAATCTGGCCTCTGTTTCCTAACTTAGTGGGATTTATCTATATTGTTGTGTACTCCCATTACTTTTTCTTTTTATTGCCAAGTAGTATTCCATAGTTTATCCACTATACAACTCTAGCTGACTGTGAAAAAGTAAGCATTCACATACAGCTTTTCGCACTTGATTTAATATCTAGAAGTAGGGTTTTTTTTTACTTTTTGTTGATGCTTGCCTTCTGATTATACATTGAAACCATTATTATCTAGAGTCATTATTAATAATAAGGACTTATCATTGCTTCTGTTTTTGTGGTTGCTGCTATTGTTGTTTTTGTCTTTTGGTTACACATTTATATCATTCCATCTTATTTTATTTATGGTGTGTTTTGAGTACATCACTTGTGTCTTTCTTAATCATTACTCTAACTAACATACATAATACATCACAGTCCATAAGGAATTCCATTGTATGCCTATGAGCAAAGTATTAAAAAAAACTACTTCCATTTATATCCTTGCTTTATTATTATTAGTCTTATTAGGAGTATTACTTTAGCTATTCTCGTGGGTTTGTAATGGTATGTCCTTGTGACTTTTGTCTCTGCCCTGCTCCTTGGTCATTAGTATATATTCTGTGAAGTGTCCGTTTTTGCATTCCCCCAGAGTGTTTGATTATTGAATCATGGGTTCTTCATATTTAAGATACAAGTTCTCTGTCAGTTATACATAGGGCAAATAGCTTCTTTAAGTTTGTGGTCTGCTATTTAATTTTCCTAATGATATTACTTTGAAGAGCACAGGTTTTAATTTCAATAAAAGTCTAATTCATCAATATTTTTCTTCAATGGACAGTATTTTTAGTAACCAGCATAATAAATATTTGTCTACCGCAAGATCACCAAGACATTCTCTAGTGCTTTCTTCTACATGTTTTATTATTGCTTGATCACTTATATATAGGTCCATAACTATGAATTGCAGGCTAATTTTTATGTGAATAACGGTTAACGTTTGTGTTAGACATATAGATATTCAGTTCCAAAACCATTTGGTAGAAAGATTCTCCTCGCCTTCCGCTATATTCCCTTGATCCCTTTGCTGCAAATGGACCGTATGTGTGGGCCTGTTTTGATCTTCCCAGTGAGTTCCTTTTAGCTCAGTGACTATACCTACCTTCATACCACACTGTAGGTCTTATGCACTATTTTACTTTTTGGAGACAGGGTCTCATGTATCCTAGGATTACCCCAAACTTCAAACTTACTATAGAGCCAGGTATGATCTCGAGCTTCTGATCCTCCTGCCTCACCTCCCAAATGCTGAGATTACAGGCATAATTCATTATACCCCAGGTTTGTAACAATGCCGCAGACAGAACTCAGAGCTTGTCACATGCTAGGTGAGCACTCTATCAACTGTGCACAACATCCCCAGCCATCTTATACATTCTTTAGGTGAATTTCTAGATTGTTTTTTTTTTTGGTGTGTAATTTAGCTTCTTTTAGAAATTTCATCTCCTCATTACTATGCTGCTGAGTTGGAAGGCTATTTAATTTTTTATAGCTCTATCTTGCAATCAAGCTATCTTAGTGAGCTTTTATTCATTTTTTGTATCTCAGCTGCTTACCATAGATTTTCCTTTTTAAAAGATTTATTTTATTTTTAATTATGTGTATGTGTGTGCACATGTGTGCAAGTGCCAATGGAGGGCAGAGGTGTCGAATCCTCTGAAGCTGGAGTTACAGGTGGTTGTTGGCCACCTGACATAGGTATTGAGAATCAAATTTGGGTCCTCTGGAAGAGCAGTACATGCTCTTAATCACTGAGCAATCTCTTCAGTTACAGATTTTCAAGGTAAACCATAAAATTGCCTTTGAATGGCACCAGTAAAAGGATCTGTCTCCCAGTAGTTTTGCCACATTTTGTCTTAGTGACCAGGCTTCTAGAAGAATATTGATTGGGTAGTCGATTCTGATTTGGGTTGGAAAGTTTCTAACCCTTTGCCATTAAATGTTCCTTTTGCTATAAGAGCTCTGATACACTTATCTTTAGACTATTTCTCTATATTTTAACTTGTTGAAAGTTTGAATAATTTAAAATTGTTTTGTTCTGCTTGGAATTATTTTATTCCCTGAAAGCGTAACAGACTTATGGCCAGTGAGTCTTTTCTAACTTTAAGGGTTCACTTTTCATTTCTTTAGGCTAGATTTAAAGTGAATGGCTTTATTTAGAAATATTATGAAAAGCTACCCATGGAGAATTTTTATACTGTTCTCATGGAGGGTTGTGGGGGACAATGACGGAGGAAATAAAGGGATCAATTCAAACCTACACATGTATAAGTATGATAGCTTTGCAGTGACTTTCAGAATTCTCTGCCTACCATACCCAGTGAAACAATGCTTTTCTTATATTTCGACCCTGTATAAACATACATGTGTATAATTGAAACAAAACCTCACAAAGTACTGTGCATTGTATTCTAATATTTTGCTCTCTCCCATCTGTTCTGTTTCGTTTCAACATGGTGGTGACCTAAGTTGATTTTACTGTCCTTTCTTATGATTTCATGACACATAGTTTGTAATAAACTGCTTTATAAAGCTTTTCTGTGCCAGAGACATGACTCAGCACTTAAAGGCACCTGTCATACAAGCCCGATGACATGAATTTGTTGCTCAGAATCCAAAGCAGGAGACAACCAACTCCAGAAGTTATCCACTGAATGCCATGCCGCATGGAGTGTATTTTGGTGGAAACAGTTCATTGACTAGCAGTCACTCCTTCGATATCTATTACATTTCTGACTCGGTGACAAATACAATGGTACCTGATGGCTGATATTTTCTGAGTAAGTCCTCTCTTTCTTCTTTGCTTGTACAAGTTCATTTAATCTTCTCAACGTCCTAAGGTAAACATGTTGTTACTTTACAGAAGAAGAAACTGAGGCATGGAGAAGTTAAGTAACTTGTCTAAGGTCATACAGAAGGCAGGACATGAATCTAAGGTTTGATTTCAGAGCCTGTGTGCTTAATACTCCCAGCAGAATAACGAGCGTATACAATCCCCACACTTTTATCTACATGTTGTATTTCTGGCTTTTGTTCTTTTTAGCATAGTGGTTGTCAACTCAGGGAGCTTTCTGGTAATGTCTGGAGACATTTTTTGTTGTTGACGCCATAACTAGCATCTAGTGGGTAGAAACCATGGCTGATGATAAATGTCCTAGAATGCACAGAATACTCCCAGTGTTCCAATGAAGAATGATCCCTGCCCAAATGTCAGTAATACTGAAGTAGAAAAACTTTGCCTTAGCACAGTGCTTCTTAACGTGGGCTGCCTGTTAGAATCATGTGAGTAAGGAGTTTAAAAACTAAACAGCAATGTCTGGGGCCAATGTTTGACATTAATGAACTTCCATGTACCTTCAGCAATCCTAGTGTATCTGCTTTCCACTTCTACACAAGAACTCTTTTCCACTTTCGTTTACTTCCTCGGCACTTAACTTGAGCTCATTAGACAGGAATCTTCTCATATTTGCACCAACCAAAATTTCAACATACCCACATTTGTCCAAATACTCACAGTGTTCCCCTTTGTTTCTGTGAAACTGTGTATAAGCTGTCTCCATTGTGCCTGAGTTATGTCTTTTCTGAGTCCTGGACCTGGGGTTCTTTTTGTTCTTTTTTTAACTTCCTCCTTAGAAATAATTTTTAACTTTACAAATTGTAAAAGGTTAAAACAGAACAAAGACTACTTATGTAGTGTTTACCCAGAGCCATCTCATGTTAACATTTTACCCCATTGACCTTATCAGTTGCACTCTTACACTGTCCATATTTTTTGAACCACTGGAAAATAAGTTACAAGCTTCATGACCCTTTACTCCCAAATACTTCAGTGTAAGTTTCCTGACAATATGAATATTCTCTTATGTTACCATAGTACTGTTATCAATTCGGTAAGTTTAACATTAATAAGATGCTGTTATCTGATCTACCATTTTTATTACAATTTTGACACTAGACCCAATGATATCCTTTAAAGCAGTTTTCCTTCTAGTACCAGATTTGGTTTAGAGTTATTATTTCATTTAATTGTGCTGTCTCAGACGCTTTCAGTCTGGAATATTCTCTCTCTCTCTCTCGTTGTAAAGGGCATTAACATTTGAGATGAATACAGAGACTGTCCCATGTATTTGTTTGTTTATAAGACTCCCGTATCCCAGGCTGACTTCCAACTCTACCTAGCTAAAGATGACCTTGAATTTCTCATCCTCCCACCGTCACCTCCCAAATACTGGGATTACAGATGTGTGCTACCATCAGCCCTGATTTCTGCAGTAATGAGGATTGGGCCCAGGGCTTCGTGAACGCTAGGGGAGCACTCTACTGAGCTATCTTCCCAGTTTTATCCTTTAGTTTTTTTTTTTTAAATATGCTTTTATTGTGTGTATGTGTGTGTATATATGCATGTGGTATGTACATGCTGTGGCATGCATGTGGAGGTCAGAAAACTCAGGTTATCAGATTTGGCAGTAGATTCCTTTACCTGCTTAGCCATCTCACTGGCCCTCCATCCTTTATTAAGATATAACAGCTACCACTTATGTTTGTCTGATGTTTCTTGTCATCAGACTTAGGCTATGCATTTGAGGCTAGAATATTGCACAGAAGATAATGTGTCTGTGTTGGGGTATGGCATCTTGGAGGCCTATGACATCTATCTTCTCCTTGTTGGTCATGATAATTTTGAATACCTGGTAATGGTCTGTTGTTTTGTTTCCTCACTCTATATTTACAGTTACTGTCTTTTTCCTTCCAAATCAACAAGCCTCGGGAAGACACAATATTCTGCTCCTTGTTAATATTTCTCTCTAGCTTTAGCATCATGCAATGATGATTTTTGCCTGATCAATCTTTAATGTGATGGTTGCAAATAATGATTTTTCTAACTCTAGTTAGTCTAGGCAAGAGCCATGCTGTCTCCTTTACTTATTTATATATTCCTTTATTTATTATTGATATAAACTCATCAATTCCTTGTTTTTCCAAAGGTTTATAATTTATTGAAATACTTAATTAGTTTGACTGCACAATTGTGATGAACTTATTTTTTTCCTTGTACTGGAAATTGAACCCAGAGCCTTGAGCATGTTAGGAAAGTGCTCTATCACTGAGCTATTTCCCCAGCTCTTGAACTTAATTTTCTCTTCTGTTTCCTTCTCTCTTTAATGAACTTCTTTCTTTTCTGGCTCGTTCTCATCAGCCTAGACTTATGATCTCATATCTACTCTGTAACATCTACTCTCTCCCTTAGTTCTACTTCCTCTTCTCAGTTCCTGATGTGTTCTACATTGCTTCTTCTCTTCTACACACTCTCCTGAGATGAACCCATCTGATCCTATGACTTTCCATAAGTGCCAATACCCCCAAGCATGGCCTTTTCCACCAACCAGTATTTACTCTGCATGGATATCAAACAGGCATATCAAAGTTAACATTTCCAAAGCAAAATATCTATTGTCTATTCCCCTCACAAAGAATCTGTTCTTTCTCAGTGAAACTCGTCTCTGTGAAACTACCATCCATTCAGTTGTTTAAACTTCAGACCCATAAAGTTCATGTCCCATGTCATCTCATCAGCAAATGTTATCAATTTTCCTTCCAAAATAAATCCCAAGTGTTCCTGCTTCTCTATCCCCATCTCATCATCATATATTATCACACCACTATCTGTTTCATAGATAACTGCAGTGGTCTCTTATAATGTACTATACACACAACAGTTAGAAGTTCTTAGATGCACTAATTGGAGCATGCCATCCCTGTGCCACCGGATTATTGTGTTCTCCCATGCCTTGCCCTTGCTGTTGATCCTGCTGTTTCTCTCTCTTCCTTCCTCTCTTCCTCCTTCCATACTTCCTCTTTTGAGTCTGTCAGTGCATCAAGCTTCTTTTTTGACCTTTAGTACTAACTGTTCTCCTTGGAATGTTCTCGTTGTGCTGCTCCGTCCATCTTTCTACAGCTGGTTCATCATTCAGCTATCCATTTAATAGCACCTCTTTGATGAGCTAACCTAAAATAGATGTAAAGTCACCCTTCCTCTTGCTTTAATTCTCAGTACTGCACTTTACTGAACATTAGATTCCTTGTTTATTTTTATTTTTATTGTTCTTTATCCTTAGTGTCTACAATAGTATTTGGTATATAGTAGGCATTCATGAAATACTTGGTAAATGAATCATATATTTACAGTGTCTAAAGTGATTTTGAGCATATGAATGATGCTCAGTAAATTTTCTCTCTCTCTCTCTCTCTCTCTCTCTCTCTCTCTCTCTCTCTCTCCCTCTCTCTCTCCTCTTACTATTTCTCTTGCTTTAGCCTCTCCAGTGCTAGAATTACAAGTGTGTGTTAGCACACCCAGGTTAAATGTTCTCTTTTCCTCGTTGTACACCCCTGTATCTGGAGTTAGTCTAAAAGATTCTGGTGAAGACAGGGATTTAATATATTCATCTTTATTTGATGGTATCCTAATAAAGGTTTCTAGGCAAAGGGAAATTATATTTTACCAAGAAAAAAAAAACAATGCTAGAATTCCAGAGATCACCAGTGTTACATTTTTCAATGAGGGACTTTCCTGGTCCTCCTAAATATAAGACTTGTTCTCAGATTTTAAAAACGTGGCATGCTGACCTTGGGATTCAAGAACGTATGCTATTTATTTATTTACTTATTTATGTAAGGGTACATGTGCCACAGCGGGCATGTGGAAGCTAAAGGACAACCTTTGGAAATCAGCTCTCTTCCTGAACAATGTGGGTTTCAGGGACTGAACTCAGGTTGTCAGACTCAGCTCAGCAGCAACAGCCCTTAGTATCTACAGCCATGTTGCTAGTTCTCCAGCATGTAAATTATCAAAATGTTCCATTCTGGAGGCCTGCATGTGAGTGCTAGGTGAGAAGAAGGGGATAACAAAGGAGTCTATCTTCTTCACATTTTTTTCTATTACCATTGTTCATTTTAGCATGAGCTCTGGAATAACACAAGTGATAAGTTCCGTGTATGCATGATTGGAATCTGGGGAAAGGACACATTCTCTCTCTCTCTCTCTCTCTCTCTCTCTCTCTCTCTCTCTCTCTCCCTCCCTCCCCCCCTCATCTCCCCCCCCCCTTTGGGTAGTTGGCTGTGTCCCGAAATTCTTAAACTGAGGATATGGGAAGAAAGAGAAGAGAATTGAGAGGTTGTATGCTGAAATATTTTTCCTTTTAGTTATGATCTGAAGAATAACAATGTATTTTGCTTTTGTCTTCTGGTGCTGGGGATCAAATCCACAGATTTGTGCTTGACTAAATCACTGAGTTGTATGCTCAGTTCTTAGATGGGTTTTTTATTTTATATTATTTTAAACTCTTATACAGGACTCTCTATGTAAACTTCCAGAAAAATAAATACAAATGAGTTCAACTGGTGATTTTATTGTGTAGATGATTAACCTTTTGACAGAATGTGTAATATGTTTGGGGGTATTTGAAGAAACCATTCTCTTTGACATAGTAGGATTTGGTTTTCTGAATGGAGTCATTATTCATTTGGATAGTATTTATCATGTATACATCACCATTAGTCATTTTCTTTCTAGCTCCCATTCTTATGAAGTAGACAAGTATGTCAAGTAGTATTTCATAGACATTATTTACAGGATGTTCTTTTTTGCCTTGGCTGTGAAAGTGGATGGAATCTTCATGCATATATATTTTAAATTAAGCTTTATTGAATTTCAAATCATATACATTGTAAGTGTACAGCTTGGAGAAATTTCACAAACTGGCCACATCCTTCTCACCAGCTTCTAGATCAATAATCAGACCATGAACAGCCTCCAGATGCCCTCTTCTTATCCTTTTAGCAAGTACCAGTGTCCTGTCTCCAATGCCAAAGATTGCTTCTTCTTAAATTTTATATACATGAGACCAGGCACAGTGGTGCGTGCCTTTAATTCCAGCACTCAGGAGGCAGACACAGGAAGATCTCTGTGAGTTCTAGGCCAGCCTGATCTACATAGTGATTCCCAGGCCAGCTGGGCCTAAAGGGAGACCCTGTCTCAAAAAGAACAACAAAAAAAATTCATATAGATGGTACCAGACAGGAGCTCTGCCTTCTTCCTGTAGATGTTGTTCGTGTCATTCCTGTCCGATACTGTACATATTTGTGGTCACTGCTATCAAGTGCTAACAAGGTCTGACTTCCACAGCTCATCCTTTCTGCTAACGACAGGCTGCTGGTTGGTTTTTACTTACTGCCTCTTGGAAATAACAGTGTGAGGGACGCTCCTGCATATCGTTGGGTGAACACACCTGTGCTTTACTGCCAGAATATTACCTAAAAGAATGCTTTCACTATTTTTAACATTTGCTAGTTATTTTCTTCTGTGAATTCAGTTAGGGTTAGTGGATGTCTTTGGGACATAATTACTACATGTATATTCATATATGACATAGCTTTTTTCATAATTTAAGTTTTAGCATTAGGGGTTTCTTTAAATCTGGTTCTATGCCTGTTTATTCCTTTACTAGCTACCTATATCAAGACACCATTTAAAAATGCCTTGAGAATTTTGATTTGCTTTTTTCTGTTCCTACAAACTCTCTGGTCTTTGTATTTTCATCTTATTTATTTTGAAATAAAATAAAACACCCCCAGCCCTGCTGTATGTGTTCTGCAGATATTGAGGTACAGAGCACCTGAATTGCCCTAGACTGATACAGGCTGATTAGGCACAAATCCCAGGTTTGCCAAGGAAAAGAATAAAGGGCCAACCAGAAGAAAGATGCTGGCTTTCGAGACCAACCATCACAGAGGTATAAAAAGATTTGGAGAAACCAAAATATATTTTATTTTGTTGTGATTATGCCTAGGTCAGAATGTTGACATGTTTCCCTTTTTCCAGCAAATCTGTTTTTTTTCACCAGCTGTAACTGAACAAATCCACTCCTTTTTTTCGGTTGTTCTGAGACACCAGCTATATGTACTTACTATGTTGAGAAAACAATTAGAAAATAATATTACTTACAGTGGCACTTTTCACATTGCAGCGTGCACAGTAATCACCAGGGAATCTTGTTAAAATGCAGGTGATAATTCAGCTGCTCTGGGCTAGGCCCCAAGATTTCTGTGTTTCACTTACTAGGGGATGCAGGTGCTGTTTATGGGAGACCATGCTTAGAGTAGCAAACCCAGCAAGGGGCAATTTATTGGCCTTCTGCCCATTTATGATGATAAACGTTCCTAGCCAAGAGCCTCTCTGGGATAAAGAACAAGGCTGTGTGCTGTGTGCATTACCACAGCAAATGAAGCCCTGTGTGTCTGATATATTTCTTTTAACCACAAATAGCTACTTCTTTCAAAACCCTGTCACCTGGTTTCTCCTCAAATGTATCAAACACCTGAAGAGAAACCACTAAATTCCTTAGAGATCTACCATCCCCTACACACACATGCACTGACATAAAGAGGTTGAGGCGGACATGAAACCACCCTTTTCTCTAGGTGTATATACCCCCAAATCCTTTGCCTTCAGGTAGCGTAATGCTCAGATTTCCCCAGGCTATGCTCCAGTGCCCCTGACTGGTAACAGACTTGATAATATCCTAATTCCTTTGCCTCCTTGCCCCGTCCCACTTCCGCATTCTCCGTCAATATTTCCTGGGATCACATCCTAAATAAACCAGTTGCTCTCTAATCCAAGCCTTCAAGTTACCAGCTGGAGGGACCCAAATTAAGGCAGGGTTCTGCAAGGCCAACAGTCAGGAAGTGCTTTTGTTCATTTTAATACAATACCAGTTCAAGAAAGCACACTCTAAGAAGGGGTTCACCAGCAGTTATTTTCTTATGTTAGCATGACACTGAACATTCAGATGGCTGAAAATGAGGCCAGTGACAGAGAAAATTCTTCCATGTTTCTGGACTGTTAGGGGATCATGGCCACAGGGTTGGTTTTCTGGGCTCCCAACGAAACAGATTCTTTCTGTCTCCACCCCAGCGTGATGTATCTCTGACTTCTGCCATGTCCTGGCTACCTCTTGTTTCTGTACTCTCCAGAGGCCTCTCTGACTTTCCCTCTTGGGATGAGGAGTCTTTCTTGGACCTTCACTTTACTAAGTGGAGATCCATGATATTAAATTCCCAAGCTGTACCCGCACCTGTTTTTCCAAGCTTTTCATTGGTGGTCACTTCTCTTCCTTGCCTTTTCTCTCAAGGCCGGAAGTGAACCGGAACATTGGCATTCGGCTCTTAGTGCATTTTAGGAAATTTTGTTTCTGTGTTGGTCCTGTCCTTTCCCAATGCTCAGAAGTGTGATAGGATGAACCTTTGCCCCTTAACAACTTGAACTGGAAATTCCCCTTCCTATGATACCTCTCATGTTTGGAACTCACATAAGATAGGAGTGTTGTTCTGACTTGGCACTCTGGACTGAATTTCTCACAGTGATGATGTGGACTTCTGCCAGTGAATTAAAAGTAGCCATCACTGAATTTCTTGAGGGTCCTAACTAGAGACTCTCAGCCTTTTGGATTTGATGGAGTACAGACTATATCAACAGGGCTACTTTTAAGGTAAACAACTGTGAAAACATCAAAAATGAATAGCTAGGTTCTTTGTAATTTTAAAAATATATTTAGTGTTTATTTTTATTTTATGCATGTGTATTGCCTGAATGTATGTAAGTGTGCCCATGTCACGCAGTGTCCACAGAGGTCAGAAGAGATGGCCCAATCTCCTGGAAGTGCAGTTACAGACAGTCATTATCAGCCATGTGGGTGCCAGTAACTAAACCTGGCAAGACCAGCCAGTGCTCTTAACTGTTGAGCCATCTCTCCAGCCTCCCTTCTCTGTAATTATAGAAACCATAGATTACAAATTTCTTAGTTAGCTATCAGAATAAAATATCATAGGCTAGATGGATCAAATAATAAATTTATTTCTTGCAGGTCTGGGGTCTGGAAATTCAAGATCAAGGTGCCCGTGTAGTAGTGTCTAGTGAGATCTCTCTTCCTGGCATGCAGATAATTACTTTCTTACAGTGTTCTCACTTGGGAGGGGGGGGTGATGGGAAGCAGGAAAGAGGGAGGGAAAGAGAGGGGTAAGTGAGGGAGAGGGAAAGGGAGAGTGGAGAGAGAGGGAGAGAGACAGAGAGGGAGAGAGAGAGAGAGAGAGAGAGAGAGAGAGAGAGAGAGGCAAATAAATTCTCTTCCACTTATAAAGCCACAGTTCTGTTGGAGTCGGTCCCCACCCATATGACCTCATTTAACTTTAATCATCTCCTATCTTAACCACCCTTCTCCAAATACAGTTACACTGGGAAGCAGAGTTTCAGCATACGAATGGTGGAGGACACAATTCATTCCCTAGCACTGTTGCAGCTCTCACCTGTTCATCAGAGTGAAGCCTGAAAGGTCCACAACTTGAGATTCATTTTCTTGGTTTAATGTGTTGTTTAAATGTAAGTGGACACAGAACCTGGATGATGCATGTTGGCACCCCTATACCCCCAGATCAGGGTTCAAAAAGTACGAGGTCATTAGATACTTACAAGTTGGGACTGGGCCCCACCTAGAGGACATACAGGGTACTACTTGGCACTCTGGACTGAATTTCTCACAGTTGATGATGTGGACTTCTACCAGTGAATACTGCCCTGTAGATTAAAAGTAGCCATCACTGAATTTCTTGAGGGTCCTAACTAGAGACTCTCAGCCTTTTGGATTTGATAGAGTACAGACTACATCAACAGGGCTACTTTTAAGGTAAACAACTGTTTTCGACTCATTAGCTTTGGTAAATCCTGTCCTAGTCCTCACAGTTCTTTTCTCCCCAGTTCCTGCAAAGGAGTACAGTCAGTGCTTTTAATCACTGAACTATCTCTCCATCCCCTGATAATGTTCTTAATGTATGTATTCATTATGCACTTATTTGCATAGAAAAAAACAATAAAATATGTTTCGCCTGTAAAATGTATTTTTTCCGAAATAATTTTTTCATCATTATACTTCTGAAAATTTCACAAAAAAACAATGAAGTAAAAAAATTTACCAGCAGAGTTAGGGTCTTAGTGTATACTAAGAAGAAAGTAGTTTTCCTCCTGCTTTAGAGGCAGTGCATTTGGCAGCAGAACTTATAGCTATGAACAGCTTACAAGCAAAGAACCACTTCCCAGTGTTTTTAAGTATGGACTGAACAGCTCTAACCAAATATCTAAAGTTCAAAATGATGCAAAAATCTGAAGGGTTTTTTCTTTGAGTTGCCTACATGAGGTCCAAAATGTTCTAGACTTTGAAGCATTTGGGGTTTCAGATTTATTTTTGTACTAGGGATGCTCAGCAGGTAAAATCTTATCTATACATTCTAAAATGGAAATAATTCAAAACTTGATGCACTTCTAGTCAGATAAGGGATATTCAGCCTGAATTTCCATTTTGATTTTTAAAGATAAATTTTTTTCTTCCAATGTTGTATCTGAAGCTTAGTGTGACAGAAAATATAATCTACTAGTCTTGCCCAACGTAGACTCTAGAAGGAAAGAGGATGAGAGGAACAGAGAAGAGGACCCTAGTGAAATGGAACATTCTCCACCTTGGAGCTAAGGTTCTCTGGCAAGCTGGCACATTGTGTCTTAATAGAAATGATCATATATATCACACTTTTTATTTGCTAACTTTCTTTATAATAACTAGCAATTTGTTATCTGTGTCACAGTCTCATTTTATGAATAGAATTTGGTCCCTTATGTGTTTGCTTCAAGACTCTGTTACAAACTTGTCACTGTTTAAAATTTCCCCATTTACATTGGGAGTTGTTCCAATGCCTGCCAGTATGAAAGGTCCAGAGAAGGCATAGCTGTGTCTCTTTTGCTCTTACTCGCCACTGTGTTCTTAGTGCCTCACATAGTGCCTGGCATATGGTATTTACTTAAAATAAATATTTGTTGACTGGGAACGTTCCCAAGCAGGCCAAAGCAATCACCCTTCACGCAATGGCAGTGTCCTGCTACCAGGTTCAGGGTTGGTTGAATCCTGAGCAGAGTGAGAGAATGAACCCTCTCTCAAAGGCCCCAAATTCCTCTAACAAGACAGACTTATTAATTCAACCATGTGAATTGCTTTAAAGTACAAATGCCTTTTGCAATAGGATTTTCACACTAAGGGATCAACTGCAGGGATTAGCTGTTCCATTGGTATTATTTGGGGGTGAAGAGAATGGCATGGTGAGAGATGTTGGTAAAGGACTACATAAGGTAGGCTGGCCAAGGAGAGAAGATAGTAGAAGAGCCATGCATACCGCAAACAGTCTTTTTTAGAGAAGCACAATCTACCCACAGGCTATGGATGGGTATGGAACAGTTACCAGAGTATCTGGTACATCTAATCAAGCAAGGATGACACTGACAACTATGGACTCTATGCCAAATGCTGGGATGAGCACTTTTCCTTTACTGACTGGCTACCTACTCTCATTAGATTTGAGGACACAAAGGTGACAACGATCCCCCATTTTACAAGTGGAGAATCTGAGGTACAGAGTCAGTAGACACTTTATCCTGTAACTTGTGATAGGCTCAAATTATATATTCATTATTATTGTCATGACCCAGCAAAAACATCTTGCTGCATCCCTCTGTCTTTATTTTTCCATATATATATATGTATGTATGTATGAAAAGGCTTTGGCAGTTCTGCATCTGTTGGTCATCGTTGAACTGGGAATACAGTTCATTGGTAGACACCATGCTTTATATGCACTGAGGTCCTTGGTTCAATCCCCAGCACCACAATAGTAACAATGCTAATACTGCTAATAATAAAGATAATTAAGCATTATTATAATAAAATGACTAGAGGCAGATTATCTTGCTTATGGGAAGTCAGTTTCAGAAGCAGGCATTTTGAGATATAGCAAGCTTGTTTTTACTTGCATGAACAAATTACATCTTATTCAGGCAGAACCATTTTCATATGAAGTAGTGCTCTTAACCTCTTCCTATCTAAAATACTTCTAATTTTAATTACTACAGTGAGCATTTACTGAGTCCCAGGGATTATCTCATGTATTCTACATGTATTGATGAGTGTGTGTGTGTCCTAACAGCCAGGAGACAGATACTATTTCTATATTCCCAATTGATAGATGAAGAAACTGAGGCCCATTTTGTAGATGAGAAGCTGAATTTACCTGAGGTTTTAAGGGCAACATGTAGCAGAGTCAGAATTGAAATGATGCGGGGACTTAGGCCCCTTAAAATGTTTTGCCATCTGCTTCATGAAGGGCACAGAAAGCTTTCAGATGATACTTAGTGATATTCACAAGGACTTAGGAAGTTACTCAGCAGTCTTTCCTGAAAATCCCACCAACCATCCCTCGATGTTCCCATTGTTCTCCATGACTTTGTTTTGCTCCATTATTTTGGGGAGGTTTTTTAAAAGTGTGTGTGTGTGTGTGTGTGTGTGTGTGTGTGTGTGTGCATGTACGCTTGTTTGTCTGTGCACCACAGGCATGCAGTGCCAGTCGAGGCCAGTTGAGAAGGTAAGAGATCCCCTGGAACTAGAGTTACAGGCATTATGAATCACCTAATTTTGGTGCTAAGAACTCAACTGGAGTTCTGCAAGAGCAGCAAGTGCTTTTAAGTGCTGGGCCATGTCTCCAGCTCCTATGGGGACTTTTTTTGAGATAGAGTCTCATTATGTAGCTCAGGCTGGCCTTAAGTTTGTAGCAATTCTCCTGCCTCAGCCTCCAGGGTTCTGGGATTGCAGAAGTGTATCACCACCCCGGCAATTATTCTTTTCTTTTTTGTTTCTCTCAGTGCTGTGGCTTTACGTGCCAGGCATATGCGCTGCCATTGAGCTGGACTCCCAACTTTTCAACCTCACCCTTTCCAAAGAGAAACTGGAAGACAATGGAAAGATTTTGTCTTATAGTCACTGTAAATTTTTATTTTATTGTAAAATTTCTCATCGGTGCCTGAGACTAACCTCTATGAAGAGCAAAACAATGTTTTGTTTCACTCTCATCATTCTGACTCTAGTTTTACCAGTAAAATGTTTTTATCATTTCATATGCAAAGTAGCAGAACACAGATTGTTGGCCAGGTCTGGGGTCAGAAGGGCTACTGTGAGCTGTCTCTAGAGAACGGTGTCTCTACTGTGATGCTTACTAGACACACATAGCATTTTTATTTTACCTGGCACATAAAAGTCACCCCATTCTTCCCTGCAGTGTACTCAAATAAGTTACGGGCCTTGGAACAGTTAGGCTCAGAGCATCTCACAGTTCCTGCAGAGTTTGGGGTCCAGTGGTGAGTGATTTGCTTGGTGAGTAGCTCAAACCCATGCCATTGGCTCCTGTTTTCTCAAAATATCTGGGGAGTCGGTCTTTTACTGCAAGGGGAAAAAAATAATAGTCCCACACCAGTTGGAACACCCCAGTTTTGGAAAAAAATGGCTTTAAAAAGTGCCGCGAAGCCACCCATGCTGCATCAGTGCTGGGGGTCATATGAGAAAAGACAGTGTCCAGACGCTTGTGGGTGGTAGGAATTTTATGGTCTGTTTGTGTGTCCAGTTTTGCAATCTTCAGAGGACTCCCTTCAGGCTGTCAATGAGACCCATTGAACCTGACAAGTTACTGTTTGCCAGGTCTCCTGGAAAAACACACTGAAAAACTCTCAGAGCTGGGTGGGTCAAAGAGGATAGGACTAAAAAAAGAAGAAGAAAATGGATGGCTCTGTTTTGGTATAGGGCCAGAGCTTGATGCTACAGCCAAGTTCCCTGGTGATAGAGGAGTTTCCACTGTCGGAGGCTTCCCGTCCTGGCTTTCCCCACCCTACCTTACACCATCCAATATTAAAAATAACTCCACTTCCGGTGTAGCCACATCAGATCATTTGAATGCGTTGTAAGCAAAAAGAGCAGGTAGTATTCATGCTTTAGGAGAGAATGCCCTTGATGAAGATGGCAGGGCCATAATTGGGAGATTTCCCCAGATGTGGGTAAGCTGAATGGAACAGCAGCGACTTCCCTCCCCGCACTCAGATTGCAATTTTTGCCCCCATCATATTAGGCATGGACCGCTGATGGTGCCAGTTTTGCACTGCTGATACCTGCTTTATTTTCTAGTTGTTTCATGTGGAATGGTATAAAAGGGGAAAGCTGTAAATGACATTAGCTGTAGAGAAATTGTAGTTACGAAGGCCAAGAATATTTTGAGGCAGTATCTCATATAATCTGCACTACATACACTGGCAACTGTGGAATGCTGCCACACTGTGGGGGCTGAGTAGGGGCTATGGATTGGGTTGATGGGGGCGAAGGGCAGGGGCTTTGATTGGAACTTCAGTGCATACCGTGTCACTAGGTTCCTCTGAGCCTTTTTTGGGTCAGATGGAGTCTAGGCAGTGACCAGAACTCTCTCATTTTGTTTTCTTTTGTTCCGTTTGAGACAGGGTCTCCCTATACCCCAATCTGGCCTGGAATTCACTACATAAACCAGGCTGGTCTTGATGTCATCAAGATCTGCCTGCCTCTGCCTCCCAAATTCGAGAATTAAAGGCATGTGCCACCACATCCAACCCATTCTTAACATCTATTACTTTTATCATTGCTATGATCAAAATACCAGACATAAAACAACTTAAAGGAGGAAAGGTTTGTTTTGGCTCATGGTTCGGAGGGCACAGTCCCTTATGGTGAGGAAAGTATGGCGGCAGGAGCAGCCCACTGTGGTGGCCATGAGACCTTGCTCACTTCTGGGCCATCAGGAAGCAGAGAAAAGGAAATGTCAGTGGTCAGTTGGCTTTCTTCTTTTCCTCTTTTTATTCAGTCTAAGACCCCAGCCCATGGGATTAGCCACCCATATTCACAGTAGGTCTTTCCTCCTCAATCCTCTCAGGAAAAGCTCTCACGGACACACCCAAGAGTAAGCATAAATGACCCAAAGTATTTTTAATCTAATTAAGTTGCACCTGAAATTAACCATCACAGCATCCACCCCAGACCCAAGTTCCATCTGTCACCCTTCTGATAGCTTATCACCACCATCACCACCTTCATCCAAGCTGTCATTGTCTTTTACCTATAATACCATAATCATGTCCTCGATGGTATAGTGCAGGGCAAGCCATTGTCCATGGGACAAATCATGACAACTTACCTGTTTCTGTAAATCACTGTTTTATTGGTACATAGCCACACCTTATTCATCTACACATTGTGATGATTTTGTTCTACAATCGTAATTTGCAGTGGAAATGCTACAGCTCATAAAACTGGAAATATTTATTACCTGAACTTTTATTGGTAAGGCTCATGACCCTTAGTGCAGAGAGAATACTTAATTATATTGAATCTCTATTCTTTGCTGAACTTGGTTTCCCATGATATTTTAGATGTGTATACCACGTAAACAAATCTGGAGTCTCCATTTTCTTGATTATATCTTTTACATTGGGTTTTTGTTTTATTGAATTGCTTATGCCTTCAGAATACTGTTTGAAAGTGGAGCACAGAAATCCCAAACTATAGTCCCACTTCTGCTCTATCCTTCTCCAGTCCATTTTCCATGCAACAGCTAGAATAATATTGTCAAAATGAGAATCTGAACAGATTACCCACTGTGTAAAATCCTTCAGTAACTTCTCATTACTCTGTAGAAAAAAAAAACAAAACATGAATCTTTATCTTAGCTACCAAGTCCCAACATACACAGGAGTGGGGCCTTTCCTGCCTCTTCAGTGTCATCTTTCAGTTTTCTTTTCCCACTTCACATCAGTCTTGCCATTCTGCCTTTTCTTACTTCCTTCCATGGATGGTGCTCATTCCCAGCACACTGCCTTTGTATACTGCTTCTTCTACTTGCTATGGTCTTTCTCTCCATCTGTACTAGGCTCATTCTTGCCATTTACTTTTCAAACCTTCCATGACCCCTTGGGCCAAATATCACCATCTTCACCTAGGTTCCAATTGGTTTTCTTTGTAACCCTTATCACAGTTCCAATATTTTATTTCTTGGTGCTAGTCTTTCATTGAATTTTTATTCCCCCCACATAGTATGCTCTCTGAGGGCCCCACTTACCTTGCCCTCTAATGTATCCCCAATCCTTAGTTCAGGACTATGAATTTGTCTTGCAGCTAATCTATAAACATCTGGGAGTCCAGTAAGATAATGTATGCACAAGAATTCTGTCTACTAAAAATCATTGTATAGTGGGAATAGATTATTATCATTATTATTGATGCCAGATGTTGTGGTACACACCTGTAATTACAGAAACTGAGAGGCTAAGAGAGAAGGATCATGAATTTGAGGCCAGCATAGGCTACATAGTAAGTTCTAGGACAGTCTTGGCTACATAGCAAGAGCCTTCCTCAGAAATCCAAAATACAAATCAAAACCCATAAGGAAAAGCAATTCCTTCTCAAAAGGGAGGTTCTGTAAACAGTATAGGTATATAGACATAGGAAGGGGTATAGTAGAAGATACTTGAGGCAATGAAGTCTTACTCTGGTCTTATAGAACACTGCATGGAGAAATCAAGGACCATCCTGGAAATATGTTCCAGAGAGTATACCTCCTGTTTACAGTCCTTGACCATGTCTGTTCATCTGACATTTTGGTGGTCGGTTTGGAAGTAAATGCACCTACAGAAAAAGACAGCTCCTTCAGGGAATTCTAAGGGAGAAAAGGGTCCATTCAAAGCATCAAAAGAACTTAGATATTTATCCAGCCCTGGCATCCAATTTGACCTTTCTAAACATGAATGTCATAACCACAAACAAATGGTGAGTTCCAAGACACCAGGGAAAAGTAAGCTTTCAAAAAGTCTGAGAAAACATCATTCACGAGGGAAAAATAGCAAATCAAAGTAGAAATAAAGCACAGACTGTAAATGTGGTAGAGGGAAGAAAATCGTTTTAAGAAATGACCCTTTCTGGCTTCTGAGTTGTACTGAGTGGTTTGATGTTGTTAGCAAGACAATCTTATTGATTTTCTTTTATTGGTGTAGTAGACAAATAGAAATCTAAGCATTTTACCACTCACAGTGCATTGTTTCCTGTAGTTATAAATATATTCTCTCTTAGCCTGGTCAGCCACATGAAGGATGGGAGAGGGCTTTTTAGATATGCTTCTTAACCCTTGGGTATCTGACATACAAGTGCATTTTCTTATTATACTCTGTGGCTATGAGTAATGGAAAGACTAAAACATATTTAACAGATATCAGTGACAAACAATTCTTTTAGGGAGATTATCACCAGAAAATGCCCTGAGATGGCCTATTGTGTCACACTTCCACCCTATAGTCTGCTGGCCCCAGAGATGGCCCACTTCAGGGCCTCCATATCATGCAAGGTCTGAAGCATTCCAGAATATATTAATCTATTTTCTTTTACTGTAGTCAAATACCTGAGGCTGTGTAGCTATAAAGAAAGTTGGTTTAACTTCCAATTTGGTAGGCTGAAAGTCCAAATCATATAGTACCAGCACTGGCTAGACCTCTGGCTACATTGTCTCATAGCAGATGGCATTACAATTGCATGTGAGGTAGAGATTACCTCATTAGACAGGAAGACAAAGAAACTTGGCTTGTTGTTTCATAATGAATTCCTCACCAGACCTAACTCACAGGTTCCTTAAGAACTACCTGGATCCCCACTAGGCCCTAACTCTTAAAGGTCTCACTACCTCTTAACATCGTCAAACTGAGTACCAAGTTTCCAACACATGATCCCTAGAGGGACACATGCTAACCATATCCAAACCGTAGTGCTGAGGGAATGTTTTAGAAGAAAATGAAGCTTGAAAATGAAGCTTGCTTTGAACTAGAGGCAGCCCAGCCCACTATCGTGGTCTACTCCCTGGTGTACTTGCAGAGAGAAAAAAAAGGAAGAAAAGGAGAGGGAGGATGGTGAAAGAAAAGAAAAGTGAATATAGAAGAAAGGAAACAATGCAGAAAAAGGAGAAAAAGAAGACAAGTTAGGCTTTTCTATGTAACAAGGTAGCTCTACTAGCTAATTTTCTCATTTTTGTGGCTAAATATCTAACAAGAAGAAACTTAAGGGAAGAAGAACATGTTTTGGATCACAGTTTGAAGGGAAACGGACCATCATAGAGAGGAAAGCATCGCAGCAGGTGTCTTCACAGATGTAGATGTGTGTATCTAAAACTCTTTATCTCCCTGCATCTAGGCAGAATAAGAAGCAGGGAGACTGGAGCCAGGAGTGGAGTTGGGATATCATGCTCAAATCCTGTCCTCCTCATTCCACTCCACCAGCAATCCATTTCCTCCAGGTAGTTCCCATCTCCTAACAGTTCTACAACTTCCCAAAATAGTGCCACCAGCTGGAGATCATGTGCTCAAACACTTGAGCATGTGGTGGACATTGGCAGCTTCTAGCAATGACCATTTCATTTGTTTAGCTTTGGAGTGCATATTTTGTCTGAGTTCAGCAGGACCATCCTTCTTTTGGTCACAGTTGGACTTGCTCATGCATCTGTAGTCAGCTGCCAGTCAGCTACATGACTGTTCCAGGGGGGTTGGCCATCTGTTGGAGTAATGAGGTAACCAGGCATGTGGCTTTCATCATCTGGAAGGCTAGCTCAGACTTGTTCCCATGCTTCTGTTTGCATCCCATTTGTAAGGCCCCAAGGGGCAAAGCAAGGACAAGGCCAGCCCTCACTGAAGGGGTGGAGAAACAGACTCATCCTTTGACCAAAGAAGCTGCAAAGTCACATTGCCAATGGACAGGCCTACTGGGATGGAAAGAATTGGTGACAAGTTTTACAATCTACCACGTGAGGGGAGGGGGTAGCCATTTCTTTTACTAGCAAAGTCAGGGAAGACACAACAATCTTGAGGTTGGGTTTGAAGTCTTCATTGAATTAAACAGTATCAGTGTTATCAAATTCCTACCTTCTACAGTTTATCTGTCAAATAGAGCCAGAAGATAATATAGCTTCTTACTCATTAACACAGGAACAGTAAACTTCTGGGGTAAGAATTTCCTCATCTTTTATTCCCTAGAATTGAACTAAGGAGCAGTTAAGTGTTTAATACATCTCACATGGCAAATATATCTGGAAACAAAAATTTTAATACATTGGCTCAAGTGTTTAATTTCTAGCTCAAGTGTCAAAAATGTGACAGAGATATGTTAAATGAAGGGAACATTTATCTGTATGCTGGTTTTAGTTATTTGATCTGCCCATTCTATGTGTACAATAATTGCTTGTTCTTTCTTTATCTGTGTGTGGTTTGGTCATATTTTCTCTCATTACTGAAAAGAAAGCATCAAAACACAGTTTAACTATAGAGGGAACTGTTCATTATTGTTTGACCGTGGAAAAAGAAGTTTGGAGTTAATTAGGATGTGCCAGTCGTGACAAATGGGATCGATTGCAGGTAATTATCTACATTCAGTTTTCCTGGTGAGATGTTTTCATATAAGAGATGAAAGTTCATTTGAAGTTAATTTTGTATGACTACAACTTAACGTAGGACTTGCATTTTTAAAAAATCAAGTATAAGCCGTCTTTGTGTGAAAGGTTAAGCTTTTGTAAATTGGTTAATTGGTGAATCTGTGCAGACATGTTTACTTTTAAGGTGACAATGGTTTATACCTTGAGGAGAGTCATCATTTATTTTGAAACACCTGGTCAGTGCTGCCATATTGTCTGGAAGGCAACAGTTGCCTCATACAGACCATTAGAACTCGAGGTCAAGGAGCCATTTGAAGGTGGCTATATGATCTTTAAAATTCTTTTTCCTTCCCTCCCTCCCTTGAGGCAGGGACTCTTTTAGATCAGGCTGATCTTAAACTAACCAGTAGGGAACTGGAAAGATGACTCAGCAGTTAAGAGCACTGGTTGCCCTTACAGAGGACCGAGGTTCAGTTCCCAGCACCTATGTAGTAGCTTACACCTAATAACTGTCTGTAAGTCCAGTTCTAGGGATTCCATCGCCCTCTTCTGCTCTCTGTGAGAATTGCACACATGTGAGTACTTACATACATGCAGGCAGGATACTCAAACACATAAAATAAACAAAAACTCTAACTAGCTAATGTAGCTAAAGATAACTTTGAATTTCTGACCTTCCTGACATTACCTCTTGAATGCTAGGGTTACAGATGTGTACCATCATACCTTGTTTTATGCTGTAGAGCAATCCCAGGGCTTGATGCATGTTAGGCAAATACTTTACCAAATTCATCTACAGCTCCAACCCTCCCTTCCTGCCTCCATCCTCCCCTTCCTCCTTCTCTCTTCTCTTTTCCTCTTTTTTCCAAGCACTAGAGATGGCACCTTTGACTCTGCATACCAGGAAAATGCCTACCACTGAACTGCACCCCAAGTCTTTTTTTCTTTACCTCTCTTCTCCAATTTCAGCAGAGACATCTTGTCACATTCCACCCACTGGAATAAACTTGTCAAACTTTATGGTAGGTAAGGGAAGGAAGGAAAAGAGAAAACAAAGAATGAAAGGGACTAGAAGGGAAAAGAAGAAGAGGAACCAGGAAAGAAAAGAAAGCTTTCAGTGTTGCAGAAAGGTAGCATGGGGTACTGGTTGTAAGAGGTCTCAAGCCACTTCCAGACTGGATCCTTCCATCTCAGCATACAGCCTCACTCACTGGCTCTTTTGAGATGGCTCAGAAAGTAATTCCAAAAGCTTTCTTGGTCTCTTCCATTATTTAATAGCAATGAACACCAAGACATTCTTCCTTTTTAAGTTCTTTGTCTTAGTTTAAAGTACTTCTTTCTTTGGAATGATCTTTCCCATGTCTCCACATTGGGGAAGTTGTGAATTCTTTAGGAAGTAGTCTGACCATTCCTCTCTAAGGTAATTTCCCTGAATCTGTTCTCCTAGACCAGGTTGGGGACCATTTCTTACTGCCCTTGCTGCTGCCCACATCTAGTTTATATGAAGGCCTGGTGTTCTGGATTCAGGCTCCACAGGTCCCCTTAGCCCCTGAGTATGGTACAACTTGCTTGAGGTATACATGTATTTGGTACATTCTTACTCAATGAATTGCATTTAGAATTTTTCAAGAGCCAAGTCACAATCTAAGCTCTTTTGAATGTGTTGTATCCAAAACTGAATAAACCAGTCTGTACAAGGGTCCTCTTTGGCAGGCTTGGAAATTAATTAGTCATTCATAAAGTTCTGAAACCTCTCTTGTTTTTTTTGTCAATGGTAGTGCTGACCAACTTAAACTATGGTCTGATCCTAGACATGTTCCCCAAGCTCTGCCTTCACCATCTCCATTTATGCAATTTGCTTCCCTACTAGTGTGGGGAAAGCTCTCTTTACAGATTATTGGTCCCATTCCTAATTTGCCAGGGTCCTTTGTCCCCTAGTCCATGGTGTTAGTGTCATTGCTAGAGGTTGTGAGCCAGTCTCTGGGCCTCAGTCTGGGTCACAAATTAATCATTATATTCTTAGGAAGCACCGAGCCTCCGTGATGTTTCATGTCACAGCTTTATTTTGCCTTTTTGATCCTTAAACCCAGGTCACATTACCCCAGAGAGCAGTGGGACAGCCGCTTGACCCTATTACCTGTGCACTTTACCCCAAGATGCATGTCCCTAAGACCAGCCTCCCAGGGTGGGAATTCTGATTCTTGGAGACAACTTCCCTGAAACGTTCATTCTGCACTGGAACAGGGCTCCAAGTTCACCCAAAGAGAGTTTCCTTCCCACTCAAACCATTTGAAATGTTAGTTTGCCTTATTTTTTTTCTTGTTACACTGGTCTTACCCTGGGTTTCATCCAGCCTGATTAATAGAAATTGGATGCATCCCCAGTCATCTGATGTCATGGATTGCGGCACTCGGCAACAGTGAGAGGTTTCGGTTAATCCCAGCAATTGGTGAGTTTGCTGTTCTTCTCTGAGAAGTTTCTCTATTCCATGCCGTGTCTTATATAAGTTGATAGGGCTCCTTTTGTGACTTGCCCTTTCCTTTCAATGATGTAATATTCCCAAACATTGGCAGCCACTCTGTTTTGTTTCTGAAGTGCTGGTGCTGATGGGATCCTACTTCCTGTTTGGTTTCTCTGGGAGATGAGGGCTGTTGGGGGTGTGGTGGAAATAAGGGCAAGGAAGGATGTACAGGCCAAAGGATGGGCAGCTTTTTGGTTAACTTTGGTTCTCAGTATCCATCAGGCAAATTCACATTATTGCTTTTGCCATTCTTTTCGGTAAATTGCTCAAGTAAATTTCTACTTTCTGAAAGGGAAACTAGTTTCTTGTCTCTGAGACCAGAAGTTTTTGTGCCCCCAAATTGGGACTGCCTTGTTGTGTTAGAATAGGATGGGAAGAGCTGATAATGAGCAGAGAAAGTGACAACATTCTCTCCCATTTATCCAACCCCAGAGCTGGATTTCTGAGCTTTTGGTACTGAATTTCTTCTGCTTTTCTTCACTGGAAGAAATAGTCTCACTTATATAAATAATATATGAAGACATAGGTGTGTTCTGTAGAGTAAAATTTGGCTTCATCATGTATGCATCACTATCCATAGTGGCATAGTAGTTTTCTTCTGGGATTTTTTTATATGAATTTACCCTTGTCACTACATGAACAAGCATATGCATAGATAGCTTTGGTTGATTCTCAATATGTTCTCATGTATATATACTGATATACTAAGATCATGTTTTTTTTCACTTGACTTAAATGTATTGGCAGTCTTTGCATGCCAGTATATCTAAATCAACTTATGGTTTTAAGCATTACATAATATCACATAATGTGGGAGTAGCATCATTTAACTATTCGTCTACTGATAGGTATTGAGAATTTCCCCCTCACCTCATGTAAGTTTGCCATAGCAGTGTTTTTGTTAATGTTTTTGTGTATGTTTATCAGGATTTTTATACAATCTCTATAATTACCATTTCTATATATTTAAAACATTTTAAGATAGTGTCTTAAAAATAAAGTACACATAATTCATACTTCAAATTTTACATTTCCATTAATGATGTATGGAAGTGTTTATTTCTCCACATATTCTCTAGCTTTGGATATTCTTAGTAAGATTTTTAAGTTTTTTCATCCACTGGGAAAATGAATGTCATTGTTGCTTGTCCTGCTTTTCTACCTGAAAATGTTCCAAAGGAGCAAGCAGAGCCTCCTGTTGTTCATTAATAAGCTGAATTACCAGGACCATTGTCTGCTTTATTGTGGCCACCTATAAGGTTCTAGAAGAGGCAATGTGCTTGAATTGTGGAATTTTATCAAAAATATTGTCAGAGATTCCTACATAGAAAATTATTTTTGCATTTGTCCAATGAAATTAATTCTGTACTCAAGTCACAATTGATTTGTTTCCATCTGATTCTTTTAATATTTTTGGTGGTAATCATATATCCATTCCATGTTGAACATTGGGACATGTGGTTGTAATCCACTCAACCTAGGGCAGAACAACATATTTGGCTTTCAATTTTTGCCTTCTTTAAACATTCCCTAATAGAGTTTTGGTATGTTGGGTTTTAATTCATTAAGAAGTGCATGCTTCCTCTTCACATATGATGATCAATAGAATCTCAACTATGATTACTTATTTCTTCTTTGCATTCATATCCTAGATTCCTCCTTGAGCATTAACTTCTATTATAAGAATCTGTTGACAGAAGGCAGAAGTAGGTCAGTTGGCTCCAAGACAACCCAATACATTGGGTTTTTGTATGTTTGTTTTGTTTTGCAAATCTTGAATTGAAAGTTGTGATGTTTCTATTTTAATTGAGATAATACCATTAATGTGAAGTGACTGCCATCTTTGAGCTAATAACTGTACCAAAATAAAGTGGGGTGGAATATTCTAAAAGATACAAATCAGGTGGTGAGTAATGCTTAAGTAGCTCCCTGTCTTAAGTAGCTCTCTGTTTCCTTTCCCCAGCATTCATTTGGCCTTTCTCTCACTCGTGCCATTCTGAATGACCCCTAATCCCCTTTTCAGCTCACAACCAAACTTAGTAGTCAGCAGAGAGTCATGTATTTAACCTTCTATAGAGAAAATAATCTACCTCTGGTTTTGGAGACACTTGAGACATAACTAACACAGTTCTTGATATGAAGGAGTTTAGGTTTTAGGAGAGTTAAGGCACAGAACATGAAGTAATACTGAGTCAATCATTGTCTTTGAAAGAGTCTATCCTACCCCAAATCTTCTGTGTTTGCTTTGCTATCTGTACAAGTTACTTTTCCTGTTGCTGTGATAAAATACCCTGACAAAAGCAACTTAAGGAAGGGAGGGTTTATTTTGGCTCACTGTTCAAGGATAACAGTACATTATGGCAGTGAAGTCAAGGAAACAGGAGCTTGAAGCAGTTGGTTATATGTTATCTGCAGTCAGAAGAAGGGAGTGAGTGATGAATGCTCAGTCTTAGCCAGTTTTCGCCTTTTTTCTGAGGTCCAGGACACAATCCATGGGAGTGATGCCACCCACATTTAGGGTGGATCTTCCCGACTCATTTACTTTAATCAAGTTAATACCTTACGGGCATGCCCAGAGACTAATTCAGTCAAAATAATTTGATTGAAATAATTAGGTTTGTCTCCTAGGTGATTTCAAATCCTGTCAACTAGATATTCAATACTAAATCACCACATTGATCCAGTTCCCCTATAATGCTGTTGATGCAGCTCTAGATTGAGTAGTAATGCATCCTTCTAAAACATGGACAAGGCCAGCCCCCAAACTGGCTTTGGGGTTGTTCTTGCCATTTCTAATCTGTTTGTTAGTAGCAGGACTTGTATTCTCCATTTCTTTTATAACTCTACTGCCAAGTTTCAGCCTTGATGTGCAGTACTGAAGCCTTCTGGTACCAAGAAGGCTCACTTATTATTGGTCTAACTTTCTATTCTTGTTTTCATTTTCAGTCATATGCAGATTTGATTTTCTCTCACTCTTTTCTGAACTTCCTGTCAAGTGAGTAAGACTAGATTTTGTGATAATATTGTACAGATGATGATTGTAATTGGTTGGGGATTTTTCCTTTCTTATTTTTCTGCCTCCTTCATTTCAAATCCCTGTTCACATTATAAGCATATCTGTTCCTTTTTGCTTGGTTTGTAACTCTTTTCTCATACTTGGAACTCTCTTTGCTTTTGATATTTCATTTTTCTTACAAAAAGACACTGTTGACTTTATCTTTATCTTCTTGGTAACCCAGTTGTTTTCTTTTTTAACAGAGTTTCAGGAAAGGATTGTGATTTTGGAAAGGTAACAGATTTTGAAATTACATGCACAATGAAAACTGAAGTCAGAGACTGATTATTTACATAGGATTATTTGCAATATTGTCCCACTGTTTTTCCCCTTTCTTGTCCCTGGACTTGCTTTCCTAGGTCCTACAGCTCTTATCATGCTTTGAAGCAGATACTGATGTGTTTTCTCAATCACCTAAAGTGCTTTACACACACATTTCAAAATGCCTCCCAATTGTGTTTCTGCTTAACTCCCTTCTAGATAGAAATTCTAAAGCCACTGTTGACTTTCATATCTTTACTTTCCTTTTCTTTCACTTCCTTTCCTTTTTTCCTTTCTTCTTTCCTCTTGCCTTTTATGCAGTATGGAGAATCAAGCCCTAGGGTCACAGGAGCAAGTCATCTACTAATACCCTTGGCATTATTACTTCCTCTTTCTTTCGAGACTCAAATAGTAGTTATTTACAGGATTCCATTGATATAAATTATCAATATTTTATAAACTATATAAATATTATGATAAATGTAAATGAACATAGTTATATGATGATTTATAGGAAAAATTACAAATATAGTTATAATATGTACTAGTAAGGTATTGTTATTAATGAAGTTTGAACACCTAAATAGGGTCACACAACTAGCAAATAGGAAAAAACTTAAAGCAGGAGTCAGCATGGTATGATAACAAAAGCAAGAAGGGCCCAGAATATTATGGGAGAGCTGTTTCATAGGCTTTCCTAAGTACCTACCTTCCTTTTCGGTATGATCTCCCAAAAGGATCCAAGCCAGGTCCTCTACTTAACTCCTACCTCCAGCCCTAGGGGAAGTCAACACACTGAGGGTGGTTTTGATGAGAGTCTCTGCCCTAGTTTCATTTTTGTTGCTGGGATAAAATACCTTGACTAAAGCAATTTACAGAAGAAAGCGTTTATTTTAGCTCACAGTTCTAGGTCACAGTCCATCATAGAGGCAGGAACTTTAGGCAGCTGGTCACAGCACAACCATAGATGAGAAGCAGAGAGAAACTAACTAATGTAGGCAAGCTAGTGCTCAGCTTGTCTTCTCTACTCCTATATAGTTCAGGATGCCCTGCATAGGGAATGATGTCACCCATGGTGGGTGGCTCTTCTTACCTCAATTACCATGATCAAGATAATCCTCCACAGACAAGCCTACAGATCAGCCTGATCTAGACATTTCCTCACGAAGTCTTTCTTTCCAGGGAGTCTAGATTGTGTTAACAGTTAAAACTAACCATTACAGTGTCCTCTTCCTACTTCTTTCCTCTACATATTCATAGAATGATTTTATAGTAGAAGATTTTAGATTAAATCCATTTGAAAATCTTTTATGAGTGCCTGCTATAGGGATGAAGGTGATGTAATATCCAAGCCTCAACAGGGAGCATATTGTGTTGTGGTGCCTTATTTATTTATTTATTTTTTTGGTTTGCTTTAAGTCAACTTAAATCTCATCAGCCATGAAGAGAAAGTATCTTTTAAGGTTCTCAGGTTTAAAAAAAAAAGATTTATTTGGCTATACCAGTAGCCATTGAATCTAAGTAGTAGCTGTAACACTTAAGGACAAGAAAGCTATGTCTTGCTTATTGAAGACTCTTGAGGCCCCAGCATAATTCCTTGCATGTAAGAGAACTTCAGTAAATATGTGTAAGCTAAATGAATGAATGTAAGAAATTCTTCCACAATGTGTTCATACTCAGCATTAGAACACACTATAAAGTTACCTATAAACCATACACTATAAACTATGCATATAATCACAGCTAATACTTTTTGACTATGTGATAATACTCATTATATTTCCACATGTGATTCCTACAGAACCCTATGAAGTCAACTTCACTATCACCTCTATTTCTTTAGACTTAAGATTCATAGAGGTTGGGACCAGAGAGATGGCTCAACAGTTAAGAACACTGGCTGCTCTTGCAGGAGGCCTGGGTTTGATTCACAGCACCCACCTGGCAGCTAGCAACCATCTGTAACTCCAGTTCCAAGGAATCTGATGCCCTCTTCTGTCCTCCGTGGGCACTGTATGACGTGGGTGCACTGACATACATCAAGTGTAACACTCATACATATTCAATAAATAAATTTTAAAAAGATTCAGAGAGGTTAAAGAATAGACAAAGTTGTACTTGAAGGAGGTAGAGCTTGGATGCAAAAGCAGGAAGATGGTCTTACCATGCATTCTCTTTTAATCCCATGTTTGTTCATTTGTGTACATTGAACATACATATTCTGAGCATTGGGGGGCAACCCTGAAGGGGACAGGGAGAGAGATGAAGCTGGTTTTCACATTACCTACAATTCACATGGGCAATCTGTAGTATGATAGGAAAATTTGGAAGTGTACAAGGGAGCTGAAAAATAATACCTCTTCCAGGCTTTTATGAGAATATGCTTACTGTACATAATTTACTTCCAATCTTACAGTCTGGTATTGATTCACTAGGGTTTTTTTAAGCAATGCTTGATTTTTCAGCATTAGAAAGCTCTTAAGGCATATTAAGAAAATATTTTAGCACTATGTAGACTAAACAAATCATTTTCCTTCCATTTGCTCCTAGAGATGTGAAGACTTCATATACGCACTGATGCTGAATATTTCAACACTGCCTTTCTTCTGTGCTATAGCAAATATTACACAAACCTGTCATCCTGGAGTGCATGTTCTGCACCACTTACCAGTTAACCCAGTCACTGTCATCTGTAGGCTGTGAAGTTTTTTTTTTTTTTCTTTTTTCCCTTTTGGCATCTTGAATGTTATTTTTTCTTACCACAGCAACTCTAGTTTTAGTTCCTGGTGACATTATCTTCAAAAACTTTTGTTGCCAAATTTTTTTGTCCTATATTTACTCAGATTACTTGGATTTACAAGCTTTGAAATGGTTACTACACATTTCCGTGAGCATTCCAGAGAAGTCTTTCAAGGGCTATTATGTGTGCCTGATGTGCACATGTAACCACAAAAAAAAAGTGACTTTCTCCTTTTTGTGAAAGTGAGTTAGAATGTCCTTTTTACTCTCTTCTTTTGAGTTTTTGAGAGGCTGAAATTCTTGATCCTTAAACAGTTACTGAAATCTTCTGGGCCTGGAATTTTCTTGGTGGGAACATGTTTGAGACTTCTAGCAGTCATGTATCTTATTCAGGTTTACTAGCTCTCATTGATCCCTTCTCGGTGTCCCCCCCCTCCAGGGATTTTTCCATTTATGTCAGCTTTTTCAAAATTATTGAATAAAGCTTCCCCTAAGTGCCTTTCATCTTGTGTTCACATTTTCATGATGTTTCTGTTTCCACTGGTTGTCTTCCCCCTCCCCCACCCCCTCTCTTAATTTTACCAGAATTGTCTTTTCAGAAGGCAGCATTTGTCTTATTAAAATTATTTTCTTTACACTTTTTTATCAATATTTTTCTTCTTTGAGGTTATTATGCGGTCATTTTCCAAACTTCTTCCCTATATTTTTTGATACATAAGATACATGCACACTGAAGCACAGCTCCTTTTTCCTCTCCAAACTATTGCTTCTGGTCCTGCTCTAGAAATCTAGGAATTCCCTGTCCAAATGTTATGAACCTAATTCCAGAACTTCAGCAAGCCTTTTCCCCAGAGAAATCCCTGATGAATATGAGTGTATCCCTAGACCCAAGGAGTAGATAACTGAAGAAGTGATAGATGACCAAAGGGTGTGTGCTTGTAGAAGGAAGTTAGATATTCTCTCCAACTGTTGTAGCCACCTGGGCGTGCACAAGGCCCTTTGAAATTTGAAGTGGAGCCTTACAAGGCTTACAAGGAACAAATTTTACCTCCTTTTGAAATCTTGCCCTGTATCTTACAAGTATTGGGGATGGGCCCAACCATTTTCTTGAAGTACATTTGTTCTTGCATCTCAACAGCTATATCTTCTTCCTGAATATGTGTTTTAGGATCGATTTCAGTAGGGGTTTTCTGGTAGAAAATAGCATCACAGTTTTTCATCTGAAAATGTCATCATCTTGCCCTCATTCTCTAAAGGTATTTTCACTGCTCATAGAATTTTCTTTTGGAAAACTGTAGTTACTATTCCACTGTCTTCTGGCTTTGGTTGTGGCTTCTGAGAAGATGTCCATCTAACAGCTGTCCTGTTGAGGTTTATTAGTCTTAATTTCTCTGCCTACTGTCAAGATATTTTGGAAACTCTTTAGGTTTTCTCTAATTTGGTTAGGTGCCTAGGTGTAGATCTTTTTTTCTGTGCTTAGTGTAATTGAGATTCTTTTGGCTTCTTGAATCTGTACAGTGATGTCCTCCACCAATTTTACCTCAATTAGTCATTGTTTTTTTCAAATACTGAATTTGTCCTATCCTCTCCTCTTCAGTTTTATTTAATTATGTATTGAGCTTATATTTCTTTTCTCAGTATCTCTCTACTTTTCATTAATATTTCATATCTGAAGCCCAAGTTTGTCTCATCGGCCTACACTTTTAGGTGTATGTGGCTTCACTGTTCACACGACCTTCCTGGGTTCCTGCTTTGACTTCCATTTTTGCCTGACATGTTTAAGAAAATGTATCTAATATTTTATTCGTGATTTTAAGTTGTCTTCAACAGAAAGTTTGGTCTAAACAATCTAACTCAATCTATTCCGATAATGATGAAGAAATTTTGATGTCTTTTAAATGAGGAATTCAGTGGATTCATTCTTTTAGCAGAATTTAAATAGAAATTTAATTATACTTTTACGCACAGTTTCCTGGTCCATTTTTTTTTCCCTCTGACTTCTTTGACAGTTGAACAATCTAAATCAGTTGCCGTTTCATGTTCTCTTCTTGCATTATCCACACTAAGAACCACTTTAATAGTTTCCTCTTTTAATCTCCTCTTGTGATAGACTTATTAGCCCATATTTATGCCTCAATGTAAACGTCTTAAAGTAATGGAGTGTTATAGAACACATAAGGAGTGAGTGTTATATCTTTTTATTACTCAGGTCTAAAACACTGATTATTGCATATCTCATTGCAGGTATGGTATAGTTAAATTAGGAGAATCATCCAGAGATAACAGACTAACCCTCAGTCAGTCTTACAATATTGAGCTACTTTCCCCTCTTTTAAATCTTACTCTTTAAAATATTTTATGTGAATGAGTGCATTGCCTGCATGTGTGTATGCCTGAGGAGGTCAGAAGAAGGCCTCAGATCCCTTGGAATTGGAGTTACAGTCGGTTATTAGCCACCATGTGAGTTCTGGGATTCAAATCTGGGTCCTCTGCAAGAGTAACCAGTACTCTTAACCTCTGAGCCATCTCTCCAGCCCCAAATCATACTCTTTAATTATTCTGTAACTACATAAAGATAGATTTTCCATTTATTGTGATACTATTCAATGAAATTAAAGAGATCTATAATAATTAGAGTGTTTTAAACAGGTCTATATCTTGTGCACTGTGCAACCCATATCCAGCACATACAACATTAAAGGAGGCCCTGGGCTCACATGAATTTGGAGTTATTTTTTTTTACTGATTAAATGTATTTTTGATGATTTCTTACATGTGTATGATATATTCTGATTACTCTCTCCACATCCCCTCTCTTAATCTCCTTCCCATCCCTGTCAATCCCCCCCCAACACTCCCCATCACTGACCTGCTTTCCTAGATTCATGACTTTTGGGTTGTTTTGTGACTCATTTAATTTGTGGGCCCATTAGATTAGAACTACCCATTGGAGCAACTGAAGGTGATGGCTTCCCTTCTCCCTGACTCTATCAACAGTGAGTGTATGGCCCCCTGAGCTCCCCTCCATCCGTGCCTAACAATGAATGGGCCCTCATCTTTAATGAGTGACTGTCTAGTATCAAACTCTAGAATTTATTGTTTAAATGCCAGCAAGTAGGTTTTTTCTGTAACTTATGCCATCTTATTAGCTATTATTTAAAAATATTTTATTAATTATTTTTATTTTATGAGTATGAATATATTGCTTGCATGTGTGTAAGTACACCAGTGTCATACAATGCCTGTGGAGGTCAGAAGAGGGTGTCAGATTCACCTGGAACTGAAGGTATGCATGATTGTTAACCATCATGTGGGTGCTGGGAATTGAACCTGGGTCCTCTGCAAGAGCAGCTGGCGCTCTTAACTGCTGAGCCATCTTTCCAGCCCCTTAATAATCATTCTTAAGACCTTAAAACTTTTCAGGAATTGGTTGCTATTCAAATCATCTTTGTTGATAACCTAGATAGCATTGACTTTTCTGAATCTAGGTTACCTTGCTTAATATAATGATTTTTAGTTCACCAGTTTTCCTGAAATTGTCATGATTTCATTGTTTATTGGCTGAATACAATTCCATTGTATATCCATACCACATTTCATTGATGGGCCTCTAGTCTACTTCCATTTCCTTGCTAATAAGCATGAATGTGCAAGTATCTGTTGCGGGATTTAGAGTCTTTTGACAACTCCCTCCCTTCTGAGAATAACCACTCTCCTGAATTCTCTCTCCATCCATCATATTTTCCTGCTTTTGTTTCTCATAAGAATGGGATACTTTCCTGGGCTAATGTTACACTTTGGAAAGCGGTCAGTATTGTTGTGTATTGCTATAGTAGACATTCAAACATGCTTCTTCCAGCAAGACATTGATATAGTTTTGCACAACTATATTAACATTGCCATTTGAATAAGTCATTTGAGAAAATCAATAATATATCATTGTGATCTGGCCATGATAACTCACCCCTGTAATCTCAGCCCTTGGAAAGCTGAGGCAGTAAGATCACAAGTTTGAGCCTAGACTGGGCTACATAATGAGTTCCAGGCCAACCTGGAACCAGGCCACAAAGCAAAACCATGGCTTTAATTAATTAATTTTAAAAAGATTAAAGTGCTCAAGAGATGGGACAAATCAGACAAAATTTTAATTTAGTAATAAATTGTATTTATATATAATACAATTTATGAACTTTAGAAATGTAAGCCCCCTTTTGAAGAAACCATAGTCTATGACATTATTACGTCACGTCATGAAAACACTCACTGTTCCTGATACTGCTATAAGTTAAATGACAGGATTCTTGAAGGTGGCCAACTTTATTTGGAGACTGAGACAAGTGTGCTTTTTGTGTTTCATTATCAGCCTTCATTACTTTCATCACTGCACTGCCTGACTCTGAACATACTAGGTATAAAATCAGGATTTGCTGAATGGATGGATGAGTGAGTGAATGAATGAAGAGTACAGCCACCATTTATAGAACATTCACAGTGCTAGTCACTAAGCAGAGATCTCCTGCTCAGTTAACATAGCAGTCCTATTAGGTTGATGCTGTTATCCCATTTTGCTAAGGGGAAATTTACCTATTGAAAATTAGTTGTCCATCATGCAAAAGAGCCTGAAGCTTTAAAATCCTTTTCTCTAGCCTTTACCACATAGTGTACACACTCTGTCTCCAGCTTTGCAGAGTATCAGGTGTCTGGATTTGTGAGTACCTTGGCCAGGAGTTCTGCTAGCTGAAAGTATACAGCCTAGTCACAGCTACTTCCCCTCTGACTGTGTAGAAGGAGTGTGTCCAGTGGATCTCACTGCCTCCTCGCTGTGCCTCAACCTATGAGTGTGTTACAGGCTTCTTCCTCTCTCAGCTTCCCTTGGCAGCCTTTGCAGCATGATGAGTGATGACTGCCCTAATAGTGTTCTTTGGTGAACTCCTCCACAGGAGCAGGACAGGTATAATCTTAGTATTTTCAGTTTTCTCTGTGTCCTAAGCTTTCTCCAAGCCTGTGCCCCACCTCTACCACATATATTTCTTCTACTTAACACCAGTTCAGCCCTGATGTCTTATCTGGCATATATTGAGCTTCAAAGACTGATCTTCAGATAGATAGATAGATAGATAGATAGATAGATAGATAGATAGATAGATGATAGATAGTGAAAGAGGCTTTTAAATTCAATTCTGCTATAAACTCACCTTTTAGAAAATGTCATTTCATTGATGACTGAAAATACAAGCAATGATAATAAAATAAGATGCAATAAGGAAGAAATGAAGTATAGCTGAGCTTTTATAGTATAATAAATAAATAGTGCAGATTATTAAGACGTTTCTGTGACTCCTTTTGATTCCTAATGTAATCTTTAGCCAGCTCTCATATAGTGGTAATAATTATGTATTAAATGTTTAGTTTTTCACTTCTTCTCTTGAGATTTTGCATGTGTGTGTATTTCTCATGAACGCACAGGGCTACTGTATTTTTCATTTAAAATATATTTTAGTGGATTACCATCCCTTAATGAACATGTATTTTGGGTTTTTGTTTTGTTTTGTTTTGTTTTGTTATAGCCAAAGCCCACCTGGCATTGCTAATTGTCAGGAAGCATAATCATTTGAAGGAGGCAGCATGGAAGTGGTCTTGACTGAGGAATGACCTTTAGAGTATTAGGATGCTGGGATTATGACAGCTGTCATGATCTATTGTGCTCTTTATTTTATTGCAGGATGTTGCTTACTTGTGGGCAGCGTGGCCTCATTGGCAGATCTGAAGAAGTTTTACCAGTGTTCAAGATATTCCTTCTCATCATTTGTCTTCATATCATTCTGGTTACATCTCTGAAAGGTAAGCTATCAGTTTCCTTCTGTTTTCCTTTCTTCATTTATTATTGCATCTGTATGTGCATAATGTAGGGACAGGAGCACGTGTGTGGAGGTCAGGACAACTTTGTGAAGTTGATTCTCTCTTTCCTCTTTTATGTGGGTTCTGGAGATCAAACTTAGGTCATCAGACTTGAGGAACAAAGTGCCTTTACCCACTGAGCCATCTTGCCAATCCTTCCTTCTTTTTTTCTGTTTATTTTGGTTTATGTGATTTTTGTTGTTCAGAATTTTTATTATAGTAAAATATATACAATAGTTACCATTTTACATTATTATATGTATGTGTTTGTGTGTGAATATACATGTGACGGTCAGGGGACAATTTGTGAATTAGAGAGTTAGTTCCTTCCTTCTATCATGTGGGTCCTGAGGATTGAACTCAAATCATCAGGCTTGGCAGTAGGCACCTTTACCCATTGAGCCATCTAGCTGGCCCCAATAGTTACTATTGTATATGTATATTGTATATGCTGGTATAAAGTACAATCACATTTTAGGGGCAACTATCACCGCTATCCATTTCCAGAAAGTTTTCATCATCCTAATTAGTAACTGTGTGCTTATTCTTCATATAATCTCTATTCTTTTTGTTTGCATGAGTTTACCCCTTCCAGGCACCTCATATAAGTATACACATACAATACATATCCATTTGTGTCTGATTTCATTCATTTAGTATATTTTCATTCGAGTTTAATTCCTTTTATAGACTGAGTATAGTTCATTGTATGTATGTGTATAACATTGTTTATTCATTCATCCATTGATAGACATTTTGGTTGTTTCTGCCTTTTAACTACTGTAAATGCCGCTATGAAGATGAGTGTACAAATATCTGAGTCCCTGCTTTCATTTCTCCGTGGTATTATACCTAGGATTAGGATTGCTGGGTCGTATGATAGTTGTATGCTTAACTTTTTTGGGGAACTGCCAAACTATTTTTCATAGTGCTGTACATTTTGCATTCCTGCAAGCAAAGAACAAGGATTCCAGCTTCTCCACATCCTTAACAACATTTGTTATGTTCTTTTGTTTTGATGATAGGAATGAAGCAACATATCACTTTTGTTTTGATTTGAATTTCCTTAATGAGTAGTGATGTCAGCATATTTTCAAGAACTTGTTGGCTGTTTGTATATCTTATTTGGAGAAAGGTCTATTTATATCCTTTTTTGTATCTTTAAAATGTAGGTTGTTTTGTTGTTGACATTTAGGAGTTCTTTATGTGCTGCATATATTAATCCCTTATCAAATAAATAATTGGCAAATATCTTCTATTTTCATTCTCCATAGTGTCCCTTCATGTATGCAAATTTTTCACTTTGATGAAGTGTAATTAATATATTTTTACTTCTATTTTCTATGATTTAGTATCATATCCAAGAAATCATTGCACATCCTATGTCAGGGAGATTTCTCCCTATGTTTCTTTCCAAGAGTTTTATAGTCTTAGGTATATGTGTTTAAGTCTTTTAATTTACTTACAGTTAATTTTTGTGACTGGGGTTACCCCATTTTCCCTTATCATTTGTTGAAATGACTGTCCTTTTCCCATTGAATTGTCTTGGCACCACTGTCCAAAATCATGTGACCAAATGTATTAGGGCTTATTTTGATGTTTATTTGTTTTGAATAGTATTTACTTGAATGCATTCCTACGTAGACATTTAAAGAGAGTGTAGCTAAATGAAACAGAGTGTGTTTTTCAGAATAGGGAAGTTTTAAAGGCTTATTAATCAAAAGATGTAAATGGTATCTTAGAAAGCCAGATATATTAGGGCTTCAATCTCTGTTTTCTTAAAAACAAAAAACAAACAGAATCTCATGTAGTGCAGGCTAGCTTTAACTCAACATATAGCTGAACATGACCTTGAACTCCTGGTCTTCCTGCCTCCACTTCCCAAGTACTGGCATTATAGGCATCTACCACCATACCTGGCAGGGAATGTAATTTCTGTGGGCACAACTGCTAAAAGAATACTGTGTTATACAAATGTAAACAATATTCATTAGGAATGAGACTAGGAAATGAATGCTTTTAAGAGGCTATTATTAAGTATACAGAGAAAGACCTTCCTTATTAGGAAGAGAGTGGCAGAAACAAGGAGTGTTTGTTGGATGAAACAAAGTCTACTAACAGGAAACAACAACATGAACAAAGAAAACACAAGTACAAATGTGCATACTACACACAAACTAAATGGAGAACAAACTAAAACACAATTGATAATCCTCCAAAAAGTAGACACAGGACATGTTCCCAGGAAGCTATCATGCTTTACAAAAGGAAATGAGGGGCTGGGGAAATGGGTCAGTGGGTAAAAGTGCTTCTCATAAAAGCCTGTTGACCTAAGTTTGAATCAGCAGAACCATTTCCAGCAAAATGCAGTAGTGCAAGTGTTTGTAAACCTAACACACTCCTACTGGGAGGTGGGAGATGGAGACAAGAGAAGCTCTGGATGCTCTTGGGCTAACTGGCCTAGGCTACATAGTAGCAAAGAGACTGTCTTACACAGGGTGATCAGGTGAGAACTAACACCAAAGGTTGTCCTCAGACCTCCACGTGTATGCCATGTACACACAGAAAGAGAAAGAAGAAAGAGACACAGAGAGAGAGAGAGAGAGAGAGAGAGAGAGAGAGAGAGAGAGGAAGGAAGGAAGGAAGGAAGGAAGGAAGGAAGGAAGGAAGGAAGGAAGGAAGGAAAGAGGACTAGAAAGGAATAGAAGAAAGAAAAGGGAAAGGAAGGGAGGAAAGGTAAGAGGACTGAATGAAAAAAGGAAGAAAGGAAAAGAGGGAGGGAGGAAGGGAGGGAGGGAGGGAGGGAGGGTCTGACTGCAGTGGTGACTTACAATGTGCTAGGTCTCTACCTGCTTTCCACTTGTCCATTCACTCAGTCCTCTATGAACGGGAGGTCCTCATCTTTTCCCATTCTCTAGACCTGGAAGCTGAGGTTCATAGAGATAAGTAACTTACCCAAGATTGTTAGCTCCTGGGAAGTGGTAGAGCTGTCATTTGAATCCTGGGATTGTCTCTAGATTATGTGTTTGTTGTAATCCTCAAACCAGAGTTCTCAAACATGTATGTGCATCAGAATTGCTCAGGAGGTCTGTTGAAGCACAGATCACCAGGGGATCTTGCCTTGTGACCTAGTAGGTCTGGGGAAGGGCCTGAGAATTGGCATATTTAGCAAGCTCCCAGGTGATACTGATGTGAACAGTCTAGGGACAACACTTCAAGAACCATTGTTTACACAATCAATAGAAGGCATAAGGAGGGAGAGAATGTGCCTCCTGATAAATATCATGGTATGTAAATCCTGTTGTGACCATGTGATACATGTGTAAAGTCTGCTCACACAGAGATTCTCTTTAGCACCGAGGGATTAGTAAGAAAAAAAACAATCAATGGTCTCTGGTAAGACTGATGAATAAATTCCCCAGGGAAATTATTGGTTGACAAGTAGCAGAGCCATAACATGACAGATCTGCCATCTCATGTTCAGTGCTTTTTTCCACAACAGGAAGATCAGACAAAATTGAAAAACAAGTGAACAATTTAATCCAAACAAAAACTTTTCATTAGAAACAAATCTTCTGAGTCAGGTGTGGTGTCACATGCCTTTAATCCCAGCACTTGAGAGGCAGAGGCAAGCAGGTCTCTGTGAGTTCAAGACCAGCCTGGTCTACACAGAGAGTTCCAGGCCAGCTGGGACTGACTACAGGGAGACCCTGTCTCAAAAAGACCCCCCAAAAGAAAAAGAAATCTTCTGAAAAAATTATATTGTAAAAGGATGAACTACATATGGTAGTACATGTCTGTAATCCCAGCACTCAAAAATCAGGAATGTTTGTAACTTTGTAACTTTGAGACCAGCCTGAACCACATAAAGGGCCAACCTGAATTACCATTTGAGACCTTTCCTCAAAAACAGTTTTTTAAAAACTCAAAAAATGTTTGGCATGGTAGTTCAAAACTTTAATCCTAGCACTCAGGAGACAGAGGAAAGCAAATCTCTGTCAGTTTTAGGCCATTTTGATCTATATAGCAAGCTCTAAGCCAGCCATGGTTACATCCTGAGACCCTGTCTCAAAAATAAAATTTAAAAGAAGACAGGGTTGGAGAGATGGTTAAGAGCACTAGCTTTTCTCCCAGAAGACCTGGGTTCGAATCCCAGCACCTATATGGCACCTAACTCCAGTTCCAGGTGATCCGATGCCCTCTTCTGTCTTCTGTAGGACCACTCATACACATAACAAAATAACCAAAAGAAGAACGAAAAGGAAGAGAATGGGAGGAGGAGGAAAAGAAGAGAGGTGGAGAAAGGAAAGAAGGAAGGGAGGAGGGGAGGGAGGGAGGCAGAGAGGAAAAAAGGGCATATACATAGGAAAGTGCATGGATCTGAAGCAAACTTAAGTATAAAAAGACTGATATTCATTGTTTAGAGCACTTTACATGTTTCTTACTCTGGCTTTCTAATTATATTGGGTCAGCTTTCTATTCCTGAATCAAAATATCTAACAATTTAAAAAGGAAAGATGCTTATCTAAGTTTGGAGCCTGCTGCCCATGTCCCCAGTTCTGTGCTGCGTTTTTGTCTGCATGAGCTTGCATGGGTCCTGCACATGCTGCCAGCATCCTCAACTCTAGATGGAATAGTTAAAAGAGGTTACAGAATTATGATTCGAATTCAGGCCCTATAGCCATAATAAGTTTATATATGTAACATTTATACAACACTGCTTTCCAGGCTGGTTTCAAACTTACTATGTAGCTTAGGTTGGCTTTGAAATCCTGATTCTCCTGCTTCCTCCCAAATGCTAAGATTACAACTACACACTACCATGACCAGCTTTGCTTCAGCTATCTTAACCCCTCTGTCGTGTGAGTCTCAGGTACTTCTTATTTGTGCTTCTGTATTTTTAAAATAATGATAGAATCCCCAATAATGTAAATACCTGAATGTTGGTTGGTTTAGATCATCCAGATGCCTCAGAGCCACATCCCCCCATAAAGAACTTTAGATCAAAGTGGGGTTTTGTTGTTTGTTTTTTTCAGTTCAGTATGGCTCAGGTCTGATCTCCAATGAAGGCCAAGGAAACTGACTAGCTACTTCAGCATTGATTACCATTTGTGCAGTATTGAGTGTCTGTTGTTTGTCCAACAGTTCTACTGAGAAAACATCATTTCTGATCCAAGGAATTTATACTCCAGTTGGTGGGACATGAAAACAAAACAAATATAATGGAATCTTACAGTATGAGTCAATGCTGTAGGGCTCTAATACATGGGCTGTGGATACACCTAGTTAAAGGCTAAGCCACTTAATGCTATTGATCATATCTCCTTAGTCCACCCAAGAGGTCATTTGTGGATAGTCCCTATTGTTGACAGCTTTCATGTGTCCGACTGAGAATTATCTGTGCCCAGGAGAGCATATATGGCCTATACACAGAATAAGCCAAAAGTGTCAGGGAGTTAAACCACCCCCCAAATCAGTGAGGGATAGGGGGAATTGATGTTTAAACGTACCGTCTTACTGGGCATAGTGGCTTGTGTCTTTAATCCCAGCATGCGTGAGCTTGAGTCAGGAAGACAAGTTCAGGGCTAGCCAGGGATATCAGGGGGGATCTTGCTCCCAAACAATGACAAGAAAAGTTTTGTTTTCCTTGTCCCTTGGAGAGACAGTGCTGCAGAAGGTTCTGCATTGTGTCTTGGGTTTCGCAGTAGGACTGTGCCCCTAGTGCCCGTAGTAGTGTCCTGTTTGTCAGCGCCCCCATGATTGGCTTTGCTCTCTTCCCTATTTCAGGGAAAGGCTCCTTTTCTCTGCTTTCTGAGGACATCTCCATTTGGAAGCATATTCTCCTCCAAGTTCAGCCAAATACTCCTTCTTCTGTGAAGCTAGAAAGACAGCTCATAAATCTCTCTCTCTCTGATACTCCATTTTCTTTTTATCCTTTCCTAGTGATACTTGCTATCTGGGATCACGTTCATCATAAATTCCTGTGCACTCCAGGTCCTTTTGGCGCATCCTCAGTGCCAGTCAGGAAATGAGACTGAAGGGTTGATAGGGTGGGTTTGGGAGACAGACTAATGCACAGAAAATAAATAAGTACTCAGCCTGTTCTGGCCCATGTCCTTCAGTGCTTTAGGAACATTATCTCATTTAATGCTCTCCAAAACTCTTTATGGTGAGTATTCTTTTACCCCAGTTTACAAACAATGGAGAAATATTAAAGTATCAAAGAAATATCAAAAGTATCAAAGAAATTAAGTCATTTGCTCAGAGTCACACAGCTGATTTGCCATCAGAATCTGTAGCCAGTACTATTTACACTACCCTGGGCTGCCCAGGGCACCATCAGTTAAGTGTCTGAGGATAGAGTGAACCTATTGCTGAAGCCTACATACAGTAAGCCATTAGAGAGGAGTGGCTCCCTGGTTCTGGGACTTTGAGCTGCAAACATAGTAGCTTTACCCTGAAATCCTGAGTGATGACTCAGTAGTCAGCAGGGAAAGGTGGTTTGACACTCTTGTGAGGCCACCAGCCAACAGAGAGACTCCTTAGACCTCAACAATTTCAGCTGTGTAATTAGATGACATTTGTGGGAGTCATTTTTAGTCTATCAGATTCACCAAATGAGCCCTGACAAGCCACTCTGCTCACCTCCAGATTCTAGTTCTCCCAGCCTGGGCTAATGCCTTTTTTCTTCTTTGGTCTTTGAAGGAGGTCTTCTTTTAGGTACAACTATTCTGTTTTCCAGAGGATGAGATGACATAATAGTGGAAGATGGTTATAATTTCATTCCTGCAGAATTGTCTTCCCCATTTGGAAACAATTACACATTTGAGCCAGTTTGGTGATCTCATAAGCTATAGTCCCAACTTTCTCTCTGGGCTGGGTCTAGAGATCTTTCTGTGCTGTAGGCATTTCCAGTGATAAGTCGTTTTAAATTCCCCTTCTCCAAGGCTTCACCTTCTTTTCTTTTTGCTTCTGATAATTTGCCCCCCTGTATCCCTTCTTCCTTCAGTGGAATTTGTTAGTGAAGCATGAGGTGGTCTGTCTGCTCCTGAAATCACGCATCCTCTTTGATGTTGCCTGCTACTCTCAAACCCAGTGCGGATCTCCTTTCTCTTTTCTATTCTCTGTCTATAAAATTGAGATTATAAAATATTCACCATGGTATTGATCTGATGCTCAGCCAACCTCATAAGTCCCCTACATCCTAACCCCACACCCAGGAATGAAGTCAATTCCATTGGGCCCTGACCTTTTCTGGCAGGTGACAAGGAATTATAGAGACTGAATATGTTGTTGGGGGACTAAAAGCAGAAGACACCACTGTACACCACTTTCTGCTTGAACTCCTATAAGTATTCCTTGAAGGGGTTATATACTAACAGAGGACAAGTGTGGAGGTAAGGAGTGGTGAAACAGTGCATTTAGCAGAGGAGCCCATAGATGGTTTCCCCAACAAGTCTCTCAGATTTGTGGGGTGGGTAGGGATTCTAAATGGCCTTATGACCCTAGTGGGTAGTTGTGTTGAGAGTCAAGATGGAGAACAAGGCTGCAAAGACAATGGTATGAACAACCTTGACAGAAGTCAATTGAAGGATGTGACAGACACTTGTTGGTAAGGTCTAAAAAGAGTTAGACAAGTGGGAGAGGTACCTCCAAGGTTAAGTAGGATTTGGAGATAGAAGGCAATAGGCCTACTAGATGCAATGTTCAGCACTGGGTACTAATTGAACACTACATATGTTACTTCTCTTATGGTACATTTTGTTAGGGAAGCTATGGCTACAGGAACTTGAGGCTGCTGATCAAATTTAATCCACAGTTAAGAAACTGATAGATATGCTTCACTCTCTCTCTTTTTATTTTGTCCAGGACCCCAATCTATGAAATGGTGCCACATACATTTAAGGTGATTCTTTCCAACTCATTGAACCATATCTAGAAACTCTCTCACAGGCATGCTCAGAGGTTTGTTTTCATGATGATTGTAAATCCCATCAAAATTAACCATCACTCTGAGGAACCCTTTAGGATGAGAGAGATCTCTGGAGAGTCACTTCGAACTCCAGGCTGAGTAGTGGGTGAATTCACAGATCTAGGCTTCCTTTTTCTTGTGCTGTATGTAGTCCCAGCCTGAATGCTGCCTTGAGTATCAGAAGAAAGAGGAGGCAAACAAAGCTGAGCATTTATTCAACTGATACTGAGATAACTAGGGGCCATTTAGAGCAAAGGAGTCAAAGACTTTTTTTGTGTAATATTGGGGCTTGAACCTAGAACCCTGTACATGCTGTATCTGTGCTCCACTGTTGAGCTATATATTTGGCCCCCCAAAATTACTTTTGTTCATCAGACTTAAGGATCCTTTTCTCCTCTACCTCTGTAATGGAAGCTCCAAAATAAGATGAAGCAATTCTAGGCATAAATGGAGGCTCAACAATTTTTCGTTTTTATTGTAACTATTATTTCTATAACTCAATTATGTCTATAAACTTTGAAATGTTCTAAAAGTAAGCCATAGTGGCTACATCTGAACCCTGCTTGAAATTGTTGAAGGCCATTATCATATCCTGAATTTGGCTTTTTCTCTTGGTTTTACCTGTTTAGGTCCTTGAGGGTAAGGGTAATATCTTTTCTCCCTTGATGTCCTCCCTAGCATCTAGTATACAGTAAGTACTCAGTCAACTCTGGTTAAATGATTAGCATTGATTTGTGACCATAGACTAAAGCCTAGAAATAGTCTAAAACATGGACCTCTCCCCACAGCTCATATCATCATCATATTATCTGAACTTAGTAAGTTCTGACAAAATGCGTACTACCCCTCCGTATGTACATAGACTTCAGTGAGGTGACTGTACCTTGCCAAGGATTCCCAGTAAAGGATATGTTTTCCTTTCTCTATAGTAAACGTGAGCTCAGCTGATGGCCCAGTGAGATTCTTTAACAGTCTGACATTGTGTGAGTTTCAACTACCCAGTAGGAAGGTGCTCAGATTCCTAATAATTATCCTGGGATACTGGAGATCCATAGGTTCTGCCTTGGACATAATGTCATTCTGAGAATCCTGTATAATGTCTGGGTTTCTGGTAATCTATGCCAGGTTCCCAAACTGGCTGTTCATTGAAATCACCTCATGAGTTTTAAGAGTCTGCCACTAGCATCTTCCTCCCGAGATTCTGATATCATTGGCCTAGGGCTGCAGCCTGGGAACTGGGCTACTTTTTAAAGTGGCCCAAGTGATTCTAGCAGAACCATTCCTCTCTGTGATCCCTCCCATTTGAAGGCTAATTCCTATTCAAAGTTCCTGTTGTAAACACAGAAACAGTTTAAAGTCTCTTTTTTCAGTGATGGAGATTGAACTTGGGGCCTTGTACATGCTAAGCAAGTTCTCTACTACTAATCTACACCCCCATCTCAAAAGCATATTTTTCAGGTTACATTTTTCAAAACAAAATATTTTTTATTTTGTGTCTGAGTGTATTGCCCACATATATGTAAGTGCACCCGTGTCATGCAATGCCTGCGGAGGTCAGAAGAGGGAGTCGGATCCCCTGGAACTGAAGTTACAGATGGACAATTCTTAGCCACCATGTGGGTGCTGAGATTTGAATCTGGGACATGAGCCAATGCTTTTAACTGCTGAGCCATCTCTACAGCCCTAATGAGGCTACATTTTTAACATGATGCAATTTCAAATGCTTTTAAAATTAGAATGGAGCTGACAAATGTCTTGCTTTCAGAATTGGTAAAAACTAGAGTGGCTGTTTCTGACAGGTAAATCCCTAAGTTCCCAGGGCCATCATTCCCTGACCCTTCATTGAAGTCTTGTCTCGTTGTAGGATCCAGTAGTTATAGTTTATATTGAATATCAATGACAGTAGCAGCAACCACAACTAGACATTTCCTTCATGGTTTACAAAATACCTTGGCATATATAATCTAACTGAGGTAGAAAAGGTTATATTAATCCTCACTTGTTGATGAGAAGACAGGAGCTTTAAGAAATGAATTATGTTTTTCTTCAAAGTATTTTTATTGAATTTTAGTGCATTTCATACAAAACATCTTAATTATCTTTATACGCCCCCATCCACACCCCATAGCACCCCTTCACCCCTGGATTTCATGCGTTCTGTCACTTATGTTGAGGCCTACTGGTTCAAGTTAGTGTACCCCGATGTTCATCAGTGCAAGTTCATTCATTGGGTCTAGTCAGCTTACCTAGAGTCACTCCTTTAAAGAAGATCGGCTCTCCCTCACCCAGCAGTAATCAGCTGCCAATTGTTCTCCAGCTAAGATTGGGGCCGGCTGCCCATCTTCCCAGTTCTGTGCTGGGTTTTTGTCTGCTTGGGTTTGTATGAGCCTTGTCCATGCTTTCGCCGTTGCTGTAGTTCATATGAACTATGAATTAACTTTGTAGCTTGCCCAGGAAGAAGCAGCACCAACATTCCCTAGAACTATGTGAGTACCAGCCTGTCAAAAGTATTTATTTGGGATTGGTCAGTTTGAGTCACTTCTAAGTTCACACAGCCGGAAAGTGGAGGTGGTGAGATTCCAGAACTTGTGTTCTTAACCACTTCCCCAGTGTTTAGTCACTGAGACTGTTGAACATGGTTTTTATATGACTTTGCCATGATTCATTCATTCTGAGATGTATTTGTACCCCTAAAGCACTGGGTACAGATTAAGAGAGGCTTGAGGAATGAAAGCAACAGTTCCACTGTTTTAAGACACTAGGGATTAAGTTGATGTTCCAAGGGAACATGTTATTAAAATATACCTTGAGAGTCGATATAGCCTTACTTCAAGAAATAACAAGAAACATGCTGATCTTGGAAGAGATGTCATGTTATAACATCACAGTGCCATAAAAACCCACCAAGCTAAATTACAGATACTTTCACAATGATGTGGCAGTCATGTTTAATCTTTAACACAGTGTCCTGCTTGGTCCATACCCTTTGCTCTGCTTTTCTTTTAGAAATGCACAGAGTGCAGAGTAAAATTGAATTTCACGGGGCTATCATATTTAGTCCAGTATTAAATTATTTTTAATTTAAAAACAGGAAAGGATGGGACTGGAGAGATGGCTCAATGGTTAAGAGTACTGGCAGATCTTGCAGAGGACCTGGGTTTGTTTCCCAGCATCCACATGGCGGCTAACAATCTTCCGTAACTAGGGGAATCTTCTGACCTCCAAGGGCATTGCATGACACAGTTATATTTGCATGCAGACAATACACTCATACACATGAAATAAAAGTAAATAAATAAATAAAACATTTAAAGACGAGAAAGGTGAAAATACAAAATCAACACTAATCTTGCTTTTTAAAAGTATTTTATTTATTTTAATTTTATGTGTATGAGTGTATTGTCTGCATGTATGTAAGTGTACCCATGTTGTACAATGCCCTTGGAGGTCAGAAGACGGCATTGGATTCCTCTGGAACTGGAGTTATGGACAGTTGTTAGCTACCATGTGGCTACTGGAAATTAAAACCCAGGTCCTCTGCAAGAGCAGCTAATGCTCTGAACTACTGAGCCATCTCTCCAGCCTCCAATCTTGCTTTAATACATAAATTTAAGTGGCTTGTGATAATATAATTAATTGAATGAACAAGAACTGGCCACACAGTTTTGTTGTCCCTCAACTACATAGACATTTTGCTTGCTATTAATAAAATTTGTTTTGTCATTACACTGATTTGGGCTCACAGTACCATCTAACAAGGTCTTTGTTTGGGAGATATAAGCAGGAGAGGATGCATTGAATTATTGAGGAATTTTCAGTTTCTAAGTGGAATTTTAAAATTTTCGTGAGTTGTATAGAATCACTAGTAATGTGAACTCTGTTTGAAGCCAGGGACTTTGTTTTGTTTCCCACTATAACTCCAGCACCTGGCATGCAGTAGGCTTTTAAAAAAATAGAATATGGCTATGCATGATGGTGTGTGCCTTTAGTCCCAGCACTAGGGAGGCAGAGGCAGGTGGAGCTCTGTGAGATCAAGGACAGCCTGGTCTACATAGTGAGTTCCAAGCCAGCTGGGGCTAAAAAAAACTAAAACAAAGCAATATATGAAAAATATACTTTGGGCAAGTTAATTGATGTTTCCTTGATTTGAATTAGATAAACAGTGTTCTCATAGACATCTTCACAAGCCAAACATTAGAGAATAGATAACTATAATATTTTATAGTTAGAATGGAAATCATATACATGAAAATCACAAGAGAAACTTCATTATGTTTCAAATACCTTCTACAAATTACTGAAGCCATGCTATTTTCATAATGGGAGAAAGAGACACTTTATTATAGAAAGGTAAACATTCAAGCACACAGAATTACACAATCTGAATAATAATCACAGCATTTGATTTGTACTGTTGTGATCAAATGCTTTATAATATGTGATATGATTTCATTCAAAGTAATCAACCCCATTTTACAGACAAGGAAATAAAAGCAGAAAAATGTCAGGTTCTTACAAAAGACAGCTAAGATGTGAACCCAAGTTAGTTTTCCTAGAGCACTCAGTCTGTTAGTTACATTGAAGGCTTGGTTAGCAGGCAAGCTCATTTATTCACCAGAAATAAATGGGCATTTTAATGACTTTAATCATATAGAAAATATTAAGTCAGTCACAGATCGTTAAAAACTGATGAATTTCAGATCAGATTTCCAAAGTCCCTGACATACAAATGATGCTAAAATGAAAATCCATTAAAACAGAAACCACCAATTGACAAAGCCCTAGACCTACAAGTACAACAGCAAAGGTTAAGGGTTAAAACAAGATTAAAACAGAGGTGACTCAAAAATGCAACTTTTCCAGCTAAGTAGGCTTTCCATGCAACAGGAATATCCATAATTTCAACCTTTCTTAGTGGTTTTTACCAGTACATAGTTGTTCACAGAACTGTTGGTCACGTGGTAGTCCTACTCTTGAGGATCCTGGAAGAGCCATGATCTGGATGTTTGCTGGGAGCAAATATAGGAGGATGAGTTACGGAGAAAGGGGTATTCATGTTCAGGGGGAAAGTGGCAAGGACTTCTCGTAATGCTCATACTTTTTGCCTGACTTTTGGCTTGTCAGAGTTATGACAATGTACAACAGATAAAATGGTGGCTGGTGAGAGTGATTTTCACATTAATCTTGTCCCACCATTTATTTAATGGGCATTAGTTACTGAATAATACCCTCTTAATCTGATATGGCCCACAGTGGCTGGCATAATAGCCAAAGCTTGTTTCTTCCTCGGTTCACAGGCTAGATCACATTTCTCAGCCCTCCTTATAATCGTTAGTGACTATGTGAATTCTGACCAGTGGGTGATGTGTGCCACTTCTGGGCCTAGACATTAGAAGCCTCTCACCTGATTCCCCTCACTGTTTCCTTGATTGTCATCTAGATGGTGCAGTCTAAGAAACTTGGAATATTCATAGTAAAGCAATCAGTGACCCTGTCAATGTGTCACCACTCCTGAAGACTTCTCTGTCCTCAGGCCTCTACTTTAGGTTACCGATTGGACTTTATAAATGGAAAACAAACATATTTCTTTATGGCTCTTAGACTTCAGAATTTATTACAGCAGCTTGTGCTACCTTAACTGCCATTCTGGCCAGAAATACTGGATGTGTCATTTTGCCATTGAAGATATGGTAGAGTGAGATAAACATTCTTTCCTTCTTGAAATCATATAAGAATCCAAATTCAGGGCTGGGTATGGGAGCATGTGCCTTTAATCTCAGCACTCAGAAGGGAGAGGCACTTTGAGAACTGGAGGTTGACCGGGTCTACATAACAAGTTCCAGGCCAGCCAGGGATACATAGTGAAACCCTATCAAAAAACAACCTAAGTTCACATATTCCAAGGAAACTGAAAGAATTTGTTAGACTCACTACTGAGATAACTGTTGTTCAAGCTAGAGTTCTTTGAGGGCAGAAAGCTCCAGCCAGAGCCACTACTCCCTTTGCACCAAGCACTCTGATGTCTACAGTGGGGTATAAGATTAAAATTTCTAGCCTGGACATTCTGGGGCCAAATCTTCACCTCTGAACTTAACAAGATATTTACCTTGTGCTTGAGTTTCCATTTCTGTAATGTGGCAGCACTTATCTCAGAGTTTTGTGACTTAATACATGAGAAATAGATGCTTGTAAATGCATTTGACACATTGTAAGGATTTAGTGAATACAAACAATTATCATTACAGGCCAGAATTGTCTACTAGAAATTTTTGTGGTGATAGAAGTGAACCATATCTGTGCTGCCCAGTACAGTGACCACCAGCCCAATGCTACTGTTAAACATTTGAATTTTGACCACAGTACTGCAACTGCCTTTTAAATAATATTTAGGTAATTTAAATTGCTTTTAGGAAAAATTAATTTTATTTATTACACAGCAGTAAGAACAGGTGGCATGGCAGCAACAGAGAAAGTGTCTGCCTAATTAAATAGTTAATTTAAACTTAAATAGCCATATATGGCTGGTGGCTGCTATCTTGGGTAGCACAGCTATAGATTATTTACTCTAATTTTTTCAGGAGTTTCCTATTTCAGACTGTATAAGCCAGAGTTCAATCACATAGGTCAAAAATGTTTTTGTCTCTTCACCTCTCCTTCTCTCCCTCCCTCCCCCCTCCCCACAAGGAATTTTCTGCTGGAACTTGACACCATTAGAGCAGGCAGTTGGGAAGGGAGGATGAATAAGATGGGAGAACAAGAATAGCTGGAAGGAAGCCATAGACATGAATTGTAGTACATGAGAATAAAATGAACCCCAGGTTGGTTCTTGTTGTCTTTGACCTTGATGGTATGGATGTCCTGCAGAAAGGAGACCCTTCATCTCAAAATCCAGTTTATATCTGACCCAGAAGTTGCACAGCTGAAGGACCCAGGGGGAAGTTAAGAAGTCATAGGCCTGGCAGCTACTTCATAGTAATAGGTGAGGCCACTGGTGATTGTTAATGTGTGAGGTACAAAATAACTGATGCTCCATGTCTGCCTAGATCTTCCATAAGAAGCTGTCTTGAGATCTATATTCACTAAACACGTAAAGAAAAGGGAATTATAAGAAGTACAGTTAGCCTAGCCAAGATGATACATCATAAAACAATCACGTTCATAGGATTTTGTGTCTGTTAATAATTTGAAATACAGTAAAATGCTCACATCTCCCAAGGCTCTATTTAGTTATTTCAGTTTCACATCTGGCCCAAAGACAATCAAAAGATCCTTTCAGTCATCTAGCATTATCTTTGAGAGGTAAGATTATGAATATTTTTAAGTTTTTCTTTATATTTTTCTTTAGTTCAGAACTTTCTCCACATAAACACATATCATAGTTATAATTTGAAATAATATTTTTATTAATGATGTATTTTGAGATAGGATCTCATTATGTAGTCAAGACTGGCCTCAAACTCCAGATCTTCCTATCTCAGCCTTTCAGGACCTAGGATTACAGATGTGTACTATCATGCCTGACTTAGGAAAAATACTAATATTTTAGAAACCAGACCATGAACCTAAGGGAGACAGCATTCCAGGAACAACTAAAAACATATTGATTAGATGTCCATTTTACTTTCTTCATTGAAACGTCACCTGATCTTGGCTTTATACAAAAATTTATGAAACCTAAGTTCTTTTTCATGCGCATGAGTAAACGTTTTGCCTGTACATATGTATGTGCACCCATGTCACGTGATGCCTATGGAGGCTGGAAAAGGGCACTAGATCCCCTGGAACTGTCATTAATGGATGATTGTTATCCACATGTGGGTGCTGGGAACCGATCCAGGGTCTTCTGTAAGAGTTACCAGTGCTCTTAACTGTTGAGCCATCTCTCCAGCCTGAAACCTAAATTCTTAAGCTGTGGTCGCAATATTTTTCCTAAGCTCTCTGCCTCTCTACTCACATGTCTCCAAAGCTATCCCACAGATGTTTTCAAAATTGAAAGCACATAACATAAAGAAAAAATTAAACTGGGGCTAGAGAGATAACTCAGCGGTTAAGAGCAGTGACTGCTCTTGTAGAAGACCTGGGTTCAGTTCCCAGCACCCACATGGCTGCTAACAACCATCCATAACTCCAGTTCCAGGGAAATTGACGTCCTCTTCTGACGTCTGTGAGTACTGCATGACTTGGGTGTGCTTACATACATGCAGACAATACACTCATACACATAAAATTAAAAAGTAAAATTTTTAAAAAGAAAAATATGAAGTGAAAGTCTTATGCACAATAGGAAGAAATCATTTTTAGACAAGTCACTGGAAAAAGGGGAACTGGAGAGAGCACCAATGTATTAATGACTGACATGAACAGTACTCACTGTGTATTATTCTTTACAGTTTCATAGTACAGCCTAGCATGCAGATGGCATGACTTATTGAAAGTCTTCACTATATAGTATGAAAGGCTTACTTCATATGGTTGTTATGAGTGCTCAGTAACTTTATGTAGCTCCTGGTTATAGCAATGAAAAACTCTCCCTTTGGGAACTACACTCTTACCAGAAAAATAAATGCCTATGACTACATACATAAAATTGTATTTTATTTCAAGGAATGTATAGATACCCCAAAATCTATCTCATAAACCCTTGCTGGAGGGATGGCCCATAAACCACTGAGATAGTTAGGCCCAGTTCTGGAAGATAAAGGACTGAGGAGATGGACTGGTCGTACTTGAAGCTGGAGGGAGAATGAGAAGGTCTGAAGAATCAAGAACACATTTTACCTTGTTTCCGTTGTGGCCAAAGCCTACTTAGAGTGGCTGACCATTTTCTCTTTGGGAAGTTCCATCAGCTACGGGCTAAAGTTTTCTTTAGTGATGTCATTATTAATCTTTTAATAACTATGTTATGTAAGAGTACTTATTGAGCAGTGTGATGTGAGGCAGTCACAGTTCAAGTAAACATGCTTTGGATGTGCCAAATTAGGAATGCTTTGTTTATCTCCTTCTTATGTAGTAAAATTTGATGTAGTCTATAAAAGAGTATTTGTTATCACATGTCCTGAAAATCCAATAACAGAAAAATATTGTTTTGTTTAAGGTTCCCATATAAGCGTGCCTAGGCGTGGTGGCTTGTTTTTAAATCATCTCTCTCTGGAATAGTAATTTAATCCAGAGGAAGATTGCCACTGAATTACAAGTTTCAGTTAGGTCAAAAATATGCATGCTAGAGGGCCTAGTTGTATCCTTCTCAGATCCTCTTCTAGAAGAGAAAACCTTTCTTTTTTCCCCATCCAACTTAGGGGCTGATCCTCCATGATTGCCATATCATTGGACAGCCCCCATCTCTGCGTGGTCTCAGCTTCTGCTTGTGTCTCTGTTCTCTGAGATCTAGAATTTCAAGTCTCTTCCTCTTTCTCCAGTCCTAGAAATGACAACAGCTTTCTGTTATTGTTGACCTTTGGATTGTTACAGCCCTCCACTCTTTGCACTGTTTCTCTGAGTTAATTTTTCTCCTCTTTATCTGCCTATCAAGGGTTCCTAATTTGATCCATGACTGATAAAGTTTTCTTTTTCAATTATCTATCTATCTATCTATCTATCTATCTATCTATCTGTCATCTATCTATCTATTTGTTTGTTTATGCATGCATGCTCTGAATCAAACCCTGGGTCTTACACACATGGAAGGCAAGTGCTCCATTATGACAGAAATTTCGTAGTGAGTTCATCAATCACTCTAAAAATATTTTTGAATAGCTACAAGATACATGACACCGGCCTGCACTTCTGGAGGATAATAGATAAAGTATCAAACTGCTTTGCAGCAAGACATACAGTACACTGTAGTTAGAATGCTCCCCTTCCAAAACTCATGTCAACATTGCCTTTGTGATGCTTTTGAGAGGTGCAATCTTTGACAAGATCCTTGGTCACAAGGATCCCACCCTCTTGAATCAATCAATGCCATTCTCACTGTAATGAGTTGGTCCTGTGTTCTCATTCTGTCTTGTGAGTTCACGTGCCTTTCTTCCATATATGATACAATAAGAAGACCCTCACCAGATGCAGCCCTTCAATTATAAACAATACTTTTTATTGTTTATAATTTACTCAGCCCAAGACACTGTAAAATGTTAAAGAACATATCAAAATATCAAGTGAACGGCATAGACAATAAATAGTTTAAGATATAAAGAGAAGACAACATCTCCATGAGCTTCTGTAGACAAAGAATACTATAAAGGGCTAGAGAGTTCACATAAAGTTATCATCGTTTAAAACTCTCAGTGAAATGCTAGATAGCCATCACATTGTTTAATGATATAAGACATTTTTCAGGATATACTAACATAACAAAAACCAACTTATAAATATTTTATGTGATTTGATCCTTATTACCATATATATAAATGTATATGCACACATATGTATTTATATATATACAGATAAAGAAAAAACAGTATATGCTAAAATATTGTTATTTATCTCTGGGTGGTGTGATTATATGTGGGTTTTCTTTTCTTTTTTTGGTCTGTTATTTCCAGTTTCTCCAGTAAGCATGTATTATTTTAAAGATATATTTCTTTTTCTGTGTATGTGTATGTGCACTATGTGCATGGAGTTGCTAATGTAGGCCAGAAGAAGGCATTGAATCCTTTGGAGGTGGAGTTACAGGCAGTTGTGAGCTGCTTAATGTGGATGTTGGAAACCAAACCTGGGTCCTCTGAAAGAGCAGCAAGAGCTCTTAACTGCTGAGCCATCACTCCAGTCCCAAGCTGAATTATTCTTCACACAGAAAAAATCAAATTACTTTGTTTTAAGGAATCTGAACATTTTCCCAAAACAAATAGCTCAGTAAGTCTTGTAGTTTACACACTCACAGGTGGCTGATCTAGCCTAACCCATAAGAAGGGTATGGCACAATAAGCATAGTCTGTGTTCGAATAAGCACAGTTAGTAAAATTGAATTCACACAGATGTACTCATTTCTTTATACATATTTAATGAGCATTGATCAACAACTTAAATTTTTAGCCATCTCCTTAGTTTGAAATGTATGAAACCATTATATAAAACAGTATAGAGAGCATCATCAGTAGGTAAAAATTGGGGGCCTGGTGAGATGCCTCAGTGTGTAAGAGTGCTTGTTGGGAAAGCAAGAGAACTTGAGTTCAAATCCCCATCACACATGTCAGAAACCAGCATGGCCACATGTGCCTGTAACTCCAGCATTGGGGGTCAGAGACAGATAGATCCTGGGAGCTTGCTGGCTAGCTAGCCTTACTGAAACAGTGGGTTTCAGATTTAGTGAGAGATCCTGTCTCAAAAAAGAAAGGAAGGAAGGGAAGAAGGAAGGAAGGAAGGAAGGAAAGAAAGAAAAAGAAGAAAAGGTTAAGGTGAAGCACATATGCATGCATGGGCACCCCCCCCACAAGTCTGCATATACCACACAAACACACACACACACACACACACACACACACACACGCACACACACACACACACACACACACATAAAGAAGAGTTAAACATTGAAAGAATTGCTTCACCAAACAGCTGTCTTTGTAGAGAACTGAAAAGCAATGCTGATCAGAGTGTTGAAAAGAATAGTGAGTTAGCATGCTGCCCTCTTTTGGTAGCTATTTGCAGCTCAATTTACATTCATTTTCATTATGTCAAATCTCCTATAAATGTCAGTCTCCTACAAATATGTGAGCAAACTAAACTAACACTAAATCACCTTTTTTTCCTTGACAGAAAATGTTGTTAATTCCAGTTTGTTATCACCTTCGGGTAAGACATATTTTATGACTTTGGGGAATTTCAAGAAAATATTATTCTACTCGTTCTCTATGCAGTATGGCATATGACCAGTTACAGCAAAATTGTTTTCCTCTTATTATCTAGATTAAATTAATTGTCATTAAACATACACCTTAAAGACCAATAGCAAACATAGACAAGAAGACAGATATGTTGATCTTTCCTTATTGCTTGACAGTGCTGGAGAATAAATCATTGGGGAATAAACTGGGTTTTCATTATGATAGCTGCTTAAGTTCTTCGGTTGTTCATGGTATTCTAGTTTACAAGTCTAAACAGTATCAAGAGCTTAAATGTGCTGAAATTTTTTATATTTACAGGATGAGAGGTTCTCTTAAATATAGTCCCACCAAATGAATATTTGTTTCCAAAGGCTTCGATGAGCTTAGTACTCACTACAATGAGAAGACAAAGAAATTAAATAGAAAATTTTAACTAGAACCTATGGGAACTGAGAACAGTACTCTAAATTGAGACTAATAACTAGAACCGAGTATCCTTAGCGATAAGTGGTCTAACTCCATCCTTTAGCTGATGACAGAACAAAGTCTAAAGCTACTGAATCTAAGATCTCTAAGTCTAATATTTCATAGCTTCTTGCTACACAAGACAAAAAGGCAGCAACGTGGCTTCTCTGATTCCTGCTTCTGTATTCTTGCTACCTCAGACCTCATACCCCAGAACTGTTGTGAGTCAATTCACATTCTAACCTTAGTTGTATGAAAATGAACTTCTTTTGTTTTTCATCCATTTATTTAAATCAAATTCACACTAATAACAATCATCTATCATGCCTCAGAGTCTTCAAACATCATCTCATTCTTCTCAGCATAGGAATCATTATATTCTTGTTCTGTATAAGGAAACAGGCTCAGTGGAGGAAACCTTGATCATGTTTACATGTTCTCTGGGACCAGTCTCTGTTGGAGTTTGAATTTAGCCACCACTGTCTGACCTCCATTGCTACCTTGGGATTTGGGCAAATGGCTTAACTTTCCTGTGCCTTGGTCTCCTCCTTTGTAAATGGAATAGAACAGCAGTGCCTGCTTCATAGCATATTTGTAAAGATAAAATAAAATACTACAAACACCTGGTATAGGGTCAAAAGATGACTATCATTGGTATGAGTTATTAAGTCATTGGCTGAAGATTCAAACCCTGGACTGCAAGCTATCAAAGCCCAAGCTCTTTTGGCCACGTCAGTTTGTTCTCCAGTTGTTAAGCTTCTGCACTAAAAGTAAAGGAGTCCATATTCACACTTTGACTTGACTTGCTCAGGACCAGTGTTACACCTCAAGAGATATTCTTGGTAATTGTTTAAAAAGAATATAGTGACAAAATATGAAAGCAATAATGTGGGCCAGACAGGGTGTGTGTGTGTTCTAGCCAATGCATGAGCAGTCTGAAAAAGGCCAGCCAAGTGCCTTGACACACCCAGATTTTGTCCATACCAGCTGAAAATCAAGCTCCCTACTGTAATATTTGTTTTAGTTATAAATGTGTTTGTATTTTCCCTCATGTTTAGGTAGAGGTCAAGCCATTGGATCTTTTAAATATTTAAACATGTAAAATGTGTGTAGTAGATTGATTTCCTAGCATAAGTGGAGTCATTCCACAGGAAACTTATAACTTGATTGATTGTCTTAAAAGCAGCCATATTTTAAAATATTTAAAATAGCTTACCAGGAAAATATGTTAGATAGTACAATATTAAGTGGTAGGTACAATATTAGTGATATATATATATATATATATATGTGTGTGTATAGATATCTTAAATTCACTGTGAGAAAAGTTGGCAGGTGTCATGTTGTCATTATAAGAGAATGGAACTAATGTGATAATATACTCATGACTACAGTTCATTATTTTAAATGTTTTCTAGAACTTTCTTGACTGCAAAAATAAGAAAGTAGCATTGGTTTTATTTTGGTGTAGTTCCTAACCTATTCCCATAATATTCAAAGAAGGTAGTAGCAGGCTTCATGATCATGAGACTCACAGCACATTTTATACTTTATATAAGTGTATCTCAAAAGTTCTGACTCATTAGAATTTAATTAACCTTTGTGTGAAGTCAGTTCTACACAATGAGACCCTGTGTCAAAAAATAATTGTTTCAAAATATTCATTTATTTTTTTCTCTCTTCTGCAGTTGAATCATCTCTTGTCAATCTTGTCCCATACTTCAATGGTACTCCAGGCAAGATTTTGAAAAACTTTAAAGCTAGATGTAGTACAATTTGTTAAGTTTTTGCTTTAATTATACCTTTGTATTGTTTTTCTTCTTGGGGCAAAAGAGGTAAAAACTACAAAACTCAATGGTAAGAATTTTTCTGAAGCAAGCAAAAATTGATTGATAACCTTTAATATGATAAAAGAAATGGTGTTGAAGATTTCCATCTCTAAATTAATTTCTGGATCCATTGAGTAATATCAGATGATCCAGTATTCAAAACAAAGACAAAATCTGTTACCATATGAGAGTGTCCCTTTTGGTCAATTGATCAAATTCTTAAGATCATGAAAGGAAGACATCCTTCTAACACTGTAACTGTTCTAGGAAGGAAAAGGAAGATTGATCACACTTTAAGAACTCCATTTCAACACCAGCAAGCTTGACAGGACAGACTGTTTAAATGTGAAAAGCACATCCAGTGACTTCAATGTGATTCAGCATGGATGTGGAAGGACAGGGCGTCCAAAGACAGGCTTTTTAAAGATGATATTTATAAATTTTTAAATAGCATGAAATGGAAAAAATAAAACCTGTCTTCTCATCATCTTAGAGAAAAGGACAAAGAATTTGACTATATCTCAGAGAGGTAGAGGGCAACACATTCTTTCCTCTCCTCTTTGGGGGTAGATGGCCTTTTATCTTACTATGGTCAAACCTCAACAATTTTCAGACCCTTAGTTAAAATTCCACCATGTGATTGATAGTTAAGAAGTTAAATAATCATAGATATAGTTCATACTGATTGGATCTGATATAAATTCATATTAGGTCCAAAGCTAACAGTTATCATTTTTATGTGTAATTTCTTGTACAGTGAAAGTATTATCTTCAATTTAGCTTTGGCAACAATTTATTCCATTGTGGATGTCTGTGGTGGCATATATAGAAGTATTTTAAGTGTCATAATGTATGAAATTTGTTTAGTTGTTTGCCGGTTTGTTTTTTGAGAGTTCTCACTGTGTAGCCCAGGCTGGCCCCAAATTTATGAGGCCCAGCCTAGGCTTCCTGAGTGTTGGGATTATAGGTATGTGCTACTGTGCCTGGTGCATAATAAATTCTAAAATGCTTTTCATTTAAAGAAATGCCAATAGAATGTACTTTAAATTTATCTTATATCAAACAGGATCAAAATGAAAATTTCCCCATGCTTAGTAATGTTTAAGAACTGTAATATTAAACTAGAATTATTTAAATTTCTTTTGTAAGAATGACGCTGGGTGTAATGGTGAATGTGTTTAATTCCAGCACTTTGGAGACAGAGACAGGCAGTTCCCTGTGATATTGAGGCCAGCCAGCCTGAGATGGCCTACATAGTGACTTCCAGGCCAGCTGGGGCTATATAGTGAGACCCTCTTTCAAAAAGCAAATCAAGAACAGAAAAAGAATGTAGCACTGGTAAAGATGTACTAACCATCCTCAGGGCTATTAAAGTTGTTATTCATTTTAGAAAGTTCATATCCATTATGGACTTTTCACAAACATACAGAGAACGGGAACAGAATATTTTTTCTTTTTAAATATTTGTATTAATTCTTTGAGAATTTCATAATATATATTTTGATCACATTCACTCCACTCTTCCCTGAACTCCTCCCCCCATCTTCTCAAACCCTTCCCTCCCAACTTCGTATCCTCTTTTATTTTTTTACAACCCATTGAGTCCAATTTATGCTCCCTGTGTACTCCTGGGTGTGAAGCTATCAACTGGAGCATGGTAGACCTACTAGGGCCACACCCTTAAAGAAAACTGACTCTCCCTCTCCTAGAAGCCATCAATTGTCAATAGCTACTCAGCTAGGTGTGAGAGCTTGTGAACCTCTTCCCCATCCATGCTGGAATTTTGACTTATTTGATTTTGTATAGGTCTTGTGCAGGCAACCGCAGCAACTGTGAGTTCGTGAGTGCAGCGGTCTTGCCATGTTCAGAAGACAATATTTCCTTCCTATCTTTCCCAGACTCTGACTCTTACAATTTTGTGGCCCCTTCTTCCATAATGGAACAAAATATTAAATAATATAAATGAGTGTATTTAAGTCTAATAAATATAGGAGTGTTGTGTATGTTAAGCACATAACTAGATTCAGAAAACACATCTTGAAAGAATGAATGTGTGCTCGACAGTTATTTCTGGGGATGGAGAATGGGTAGTGGAGAGGGGATGGGTTAGACAGTGCATTCACTAATACCAGCTAGCGTTTGCAAAACTCGCAGACTTCTAGAAGGGAAAAGTGGAGTGTTTAGGGAATCTGGGAAGAATCAAGTTTGTGAACCATGCCAGTGATTACATTGTTTACTTTTTATTATTATTTCAGATGCTACTTCAGAAGTGTTATCTACTTTAAACAAAACAGGTAATATCAAATTATTTCCAAATATCATAGCTTGTCTTCTGTGGCTTTCTTGAGTTTCACATGTATGTGATCTATCGGGGTAGAAATGTAACAAGTTTCTTCTGTTTCTTTGCTTATTTTCCTGTGTGTTCAACTGTTAATTTATTGTGCTTTTGACTATGTCATTGAGCTATCATTGTCACCACACTCCTAAACTTCCTATTATGGCCATAGTACTCTACTTAAAATAACACCTGTCATTTTCTGTATATCATAGCAGTACATATGGGCTCACAAAATGGAGAATATAGGGAAATACAAAGAAGAAAATAGAAAGCATCTTTAATGTTACTTGCCAAGACTATTACTGTTAGTAATTTGGTATATTTTCATTTGTTATCATATATACATATATTTATGTATATAAACCCCATGTCCATATCTTTTGCAAAATAGTCATAAATTACATTGATTTTATATCTTTCCCTTTTGACTTAATATTAAACTATACATATTTTCCAGTGTCCATTGCTATTAATGACTTGATGGTATTCAATTGTAGGCCATATGTTGAACATAAAGTGTTTGTATTTTTTAATAGACATCCTGATGCCATCCTGAATGCCATCTTTGCATTCATTCTTGATTTCTATTGGATGCATTCCAAGGATTGAACATAATGGGTCAGCAATATGAATATGAATATTTTGAGGTCCTTCATACCTACTGCCCAATAACTTTCTATAAAAATTATACTAAGCAACATCCTACCAGCAGTGAATGAAAATGGCTATGTCATTGTTCCTTTGCTGAGATGACATTATATATTACCAAATCTTGTTCTCAATTCCTTTGTTTTATTTTTCATTCTTATTAGTGAAATTGAATATTTTTCTGGTTTTAGCTACTAAAACTGAAAGTTCACTTCACACTTGTGCTTTGTTTACTGTGGAAAGGAAAATAGCAAGGTAAACAAAATGATATCTTTAAAGGACTGTTAATGGTAATGCAAAATGGTGTCCACCTCTATAATCACCACCAACTATTGCCCATGAATCACACACTGAAATGAACTCATTGGTAACACACAAAGGTTTCTGAAAATATCCATATAACATCATTATTCTTCATTGCATCTCCAAACTCTGAACTTAGTCTTTCCTTCAGAATTTGCCTGTCTGCCTCAGGAGACAAAATTGCTTCACAAATCTGTGCCCTGAATGGGGTCTCTTATACTTGGCAATCCTTACAACAAGGATTTCTGAACCTGGTTCTCCATCATCTGTGGGATGGTCCAGGGGTTTTTTTCTCCAAATTGCTTTGGAAAGATATTCCTAAGGTTTGCTTTTCAGAACACATTAATATTTACCTGTGAGTCCCTAACTTGAACAGTCTTGGTTGTACTGTGAGCTTGTTAGGCAACAGTTGTTCGATGATCTTGACTTCTTTGAGAGCAGTTTTATCTGCCAGTAAAATGGGTATTGTTTTAACTCCCAAAGAAGTCAGAATGCTTGACTGTACACTATAGTAACAATATTTTAGATCCCATATGTACTTATTCACACTGATTTTTATTCTGAATCACCTATTCCTTGCAACCTGTCATCTGAAGAGCTTGCCTATTACTTAGTTCTACCTGTCTGAAGTGTAAATTCACATTTGTTGGTCTAACAGTAGTACCTGGAAATTAAAGTAGAATTACACAAGCAATGAAATACATAATGGCTGTGATCTAACTGGGTAAACATTCAACTCAAACTCTCAGGCCCACCCTAGGCCAATGCTGCATGTTCTGTGAATGAGAGATTTTCCTTCATTCTGCTGCTGAGATGACCAGTGGTGTCTTCAAGATGTCAACAGTGTGATTTTCTTAGCCTTCACTAAAAAAATATACTCATGGCAAATTGTTTTTACAAATAAAGCAACAATTCTGCTCTAATATTTAAATTGCTTCTTTGCAGAAAAAGCTAAAATCACTATAGTAAAAACCTTCAATGCATCAGGTATGACTTATTATCAATATCAAGATTTTTTTAAATAACTGAAGTAAAATTAAACAAGTGGCTGGTATTTATTCTTTCTCTTTTTTTTCCTACTTTAAAATATAGAATCTGTTCTTAATGAATATGTGTGTGTGTGTGTGTGTGTATGTGTGTGTGTGTGTGTGTGTGTGTGTGTGTGTGTGCTGGGTACTTGAAATTATACTAAGTGTTTTTGTCTGTATAATAATGATCAGACACAACTGCCTGCCCTCAAGGATATTCTAATCTAAGGGGAAGACAAAGCAAACAGGTAACTGACATGAACTGCATACAGATAGAGTCAAGGATTCTGCCAGTATTTTTATTTGTGTGGGATTGAGGACTGAACCCAGATCCTCTCACATGCTAAGCCCATGCTCTACCACCAAGCTACAATCTGAGCCCACAAGCATTTTAAACATAGTTAAGATAGCCAAAGAACTTATTAACAAAAGAACTAAAGAATTAAATCTTGAATTTTTAAAGATGAAGCGATGTGCTGTGAGTATCTGGTACAAGAGTAGGCACACAGGACATTCTTAACAAAGGTTTTTCACTGATTTCAGTGGGCAAAATCTGGATTACTGTCTATTTTGTAAATAAAGTTTTATTGGAACACTGCCATGCCCATCTGTTTAAATATTTTCTATGACTACTTTTCTCCTACAGAGCTGAGTAGTTGTAATAGAGACCACCTGATCCATTAGACCTAAAATATTTACTATCAAATAAATATTCTCATTCAGGATTTAAAGAATGATCTGTGACCCTTTACTAAAGGAAAAATGGGAGTTATAGATAACAGCCTAGAAATAGGAATTTTTTAGTATAAAAGAGCAGCAAAAAATATACATCAATGGAAATGGGGGTACAGGTGAAATGGAGGAAAATGAGAGTGGAAGACAAGCTTAGCAAACAATGGATGGGTGCTTTAAAATCCTTTGAAGTGTTCCTACCCACCATCTATATACTGATAATGTTTGCATGACACCCATGTTATATGGATGAGTTATATCTATAAGTAAATACATTTGAAATGCAGTCGTTCTTTTGTGGTGTGGGTAACACTGCTGGGAAATAATGTAGAAATCCACATGTCATGTAATTTGGGTGCTGGAATTCAGTTTGTTCACAGAATCTAAACTCTTAGCTGAAGCATGACATACATACACCTATAAATCATTCTGGCAGAAACCATATCACATGCACTAAATCAAATTATAATTTTGATTTGCATCCAAACTAGTTTCTCATAGAAACAAGCTTCTGATATACAATGGAAATAAACTCTCATTTGGGCATTGCATATATACTTCTGATCCAAGAAGACCTAACAAGGACACAAGAATATTGCTTAATACCCTTGACAGTTTACTTAGTACTTCTCAGCATTTGCCTTCCCCATTCCCCTTTTTCTATGGATTTCTAACTTGTTACCAACAGGATGCAGCTAATGAACACAAACTTTGAGCTTTTTTCAAATAAAAACAAAGCAAGAGAGGTACTTTTCCTTTCACACAAGGAGAAAGTGTTTCTCACATTAATCTGTATAAGGTTAGTTGGGGGTTTGTTGCTGTTCTAACATGGTTCAATTCCTTTCCCATTCGTCTCTGCCTTTTTTGTGTGTCTGTATGGTCTGTGATCCTGGCTATCATTCAACCTTTCTGTTTCTTGACTGATATCACCCACTAGAGTGTAAGCTCCTTCAGAGCAGGATCTGTATGTATAATCTCTCAAACCCTAGAAAATAGAATAAATACTCAGTAAATAAATACATTTTGAATTTTGTAACTTTCGTGCATGGCATTATTGTTATTTCATGTTTACATTTACATAAAGCACTAAGACCAACATTACAGTCTTCTAGGACTCTCCTACCTAGAAAGGGAAGGAGAGAATCTATGATTCAGGGCTAACCCACTTTAAGTTTCTATGCATGGTTTGTATGGTTTGTTTCCATGGTTCTCGTTCTCTCTCTCTCTCTCTCTCTCTCTCTCTCTCCATATAGATATACATATATATATATATATATATATATATATATGACAGAATGACAGAAAAGGGATTAATTGGAAATGGGACAACGAAACTTCAGAGAAGAGATGAGGCTCAGACAACGATACACTAAAGAATAGAGTCACATTCTGTAGCTGCTCATCTAAATGAAAACTCATTCCTTTATTCTATTTGGAATTCATCCAGCCAATTCTAGCCAGCCTTTTAACACTTTTAGTCTACATTTCATGCCTTTATTTTTAAAATATACTGAAAGTGTTCTATACCAGCACAGGCATTAAAATGCTTAACCAGGTGGGTTTCTTTTTTTCCAGGAGTTAAATCCCAGAGAAATACCTGCAATTTGTCATCTATTTGCAATGGCTCAGGTCAGTTCTAGTGTACATTGCATATTACCAGATGTATTTGCTCCATAGAGAAAAATGGTTTGTTTTTCTCCTGCTATATGTGTGTGTGTCTTTCTGACTTGTCTCTTTTCATACTACCTGGATACCATGATCCCTTAACAAAAATAAAAGCAACTTTTAAAACTAGCTAAAATCTTCTTTCCATTATCCTGTCAGAGAAGATGAATAAACTTAACATGGGGCATGGAGTTCTACAATAAACATTTTTCACTCTAGTTTTAAATCCATAATTAGTACCTTAGAACTAATCCTTGAATGTAATTAATAATAAAATTATTATTGATTATTAGAAGTTACTTTTTATATATAAACCCCTCAGGCTTTTCCTTAGGACATTAAGCTTAGAAAGAGGGTATTGTGTTGTCTAAGAATAAAATAAACCAGATTTCTAGAATGTTGAACCCTCATGTGTACCTACTTTAATTAAATGATGATTCAATTAGTGTCCATAATGTTTTGCTGTCTCTTAGACTGTCTGCTTTTTTAAAAAAATTAAGATGGAAACCTCTTGAGAATATGCTATTTTTGAAATAGGAATATTTTTCCTTCTGACATGGGCCAGAGGAATGAAACAGCTTCTTTTCTCCCATTGATTTGGCTGTCTGGGCCCTCTTCCTTATTCAAAACAATGAAAGCAAATGTGAAAAACAGAAAAAATGCTGTGTGACAGGTCAGACCTGGGTTGGAGATCATGGGTAGAGAGAAGAGGAAAATAAAGAGGTGTTTGAGGATATAAAATCTTGCTGTGATTCCAGTGATAATCATTAGAAGTTTTTTTTTACCTTTTGTATTATTCCTTTTTGTAGTATAAAATGTTCTTTGAAAAATATGATTAATGTTTCAAGTAAAATAAGATTGGATAGATTAGAAAACAAGAAAACTTCCTATTTAAAAAATGTTTCACAAATACTTCTACTGTGTGAATGTGAGATTTGCTCACATGCGCTGTCTGGTGATATGTTCTAGGGAGAGGGATATTTTAGCTTGTTTGGGGATGTGGTTCAGTGGTAGAACATTTGCCTAATATATGCAAGGCCTTGGGTTCAATCTTTACGATCACAAAAAACTTCTGGATGCATTTTATTTTTATACATTGTTTAACTTCATCTTCTTTTTTATACCTCCTCTCTCCCTTCTCGCACCTTCTGTTTATTATTCCTATAACGTTATTATTTGGAGGCATCATCCGTGTTTGGCACTGGTGACTAATGTCTACTTCTGTGTTTTGTCTAAATGATATTTGATAACTGAAAATCAAACCCGTAGTCAAAAAATGGTCATCTTGAATAACAGATGCCAGAAAGCTAGTTGAAGTAATGTTTTCCCCAATTAAGTACTGAATTGACCATTTGTTTTAGTGACTGGTGAAAACAACTTCATCAGGGAACCAAGTCTTCTGGCACCAGAAATCCCATGATACCCTGCCAGAAACTAGAAACCTTTGCTTTTTACAGGTTTCCAATCTGGATTCATTAAAGGAAGTGGAGGTCAATAAAAAAGCTGGGAGCTCTCTGGCCAGGAAGAATTAAGCTATGGGTCAAAAAGTAGTAGCCTTTTGGTTGTTCTGTAAAACTAAAGCTCTATGTTCTCAGCACATTTATGACACTCATCCTGCACTCAACAAGAATATGAGGAAGAGGTGCTGGAGAAATGACTAAGTGGTTAAACATTTGCTGCTCTTCCAGAGGACCAGAGTTTGGTAGCCAGCACTCACATCAGAGGGCTCACACCCTCCTGCAATTCCAACTCCAGGGAATCAGTTAGCATCTTCTGGCCCCATGGGCACCCACATTCATGTGGCATATACTCACATAGACACATACATACATATATAATTTTTTAAAAAATCTTAAATAATGTGAGGAGAAGAAATAACCATGCATGCACAGAGAGAATCTAAATAAGCTTTCAAGCACTTAAGATTGTTTATTTTATTTTGTGTGTATGAGTGTATTGCCTGCATGTATGTAAGTGCACCCATGTTCTGTAGTGCCCATAGAGTCAGAAGAGGGCATCAGATATTCTGGAACAAGACTTATAGACAGTTGTTATCTGCCGTGGTGTGGGAGTTGGAACCTGAACCTGAGTCCTCTGCAAGAGCAGCCAGTGCTCTTATTTGCTGAGCCATCTCTCCAGCCCCTGCTTAAGAGTTTTTAAAGTGGATAATTCTATCTAGATATGAAATATCTTTCCTTTATAGATTATATTAATTGAAATTTCAGTATCAATATGCAAAAGTTGAGGTTCTCAGAAGACTTGATGAAGCTGATCATATTACTTATAAGTGGCTTTGTGAATCATTCTTATACAAAAATGGACCATTGGTATGGGAATCAGTTGTAATAAAGAAAAGTTCAATCCTCTAGCTCAAGGGTCAGCAAACTATAATCCAGGGTCCAAATAAAGTTTATTGGCACATAGCAGTGCCCATTTACTTCTTATTGTCTATGACTAGTTTTGGGCTCTCATAGCAGAGTTGGGTAGCCGGAATAGTCTAGATAGTCATGAAATCTCAAGTATTTATAAAACATTGGTCACAGCCTGTTTTATTTTATATTATATCCTTGCCCCATTATTCAAAAGGCTAGTATTTGATCCCTATAAGAAGGTGTGTATACCATATCCTTCTGTTCAAGTATCTCTTTTATTTCCAAATAGAGTCAAAGCCCCTAAAAATATCCTGCTGGACATAGATTGATGGAAATTGAGTTTACTATTTCCCAAAGTGAACATTTTAACAATAAGGTTTTCTGATGTTTGTAGAATGAAAGCAACAGTCAGTTATTCACCTGAACAATAGATCTGTCCTGTATAGTTGTGGTTTACATACTATATTGTATAGAATGTGACATAGTATTTAGTATATATTAATATAGATAGAATATATAGCTTCAAGATAAATAGTTGTGGAGACTGGAGAGATGCATCAGTAGTTAAGAACATTGGCTACTCTTGCAGAGGACCCAAGTTCAATTCCTATTACTCACATGATAGCTAACAACCATGTGTAACTCCAGTTCCAGGAGATCTGATGCTTCTTCTGGCCTCCATGGGCACTGCATACACATGATACACTTAGATGCAAGCAAAACACTCATACACATAAAATAATAATAATTAACTGTGTTCTTGGGAAAGATACTAATTTGGTCATTGTACTTTAAAGACAATTTTTTAACTGATGAAGAATTAATAGACTTCCATAAAACTGCTAAGACATACTTTTCATCTCCCTTACTTATCTGTGTCACTCCCAACTATAATTTTAAAAGATCATGTTTTAAAGTTTACATTGGAGCCATAGTCCCCCAATTTCCTTAAGAAAAACAAAGATTCAATGAATGAAAAACAAGTAGGAATGAAAATATCTTGGAGAGCAGACAACTTTCTTTCTGAATTCCTACATCAAATTTGTAGTTCAGACTTATTGCAAATTATTTCGATAAATGATGAAAACCAATTGACAAGGCAGTAAATGAGAGTAAAGCAAAGGATACGATGAAGCTGTTTATAAGATACTTTGGTAACAACCTTGTAATGTGTTGCATTAGTCCTCAAACTGTAAAGATACAGGTCTCAAATTTCTCTCTGAAAATTTATTTTTAGTGTTTTTTCGAGGTGAGATAGTGTTTCAATATGAAGAAAACCACAATGTTACCAAGGTAGGCTTTAAAGACTTCTTTTTTAAACTGTCATCTTCAAAAGTACATTTTCCTATATTTAAAGATTTGCCAAAGGTTCATATTATTTGTGATTCTTGGAGTGTTTACTTTCACAATCAAATTTCAATATAATGTCTCAATGATTTTCTAGCTTTGTACTAAAGGCTTGAATTCATAATAATCATCATGGTATTTTTTTAATAATTGTATTTTAGTTTTTTACTAGGTTTGCTGCTGAATAAGAATGGTAATATTATACAGTTCTATTACTAGTTAAAATTGTCGGATTACGTTAGAAATTCCTAACAAGGATGAATGAATGGATGGATAGACAGACAGATGGACAGACAGACAGACAGATGCATTGAGTCTGGAAGAATCTTCCAAATCTGATTGTGTTCTCTACATAGAGGACTCAGATACTGTGGTCTCAGTCTTCCAATGACCTAGTTTTTTTTTTCAAAGAATCCCAGCCAAACATGGTTATTCATTCAGCGAATATTTCCTAAACATTTACTATTTGCCAGGCCACGAGCTGGTTGCTAGAAAGGCAGTGCTGACACTATCAAATTTCCCTTTGTACATTGGGGTCTCTTAAATCTGGAGCCTGTCGTGAAGAGAACTCTAGTAGCATTATTTTGGGTGAACCCTCGAGTTTAAAAAAGACAGAAATAAGTACAGCAAAACTTCTGGCTTTGACACTTTAAAAATAAAGACAAACTGGCTCCACCAATACTGTTTAACTCATTAGAACCCACTATTATCTATGTCATTGCAATTTGATCCTGTGATAGATGATTTTTCATTGAGTCTGGAGTCAATCTTTGAGGTGCAGTTCTTTGGGTGGCTGACAAAAACAAACAATTTCTTGTTAGAGAATGTGTTAAAAAATGATGTTTGTTGTATCCTTAATGAGTTCTTACATCCAATAGAATCAAGATGCAATAAATGGCACCTTTGCTGGAGTCCTGTCTCTAAGTGAACAGAAGTGAGTAGTCTGCTGCTTGTTTAAAAACTTCATACACAACACATGGAAAGATGCCCGCTGAGCCATTTCTGTTTTTGGAGACCAATAATAGGACAGAGAGACCCAAAGGATGCAGAGTAAATTGATTCTTGCCAACTTTGCAAACAAACAGAAACCCCCAAAATAAGATGGTTTCTGAGTACAATGATGGCAAATACCAACCAGAGGAACTAGCTGAGTACTGTTACCTGTGGTCAACTATTACTCTCCTGAAGTTTCTCTCTCCAGTGCTCCGAAATGAAACAACAGCTTCATCTGAATTGAAATTTCAGCTTTAATGCAGTTTGTTATACCTTCTTGATAGACAGGTTCAGGTTTGGAGTCTGTGCAGGTGTGTCCAACCCACAGCCTTCAGGCCACACATGGCTAAGGACAGACATGAATGTGGCCTAACACAAAATTGTAAACTAACTTAAAACATTACAAGATTATGCTTTTGTAACTCATTCACATGGTTCTCAAACACACACTTTGTAGATAACAGTGTTATGTCACGATGTCTAAAGATTGGACATGCCTCATTTTGTGTCATTTGTTCATGTTTTCATGAAACAACCATGATTCAAAAGTCAGAATGAAGATAAGATGAATCAGGTCTTAAATGACAATCTAAAGATCTAAATATAGAGCAGGAGGAATGACTATGACCACAGAAACCCCCAGAAATAAGATGGTTTCTGAGCACAGTGATGGTAAATACCAACCAGAGGAGCTAGCTGAGTGCTGTTATATCTTCTCTTCGTTACTCATCTTGCTTGGAGCCACCTAGAACTGTTGCCCATCCCTTAGAGCAGGGCTTCTCAACCTCAGTACTGTTAACATTTTGAGCCCAATGATGTTCTGCTATGGGAAGCTATTCTGTACATTGTAGGATATCTGCCAGTATCTACTCATCAGACGCCAGAAGCATCTTCCCTAGTGTAACAACCCAAAATGTTTCTGGACAGATGGCTCCTGGAGGGCAGAGACATCCCTGTTGAGAACCACTGCCTTAGAGTGAATTCTTTAACTAGATTTCTTTCATCTTAACGTCAGTGAAGCTCTGGCAAATAGAAGAAATAAAAATATAAATGGAGCAGGATTGGAGGAGAGGAATGAAAGAAATTCCCACAGGGGAGTGAGGGAGGGAGAAGCAGGGCTTGGGTCCTAGAGAGGGCAGGCTGTGTCAGTTGAAGGCAGAGTGAGAAATTAATCAGACGCCCAGAATGAGTAGCTTGCCTTTCTCAGAAATCTTTGCCCCAGGCCAGCTCTTTTTCTGGCTCTCTGCCAGAAAAAGCTGCCTTGGGGTTTGCAGTAGCCTAATGAATAACATGATTGTTCAACCGTAATTTATATCCTGCTTTTAGCTAGGACCGATCCAACTCCCAACTGGTTTGTTTTCCTTGTCCTATAAATAATTTATTTTCCCTGCATAGCAATCTCTCATTTTACCTGTGTCTCTTCAAAGTGAACACTGTAAGCAGTACTTACCATATGCTTGATTTAATTGCATTAAAAAAAAACCCTTAACTTGTTTTGAATTTCGCATCACTAATGGTCTTCTTAATTCCAATTTCTTTCATTCTATTAACAGACGATCAGAACTCAACAAAACTCTACAAACTCTAAGTGAGGTAACCATAATATACCTTCATTTATGATTACTGCTGTTCAGGAGAATATATAGAATTCTGCATCCAGATTCTCACAAATCTGGCATGATAAAAGACTGAATAGACTAGTTGAATTGTACAAACAATCAGAAGTAGGAGCAATGGTGGGCATTAGAAGGAGTCAGGTTTTCTTTTATGTGAGACCAAAAGGTTTTATTTTTACTTTTATGAGTGTGTTGCCTATATGCAGTGCCTGTGGAGGTCAGAAGAGAGTATCAGATCCCCTGGAACTGGAGCTACCAACAGTTTTTAACTGCCATGTGGGTGCTGGAAATGGAATCCAGGTCCTCTGTAAGTGCAGTCAGTGCTCTTAACTGCTGAACCATCTCTCCAGACCCACCAAAAGTATTTTTTAAATAAAAATCTCCGGGGGATTTTGTTCCTTTATGTCCAAGAGCTCTCTGACACTGGAGGCATCTAAGCAGAGTCTGTATGGCCTGAATAGCTTTTATGATATGTTAGGGATCCAATAGGAGTATACAGTGTCTCTAGGGGTTTTCATGGTTCTAAAATTCTGTTTTAGCCCTGGGTCATCTTTTCTGACCTTTCCAACTCTTGAAGTAACAGATTTATTTTTGTTTACTTCAGACTTATTTTATAATATGTGCTACAGCCGAAGCCCAAAAGTAAGTGATTTTTAATTATTTTATCCATATTTTTTTCGATTTATGAGAAACAAGGCATTAAGATATCTTACTTAAATTATAAATCAAAGTTTTTCTCTAACATAAGTAAATGTCAGTGACATTTTGGATTTATATGTTTTTACTTTTTCAAAATATTGATCACTCTGTCATATTCATCATCTCATTCTTGAATCAGCAGTATTGTTAGCTCTGGGTACCACCAATATAGCCAAGAATTGGCTCACAGTGGGCCAAGCAAAGTAAAGGCCAGATGCAAAAGAGGAACCATGATAAGAAGCTTGGGGAAGGAGAGAAGGTGAAGGAAAAACTGTAATTTAAAAGAAGAGAGATGAAAAAGCTTATGCAGTAGTAAATCAGGTTGTCCAACAATTATTTAGGGGGTTTGTATAATCATTTTATGTTGTGTCCCTTGGTGGTTCTAGCTGCATAAACCAGTGGCTCATAAAGTGGTATTCATACTAATGGAACCCTGAACATTCTATGAGAACTGAAGTCCTAGAAAATGACAATTTCTACTCATCAATTATTCACTGATATTAACGATGGCCAATATTCCATGCTATTGTGGGTTGGAGCCCTATCCACCATGGGTATCTAGTGCAATTCCCTTCTCTCTTTCCAATTTGCAATATTAATATTTTGTCCACCTATACCAAATTAGAAACAGAGAGAGCATCTTAAATTCTTAATTATCTGATATCTAAATTAAATTTCCAGAGAGATTTGGGATTTAAGAGACCCTATCATTCATCTAGGCTTGTTTGTAAAAAGGCTTGTATGTTGAAAATTGAAATGCCTACAGACACCAGGCGAGTAGCTAGCTGTGGGAGTTGTGGGGGAATAGCAAGATTAAAGAAGTCAAGTTGCTAGTCTTTGCAATCAAGTTTCATCCTTGTCTCTTCATTGTGTGGGCAGGCAATGGCAACACAAACCAGGAGCTAGGTATGGGCAGAGAATCTCTGGTCTGAAACACCTGTGACTATGAACCTAAATGCCTCTTGGGGTGAAGATTTTAGGATAAAATACAGACCATAGCAGATAGACATTTACAAGCTTACTAAGGGTAACACTGGAAAGTGAACACTGTAAGCCCCCTTCTTTCCTTACTCAGTTTGCAAAAGCAATTGCAGATGTCCAATGTAGTAACATTCTGGATATATGTATTTCTCTTTACAGCACATTAAATTGTACATTCACAATAAAAATGAATGAGACAATGAATGTATGTGCCATGATGGTTACTTTGAAAAGTGTACAGATTCGGCCAATGGGTAAGCTATCTCCACCAGTGGCTTTGTTCGTTTTCACATGACTTTTAATGTCTGAAAATGTATTATTCCTGCTTTCTTAAAACGTTTCAGTATATGCATGAAAAACATGACTTTAAAAAACCCCTATTGAAATGGAAGGTTTTATTTAGAATATTCAGTGGATTGGTCCTAGGATATGTCTGCTTATATAATTAACAAGTAAAAACTATGTATATTTATGTGGACATTAATATTATTTTTATATACATTGTGGAACAGCTAAATCAGGCTATTTAACATATGCATTACCTCACATTTTTTTTGGTCTTTTTGAGACAGGGTCTCCCTGTATCCCCAGCTGGCCTTAGCCTGGAACTTGCTGTGCAGACCAGGCTGGCCTCCATCTCACAGCTCTCTGCCTCCTGAGTGAGTGCTGAGATTAAAGGCATGTACCACCATGCCCACCTGCATTTCTTTTTCTCTTAGTAATGAAAACATATAAAATTTTACTCTCAGCAATTTTAAAGTGTACAATGCATTGTTATTAAGTACAGTCATCATGTCACATAATAGGACTCTTTAACTGAATTTTGGGTCTTTGAACCAACACCCCACCCCCCATTTCCCTACTCTGTAGCTCTCATGTGAGTGCCATCATGCAGGATTTGTCTTTCTACCCCTGGCCTACTTCACTTAACCTAATTTTCTCTGGGATATCTTTACTTCTTAATTCCTGTTGGGATTTGCTGAAGAATGATTAATATTTCATGCATATAACCAAACAGAAGTTAATCATTCACTCATTAAGAATTTTAGCACCTACCATGTATATATGGCAATATAAACACATTCAATTAATTTTATCACTGGTTCTAGACAATTACTCTTTTTAAACAAAGCCTGTTAATATAAGAACTATATACTGGATGGATTTGAAATTCTGATTTCCTTTATGCTTGACTATTCACTTTCTTCTTCCTTTCTTTTTGTCTACTTCAGAACAGTGCTGCTGTTCCAACACTACACCCTGCCCTTCCTCACCAGAAGAGTTAGAAAAACTGCAGTGGTATGTAACAAATTTGCTGACCTCGGAAATAAATAAATAAATAGCAAAAACAATAAATAAAATTATATAGATAAAATGTTATATACATATAACATTTAATCACTGTGCAAACTTTACTTTCAAGAGGCTAAGGCAGGAGGCTCACCTTGAGATCAAGGCCAGACTGAACTACACAGTGAGTTTGAATTTCAACCTGAGCTATATATAAGACCCTGTCTCTAAACAAAAACAAAAGCAAACAAGTAAAAAAAACAAAGATGGGAAAGCCCCTTCTGGTGGTTTTAATGACAACCAAAGCTGAGAATCACTCTCTTCAATTTATCTCTTCATGGAAGGAAAACTGGAAAATAAATGTTCCAAAACAGTAGAAGACTCTGGAAGTCAAGTATGATGTGATCACAGGTGTATCATAAAATATATTTAGCAAAATATAGGGAGGAAATCAATCAAAATGTTTACAGAGGTTATGTGAATGTTTTATCGCCTCCTTCTCCTGCTCTTCCTCCTTTCCAACCACCACCACCTCCCCTCTCTCTTTTCCTTCTCTTTCTTTTACTTTGCAGAATTTTCTATATTTTTCTACAGTCAGAGAACAATTGTATTTGAAAAAAAGATATAAACTTGTAAAAAATATGAGGCTTCCCATATGGGGAACAGAAGGCCAAGTGTACCCTGGCTGCCCTGTGTGGGCCATATTTCTGAGATATATTAAACTACTTGGCTCAAGGAGCAGCTGTAAGTCTCTAATTAAGGATGTGTAGTGTTGATTTTTTTCTCTTTTTTGACAATGAAAAGTAAAGACAAACATATATTATTAAGCTTAATATCCACCATTAATGTAAAGGTTGATACCAGTTTTGAAGATAGAATTTCTGGAGGTTTTAGAATTGGAGCAGATGCTCTCACTGTTGAGGCAACCCCACTCCCCTCTGATAGTTGTCCACTCAAAGAACTGGTAAAAATCAGCAGGACATTGAAAGCAGGGCAGAATTGGATCCAGTGCGTGGCTGCTGTTGAGTCATTCACTGACTGCATAACCATATCCATTCTAGAGCAGGTGGCTTTCTCCTTTCCAAGTCTCAAGTGAAATGGAGAAAATAATAAGCTCTCTGTAAATTAGGAAGTACATGAGTTGCAGACAGTCAGGCATTGTGTATCTTTTGAAATGCAGATTGTGATGAAGTCAATCTGGGAAGAGCATGAGATTCTGCATTTCTAGCAAGTTCCTAGGTAAAGCTAGTACTGCTGGTCCCTGAATCCCACTTTGAGGACTAAGGATCTAGACCATGCAGTAATTCAGTGGTTTTCAAACTTGGCCTTATGCTAGAATCATGGGGGGAATGTCAAAAACACCAACTCCTGCCTTCTATCCTTAGAGATTGCTCTGGGGTGTATCATAGACTTCCAAGTTTTTACAAATCCCCGAGTGGGATGATTATAATGTGAAGTCAAGTGTGAGAACATCTGGGCTAGAATTGTATAATCCATGTCTCTTTCAAACACATTGATTCTTAAGATTGGCCATATGTATGGTAGAAAAATCTGGGGGCACTTTGAAAACGTGCTGATGTGTCAGAGTGACCTTCTAGGGTAATAGAAATGCTCTGTTTAGACTTAGGTGGTAATAACTTAGATCTGTACATACATCAGCATTTATCAGGTGCTAGACGTAAGGTGAATACATTTAACTGCCTATAGGCTACACCTCTTCCAGGAAAAGCATTCAAAGAAGCATTGATGCTTAGGCTCAATGCCAAAAATTGCAGGTTAGCTGCTGGTGGAGGGAATTCAGATACTGGCATTGTCATCTTCTGCTGTTCTGAAGCTTCCTTAGGTATCTTGCATAGTGGATGGAGAGCCAGAGACTAGCATGAGTGACAGGACTCCAGCGGTAGCCTTTTGATGGCTGAGCTCAGTGAGTGGGAGCCAGTGCCAGAGGTCTGACTTCTGCAGGCTTCATATAACCTGAAGACAATTTAATGCATTTTAAAGACATTTTGGAAAGCACCTTTGCCACAACTTGGCCAGATTGGTTGCTATAGTATATGATTTATAGAGTAGCATCTCACAGACATGGGGTGTGTATCTTTGTCTTTCAAAGCATTATCCAGAAAGCTTTCTCTGTCTCTGTTTCTCTCTTTCTCTCTCTCTCAGGGTCTCAGGTCTTAAGCTTACTGGTCTTCAACTTCTTTTTGCAGTTAATGACCTTAAACTCCATATCCTCCTGCCTCTACTTCCCAAGTGCTGAGATTACAGCTGTGTACCACCACACCCAGTTTACACAGTGCTAGGGATAAACCCAGAGCTGTGAGCCTGCTAAGCAAACTTATCACTGTATCAGCTGAGCTGCAATCCCAGCTCACTAACACTTCTCTTTATTGTTAGAACTTATCTTAGTCTCCTCATTGTAATTATCCTCCCTTCTTTTGCCCAAGATAAGCTCTAAGAACACATCCTCATTGGTTTTCTGTCTCTATCTAAAACTAGGTCTGTCAGAGATATCCTTGTCCCCATAGTTGTTCCTCCCCTTAATATCTTCCAAGACAAATAGATCATATTGAGGTATCAAACTTTGATGCCCAGCAAAGAGATCTGAGAGTTTAGAAAATACACATGCTTCAGACCCCCGCACCACATCCCAAAACATGTGTTGAGGAGAGGCCACAGAAATCTAGCCTGTGTGTCTGTGTGTCTGTTTTAGTTTTCTTTCTCATTGCTGTGGCAAAATACTTGACAGAAGCAACTTAAGAGAAGTAGTCATTTATTTTGGTTCGTTGTGGGGAAGACATAGCAGCACAAGTGTGAGGAGAGCTGGTCACATTGCACCTGGAGCCAGGAAGCAGTGGGAGACGAAGGCTGGCACTCAGCTCGTTTTCTTCTTTTTCTCTTTTTAATTGGTCCAGAATCCCAGTCCATGGGATGGTGCTGCCCACATTCAGGGTGGGTCTCTCCTCCACAGTTAAACCTCTCTATAAACACCCTCCCTGTATCTCACCATACCTAGATGACCCTAACTCCAATCAAGTTGTCTGTTACATGCATTTTTAAGAGCTTTTCAAATAGATCTGTTATGTAGCCAAGGTTGAGTACCACTGAGCTAAAGCAACATTGAAAGTATAGTTGATTTATAAGTTGAATATCATCTCTTTGGCCCCAGCTTGATTTGCTTTTTTTCATCCAACCAAAATTTCTTGATCACTTATCATGTTGCTACTATACCTGGCTACAGTATTATGAAATCAGGACTGATTTTTAATGTAATGAAACCACCTGGGTCATGGGGCATTCAGTATGTCCTTCAGCCAAGAACACAAAGAATGTTACATGAACCGTTAAGTTGATATGGCATAGAGCTCCAAAACTATTGTTAACCAGTGAACCAGAACTGAGGCTTATACATGAATGCTCATTTCTCTCCCCAGATATAAAGGGTGGAATGGGACAGAAGAACATAAGGTGTGAAATGGCAGACTGAAAGTGACTGGTCCTAGCGAAGTGGCCAGTCCTAGGATAAAAACCTGTCAAGTTGGTGGTGCCGGGGCTTGAGGGGAGATTTGCCCTTCTATAGCTTATTGATGTCTCAAATATCTCTCTGATTTTTTTCCTCTAGTGATTTGCAGGATCCCATTGACTGTCTTACTGAGCAACCACATGGCCTGCCATTATCTTCATCCAGCAAGCCCATGCCAGTTGCACCTCCGGCCACTGGTGTTTCCCGCACTGCCAGTGACTTGTCTTTGGAGGAACCACTTGATCATCCCCCTGTGACCCAGAACAGTCCCTCTCTGACAGAGGAGAGCCACCTTCCATCTCCTCAGCCTTCAGCTCCCTTAGCTTCCAGATCTCCCTTTGTTATGGCAAGCCAATCTGAAACTTCGTCTTCTCCTCTCCCCTCAACTGATCTTTCCAACACCTCATCTCCTGTGAAATCCTCTCTTCCCTTTCCCACCACACTAGCCCCATCTGTCCTTGCAAATGTGGTCAACATCAGCATACCTCCTGGCAAGACAGGTAAATAAGAGAAGCCAAGCTGTTCGGAGGGGGCAGTTGGGATTTGGACTTTCTGAAATGAAGCTACCAGCTTGCAATCAAGACACAAGATAAGATCTCTTTGAACCATTCTTTTTTTCTGAAATATTCTGAAGATTCAAGTTTAAGACCTCACTACAAGTGAGAGCTAGGATGAGCAATTTGGCTATTCTTGACTAGTTCCACATAAGGAAGGATTTGCATTGAGTGCATTTGGCTAAGAACAATGGTGTATGTGAGAAAGTCATAGAAACTGCAAAGGGTTCCTAAGTACCACATGGACTTAGTAGTGTAGGGATAAAGGTAAGAGATAAAGAAGCAGAGTAAACTACAGATTCTCTAGAATTCCAATTCAATGAGTAAAAATCAGGCCTTCCTTCAGAAATATGAGGATGGGAGGCAAAGTCAAGTTTGAGGTGTTAGTAGATTGGAGCTCAGGTTGACGTTTTTGCTTCCCCTGCCATAGTGTCAGTACCCCCGAGGGGATTTGGCACATCTACCCAGTGACTTGTCATTGCTTCTAATATGCATTGTTCTCTCTTAAATTATTAAAAGTAAGCATGGAGTTTTAGGCAAAATTATGGAGTCATTATAATTTAAGGGAGGGCTCAATAACTGAAGAATAAAGTAAAATTGAAATTCATTTGCCTGGGCCAGCAAAGCCTATTTTTCCATAGCTATTCCCATTGACTCTTATAAGCAACCTAACAAGCCACCCCAAAAGCCATCAAGGAGACCCTGACCTATGCTTCTACTCCCATGGCAACAAATGCAAAGCAACATGTGCATAAAAGATGCACATCAGAATATAACTTAGTAGCTAAAAAGTAGATAAAGCTTAATGGTTTCATATGAGAGGTGTGATTGAATAAGATATACCTCAACACAATGACCATTGTGCAACCACATGGGTCATTGGAATAGCTGTATAAAAAAATGTGTGTCCATTTTCAAGTCTTGCTGTAAACTGAGGAAGACCCAACACCATGTGTATAACACTATAACTGCATATGGATAAAGATCAGAAAGGAATATGTGAAATAAGAAATAGGATATTAGTGATGAAGTTAAGAGAGTTTGTGTATTAAAAAAAAACTAGATACATCATCCTTATAATCCTAGCACTTAGAGGTGGGGGCAGGAAGAATGAGGATTAGGAATCAGTTCAAAGTCAGCCTTGGCTAACTGAGACCTTATGCCCCCAAAATGGAATGAAATCTGATTCCCAACACCACTACACACACACACACACACACACACATCCCAATTAAAAATGCTAAAAATCAGACTTCCAGCTGATAGTCTAGATAATGATTTCTTAATCTCTTGTTCACAAAAAAAGTTTCTAGTGACCCATATAAAATCCTGCCCAAATGATATAATTAAATATAAATGCATTTATACTTATGTTACTCTGCACTAAGTACTGATATGGTTTTAATTTTTAATTAGCTTTACTGAAATATAGTTTAAATATAGTAAAATTTCTCCAGTTGTATAGATAAATGATTTTGTTACAGTTTTATGCAGTCGAATAAGCATCTGTGGTCATGTAATCATCATGACAATGAAGATATATAACTTTTCCACTACTCCTGAAATCCCTTTGTGTCATTTTGAAATCACCATCTATTCATAGCCTCTGGTCACCAGTAATATATTGTGTTTCCCTATAGTTTTGGATTTTCTAGAAAGTCATAGGAAGAGAATCATATAATATGTCCTTTTGAGTTTGTTTTTATTTCATATTGGAAAACTGAAGATCCATCCATGTTATTGAATGTATTGGTAGCTAATTTCTTTTTGTCACTGAATAATATTCCACTGTATGGACATATTTTGTCCATCAATTCTCCAGTTCATAGATATTTGGGTTATTTCTATTTTAGAATGGTTGTGAAAAGGCCACTATAAAGAATTATGACTAAGTCTTCTTCACACATGTATCTTCTTTTCTATGGGCAAATACCTATGAGTGAGTTGACCAGATCATAGAGTCTGGATATGCCTATCTTTATAAGTGATTTTTCCATCATGTGATAAAATGACTTGGCTTTTTGATACAGAAATTGTCAGTACCAGCAGTGTTCCTGATCTTGAGACACAAGTGTCCCAGATGGAGAAAGCTCTGTCTTTGGGCAGCGTGGAGCCTAACCTTGCGGGTGAAATGATAAACCGAGTCAGCAAACTCCTTCATTCCCCACCTGCCTTACTAGCACCTCTCGCTCAAAGGTATGACTTAGCAAACAGAAAGGATATATTCTGTGTGGTTCAGAGAATGATCTATGGTAACCATGCTTTCAGTTTTGAAGAAGTGATTTTATTAAGTATAGAGCAAGCAAAAGAATAATGAGTAGCAGATAGAAACAGCAGAGAGTAAAACATCATCAAATCAGGACCCTAAAACATTCAGTAGCGATGGCTGAAATAGCCCAATTGAGAAAGCCAACAAAAGGTAACATCATCCAATCAGGGTCTTGCAAACATCTAGAAGAAACCTGCTGGGAAAGCTGAGGCAGTCAACCTGAGTTCTCAATGGAGAGAGTGAAGGTAAAGTGTACTCTTTATCCTCTCCATGGATGAGCTTTTAGCTTCCAGTTCCCACTGTGGGCATTTTTATGTTGTGGAATAGGCAATAATAACCAGAGTTGGAAACACTTTACCTTCCAACTGTTCTCAAGAACACAATGTTTTTTTTAAACAAATATTTTATTTCTTATGTGTATGAATGCATTGCTTGCACGTAGGTAGGTGTACCTGTGTGATGCAATGCCCTCAGAAGTCCGAGGGAGGCATCGAATCCCCTGGAACTGGAGTTACGTATGGTTGTTTTCTGCCATATGGATGCTGGGAATCGAACTTGGGTCCTCCAAAAGAGCAGTCAGTGCTCTTAACCACTGAGCCATCTCTCCAGCCCAAGAAGACATTGTTTTTAATATCCTTAGCTTCTTGCTGTTTTTCTTTCTCCAGTTACAGAGTTAGGGAGCCAGCCTGTCCCCCCCAAAAAATGTGTTTTGAAGACATTTTGTAGAACAATTCAAATAAGCATACTGCAGTCTAGGACAGGAGTGTCCTCTTTGCTCCATGTTCTCCTTCAACAATGTTAAATAGCACATGCCAACTTACCAATACAGTGTGCATTACAGGGTGCCTTAAGAAGCTCCTCTAATGCTAAAGAGACTGTTAATGTGACTAGTGATAGTCAAGTATTTTGGCCCAGTGAGTAAGCACATAATGACTCTCAAGTTGCTACCTTGTATTCAGCTTAGAATGGGGGAAAGAAAAAGAGATGGCTAAATTTAAACTGTAACCTATCTTTACAGGTTGCTAAAAGTAGTAGATGACATTGGCTTACAGCTGAATTTTTCAAATGCAACAATCAGTCTAACATCCCCTTCTTTGGCTCTTGCCGTGATCAGAGTGAATGCCAGTAATTTCAATACAACGACCTTTGCAGCCCAAGACCCTGCAAATCTTCAGGTACAGTCTAATTTCTTTTTTACTTTTTGAGATAGTATCTCACTATGTACCCCTGACTGGCCTAGAACTTACTATGTAGACCAAGGGTAGTCTCGAATTCAGACATGTATCTGCCTCTGCCTCCTGAGTACTGGGATTAAAGTTCTGTGCCACTATACTTAACCAATCTAATTTCTTAGGGAAATCTTTTTCTGGCATATGATTGGGGTCCATCAATTCCTGCTGATTGACTCATTGGTACATCATTTGCCCACCATGCTCATGGCCCTGGATTTGATTCCCTGTGCATAACAAACCAGTAAAAAAAATGACATTAATGTTAACTGGAGTAGGATGTGGGAAGCTCTTTTTGCACACATTGATAAACTTTTAATAGCTGAATAATGGAAACTGAGTGTCTGTGAGAGAGAGAAAGAGAGATAGGAGACAGTTTGGTATGTAGAGAGATGATGGGTAGTGGCATGTTCATGGATGGATACTGGGCAGTTGGGAGAGCTATACATGGAGATGAATTATGTATCGACATATTTCAACATTAAAATTTTATTTATTTATTTTTATGTGTATGAGTATTTTCCCTGCGTGTATGTAAGTGCCGTTTAACAAGTACTATAACTATAGTATTATGTATAGTTGTGTTGAATCACCAGTCCTACTTCTAGTACTGTCTATTCACTCTTTAGAGAGATCGGAAACTGGAAACACCCAAGTAAAGCCAAGGCTTGCTTTTTAATTCTCATAATCTTCATTTTACAAGCATAGTGCACGGGCTCTTCCCTGAAGAGTTGATCCTAGCACTTGTTCACTAACTTGGCCTGTGTGCTGCTGTGACCTTCCTGGGCTCGTCAGGTATCTCACACTCCATTTCTGTCTATCTTTAAAAATGTTTTGCTGACCTGCTTGGAGGCTTCATCTCCTTATGTCACACCCTCTCTTGCATTTAGTGGTAACTAGAGAGATAGAAACAGAGCTGTTTGCTGGAGAAATACCACAGATGAAGCCCCTTTGAATTCCTCCACATTGAGATGTTTTTTCCATCTCCTCCTTGAACCAACTCAGGAATTTTTATTGTCTCTTCTTTGATCTTCAGGTTTCTTTGGAAACCCAGGCTCCCGAAAATAGTATTGGTATCATTACTCTGCCATCATCATTAATGAGCAACTTGCCAGCTAGTGACGTGGAGCTGGCTTCCAGGGTTCAGTTCAACTTTTTTGAAACACCTGCCCTATTTCAGGTAAAGTTCACTGATTTTGATTTGGGTTTGTTTTGGAGATGGGGGATTGTATTCCTTTTAATGGTAACATATTCTCAAGCCTGCTATAAGTCAAGCAAACTTCTGAAACTCTGTAGTTTTTATCCCTAGCCTAATGATACTGGTGATGATAGCTAGCAGTAACCAATGCATCCACGGTACTCACTAACTGCCAAGCACTATCCTAAGCACTCACAAATGCTGATTCTAAATCTCTGCCTGGAAGGGAGGAACCTATTGTTATACCATTTTAAATGTGAGGCAACGGAGATCCAGAGAGGTTTACTAGTTTGCTCAGGGACACAAGGTTTAAATGGCTTTATATTGTATTCCCTTTTGAAAATTCAGGAGATTTTGTTATGTTGGCCTGAGCACTTTAGCTCAGTATTTAGAGCCATGTGGTGGAGTAAGATCTGCTGTTAATTGCTTCCTCTTGGAAGAGTCGACTTACTCCCTCACAATTTTTGACCTATACTGTAAAATGAATAATGTTGACTAAGGTAGTCTTTAGTGTCCTTCTAGCTCTACAACACTCAGACCATATTTAATTTCCCTTGTTATATTGCTGATTCTTTGATGTACCAGGATCTCTCCCTGGAGAACCTCTCTCTGATCAGCTATGTCATATCATCAAGTGTTGCAAATGTGACCATCAAGAACTTGACAAGAAACGTGACAGTCACACTGAAGCACATCAGCCCAAGCCAGGTGAGGAGAGGCCCATCTGGTCTATTCATAGAACAGGAACAGCTTGTATAGTCTGTGCCCTTAGGGCATGATTTGAGTCAGGAATGGTGTGTAAGATTGTTTAGTTGATCCATAGAATTTTGATCTGCCAAATCATTAATCCTTGACCATATAATTTCTGAGAAGAATGGATGCAGAAGTAGGCTCTTAGCCACTGCTGAATTTTGGTGTGGTAAAAGCTACAGCTCAGGTCTCAGGCACCTCCAGAGAGATACCTCACCTCAAACCGAGCTTCAGCTACAACCCTACTTTTCACAGCATGCTCTGCAGACCTGCAGCGTCAGTGTCACCTGAGAGGGGACTAGAAATGAAAATGCTGAGCCCCAGCCTCGACCCACTGAGTCAGAATGTGTTCCCTATCCGCTATGCTAGAGATCGAACTCATGTCTTCACCATCTAGGCAAGTGCTCTCCCACTGAGCAAGCTGAGTGTACTTTTTAAAAAGGCCTTAAGGTGATGTCTATGCACAATTGACATTTTAAGAAGTGCTGACCTATATAGGGCTCATTTGCCTCTAGGGCTCACATAAAATGTCTCCAAAATTAAGCATAAATTTCTGAAATTAAAAATACTTCAGATTTTCCCAATTGCTTTTCAGTTTGGTAAAATAACTAACCATCCCATATCTTTCTGCTTCAGGATGACTTAACAGTGAGATGTGTATTCTGGGACTTGGGCAGAAATGGTAGGTTCCAATCTAAACCATTTCTAGGTCTTGAGTGAGTGAGTGGGGGAGGTGGGAAGTCACTGATAGTATGTCCTTACTGCTTTTGATGCCAACAGGTGGTAGAGGAGGTTGGTCATCGGATGGCTGCTCTGTCAAAGGCAGGAGGCCAAATGAAACCATCTGCACCTGCAGTCACCTTACAAGCTTTGGAGTCCTATTGGTAAGATGCTTGTGTTCTATGGCCTTTGGTTCTTGTGTAAGGGCCAGCCAGACATTATATCAGAATATCTACTGTAACTGATGACTTGGATAAACAGACAATATGGTATCATGGAAAAGTTATACACCAATGAAACTACTCTTCTAATAAACAAATGCATCAAAAGGAAAATATTTGAATGTCAAATACAAGTATTTCTTCACATTCTAGTTTTTAAAAATATTGTATTTATTATTTTTATTTTATCATATGAGTGTATTGTCTGCATGTATGTAAGTGCACCCTATATTGTGCAATGCCTTTGGAGGTCAGAAGAGGCATCAGATCCCCTGGAACTGGAGTTACAGATGGTTGTTAACTGCCATGTAGGTGCTGGGAACTGAACTCAGGTCCACTGCTAGAATAGCTAGTGTTCTTAATCACTGAGCCATCTCTCCAGTCTCCCACATTCTAGTTTTACATTTAGACATTCCTCCTTTACATAGCTAAGAAGACCAAGGAATTCAGATTAGAAAGGACAATAAAAATTATTTTGCTTTCAATGCATTTAAAAAATTTTACAAAAAAACTTTGGCATAAATGATTTTGGGGGGCTGCTGTAGATAGAATCTATGAATTTGTGGATACTAAGCATGTGCTTAACCACTGAGCCACATCTCCATCCTTAAATGATCTTATTTAATCTTCCCTACTGTCCTTCAAGATGGGTAGAATGGTGCATAGTTATTTTCATTTTATCAAAATTAGAATTAAGACTTGTAATTGTCCATAGTCAGAGGACTAAGAAATGTAAGAATGAAATGCCAGATGTTAGGTTCCTACTCCAAGGTTTTCACTCAGACAGTATAATTCAGGAATATGAACTTTGGAGTTAGGCTGGCCTGCATTTGAATTTTGATTCATCTACTTCTTAGCTGTATGACTTTGGGCAAATTACTGAAGCTTTCAGTTTCCTTATCTTGACCTGATGATACTGTTGGTCTACCTCATAGGTTGGCTGAATAGACTTTCAGGACTATGAATAGATGCTTAGCATATTCAATAAACATAAATCATGATTCTTATTTACTTAAAAACTATTTGATCATTGAAACTAATATTTTATTTCCCAGGACCTATCTCGGACATCCTTACCATCCAGTCAAACGATGGCTCTGACATTTATCACATATGTTGGCTGTGGGCTTTCATCAATTTTTCTGTCAGTTACTCTGGTAACCTACATAGCCTTTGAGTGAGTATTCACAACCAGAAATTTCAGTCTATAAGACTTGGTACTTGCCTCTATCACCAAAATGTATTACTTAAAAACACTTTCCTTGGCCTGGCCTAGTCTGGCCTGGCCTTTATACCCACCTGATGAATCTAAATGTAAAACATTATGAAGTTTCTTGGTTTATATGCTTCTGCCTTCCACTAATTTGTGAGCTCTCTAAAGGGAAGGACTGTGTCATGACTGTCCTTATACTTCACAGGAGTATCTGGTGCATCATCGCCATTCAGTATGAATTGAAAGAGACAGACTAACCTCAAAGAGGTTAGAATCTGAAAGAAATCATAGCACCATGTATGGCAAAGAATTATTCATAAATTCAGTTTCTAAATTATACTGAGCAAATGTGAACTATTAAATATATTAGTTGGTATAGGTAGTAGGCATGGAGAATAAGAGTGTAAAACTTCATTGAAAATATATTCACAAAATATGGCTTTGTGAGACAAAGCAGGAGATGGCATTCCAAATAGCAGCATCTCCTTCTTGACTCACCAGAAGGGTTCTTCTGGTCACTTTTTATGGGAAAATCTAACATAACAGATTCTATTGGAAAAGAAGAAAATAAACATTCTTATTGTGTCAGCCTCAAGAGACAATATGTACATTCTGAGATTTCAGTTTTGGACACTAATCAAGCAATGTACAAATTTATCTTCAGTGCCAAACATAGGGTCCAGATGTTACTTCAGATCTTGTAGTGGACCTTTGGAGATACTATTAGTGAGACTAAATTACCGTAAGGCCAGTCATTACTCAGAATGAGTTCACCAGACCTAATTTCACATACATAAACATGTACATGTCATCAATTAGCTGCATTTCCCATGTCATTATATGTAGCTATAATTTAAAGTCTTCCTTCCATGATCTCATTTTAATTAGTATTACAAGATAGTAGAAGAATCTGACACACCCTTATGTGAGAAGCAGCAACAATAACTCTAGAAGTAGTTCAAGAGACATGAGGAAGCTACTCAATAACATTGACTATAAACTTTTTAAAAGTATGGGTCAGCACATAAAAGATTCCACAAAAATAGAAATCAATTTTCCGTGATTGTCATAGATGGTTGTATTAGTCACTTTCCTGCTGCTGTGATAAAATATCCAACTGAAGCAACTCAAGGAAGGAAAGATTTATTTTGGTTCATAGTCTGAAGGGTCTGTCCATCATGTCAGGGAGCTCACATCAGCAGGAGCTTGAGGCAGTGGTCACATTGCATCCAAGGAGCAGAAAGTGATGAATACTGGTGCTCAGCCCACCTTCTCCTTTTTATTCAGCTGACTCAGCTCATAGAATAATGCCACCCACTTTCAGGGTGGATCTTCTCACTTCTTAGACTTCTTAGTCTAGATATTCCCAAACAGATGTGCCCAGAAGCTAACCTAATCTTGATAATCCCTCAGAGGTGTGTTCAGAGGCTTGCCTCTCCTGTGATTCTAGATTTTGTCAAGTTGAGATTCAGTATTAACTAGCACAGTGTTTCAGTTTAGATTTTTCCTTTGTTGTTGGTTTTAATGTTCCCCATATAGTCACCCACTCCAAAAGAGGCAATCTATGCATATTGACATATACCAGTGAATAAAAATAAATTGCTTAAAACTCAGAAACAGCCTAAGAAATATCTTTATCCAAGGTTTGGCAGAGTATAATGCTACTTCTTTTCTTGCCTTTTCCTTTTAGAAAGATCCGGAGGGATTATCCTTCCAAAATCCTCATCCAACTGTGTGCTGCCCTGCTCCTGTTGAACCTGGTCTTCCTCCTAGACTCATGGATTGCTTTGTATAATACCCGAGGTTTCTGCATCTCAGTGGCTGCATTTCTTCACTATTTTCTCTTAGTCTCATTCACATGGATGGGCCTGGAAGCATTCCATATGTACCTGGCACTTGTCAAGGTGTTTAATACTTACATCAGAAAGTACATTCTGAAATTCTGCATTGTTGGCTGGGGTATGTATAAATTTACTTGTGTGTTGCCTGAACTTTTTCTCCAGTGTTCTGACTTTTAATCAGATAGAGACATGATGAATTAGATCTCACTTGGCAACTTTCTAAGACAGCTTTGTACTACTGACAGGCTGCACAGTTTCTACAACAATCTCATTGAGCCAGTGGCCATTTTCCAAAGCTCTAGTTCTGTTGCCATTAAGTTCAGTTTGCTCCTGGTGCACTTATCAGTGTACAAAAAAATAATATGCTCAGACCTCTGCTTCCTGAGAGTCCTCTAGATAACCCTTGACAAACAAGGTAATGCTCTATTTTTCAATACGATCTCACATAAGTCACCTCATCAAGGACAGGCCAACAAGGTTAGCAAGGCAGTTTTTGGCAGCACCTGGAAGAAGACCCTTTCTCTAAGTGATGGTGTGATTTACCCCTATTTTACAAACCTAGCTATAACCCAGCCTGGTTTTCTGATTCCTTTTGTGTGTCCTTTCCACTGGGTCCCAGCGTTCATCACTGCCCCCACATTCCCTCCTCTTCCTCAGCCTAAACAGTCCCTCCTGCACAGTAGGATTGTAAGCCCTTTGCTACTTGTCACCCTCTCCATCATTACATCTTTGTGAGTAATAACAAAGCATCTTTCCCCTCGCTTGTCCCAGAACTAAAGTCACTGTTCCAGGTATTGGCCAGGAATTTTATCTTCTTTAGAGAAGGCTGAAAAGCCAGATGCTCTTGTCAAGCACAAGCTCCTCCACCTCCAGTACTTACGTATACATGTATGTATGTATGTATGTATACTTATAACTATGTATGCCTTTGGAACTGAGGATCAAATCTAGAGCCCTGAACATGATAGGTAAGCACTCTGACACTGATCTATACCTCTGGCCTCCAGTATTTTATTTTTAGAAGAATGTGTCACTTAAGAAACTATCATATGTCACTATCATGTGACAATAAAAAATGTATTAAATAAACTAATATATCTGATTATACAGGCACCCCAGCCAATCTGTAAAGTGAATTGGTTTTGTTGCTCTGCTGTTGTTCTTTACCACAGCCTGCAGATTGGCTGGCTGGCTGCCTGATCTGTATATAGCATGAGGTGATAGTATGGGCATAGTGGGTGATGACATGGCAGGCGGAGAAGCATTCTTTCCTAGCCAAAATCCATTTTCAGCTGTCAAGAGCCCTCTTGTTGTGCCTCCTTTTTTAAAAAACATTTAAAAATATTTTATTATTTTTATTTTATGTATATGAGTGTATTGCCCGCAGGGAGGTAGGTGCACCCAGGTCATGCAGTGTTCTCAGAGGTCAGAAGAGGGTATCAGATTCCCTGGAAGTGGAGATATGGATAGTTGTTAGCCTCCATGTGGGTGCTGGGAATCAAACCCAAGTCCTCTGCAAGAACAGCCAGTGCTGTTAACTGCTGAGCCATCATCTCTCCAGCCTCTTGTTGTGCTTCCTTTTTAACAAAAGTACTCATGTGCCCTTAAGAAAGCCAACATAGTAGCCATCCCATCACCAATCTTAAGTCAGTGAAGACAGGCTCCTCCATTCATCCTTGGGTTGTAGATAATCAGTTGAGAACTTTTACTTTTATAACGAAAGCTTCATCAGGAGTTGATTACTCTTAAACTTACATTTCAGACTTGTGGAAATTCACAGAGACACTAGCTGTTATAAATGGTAGGCCTTGAGTCCTCAGTAGATCATTTTTCACTCTTAAACGGCCCAGTTGAAGGGAATGAAAAAGTCTCTGCAGTTATTTTTGAATCTTAGTTGATGAAGACTGCCTCAAGATGGAGCTTCCAAGGTTGCTCTGAGTATGGGGAGAAAAAGAAAGTGGAGGACTTGCAGACAGTTTCTAGGAGGCAGGCCCAGAGTGGAGCAAATCACTTCTGCCCATAGACTATTGGTCAAAATTTAGTCCTGTGACCAAGCATATCTGACTGCCATGGAGGCTAGGAGCATCCACCCATGTTTCCAAAATGAAAAGGGGGCCTGGAGAGATGGCTCCTCAGGTAAGAGTACTGGCTGTTCTTGCAGAAGGCCTGGGTTCAAATCCTCGCACTCACATGGCAACTAACAACTGTCTGTAACTCCACTTCCAGGGGATCCAATGCCCTCTTCTGCCCTCCATGGGCATTGAAGACATGGGTGCACTGACATACATGCAGATATAACACTCATACACATAAGATAAAAATAAAGCAAAAAAATCTTTTCAAAAACAAAAAGAAGCTGATTTAGTGAATAGCTAACTGGTCTCTGCCATGCCACAATAAGTAAACTAGAATGATCGCTAGTCTTTCTTTGCTATTTGTCAAAAGAATGTGTGACTGATGTTTCCCATCTTCCAGGAGTACCAGCTGTGGTTGTAACCATCATCTTGACTATATCCCCAGATAATTATGGGATTGGATCCTATGGGAAATTCTCCAATGGCACACCAGATGACTTGTGAGTACAGAGTCATCTGGGGGAATGTTTAGGGAACTGGAAAATTAAATTCTCCAGGAAAACAGAGGATCTAATCAGTCTGTTGACTACAGCTCCCATGTTAATAAAATCTAAATTCATATTTAACAAGAGCCTTCACTATCATGTGTAATGAGATTAGGTTGTTGGAAATGCTATGCCACTATTCATACTATTCAAATAATGAATGTGGAGGACATATTCTGGGATAATATACAAATTAGGAGGAACTATATTAAGACCATTAGCCTCTGACAGAAATGAAATACCTATGACATTATATTAATAAACATTCAAAGACCACAATTTACATTTACAGACTGTAATTTACATTACAAGTATAACTATGATTTATAATGTGAGGGTCTGAATGTTTTTTGAAAAATAGTTTTAAAATATTTTTTAAAAAAATATTTATGTCAGGGGGCTGGAGAGATGGCTTAGCAGTTAAGAACACAGGCTGTTCTTGCAGAGGACTCAGGTTTGATTCCCAGAACTCACATGGCAGCTAACAACTGTCCCTAATTTCCAGTTCCAGGGTATTTGACGCCCTCTTCTAATATCTGTGGGCACTGCATGACACTGGTGCACTTACATACATTCAGGCAATACCCTCATACACGTAAAAAAATTATGTGTTTGTATGTGTATACTACATGTGTGTGAGTACCTGTGGAGACCAGAAGAGGGTGTAGATCCCCCTGGAATTAGAGTTATAGGTGGTTGTGAGCCTGACGTGAGTGCTGGGAACTGAACTCAGGTCCTCTGGGAGAGCAGCAAATGTGCTTAGCCACTGAGCCATCTCTCCAGCCCCTGAAATGCTTTTCTTTACCAATTGTCCTAAGATAAACTCTTAAGATTATGTTCCCTAGAGCCAAAATGAATGTGGAGAAGAGTATTTTTTTTCTTTTACACTTGTAGAAAGTTTTTAGCAAAATGATATAGAGTCAGTGTATTACTTGCAACATTATTTCAGTAATGATTTCTCTCTCTCCCCCCTTCCAATCCAGTTGCTGGATCAACAGCAATGTGGTATTCTATATCACAGTTGTGGGATATTTCTGTGTGATATTTTTACTGAACATCAGCATGTTCATTGTCGTCTTGGTTCAGCTTTGTCGAATTAAAAAGAAGAAGCAACTGGGAGCCCAGCGCAAAACTAGTATTCAAGACCTCCGGAGTATTGCTGGCCTCACATTTTTACTAGGAATTACTTGGGGCTTTGCCTTCTTTGCCTGGGGACCAGTTAATGTCACCTTCATGTATCTCTTTGCCATCTTTAACACCCTACAAGGTAAGCTCTGCAGCATTTAATATGAACTGAAAGAGCCAAATTGAAAATAAAAATATCACTACTAGAAAAATATCCTCAAAGTAGCTTATTTAGTGACTTAAGATATATTCATTTCAGAACCAATTTATTGCTGAGAATTGGAGCTTTGGGACCCTTAGAAGAAAGGCATTTTGCTAATTTTGGGAAAAGGCTATTTTTCTTTTTCTTCACCCTTATCTCCTTGGAGAGACCGTATTGAGAGGAACCTGCCAGGCACTCTTTCTGAGAGGGTCAGTTACTCTGCCTTTGCTTGCTTGCTTCTTTCCTTTTCATTTCTTTAAAAACTAATTTATTAAAACAGAACCTGCACACAGAAAAGCCCAGGTAACATAAATCATTATGAGGGCTCACCACTCAGACCTTGGGGTTAGGTTTGGGTTTTTTATTTGGAAACATGAAATGATAAATGGGAAGGTAATAAACAAACCCAAGTGGCAGTGATCTTGCCCAGGGGCTAATCTTTAGAAGTTGCCAAGCTGGCAGGGGCAGGCTCTGAGAATCCCCTCGACTTCTGAGTTTTCCATATGTTAATAAAACCCAGTCACTCTCATTTTGGAAGCCTAGCATTTGTAATTCTTTGGAAAAGCAAATTACTTACTCTTTTGGAGCAGTGTTATAAAAATCTTGTCAGCAGTTAATTTTTAATGGAAGGGCTTTGGCATTAAAAGCCCAGCAGGCTAATAGGTTTACATTATGGTAACAATAAGCATTGTCCCTTGGCTTTCTTACAGTCCAACTAATTTCTGTTGCATTCTCCTCTGCTTGTTTTCCTGTTGCTTTTGGCTCCTATACTGACCTCATGCAGTCCCATCAGGTAATAGATAACTTTGCTGATTTTCAAAGAAATTTCACCAGAGGTGAAATTCAGATACCAGATTTGGCCATGTGTTATTTTATTTTTTTTAATCATATATATATATATATATGTGTGTGTGTGTGTGTGTGTGTGTTACCTACAATATACCCATCCTTGAGTTGATGTATCTAGGTATTTAACTGCATAAGATTACATACGAAATAAAATGAAATGAAAAAGTTACGTTAAGAGTTTCTGTTTTGTTTTAGGGGTTGGGGAGGTGGTTCTTGGGAGGCGGAGTCTTATTATGTAGCACTGGCTGGCCTTGAATTCACCAGGATGGCCTCAGACTTTTAGTAATCCTCCTACCTCTGCCTCCTCAATGCTGGGATTACAGGCATGCATCACCACAATTGCCTTGAGAAAAGTTTTATTTGCCAACAATGAGATACTTAAAGTACTAACTACTTTATAGACATATATACATATACATGCCATGCAAAATCACATTAATATGAAAAGTATTACTTCCCCTCATGTGATTTAATCTAGACAATGAACTTGCCTCTTTGTCTTCATTTCCTCAGAATATCTTTTAAAAATATTTTTATTATTTAAAAATATTTTATTTACTATTTTTATGTATCTGAGTGTATTGCCTGCATGTGTGTAAGTGTTATGCAGTGCCAGAAGAGGTTAGAAGTGGATATCAGATCCCGTGGAGCTGGAGTTATGGACAGTTGTTAGCCACCATGTGGGTGCTGGGAAGTGAAACCATGTCCTCTGCAGAAGCAGCTAGTGCTCTTATCCACTGAGCTATTTTTCCAGTCCCCAGAATATCTTTTATTAGAGCATAAAAGACTAGAAATAATTTGCTGCTTCTACAAAAGGTAGTTAAGGCTTAGTTTACAGTACTTTTGAGTTGAGTAAAGATATGCTATGTGTATACTTTTTATTTTGGTTGTACAGATCCCTGAGTATCCCTCTCTAATACATGTTGCTTTACCTTTATGCAAGCAAGGGTTGTCTCCAGGGTGGTTTTGGGCAAAGATGAACAATATCCACCTATCAGTCTTGAGGATGTTTGTACATACCCCATAGGAAGCAAATATGACATTTTTAAAGTAGATAAACTGTGGGGGAGAGAGAGCAGAATTCATCCATACATTCAGCAATTATTTACTCTTAAAAGCCTTGGGGGTCTTGGCAGAGACAGGGCTGTGTAGTGAGTCCTGGCCTGAATAACTAGGGACAAAGGCAAAACAGAAGCATGTTCTAAGAGTCATTAAAATCTTTAGCTTGCTCTCTTAGCTGGAACATCAGGGGAGAATTTCCTTGAGTCTTGGAGAGAGCTAGGAAGGTGGTAAATGTGTTAAGTCTACATACTCCCGAGGCTAGGTGCCCAGAACAGAAAGCCCAAAGGCCCCAAGCAAGGGACCTGGCAATGGACTGGAACACAGGAGAGAGACTTGTTGAGACTGTGGACGAGATGACATCTGACATAAAGTGAAATTAGATTGTGAATCCAGAAAGTAGAAGAGGTGGGATTAAGGTCTCACTAGAATCTTAGGTAGATGGCTTGTGGCACCAGGACAGGGAAAGCCAAGACAGGACCTCAGAAGAGAGATGGGGAATTTAACTTTGGAAATGTAAAGTTGCCATTCCTTTGAAAAATATTTTTTAATCTTGAAAAGTTTTTTTAAGAGCTTTGGAGTTAGATATTTTATTTAATTTACAAAATTTCACTTTGTCTGCAGCTGCCAAAGATTTTATCTTTTGTGCAAAGTAAACACATGACCTTCAGGTCTTATTTGGAATTCATTATACAACAGTTTGGGTTTTTTCTCCCCCTTTTAGGATTTTTCATATTCATCTTTTACTGTGTAGCAAAAGAGAATGTCAGGAAACAATGGAGACGGCACCTTTGTTGTGGAAAATTACGGCTGGCTGAAAATTCTGGTAAAGATTTACCTTCACTTTTCTTCTTCCCTTAAATCTCAAGGAAGTAAATGTGTATTTTAAGAGGAAAGCAACCATTGCCAAGGGGGCATCAGATCTGGGAACTGGTGAACAGAAACTATACAACAGAAAACGTTGTTGAATGTTTAGAGGGCAAAAAAGCAAAAATAACCTAATGGATTAAAAAGACTTATTCCTACCTGGGAATTTTGTGAGCAAGAAAATGAGCAAAGCAACTGCTTCTTGAATGAGCAACAGGGAAAATTTTAGTTTATTTCCCATTCAGCTCATGTTTTTTGTTTCCCAGAGTCATTTTTAATATTGTCCTTTATAACTTTTTAAGGCTTGACTCACCCCTTTCTCCACAGGTTCTGGTTGTCAGTGGCTTTATTTTTTAGCTGACCAGACTTTGTATATAATCTTTGTCATGTATTTGGTTATTTTGAAGTTCTTTTCACATGTGCCCTGTTGGCTAGTACAGCAAATAGCTCATTAACAACAACAATAACAAAACAAAACAATGACGTCTTGTTTGAAAAAGTTTGATTCCTTCTGCATGAATACCTCTTTTCAGTACCTGAGAGGTACTGGGGTCTGTCTTAAGAAAATAGCAGTACATGTAGGTCAGTCATTTCTATGGATTCAAGAACAATTATTCACCAAAGCACAGTAGATCTGTGTTCTTATTTAGATAGCAAGAGGCTCTGGATATCTCAGTGGATATTTATAGTCAAGTTAGCTGGCTCTTTGTTCTAGGAGACCAGAATTCCCTTTGAATGAGGCAGTCATTTAAAAAGCAGCTACATATAGTGTAAGTGAAGATTCCTTTTATCACACTAACTCGTAAAAGGTATGTCTTCTCTATCAGATCTTGAAGTGAGAATTCAATTGCTAGAACTTATTACACTGTAATCTGTCTCTTGCATTTGAGCTTCAATGTACCGCCCTGTTTTTCTGTAATGCTTATTCTGCTGTAGACTGGAGTAAAACTGCTACTAATGGTTTAAAGAAGCAGACTGTAAACCAAGGAGTATCCAGTTCTTCAAATTCCTTACAGTCAAGCAGTAACTCCACTAACTCCACCACACTACTAGTGAATAATGATTGCTCAGTGCACGCAAGCGGGAATGGTATGTATGTCTGTATCAATATAGTATATCTCAAGCCAGTGTTTATTTTTTTGCAGTAGCTTTATCCTTTAGTGGCAATTTTTTGCAAAGAAAATTGAATAACTACATATATGACTAAGCAGAGTTTCCCATAGAAGCCAGAAATTTATGAATACAAATTCATTTTACAGCAAATACCAAAATGACTTTTTAAAATTTAGTTTTCATAATGGGAATTGACAATATCATTAAAATTTTCATGTTCAAATCCTAATTTAAATATTGCCCAAGGACTTCAGTACAGTGCTATTTCTGTAAGAGCAGTACCTAAATTACTATACAAGATGACTTTTTATGATACCTATAATCATACACATCTTTAGCACTTTGAAACCTTCCTGTTTTTCACTTTTCATGTTTATTAATCCTGTCCCATGATGTGACTGCCTTGATAGCACCCAATTACCCATAGATGTATAATATCCTGGAAGATGAATTCTGAGCAGTTTTGGTGGTCATGCATGTCACCGATATATTAACTAATTATAAATGCAGCTGTGCTGCTTTCACTTATTAACACAGAAGTCTCTAGCTAGAATATATTTTCCTTCTTTTATAAGCCTGGGCTGTTCATTACTCATAAAAGCTTATCTTACTTATTTTTGCCTTCTTCTGCTTCTTAATATATCTTTTGCATTTTATTAAAAACTTCGGATATATCAGCATATTTTTGCCTTCCACAATTAGCCTTTCTTCATCATCTTAAGATATTAGTTCTTGGGGCTGGAGACATGGCATAATTTTAAAAAATAAAATAAATATTTTTTTAAAAAGAAAAAATACAACAGGAGTTGGGTAAGATGGCTTATTGGGTGCCACACAAGGCTGAGAACCAGATTCCCAGAACCCACATAAAAGCCTGATGGCTTAGTAGCCCACCTATAATCCTAGTGCACAAGAGCAGATAGAGACAAGGAATCAACCAAACAAACTGGCTTGCCAGACCATCAGAAACAGTAAGCTCCAAGTCCAGGGAGAAATTCCCCTTCAGTATATAACAGTAACCCAGGAAGATACCCTCTGTCAACCTTAGACCTAAACATGCATACACAGACATGTGCATGTGCACTCAGAGATATGCACACATAACATACATACACAAATGCACTTACTACACACATACATATATGCAAAAAATTACAACAGGATACCTTGAAATCAAGGATTCTTGACCTCAGGCACAGGTGAAATTCAGGCTCCATTATTTATTTATTTTTATTTTTTATTTTTTTTGGAGAATGCAGGTGTTGTGCAGCATCTATGGCCTCTCTCCCCAGTAGAGTCAGTAATGCCCTTCCCATCCCAAATTGCAACAACCCGAAATGCCCCCAGATACTGCCAATTACCACCTGGTAGGCAGGGAATAAATTGTCCTTGTTTCAGAACCCTTGTTACATAAGATAAAAAACTGCTTCCATATGGTCTTAGGTCCTCCCTGTTAATACCGAGAGTAAGGCTCTGGGAACTATGCCAATTTCCGTATCAAGAGTGATTCAGTGTAGGTCCACGGAGTAGAGGCAAGGAGATGAAGACTTGTTAATAAGTTAGAGTGAGAGAGAAAATTGGAAGGAAAGAGATTAAAGGAGTGATCTGGGTAATCCAGGAACCTTAGAGTCACCTGTCTTTGGTGTTTTGATCCGTAACTATATTTTCCCATACTCTGGAAAGAGCTTAGAGATGAATCTTCACTTGCCTAGCCCTACCAAAAATATTATCATTCTTCAGGGAGTCAGATTTTACAGAAGCAACCCATTTTGACACAGCAATTTGACACAGCTATTTTCAATGTCTAACAAAAAAAGAAGCATTTTATAGCAACCAGAATGGCTAAATGTTTCAGAAAGGATAATGTGCTTGTCAGATGAACATCCCTGACTTGTCAGTCTTCACACTAGAAGAGGAATGGAACTGGGAATTTCAAAAAAAGAAACTGACAGCTGAATAGTTTATTATACTGGGACAAATTGTTCCTGCAACCAAAATGTCCTCAAACTAAAATGCCTAAGTCAGAACACCTGCCTCAGTCAGCAGGTTCCCTGTTTGAGCTGTGGCCTAGGTGGAGCTGTGCTAACCATATCCACTACTTTGTTTGCATGAATATGACATATTTTGGTTGTGAACTGACTTGGAGCCATATAATTCAGTACACAGGGCCACAATCTCACATTTTGGAAGCAACCCCCCACATGTTGACTCCATCATTTCAAAGCCATGGGAATTCAAGGTGGAGCACTTAATTTCTGCAATCTTTTTTATCATCTGTGAAATGGGAGTAATAAATAGTACTCATCTCTTAGCACTATAAATGAGGTATTTATGATGTATTCAGGACTATTATAATCATCATTATATCATCATACAACCAATGGGCTTGTTATTCAGATTTATACATGGCCTTTTAATGGTTCAGAAGGATGGTGCTGAGTAGCTAAAAGCTCTCAGGAGCTATCTTCTTAGGATCCAAAGGGCTGCTAGTGGTAGGGGAGGCCCAGGTCCAAAACACAGATGTGACTGAAAATACACCCAGATATTCCCTGGCTGAACTCTTAGGTTGGAATCCATGGCTTTCTCTTGGGAGTTTGTCCTATCAGGAGATAGGGGAACCAAATTAGAAACTGTCAGAGAGATGATTTCTTCATGCCATGATTATATGTAGCTTCTTGCTTTGGGTTTCCCTCCTAATGCAAAATTTCATTTCATAGGAATCATAGGGAACCAGGGCTCTTTAAGAATTCCTATGGGGATCTCTGTTAATCTTAAATATTACTGTATGTTATCTCATACATAGCTTAATTCAATAATATATTCAATGATGTTAGCAAAAAGCCCTTCTAAAAGAAAATATTTTGCTTTGCTTCATATTTTTAATAGTTCACCTAAGAAAAAACTGCCATAGGAAACTTGTTTCTAAGCAATCTCCAATTTGGTGTGCTTACTTTTGCTGACTTTAGAGAAGGAGTGGAAATAAAATATAAATACATATCATAAATATTTTTAAAAGATTCATTTAATGTGTGCCTATTTAAAATGAAAGTGAAGTTGTTGTTTCCTTGTTTTTCAAAACAGAAATGTGGATACTTCATGACTCTGACTTTGGCTTTCCTTATCCAGGCAATGCGTCTACAGAGAGGAATGGAGTTTCTTTTAGTGTTCAGAATGGAGATGTGTGCCTTCATGATCTCACTGGAAAACAGCACGTGTTTAATGACAAAGAAGATTCCTGTAATGGTAAAAGCCGGATGGCGCTCAGAAGGACTTCAAAGAGAGGAAGCTTACACTTTATTGAGCAAATGTGATTCTCTTTTTTTCCAAAATCAAAGCATGATGCTTGATGGTGTGAAATGTCCAATTTTACCTTTTACACAATGTGAGATGTATGAAAATCAACTTGTTTTATACTCAGCAACTTCTGAAGGAACATAAGCTAATTGAGGGCAATGGTTACTATGAAAGAAGAAACTAAGACATAATTATGGTCTTTAGACCTTTATAATTTGGTTTCTTATCTTTCATTTAAATGAAGACTGGTGTTTAAAAAGACACAGAATGAGATTTATGAAAAGAAAAAAATGAAAGTTCATTTCGAGTTCCACTGTAAAGAGGCTATTATCATTGATAACATCCTAGAAAAAGTCTTTTGACTTCAGTCTGCTGGTGAGTTTAGTTGTGCATGCCTTTGTTGTATATAAGCTAAATTCTAGCGACCCCCACATGTCAAAAATCTTACTTCTACCTTTTTTATATTTATTTTCTACTGTGTAAGTTTATTCTTTTGTAGAATCATGGTGGTTATGTTGTTTTGTCTAATGTGATAACTTGCTGATTCAGTGAATTCTAAAGTTCCTTTCAGAGATTTTATGGGCTGTGAAATACAGAAATTTTACTGAATTCAAGAAATAATGATAAAGCCAGACTGGACAAACATAAGCAGATAGTGTCACAATTAGCTCATAGAGCATCTTTGAGGAAGTCAAAATAGGTGCCCCTGTGGGAAAGCATGGCTTTATGATCTCATGGTTTGGCAAACAGTAGGTGCCATATTTTTAGCCCTGATAACCCTTGTGAATACATCCTTGTGCAGGGTATGACCAGTGTGACCAATCTGACATAGAAAATCAATACACATTCTCAGACCTCACCCTAATGATCAGATGATAGAATCTGCATTAAGATGCTTAGTTTAATAGCAAACTGTAATCTAGACCATATGTCAGGAAGATTGTGAATGTAGAAAAGATATACACTGCCATTTCTCAAATCCCAAGAGCATTTCAGAAGAAGAGAGTAGAGTAAGATTACTTTTGAAAGATTGTATATGTGGGAAATAAATCAGTTCCTTAAAAGACAACTGCATGGTACGTTATTGTTACAACTGGTACATACTTATTTTTTAAAAAACATGTCAAATCTTGAAGAATGTATAGTGACAAGGGGGAGCAGCTACTGGGAACGGTGAACTAGCCTGTGATGCTGTTGTTTGTGTATGTATCTAACTCTGACTGTTCCTAGTAATAGAGGGTCTATCCTGCTTCCCACCTATAGCTGCTTGAGTGGTGCCTCAAGTATGTTCTTATTAAGAACATTGCAAAATCCTCTAGTTAGGTCTTTCACTAATGCTCCCTTGCATATATTTCAAGTGAATGTTGTATCCCAGACTAATCATAGTGATAATACACGTTTCTGTGTGTGCTGATTTGTCTTTGCAATATTTCTTCTTTGAATTATTTAATTATTTTGTATTTATATGTTAAATTCAACAAAAATCAATGAAATAAAATTTCAGTTAAGTCATTTAAATTTGGTGAACTGTCATGGAGAGAAAGAATTTGCGTTCTTTTTCCTCGGCAGCATGGCATGGAAGTGGTAAGGGCATGCCTGAAGAAGATTCAGACTGTCAGTTTAGACAAGGGATTGTTTTGCTTCATGAGAGTAGATTCCAAGGGTTCTTTTCCATTTTCAAAAATTTACTCTTTGGGGGCTGAAGAAATGGCTCAGTGGTTAAGAACACCCTTCACTCTTGCAGAAGATCTGGATTTGGTTCCCAGCACCCACATAATGGTTTACAACCATCTGCAACTCCAGTTCCACGGGATCCCATGTCTCTTCTGGACTCTGTGGGCATTGCATGCATGTGGTGCTCTTACATATATGCAGGCAAACATTCATACAACATAAAATAAAATAAATAAAAATTTTTAAAGGGGCTGAAGAGATGCCTCAGAGGTTAAGAGCCCTAGTTGTACCTGTAGAGGACCCAGATTCAATTCCCAGCACTCACATGACAGCTAACAAACGTTCATAACTCCAGTTCCAGGGGATCCAACACAGTCTACTGACCTCTGATGGCATTTCACAACATGGGGTGTAGTTACATAGATGCAAGCAAAACTCTTACACACATAAAAATAAATATATAAATATAAATATGTTTTACAAGTTTACTCTCTAACATATGTTGCCATTGGCCTGTACACAGTATATTTCTTCTCAGAAAAGTGAAGAAAGTTTTTCCAGAACACAATGCAATCATTAAACTTATGCTGGAACTCTGCTGACTTTAATAAGTAGTATACAATTGTTCTCATCAGAAATGGTAAACAAACAAACAAAAACAAAAAACTGTTTCATTTGGTGACCTGGATTGTATCTATCTAACAAGGTCACCTAGGAGGCAGATTAGTTTTATTGAAGGCTATTTCAATGAAGGCTAATTTACTGAATGAGAAATTCACCAAGTAGACTTGTTTGATGTGATTTTTGTCTTCATAACAGCACTAAAAGACTAATCAGGGATAGAGAGATGGCTCAGCAGTTAAGAGCACTGGCTTCTCTTGCAGAGGACCAGGGTTCAGTTCCAAGCACCTACATGGTGGCTAACGACTGTCTGTAACTCCAGTTCCAGGGAGGGTCTGATCCCCTCTTCTGACCTCTGTGGGTACTGCATGACATGGGTGCTCTTACATACATGCAGGCAATACATCATACACATAAAATAAAAATAAATAAGTCCAAAAAGTAAAATACTATTCAGTTTGACTCTACCTCAGTTCCTCATTGGAGTTTGAAGGCCAGAAAACAAGAAGAGCTGAGTGGGAACGACAAGAACATAATGAGAGTCTGAAGAATTCTTATTAGTGTATTCACTTTTCTTTTCAACTCACTTTCCAGATAACAGCATCAGAACAAACTGAAAATTCTTCTGGGATATATAGACTTTTTAAAAGGCAGGGTCTCCCAGTGTAGCCCAGGCTGACTTGCATCAAACTCAGGACCCTCCTGACTTAGCACTCAAAGAGCTGGGATTACAAGTGTGTGATACCACATCTAGCTGGAGAATATATTCTTTTAAAAATGTATTTAATAAATAGGTGCAGTAGAGATGGCTCAGCAGTTAAGAGCACTGGCTGCTCTTGCAGAGGACCCAGGTTCCATTCCCAGCACCCACATGGTGGCTGACAACCATCTGTAACTGCAGTTCCTAGATATCTGAGCTCCTCTGGCATTGTACAACATGGATGCATTTACATATGTGCAGGTAATATACTCATACACATAAAATAAAAATAAATAAAATATTAAAAATATATTTAATAAATATACTTTTCACTGTGAAGAAACCTTATGGCCCCTTGTGTATTCTCTCCTTACCTCTCACTCTTAAATAGCTAAAGGAAGCTTGAGCAGAGACAAACTGAACATTATTTACAGAGGTGTAATGAAAACAAAATGACTCTAGGTCAACTAGAACTAAATTTGTCATAGAGATAACGAGTAAATGGGTTAGTGTTAACAAGTTGGTTTAGTACTGACTCTCTCTCCATTGGTCAAAGATGGAGTGCTTTTCTTTAGAATCAAAAGACATGAAATCATCTTGGATGCCTACCTCTAAAATGAATTCCTAAGAAAAATCTAGTGAGAATGCAAACCATAATAATAAAAATAAGCAATGATGCCAGCTTTTAGATCAGAAGACTATATGAAAACCCAAGTAAAGACACATACTAAGATTCTTAAGGAATTTAGTTATACTTTAATGTTTAATTTTATTTACTCCGTGGACCACAGCAAATTCTGCATAGAGGTACATCATGCATTGGTTCATAACGCAAAAGTCAACACTAAAACAAAAATATGTTGAGAAGGCATAAATTTCTCACTTCTTCCTGATTGTAGAGGCAATGTGACCAGATGCTTCAGGTTCCTGTAGCCTTGACTTCCTTGCCATGATAAATTATACTTCAAACTACAAGGCAAAATAAAATTCTCCTTTTAAAAAAATATATGAGAAAAGGGAGGTCGGGGAGAGTGTTATATACATATACAGAAGTTTGAAAAAAAGAAAATAAAAAACCCCAAAAATATGTGAGCTGGGCTTGGTGGTGCATGCTTATAATCCCAACACTTTGGATGCTGAGGTATGAAGATTGATGGATTCAAGACCAGTCTGGGCAACATATTGAAGTTGAGACTAGTCTGAGCAACATGGCAAGGCTCTGTTTCAGAGGTCAAAACAAACAAACAAAAACTATATGTGAGCTGATGGAGGCTTGAGTGCTTTAGTTATGGAACAAACATAGTGGACCCAAAGAATTGCAATGAAAATTGAGCTTCAACCACATGTTCAACACTTTGTCAGGCATGGCAGGAGATATCACATTGTTTCAATGGGCAACATATAATCCAGTTAGAAAAATATGCCTAATATCTACAGTTGAAAACATAAATGTGGCAATATATCATTTCCAAATGGTGATGAAAGTAGTTGTAAAGTGTTTTTCTATGAGGCAAGAATCTGCTAAATACTCTTGATCTTGTCACTCTACAAGGTATGAAGTATATGCTATCATTATCTCCATCACCATACCACCTTTAGAAACCAGAACTGGAATTCATTGTAATTTGAACTGACTCCAAGTCTTAATGTTAGTAAAGAAATTGATAGGACTCCAAAAATTGGGTAAATTTAATAGGCGGGTGTGCTGAACAGGCCCTTAAAGCAAAGATAGTCTTCAGATGATGAAATGGATCAAATATACATTAAGTTCATAGAGACTAGCAAAGAAGTCTAGCTGTCCAATAGAATTCATAGGTGGGCCAAATTTTGGCAGACCATGAATACTAGATGGCAGATTGTGGACTGTAGGTAGCCAGAAGTGTCAAGAATTAATGGATGCAATGTTTCAAGTTATAGTACTGTAAATCAACTGCAAGAATGACCCAGGGCTTGGGCAGAAACCACAGACACCAGGGGTGCACTTGGAAGATCCCTTTTTGCCTGCTGTACAGGACTCTCTACTACTGGGATTCCACTCCAAATTGAGGCCCACGCCAGGGCGGGGCCGGGCTAACATGGCGGGCTAAGGGCGGTGTTACTGTGAGGAATACGGGAGGGGCTAGGTATGAGGGGCTAGGGTCCAGGTTATGCCGGGGCTAGGGGCGGGGCTACACAGGCTTTCCTCACAAGGACCACCAGGCATCGTTCGCAGAGGATGCTCTCCTTTCTCGGTGGGTTTTGCGGCCGGCCACCTTCTCACTGCGCCTCCAGAAAGCAGAAGTGACCTCCGCCAGGCCTCCTGCAAGCTGCCTCATTTTCCTTCTCCCTCAGGCGGCAACCAGGAGGGTTCCACTCCACGGCGGAGGCGGGCCGAGGGCGGGGCTATGAGCAGAAGGTGCCACCTCCTTCCCTCGCGCCCCTCAGGCAGGGCTCCAACGCTTCCGCTCGGGGGAGCGAGCAGGTCTGAGGGGTGGGGTCAGGGCACCCAGGTGGCCGCTGCTGAAGGTCTCTGTTCTTCTGGCCTCGGCTGGGGTTGGCGGCCGCGGGTAGGAGCTAGCTCAAGAAGAGAACTTGTTTCTCACCCAGAGCTGGGCTCTTCGCTACTCCAGCAGGCCGTCCCCATTTTTCGTCCCCCCCGGCTCAGGCTGCTACTTGGAGGGTTCCGCTCCGCCCCGGGGGCGGGGCCCAGTCGAATTTGGGTGGGCTGCCCAGCAACCCGGAGCCACCTCCTAAAAAAGCTCTATAGAAAAAGCCCCCCCCCCCCAGGCCTTTTCTGATGCTGGTGAGTGTTGCCGGTTAGTCCTGCGTGGCGAGCTTTGGATTTGGGATTACGAACCATTGGGGGCGCTGCGGGCCTGGTCGAGGCGGGGCCGCGGGAGCGCCGTCCCCCCGTCTCCGCCCCCGCACCGCCCAGGGGTGCGAAACTCTGGTTGATTTGCCTGGCAATCTGACTTTGCTTCTATCTGTTCGAAAAGTCCTGACCTCTTCTTGCCTAGCCCCATTCGGAGACTGACCGAAGCTGAGTGGGGACCAGGCCTGCTGGGCAGCTGCAACCCGGGCGAACACCACCGGGCAGGTCCAGCAGCGCGGCCCGGGAGCGTGGGCGACATGCGGAGTAGGAGTAATTCTGGGGTCCGCCTGGACGGGTACGCGAGGCTGGTGCAGCAAACCATCCTGTGTTATCAGGTAAAGAGAGAGCACCCCAAGCAAATGTTCTAAACTGCCCTATGGTATTGCTCATTCTTCCCTAGGCTTCTCTCCACACTTGTGACCTGAGAGCTTGCAGCTAGTTAAGAAGTTTCCTACTTCTTTGCTAGTCTTTGCTAGCCAGTTAGCACCCCTCCTCCCCCGCATCACCATTCTAGTGTCTGTGCCCACCAGGTCTGGATTTCTACTCTTTGAACACCTACTGTGGCTGCTCTTTGCAGAATTCTTGAACCATTTTTTTTTTAAAGAATCAGAAAGAGCCCCCCTGGTGTCTTGACTACAAAATGCCTCCTTCTGTACTGACTGCTTCTTTCAGATGAAAGAGGTTTGTGTAGGTTGGACGGAGCACATTGAATGAGACTGGTAAACTCTACTGTGAGCACAGTAGCTAGGAGTGAAGAACCTCCTGACGTTTGCATCTAACTAGAGTGTGGGCTACTGCTTACCGTCCCTCCCATGAGTTCCCTTGTTAAAGATCCACCTGAGAGGGCCTTATGACCTACTCTAGTTGCTACTTTACAGCTAACAAAATTTCTGGGCACGTGGCAACGTTAATGGGTCCTGTGAAGCTGTCCATGTGATCTGAGGTATGAATATGCCTGGTATGCTTTGTACTTGGCTAAAGTTATGTATGAGTCCCCAGTGTAAGACCACTGAACTATTTTTATTCCCAGTGAAGACATCAGCTATATTGCTTGCCTTCAATCGACAGCAGCTATTTTTAGGGCTTTCAGAATCAAAGAAGGAATTAACAGTTGGCCGTTAGAGGCCTGGCCTACAAGTTGGGGAGCCATAGTCATTCCCAAAGCACTGGCCATTTTTTTTTTTCTTAACTAATTTCTCAGCTTTGGCCTCTCATTCAGGAAATATTTATTGGGTATCTTTCATATACAAAGAGCTGTGCTTATAAAAAAATGGATAAATGATACTGCCAGCACTGTGGTTCAGTAGTAAATGTACCTTACCTGGCATGCTTAATACCCTGGATTGGATTCCAAGCACTACAAAAAATAAAATAATGTTAATAGTGCGTATAACGCAGTGACATTTATAAATAAGATACAGATCCAGAGTCCCTTATCTGAAACACTTTGGGACCAGATGTGGTTTGCTAATCAGAAATGTCTGGATTTTGGAATGTCGTACACATACATGTGCTATAATAAGTGCAGCAGTCTGGGAAGTACCCCTAAATTATTCAGTATTCTACATCAGAATCTGAATATTCACACTAAGTAGAGACTAAAAGTTTGACATTAGATCAAATCACCATTTGTCACCAAAAGAACTTTCTGCAAACTTAGGAAAATAAATTTCTAGAGCTTAGTGGCTTTTGAGATCCCTCATAAAAGATTGTAGTCATTATTTGGAGAGTGTTGGAAAAAGATCCCTAGCCCTATTTGGTGGGATAGGAGTCATGTAAAAAATGACATTCAAGTTGAGAGCTGGAAAAGGTAGTAAGCAGATAAAAGGAGGGTAATTTTGGCTTTTATTCTCAGAATATAATTACAACTATAAAGTACTTTAATATCCAAATTGGAAACCTTTCACTTTGTTACTATGATAGAAGTGGTTGTAGGGAGAACCGATAAAGCTTAACTTTGGTGTCAGACCTGGGTTTGAATCCCCAACTCTACTTTGAACAAAATGTGTAAACATTGTTCATCCTCTTTTTTTTGAACAGGGTCGGTCTCCCTATGTAGCCCTGGCTGGCCTCCAACTCACAGAGATCCACCTGCTTCTGCCTCCAGCATGCTGGGATTGAAGATGTGTGCCACTATCCTGAGCTCTTACGTTCATCTTTCTGAGTCAACACCCTCATCAGTAAAATGAAGGTTACAATACCTGCTTCCATTGAGTTACAGTAAAGAAAAATAACTGTCTCATATACTGCCTGCACCTTATGGGAAATTGGTGAATAGTGGGTGCTCTTGATAAAGGTCACATCTTAGTACCCGATGATCCTTGCATGACCATTGTGGCCCATGATACTCTCTTTACTGAAAGGCCTGATACAGCTACTAATTGTTTTCTGTTCTTTAGACACTATTGATGCAATGAGATCTTAAGTACAGAGACTTCATTATTTCCTTCTTATGTATCAGGCAGTGTCTCAGGCACATGAAAGGCGTCCTTCAATCCTTGTTGAAAGAAAATACTTCCTGCGGGTTCTGTGTCACACTAATGACACAGCTATTGGTCCAGACTTACCTTCCCTTGGGTGCAAAAGGACTGTCTTCTCACTAAGGGATTGGACTTTCCTCCCTGATGTTTTAATGATTAAAAAGTAGTTGTCTAAGCTTTTAGTTATATTTATTTTGGGGGTAGTCAGGGAAAGGCCCTCGTGTTTGCTCTCTTTTCCTGTGCCTTACCAAAATACTCCAGAAAATATTCTTCTGGGAGATTCTGTAAATCTACAAGTATAGAATTGTATACTTTCCTATCCAGCCCTATCCTGCACCCATCCTTCCTCAATAGCTATTCACAGTTATAGAGGCCTAACCTGTTTATGACCTGTTCTCTTGAGTGATGTTAGGCAGATCATAAATATCAATAAAAATGAATTAGCTAAGTTTCTAAAGTTTATGTTATATCATCCCATCTTCTGTAAATATGTACATATATTTGTGTGGCATTTTTCAATGTCAAGTCATACAAACTCTGGACTTTTTATGACTTGCTTTTCAAACTGAGATCAATTTATATTGGTTTCACTGGTTAGAAACCATTTTGTGATAAATATGTCAAGCTGATTACTATTCTGTCTTTAGAAACAATAGGTTTTTTTACATGATCTAGGGTTATCAGCCAATTCTTTTCCTATACCCGTGAAAGAGAAAAACTTTTCCATTTGTCATTTGCCAAATATTTAATACTTGCAGCTAAACATTATTTGAATCTTTAAGGAAAAGAAAGAAAGAGTTATGTCTATAAAAGGGTCATTTTGAAGGTTTTATTTTGTGAGTAATCATTCCAGGGAGTATCTGTCTTAAAATTCATTGACTAAATTTTTCTAAGTTTATTTTAGCTCAGATAAAAATTTTGACTTTGTATGCTTCTTCAATAAGGCCTGTGTTTGAAGACTCTTTAATAAAAATGTTAAGTATGAAGCAGTAGCAAGACAAAATGAACCAGAAAATAATACCAATTCAGTGTTCAGTGTAGTCACAGTTGTTGTGCTTAATAACTCAGAGAAGAGACTAGGATAATAACTATATTGCCAATGGCAATGGAATTTAAAGTGAGAATAGCAAATAAAACATGACATATGGGATAAATAGCAGTAATAAAGTCTAATTGTGCAGGGTTAAAGCAATATAACTAAGTTCTAGAAAATAATATTACAAAAGACTAATACTGGAGTTAAAGCATTCTAAGGCCCTTATTGCCTCAGGAAAGGAGGATAAAGGTATTTCACTGTCTTTTTTTCCTTTGGGACTCACTGTGTAGACCAAGCTGGCCTTGACCTCACAGATATTTGCCTGCCAAAGACTGGGATTAAACACATGTGCCACCATGCTTAGCCTTGTAATATCTATAAGTTAAGAATTCATGTTGAACTATTACTTTGAAATAAGGCAAAGAAAGAAAGAGCTATGTCTGTAAAAGTGCAATAAGTATAAAAGTAATAATTGCTAAAGCCCCTTTCCCCTACATAAGTTCTGAAACTTAAGCTCACTTCCAAATATATGATGAATAGAATTTTGTCTATGTTTTGAGACAGGGTTTCATGTATCCCAAGCTGGCCTCAAGCTCACTATGTATCTGTGAATGACCTTGAACTCCTGGTCCTCCTGCCTCCACCTCCCAACTTCTGGAATTACAAGTATGCAACACCTTGCTTGGCTGAAAAACATTTTTAATGGAAATTATGAAATAGTTAGGACTGAATCACAAGGAAAACATCCCAAATACAAATTTATGGGACACAGTTAAAATGGAGTTCAATCCATATATATATAAATCTTTAAGGCATAGTAGAAATGAAGACAAATGTTAATGAACTCAAGACTGAAAAGAACAGCAGAGTACACCCAAGAAAATAGAAGACAGGAAATAATAAGGATAGAAACAACAATTAATGTAATAGAAAATAAATAACAGGAGGATAGGGATGTAGCTCAGTTGGTACAGTGCTTGCATTGCGTACACTAAGCCCTGGGTTTGATTCCAGCACTGCACAAATTGGGTGTGGTGGCACATACATATAAACCCCAGCACTTGGAAGGTAGAGGCAGGAGAATCAAGAGTTCAGGGTCATCCTTTGCTACATAATTAGTTCAAGATTAGCTCTGAAGGCAAAGGAATTTTGCTTTTATTCAGGAAGGCCCTGGGAGAATTTTATTCTTTTAAGGCTAAATTAATAGACATAGTCAAGGGATAATCTAGGCATCACCTTTGATTCCTTCTGTTTTCTCATGTCCGACCTGCAATGGAGAGAATTCTCTAATGAATGAGATGACTAACCATAGCTCTGCCTCCCAATTGGTTTCCTGCTCCCTCTTGACTTCTTGCCTAGTACAGTAAGTACTCTTCCATTAGGCACTAGACTATACTGCTGTCTGCTTCCAATCTTCCCCTGGCCACTGTCACGCCTCAACTAAAATGCTGGCTCATCCTTGTGCCTACCAGGGCACTGAATACCACTCATGTCATTGTCTCCTTGTTCACTACCAAGTGGCATCCTGATAAATGCTTAACAACAATCTCTACTGACTTGCTCACTTTGCATCTCTACCGAGAGTCATACCAGGGTCTGGAAAGATGGCTCAGTGGTTAAAGTGCTTGCTGCATAAATATTGAAAACCGAAGTTCAGATCTCTAGAACTCATGTAAAATCAGAGTGGGCATAGTGAACCCCTTTAAATTCCAGTGCTTGGAAGACAAAGAGGGAGAGGATCCTTGGAGCAAGCTGGCTAGCCAGAGTAGCTAAAATAGTGAACTTTATTCTCAATTGAGAGACCCTGCCTCAAAGTATAAGGTGGAGAGTCATTGAGGAAGACTCTGGGCATCAGCCTCAGGCCTCTGCACACATGCAGTTGCACATGTGTCCCCCCCACTTGTTAACATGTACACACTTCACATGGTTAAAGTCATTAGAAGGCCAAGCATGGTAGCACACACTTGTAATTGTAGCACCCAGGAGGCTGGAGTAGAAGGATGGTCAGTTCCAGCTAGTCTAGACTATATAGTGAGACCCTGTCTCAAAACAAGCAACAGAAGAATGATACTAGGAGAATGAAAAAGCCCCTCTCAATGTCTCATTCCCTACAGCAAGCCTGTGATCGCCCGTAAGTCTGGGTACCATCAACTATTTGGCCCTGTGTGTGTGCATAATACAAATAAATTTTAAAAAAAACTTTAAAGAATATTCTTGACTCCTCCATTAACAAATAGAGGGCTGCAGTAGCCCTTATAGGCAAGAGATCTGAAATTGTTTGAGCCCTCTTAGGAATGCAAAAAATTACCTAGTCAGATTCTTCATCTCCTGTTGCAGTGAAAGAATCCCAGCTGACACAATTAAGGTCATCCTTGTAAGCTGACAGCTGCCATAAGCACTCTGTCTTCTTAGGACCAAGCTGAGAGTATGGAGATGAATGCTTTAGAAATACAAGATTGCTGTGGCTAATAAATGAAATTGCACTCCTTGTATGTGTTAAAATGTGAAACTTGAATTGGCTCTTTCTTTAAATATTTCACCAAGTTTAGTTTTGTCATATTATCTCTGTCATTTGTGCTTATATTTTAAATAATTGAAAAAACTAAGAAACAGGGATTCAGTATGTTGCCCAGGTTGGTCTCAAACTCCTAGGCTCAAGTGATCGCCCTATGTTAGCTTCACAAGTAGCTAGGACTACAGGTGCATGTCACTGTGCCTGACTTGTTACTTATATTTAGATATGACAATTAATGAATATGACATCTATCTCGAAAAGGGTAGAACGATTACAATTATTATTCATAAAAATACATTTAAAGAAGTGGGTATAGAGCCATACAAGTATTTTGTGAAGGATAAATTCATTGTACTCTTGAGAATACTCATACAAAATTTTCAGGAGTCTCCTGAACCTTCTTCAACCTGTTGTGGACTCCTAGAAGATCCTCAGGAGACTCTAGGTCAAGAACCATCCTGGGCTACACAGCAATACCCTGTCTGAAAAACAAAACAAAAACATATGTGGAGTGATATACAGTGCCTTTGTACTTTGAACCCAAATCCAAACATGAAATGTGCAGACTAGAAATCAATATTGTAATTACAAAGATCAAATAATGATATCTGCATTTCTCCTGTTCTGGTGAAAGTTTGTTAGTCCTGTACCCAGTAATCCATTGATACCTAAAACTTCAGGCATCACCCCAAGAAGGAACTGACATCCCCTTTGAGTTTGAATGTATTCTGATAGTTCACGCAACATAAAACTAAAGACTGACATCTCAGTAAACCCCCATCTTTAACTATAGGAATTGGTGAGAGGATAGCAAAGTATATAAAGCCTCCTAGGAGAGTGATAAAGTCATTTGATGGTAACTAAATGGCCCAGAGCAGTTCCTATGAGTTTGGAAACATCTAAGATAAGTGTTGGGCCCTAGAATGAAGTGAATGCTTGAAGTTCTTGGCTCCTGACCAAGATTTGTAAACCTGAAGACAAAAGAGGTAATAAACAGCAAAAGAAAGACAAGAGGAAGAGAGAATAGCACACCTCTGGTCTGTTATGCAAAGCAAGAGGCTGGGCATGCTAGAGCTCATATTTTCAAGAATATTCTCCAAACCACCCCAGGTTTACCTCTCAAGTTTCACAAAAGCTAACTTTTAAACTAATATAATTCTCACTTTAAAATACATCTAGGTGCTGGCAAGATGACTCACTGAGTTAAGGAGCTTGCCACCAAGCCTGACAACCTGAGTTCCATTCCTGGAACCCACATGGTGGAAAGTCAACAGGAGGAGGGGGAGGGACGGAGGGAGGGAGAGAGAGAGGCAGAAAGAGAGATATCGTTACCAGCCCCTTATAATATTTTAAAAGGTGATTACTAGAACAAAGTTCCAGCACATCAAATGAATTTAAACAGTTTTGAGAATTTTTGTGAATTTTTCACTTTTTTTTCTTTACCAACATGGGTGATTGTGGTACATAGTATTTTCAACATTTATTCTTGTTTCTTTTAAGAAAAAAATTTATGTGTCTGAATGCATTGCCTTCATACATGTAAGTGCACCCATTTCATGCAGTCCCTGGGGAGGTCAGTAGTGGGCATCAGATTCCCCTGGAACTGGAATTATTGATGGTTGTTAGCTGCCATGTGGGTGCTGGGAATGGAACCTGGGTCCTCTGCAAGAGCAACAGCTGCTCTTAACCACTGAGCCATCTCTCCGGTCCTCTGGTTTCTTCTTAATATTTCATTTTAATGATAGAACTATACTTTCCTCCCCTGGAACTGAGCAAGTGAGAGAACGAAGGGAGGGGGACCTACAAAGGGAAAAGCACCAAGGGTAAATTGGCCTGCAGCCCCCACCTGTCTGTGAAGAAACGCAATTGATAACTTTGCAGCCAAGGAAGGCTTCACAGAAGAGAGAACATGAGCATGTGTACAGGCACAGAAGTACAAGAAACTGGATTTTCTGGGAGGCTAAAAAGCGAGTGGTCAAGTAACTGAAAGAGCTAGCACATGAGCCTCAGGTGGCAGTCTAAGTGATTTCAATTCTCTATAGAGACTGGAGGATTTTGAGCAGGGTAGCAAATCAAGACTTCAACACATGGACCTTCCTGGGACATGCCAGATTCAAACCATAGCAAGTCCCTTGTATCAGAGCTCGTCCCTTGGCGGTTCTAGGACATAGTCTTCCAAGTGATGGCCTCTAAAGAAAGCCAGCTTTATTCTACAATAGCTCAAGTTTTGACTGAGAATGGTTCCTAAGTGGTCCAGCCTAAGTCATATGCCCATCCTCAAACTGTGCCTACATTGGCCAGGCTTGAGTCAACTTGTCTTTACAGCTGGGAGCAGGACCAGAGTGCAAGCAATGATGGAGTCAGCCACTACTGAGTCAAATCAAGGGAAATTATAGGCCATTACCTGAAATGGGGGGAACAAATACCAGAGGTAATGACATTTCTATCAGAAAGAATAAAGTGAAGGGTTCAAGGGAACATGTAATTTCCAATCTGCTTTGATCAGTCTCCCTGTCCCTCCCCCTCCATTTCTATCTCAGCTCTTCTCTCTTCTTTTGCTTGACCCTTCATCTGGACATTGAACCCAAGGGCTCACACATGCTCTTTGCATCCACAAGTGAACTTTACTTTTTATATAAAGGGAAAGTAAGACCTAGAGGAGTTAAGTGATTTGCTCAAGAGCATACCAGATAGACATTTCCAGGCTGGAAGGTCAGTGTGATTCTACTTTCCCTAGTTCTGGAAGCAACTTTATTTGGGGAGGTGAATGGGAAGCTGTTGTGAATCTAACTGAGAACCTTGTGTATGTATGCTAAGCAGACATTCTATCACTGGGCCCCACAAACCTCCACCTTTGCAATTTTGTTAACACAGCAGCATTAACTCTGGTATACTGGTGCTCATGCAATTTGTAGGTTGTTTTAAAACCTACAGTGTTTAGCAGTTGAATTTCTTGTACCTAAATATAAGAGCAGACTATGGCTGCGATACAGAGTGGCTGCCGGGGTGGGGAAAGAAGAGGCTCTGTGTAAAGATTTGTTGGGATCCTGAGGGTGGGGGTATGTGTGTAAAGGGAACTGAGTCATTTCAAATGTGGGAATGATAGCTAATAAAATTAGTTCAGCAAACTTTATTAAACACACTAGCCAAATAAATAAATCCTAGTTGAATTCTATCTAGTTTGGTTTAGTCTATTGTCCAAGAAAGCATTCTGCAGTTTTGGGATTGGCTCAGCATCCACTTTGCAGACCTTACCTGCTTGTCCCTTCATTTTCACATACCCTCTGAGGAGCAGAGTATGTTGCCATTTCACCATCTCTGTTCTCTTGTGTTTTTAGTCTCTATCCCATCCTCTACTTGCTTGGAGAATCAACATTGTTTTGCCACTAGCCAAGAAGATTGTGTAAACATTGTTTCTTGAGTTTGTATGAGAACTTTAGCCCTTTGTTTTCATTTTACCAGAACAAAATTATAATGTTGAATATGTTTTAAAAGTATACACACTGCTCTAGGTAGTCATGTACCCTGACTTATCTGGTTACCCTCAACTTCCACCGGAATGTAACTGCCTTTCTAATCTTCACTTCTGACTTGTGAGATCACTTCTCGAATTTACCCACTCACTCTCAGTTGAGCAATAAGCCATATCCTATGTTTAAAGAAGTTTCCCTTTTTACCTATTTTCTACTTTTAAAGCAAAAATAAAATGTTACTTTCTACTTGAATCATGCCCAAAGTTCATGTTATGCATATCTGATTTGCTTCTTCAGGATTTCCTTGAGAAAGACTGAGCAGGAGAATGTGCATAATAAAAAAGAAACAGCTCTATTAAATGGTAACTTACTTGTTTCAGCTATGCATATTACAGGTATTTATAGAGATAGATAATATCTATACTTTAAATATCTCTAAAAATACTTCATGCTATAATTCAGTACATCATATCCTTTAGTATACATTTATTCATTCAATACCTAATTAGGCCAGAAAGTGGGTTAGAATGGTAAACAAGAAAGATTGACTTAACCTTTAGGAAACATATAGTATAGGAATAATGCTGACAAGTACGCCAGGAAAATATTCCATGTTCATGGGTCAGAATATTCAATATAACAAAGAAGGCAGTATTCGCAGACTAGCCTGCCAGTGTAAGATTTAGATTGAGGTTCATTTTTTCATCATATGTGTATCCAACACTTTCCTAAAAAGACTTCTTCCTCCCATGGACTATCTTCAGACCTTTGTAGAGACTCAGTTTGCCATATTCCTATGGGCCTATATCTGGAATATATATGTTCTGTTCAGTCTATCTATATTTTTACCTTTTTGTTAGACTCATATATTTTTAAGATTGTTACACCTTTATGGAAAACTGGCTATCATGGGTACTTGTTGTTTTTCTTCCCCTCTGCCATCAAGTAGGCAGCATTTTAGCTACACGCTTCTCCAGTAGCCTGGTTCCTAGAGAGACAACAACACAGAGCAGAACCACATCTCACATTTGATGAACACAAACCATGCATGAGAAATAAACATTTTTTTCTTAGAAGCCACTAAAATTTTAGTGCTGTTTATTATTGGTCTTAATCCATTCTAGGCTTTCAGCCTTGCTCTTTGTTCTCAAAAAATAAGAGCCAACAAGGGTTTATTTTATTAGAAAATAAAAAAGAGGTAGAAGTGTGAGGCACATGACTCAGTGAAGGGCTGGGCAATCTTTATGCACAGTGCATAGTTAAGTAAAACAGAAGAATCTTTTCCTCATTTTTGTTAGTTCTCGGAGAATTTTAGACAATGTGTTTTGGTCACATTCACTCTCCTTCCAACTCCTCCCAGATCAACCCCACTTATCTACCCACCCAACTTTGTGTCCTCTTATTTTATTTTAAATCCATTGAGTCCAATTTGACTTTTTTCCTTAATAAAATTGATGGTTTTACGTGGTTCTCGTTGTAGATTCTTCCCCTAGCCATATAGCTTCATTTATTTTTTAAATTATGAGTACATGAAAAAGAAATAACATAAATGAAGGCTGTGTAATGTAGGTCAATAATAATAAATGTAGTCAGTTACTGCTTGCATATGTGTCAGACACAGTCTAAAGCACTTGATAAACATTAATTTATTTCATTCTCAGAGTACCATATGAGGTGGAGGTAGTGGTAAAATCCCCACTTTACAGAGAGATGCTGAAGTCATTTGTTCAAGGCCACAACTGTATTGTGATAGAGTTTTGAATAGACTGATTCTAGAGCCTGTGCATATAAACATGACACGTGGAAGGTTGTGTTAACAGTACCTGGTTAAAAGGAACTAAATTAGCTAAAAGAAGAACAAATCCCCCTTCCCAAAAGAAGAATAAATAGATGCATAAATTCATTGATAGAGAAATAAAAGCATTTTAAAATGAGAGTGGTGGTATATTACCACTTTACACCCATTAGACTGGCAAAAAGTTTGAACTATTTAAAAGGAGGGGGATATTTATTAAAAGTGCATATACATATAACCTGTGATCCTAGCTATTATATTTTGGAGATTCTATGTCATACAAACAAGACCAGGGCTGAAAAGAACATATGTTGTAAGGACATTTATTGCTGTATTGTTGTACTGGCAGTAAAAACCCTGAAATATAAATGAATACCTGTCATAAGGGTACATTATTATATATTCACCATGGAATATTATGCAGCTTCTACACTCTTGAAGTTGAATTATATCGGATGGCTTGAGGGAATCTTACAAGTCTCTGCTGAATGAGAAATGCTGAATCAACCGTGATCCTATGATCCCTTTGTTGTAAAAGCTGACACCCTCTAAAATGTGTGAAGAATTTATACATAAGCATATGTATTATTTTATTATAATATTTAACATATAATACCCAGTTTTAGTAGCACAAAGAAAAATTATATGCAGATTTTACCGAGTGGACTGCATATATGCGCTTGCTGATACGAGGGAAGGTAGAAGAAAGCCGAAAAGAGAAGGGAAGAAGCTGAAAGAGATCTATATGACAGTAATTACATATTTCTACATTGTTATATGAAGGTTTCATTAGAACTAATTTTCTTATTGGAAAGTAGCATATGGTTAAAATGATCATATTAGAAACCGTAGACTTGGCCTAGATCAATCTATCCTATTCTCCCTGTGGTATGCATTTTCCTGTGTCATGTTTAGCCTGCAGATTGGCATCACATACCCCCCTCTATTTACATACCACTGTCAACCAAAGGCCCCTGACCTCTAAAGAAATGGGCATGTTTGAGTGATTCATAAGTTTCAGTGGGTGGGAATGGAGATTGATGTAGGACACACCAAGAGCAAATAAGAACTCAAAGCCAAAACTGCTTGGCCATCTTTGTTAGAAAGGACAGCAGAATCTGGGATGACAAAGTATCCACAAGTCTGTGGCCATTTCAGTTTTTATGAATCATACCAAATGAAACTACCCACACCTTCTTGCAACATAGTACATCATGTTTTATAGATTTAAAGGCAAAGCAGGTCATAAAGTATTTATTTTGCTGAATGCAATAACATCCCAATATTCCATAGATTGTGCATAGTTTTGAATGTAGAGATCCCTTGAAAAACCTAGCCCTCTTCACTGTAATTGAATGAAGGGCACAGACAATCTCGTCTTGGGTAGGGATAGACTAATCCACTCCAACAGTTAAGCCCAAACTAAAGAATAAAAGAGACGACTTTCAGTTAACAGAGCAATGATATTTCATAATCCAAACCACACTTGACAGTGTGTGTAAGCCATCACTGCTGTGTCATTGAAAGACAGTTTGTTTTAGTAGACTCTAAGTTAATAGGGAATGCCAGGAGGAGGTTGCTTTCTTACTCTAAATCTCCTGATAATTTCCTGTCCCAAGCTTACCCAACAGGCCCCAGAATAGATAATGTTGCATATGCTATTCATGTATTGTTGGTTAATGTTTTTTTGACCCAGTAATCCACTATTGGAATAAGACATGCACTTTTAGCCATTCCAAGATTTCAGCCCTGGTAGACTTTAAATTCACTGCTTGGTAGTTGTTGGCTGGAGGACTGTTTCAATACATTGAATGCTGTTGCTACTACAGATAGTATCAGTTGAGTTTTAGATAATTTTGTAGAGAGTATAGATTAGTTTAAAAAGAAAGTCTAGTATGAATTCCTTGGATGAAACCATGTGAAAGGCTGCCAGTATTTTTACCGAATAGCTTGGGAAATATTGCTTTGAAAATACCCAATGAAATTTTTCATGGGCCTTCTTATAAATAGTATAGTATCATTCTGTTATGATTGTTGTTTTGTGACGCTAGCAATTGAACTCAGGGCTTCGTGTGCATGCCAGGCAAGTAGTGTACCACTGAGTTAAGCATTTTGTTTAGCTTGCAAATTGGCATCAGTACCCGCTCCATTTGCATTGCAAAGTCAAACAAAGACCCCAGACTTCTAAAGAGATGGACCCTTTTGGGTGGCTCACAAAAATCAGCCAGTAGGAATGTAGATAATATATGTATTAAGCTAGCAAGATATTTTTAAGATGGCAAGGTTCTGATTGTTGTGGTATATTTTATTATATACATATTTCTTTGTGTATTTTCAGGAAAAGTCAACTGAGCTATACCTTAACATAACTCATTTTTTAAAATTTATTTTTATTTTTTATGTGTATTAGTGTATTTCCTACATGTGTGTAAGTGCACCTGTGTAGTGCAGTGCTCATGGAGGTCAAAAGAAGGCATAGAATCCCCTAGAACTGGAGTTATAGATGGCTGTTAGCTGCTATGTGGGTGCTGGGAATCGAACCCAGGTCCTCTGCAAGAGCAGACCGTGCTCTTAACTGCTGAGCCATCACTCCGGCCCTGTGACTCATTTCTTAGCTATTTTATTTCTAGGCTCAGAGTTTATTAAAATTGCCTTTAAAATATTGGGCTGGGGATATAGTTCAGTGGTAGAGTACTTGCTTAGTATATGCAATGTTCTAAGCTGAATCCCCAGTACCCATTCCAAAAATATATATTGATACACTTATTGATGTATAATTTATTTGCCATGCAGTTCACCTATTTAAAGTATTCAGTTGGTTTTTCATATATTCATAGGTTTGTACATGTGTTACCACAATTGATTTTAGAGTACTTTCATCTCTTATGAGTAGCCCTTCACTCCACCGCCACCCCGAACTCTAGGCAGCCACTGACTTTTCTGTCTGTATAGATATTGGACAACTCATATAAATTTGGCTGGCTTCTTTCACTTTATATGTTTGGCATGTGTTTGTACTTCCTTTGTACTAACAAATATTTCATTGTAGAGATTACAGTTTGTTTTATCCATTTGCCAGTTGATAGATATTTGCCCTGTTTCTACTGTTCAACATTTATGAGTAATGCTGCTGCAAACATTTCTGTGTAACGTTTTATGTGAAGGTCTGGCTTCTTTTAGAATTCTTTTATTTTTTAATATTTTATTATTTTATTATGTGTGAGTGTATTGCCTCTATGTGTGTTGTACAATGTCCACAGAGAGCATTGGATTCCCCTGGAACTGAAATTACAGATAGTTGTTAGCCATGTTGTGGGTACTGGGAATAGAAACCAGTACTCTTAACCACTGAACCATGTAGAACTTATTTTTAGAATATACCAGTGACATTATAGCTAAAAAGGGCTCTCATATGTCCTTCACTGAATCTTCTGTTCAGGTGCATGAAGCATCTGGATTGCAGACAATGTAGCTGAAGTTTAGACAGGACCCTGGACATAATGGGTAAGAAGATAGAGCAGGACCCTGAATCCAGGTATCTTACTCCCAGCTTTAGCTCTTTACCGAATGATATAGAAATATGAAGGCCCAAGACCTGAAGCTTATAATGCACACATTGACAAAGCTTGGTAGGCTTTTTCTTTTTTGGTGTTTCTTCCGTTTTATCCCTTTCAACAGTGGTCTGGTCTGAAGGTTGAAAAAAAACCCAAGAGTTAAAAGGTTCCATAGAGATTTTCTAGTCTCATCTCCTTTATACAAGTGAGACCTCTGAGGTACAGGAATGTGGAAGTGTGGTCTCTCTCTGCTCCTTGTCACAGGTCCTCATCCACCTCTTTAGGTGAGCATTCATTGTCCATGAGCTTTGTGAAGGGTAATGCCAAGTATTTTTTAATCTCTCTTTGATAGAACCCTGTCACTGGGCTATTGTCAGCCAGCCATGACCAGAAGGATGCCTGGGTGCGGGACAACATCTATAGCATCCTGGCTGTATGGGGCTTGGGTATGGCCTACCGCAAGAATGCTGACCGTGATGAAGATAAAGCCAAGGCCTATGAACTGGAACAGGTAATAGTGACTAACAACGGTCTTGGCTGCTCAGCACCTTTTCCTTGAACTGGAAAACCCATGATGAAGTATTTGTGTGTGCAGAAACAGTCAGGGTACCTGCCTGTTTTCAATGGCTGCTATAGATCACACTGGGAAGGCATTTAGATGATCTCAAGCTCACTTTTATCTTTCCTTTTGAGATTTAAAAAAAAAAGAAAAAGAAAAAGGTAATGCCGGATGGATGTGGTGGCACACCTTAAATCCCAGCCCTTTGGAGGCAGAGGCCGGCAGATCTCTGTGATATTGAGACCAGCCTGATCTACATAGTGACATCCAGGCAGGCTGAGACTAGGAAGGCCCTGTCAAAGCAATGATAGTGTAGAAACCACACTAAATGGGAAACAAAAGCATCCAAAATTCTACCACAAAGTGTTGACTTGCCTACCTAGTTACATAGTCTCATACATGCTCAAATGATTGTATGCATATGTATAAAACATAAATTAATGTGATTGTTTTGAAATAAGAGATTTTTGCAAACTTCTTCTCTTGGGCACCAAAGGGATAAAAGCTGATGCATCAGAGCTAGACATTCTAAAGTATGCACTTTTCAGAGTAGTCACATTCCAAAGAATATTTATCTAAACATGCTTGCTATTGTGTAAAAATTTTTTGAAAATTCCCTCAATATGTTTTTCCAGTTTGAACCATTCCAGGGAGTTAGTCTTATTAATGCATAGCTACCCGTTAGCCATTGATATTATCAAGTTAGTGTTATGAAATTTTTGTGCCTATGTTATTCACCATATAGAAAAAAAAAACTTTTATTAAAATTTCCAAAATCAGAAGGTTGATGTTGCTCAGTGGTAGAGTGCTTGCTTGACATGCCAGAGGCCTTGGGTTCAATCTCCAATACTAGCAAAAAGAATTATTTCAAAATCAAATCAAGATACCCAACAAACACAGATTTGCCATTGCTGAATTTGAAAGAAAATATTCTACCCTTGAGCACAAGTTTTCAGGTAAGGAACACTGAAATTGGTACCAGGAACACTGGGTATTGTTTTAACAAACCTGACCATATTGTTTAGGGAGCATTGTGGAAGCATTTGGAACTTTAGTCTGGAAAAACCATGCTCAGAACTTAAGGAGCTGTTCTGTGACAGCTTGGAAGATAATGCTGAAAAAAAATGCAGATAATGGAGGCCTGACTTGTGAAGTTTCAGAGGGAAGCAAAGATTCTGTTGAGGCCATTTGTGTAATATATTTGAATTAAGAATATGGGTTTTAGTCATCAGGGGCTGAAGAATCAATTGTAATTGACAAGAGACTAGCACCACCAAAGTGAAACCTTTGCTTTACTGGGCCAATCGATGCTGGTCAGCTGGAGCTGAAAAATCAGCTGGAATTAACAAGAGACCAGCGTCATTGAAGTGAAATCATCTTGGAAATGTTTCCTCATAGTCAGCACACAGTAGCTATGGTCCGGAAGGGGCCAGGCCTCATTTCAAGTCCAGGTAGCTGAACTTGATAATATATAAAAGTCTTCTATGTGGCACTGGTTTGGGCAGCATGAAAGCTGCAGGACTGAAGAGGTCCTGGAGAGAAGCTGAGGCTTAGCACCAGTAGAGGCCATTGGTAAAGGTGTAGCCTTAGTTGCAGTTGAGACCCTGTACATTTAAACACAGAGACAATGGGATGATCAACAAGGGTAGCAGCATGTGTGGAATGGAGCCAGGCTGAACCTGGGAGATAATCTTTGTGTACTACAGATGGCAGAGCCAGAGAAGGGGAGCTGCCCAAACCTTTTGGAGCCCAGACAATCATGAGTGCATCCACATTATTGGAAGTTGAGGTAGACTGTTAGACTTTGGTTTTGCTTAAGTGTGCCTGGTTCTTTACTTTTGAAGTAAGAAAAGTAACTTTTATTTTATTTTGTTGGAGCCTAAAGTTAAGACTTTGGATATTTTAAAGAGACTTTGACATTTTGAAGTTTTTGAATTTTTTAAGGATGGTCGGACTTTGAAAGTTGTACTATGTTTTATATTGTAATGTTAATTTTAACATGAGATCTTGGGAACAAATAAGAAAGGAAAGGTTATGAATCAATAAACTGATATGCTTTGTATCAAGCTGACAAGGGGTCAGTTGTGATTGCTTTTGTAAACTTGACACAAACTAAAGTCACCTGGGAAGAGGGAATCTCAATTGAGGAATTTCCTCCATCAGATTGGCTTGTGGTCATGTCAATGGAGCATTTTCTTAATTACTAATTGATATAGGAGGACCTAGCCCACTGTGAGGGTTGCCATCCCTGGGCAGGTGTGCCTGAGATGTGTAAGAAAAGTAACTGAGCAAACCAAGGGGAGCAGTCAGTAAGCAGCATTCCTCCATGGTCTCTGCTTTAGCTCCTGCCTCCAGGTCCCTGCCCTCCCTTCAGTGATGAGTTGTGACCCAGGACTTATAAGATGAAATAAATCCTTTCTCCTCAAGTTGTTATTTTCTGAAGTTGTTATTTTGTCATGTATTTATCATAGCAATGGGAAAGTAACTAGAACTAAAATATAAAAGTGTAATTATCTTGGTATGGAAACCTTTGAGATTTATCATATAAGGATAGAATTTAAGGGGCTGTAGAGATGGCTCAGCAGTTAAGAGCATTAGCTGCTCTCACAGAGGACCTAGCTTCAGTTATCATCACCCACATGACAGCTAACAACCGTTCATAATTCCAGTTCTAGGGGATCTGATGCCTTCTTCTGGCCTCCACAGGCATTGCATGACACGGGTGCACTTACATACATGCCGGCAAAACACTCATACACATGAAATAAAAACAAGTAAATAAATAAATAAAAATTAAAAGATAGAATTTAGGGCTGGTGCTTGAACTTGGAGCCTCAGGGAAGATAAGCCCACACTGTACCAACTGAACTACTCCCTAGATAGATATATTCCTAGATGGCATTCACAGATAGTAGATAATCAGGCCCAGGAGGAGTTTAGCCCAGTTGATGATTGTTTATAGTAACCAAAATGGGCATGAATGACAAGAGGTATGAGGAAAGCTTTGACAACCTTGGGAAGACTAAGAAAAGCTTATCTAAGGGAGAAAGCTTCGATTTGACCTGTGTGGTCAATGTGAGGTGGTGCAGTAATTGTCTTTTACATAAAGGAAGTTTTAAAAGTTTCAAATAGCAATCACTGACTCCTCCTCCAAAAAGATGGATGAGTTTTACACAAGTGAATCATTTCTTTGCCGGTATAATCATTTGGTGCCAACTGTTTTACAAATCACCCATCACACCTCCCCACTCCCTACCTGGAATGAACTAAGGTTCATTACATTTGGTATTCCTTTACTGATAAAACAAAACCAAACAGACAGCGATGTTTCATATTTAATACCTTTTACTATTTGATGAGTATAGTTGATAAACTAAAGGATTGAGCCAGGCATGGAGGCACACACATTTATTCCCACCATTTGGGAGACAGAGGTAGCAGTATCTCTATGAGTTTGAGACCAGCCTCATCTACATCATGAGTTCCAGATCAGCCAGGAATACATAGTGAGACTGTCTCAAAATAAAAACTAAAAGTAAATAAAGGAAACATCATGCTTGATTGTAGAAAATAATTGAGTATGATTCATAATTTTTCAGTGATACTCACTAAGGCATTACTCTGTTTTGGGGCTCTAGTAGAATAGTCCTTTATTGTGTGAGGCTTTCTCATATATTGTAGGATATTTAGGTACTATCGTCTCTATGCATTAATTGGCAGCAGCAGCCCCCACATCTGTCATTGTGATGATTAAAATGCTCCTAACCTCATGTTTCCAGGTGCTTCTCCACTGGGGAATGGCGATGTCACTCCTAGTGGGAAACTGCTGTATTTCTTCCCAGTGAGAAATGACTTTCCTTTATTTGAGCGGTCGGGGGTTGACAAATATTTATGCTGTCAGTTATAGCAGTGCTAACTTTACCTTGTAATTGAAGTAACACTTTCTGTCCCAACAGAGTTTATGATATAATGTAGTAGTATTATATTCTAGAACAATAGGATTTGGGAGGTAGAAGGATCTGACTCATAGGTTCTTTACTGGCCATGAACTTTCAAGGCTCTTCATTATGCTGTTCCCCCATAAAGTGTAGCACATTCTGTGATATTCTTAAGACTGTAGGTAGGAAATTCTTTCTGTGCATGGTGTCTAATTATCTAGGCTCTGTCTTTTTCCACCCTTTGCCACCTGGGAGAGTTGAGCAATGTTATTTCATATCCCTCAGCCTTAGGTTCCTCATGTATAGAGTACATGAGAAATTCCATGCCCCTCCTAAGGCTGGTTCAGAAATTGAAAATAATACAAGTTAAGTTTTCTGGTGCTTAGATGTATGTAGGATTGCTGCTGTTATTTATAATGATGCTGAAAATAGTTACTGGTTACAGTACATCACATTATTAAGAAACTTTGGCTGCCACTTTTGCTCAATAGTCCAATAATGGTGTCACAAATGGCTCTTTTGGCAAAACATCATGACTTTTGGACAGGCGTAGTAGACTTGATTCATCCTTACTATAACAAAAATAAATTACTAAGAAATGTAACATCAAGTACCAGAGTACTAAGTTTAGAAAAATTTTGTTGGTAAACTGTCAGTGGGAGTCACTGAATTTCAGAGCCTCAAGGTACCATCTGATCCAGCCCTTTTACCTGAGATAAATCACTGTCAAAATATTTATTTCTTTATGATGGGGTGGAAAAGGGTCAATAATATGAACAATTAGAATACTCATGTATAGTTGGGAGCTGCTTTTTCTGAGAAGTTGCCTGTTAACACTGGCTTATTGGCAACAGAGGAGATAATCAGCTGGTTTTCTTGGAGCAAGAAACCCGAAATTTCTTATTGATGCCACTTTATTTCTACAGAATGTGGTGAAGCTAATGCGGGGTCTTCTCCAGTGCATGATGAGACAGGTAGGTGCAGTGAGACAAGGACGTGCCTGCAGAGCATCGGAGTGAGAACTTTGCATCATTTTAATTGTGACCATTTACATGTTTGGCACATTTTGAAATTTCTTCCTCAAGAAACAAAACTGAAAATATTTTTCTTCTCTTTTTAAAGTTATTTCTAATAATTTTATTATAGTATAGAACCATGGTCTCAAAAGACAGTTTCTAAGACCCTCTTTCAAAGATTTACATGTGTAAAAAGAGAGTGTGTTAAAAAAAAAACTAAGAAAGAGATTTTTAAAGCTACTCCTAGAATCCATGTACTGTTGTTTGTTCTACATGTTTTCACTTGAGATTAAATGCTTGAGTATTTAAAAGTTGAAATTTTGGGGGTGAGCGAGATGGCTCAATGTGTGTAGGCACTTGCCACCATGCCTGATGACCTGAGTTGGATCCCTGGGACCCACATAGTGTATGAAGAGAACCAACTCCCTCACATTGTCCTCTGACTTTCACATGGGTTCCCACACATATGCACATACACACAAAATAAATAACTTTAGCTAATTTTTGAGTTGACATTATTATTTATAGATATTTTCAGTGAAGGATAAATGAAACAATTCATTGAGCACATAATTATGCAGCACATATTATGAACTTTATACCAGGAGATGAAGAAATTCAAAATGAATGTGATATTGTCCCCTTCCTTAAAACATCCAAAGACATACTTTTTTCTTTGCTACATTAAGAAATGAGGAGCTGCAATTTAAACAAGTCCTTTTCCTTCCTTCCCTATGTCCTTGAGAACCTAGCATGTGCCCCAGCCAGGCAATCTGTAGACGAGCACACCTTTTGGCGTGATCCTCACCCATTCAAAGCCTTCTGAAACCCTGTGGGCTGGGGTATTTCCAGGCAGTGGATGGGAGAAGTCTCCAGCATGGCCCTCTATGAAGTGCTCATTAGCAGCAGCTTCCTATCCCTCTGGCTTCCAGAGGTAGCAGATAAGAGGGCTAGTGGACTCAGGGATTGGCCCTGATTTAACCTTTGCCTGAACCTGTACAGCTATGTGGAGCTAGTTTGCTTTCTCTCTCAGGTGGACAAAGTGGAGAAGTTCAAGCATAGTCAGAGTACCAAGGACAGTCTGCATGCCAAGTACAACACTGCAACCTGCAGCACTGTGGTGGGCGATGACCAGTGGGGCCACCTCCAGGTGGATGCTACCTCCCTCTTCCTCCTGTTCTTGGCCCAGATGACTGCATCAGGTGAGCCAGGGCCATTTTAGCACATTGTACAAGTAATAGCAGTCCAGGAAGGGAATAGAGTAGTGTCCATTTATGACTATAATAAAATACCAGAAACTCGGCAATTTATACAGCATGGAGTTTCTTTTCTCATAATCCTAGAGGCTGAAGAATCCAAGATTAAGGTACTACAAGTTCAGTTGTCTGGTGAGGGCTTCCTCCTCTGGAAAGATATGTCCTCACATGAAAGATGGATAGAGAACTGAATGCCATGTGAAAAATCTCTTTCACTAGGGTCCTAATCCATCCACGAGGGAGGACTCTTGTGGCCTAAACTCATATAGGCCCCACTTCTTAGTGCTGTCACATTAGCAGCACTGAATTTTAGAGGGACACATTAAAAATTCACAAGTATTTTTAATTAGTAGTGGGTTATGCAAAAGATATGCATGCTTCTCTGATGTCATGTGCATTTGAATCTCCCATAGGGCAGAGAAATGCTGGGGCCCAGCCTCTGATCTTCAGACAGAAGACAGCTTCCACCTGGGAATGTATAGGGAAAAGTACCTAGCCTTTGCTTTGGTCACTTAAGGCTACGGACAGTGCCACTGGCTCTTCTGGGATAAAATCCTTGCTTTGTTGGAATCTTCAGAGAGCCCATGCCTTATCTGTCCACTCTTTCTTCCTATAGGCCTCCCATAGGGATGGAGCTCTTCCTCCTACCCTTTCTTTCTTTGCTTTTAAGTCTCTTCCTCTTTCTGAGATAAGACACTAACCATATGACTCACTTCAGACTTAACTGTTGGTGCTGAATAAGAAAAATGATGATGGGGGGTACAAGGACTGTTTACTAGCATTTTTTATTTGTAATTGGCAGCTCTCTTCACAGTATAACTTCATAATCCTATTGCTTTTCTTTTACCAGGTTTACGTATTATTTTTACCCTTGATGAGGTAGCCTTCATTCAGAATCTTGTCTTTTATATAGAAGCCGCATATAAAGTTGCTGTAAGTATCCATTCTGCTTGACTTTTTTTATTTCAGGTGGAGCACTTATAAAATACAAAAGTTAAAATCATACAGTTCTGTGAAAGCCAGGCTATTTGGAGCTAACTACCAGGTTAGCAAGACGAGAATAAGATTATGTTACTTCTTCAAAGGAAACAATTTGTCCTGGGATGTAGTTGAGGGTTTTATGCTTTTAGAATACACCACATATTCTGATTACATTATTCTTGTAATAAACAAAACCTTCAAATGTGCTGAGGGATATGTATGAGCCAGCCTGAACTGGGCTGAAGAGAAGGCATTATTGGTGCCTTTTTGGAAGCTGGGGCACTGTGGGGATCACCCCAGTAGCCCACAGGCAGAGGAGGCTGCACTGTGAGCATAAACATGCACAAAGCTTACTTTCTCCAGGCTTCTGTCTGCCTTGAAAAGTGGAGCCTGATGTACACCCAGACAACAACTAAGCTGGAAGGCTGACTGTTAGGGCAGTAAGGAAAGGGCAGAGGTTGGTGGGGAAGGGACAGAAAAGGCCACTATAGCCTAAAGCGAAGTCAGCACATTTCTGTGCAAAGGACCAGGAAGCAAATGTTTTCAGCTTTGCAGTCCCTGTGGCCTCTGTTATGGCTACTTGACTCGGCATTTATAGCAGGAAAACCACATGTATCCCTTGTACACAAATGAGTGTGCCTGTGTCCCAGGTAGACTTTAGGAAAACTGAGCATATTTTGTCCAAGGACCATGGTTTACTGATCCCAGGTCTAAAGCAGTGATTTGTATTGAGAGGCAGTCATTCTCTCACAGAGGACATTTGGCAATGTCTGGAAACATTATGAGTAATCTTACCTAGAGGAGAGACCATCTGGTGAGCTAAGGGCGGTAAGTGCCTACAGTACACAGGACAACCATCCCATCTCAAAATGGTGGTGTCAAAGTTTACAGAAACCCAGTTGAAAGAAACTTCAGAAATCTTTGTGGAAAAAGTATTCTTTCAGTTGTACCTTGGGAGATGAGTGGGTTTGGATAGACAGGAAGGAAGAGGAAGGGCATCTAGCTGCATGAATAGTGTGGGTAACCATTAGTCACAGACAAGACCAGGATCTGGGACTCTCTAGGGGAAAGATGTGCTTTGAGGAGGGCAAGGAGTGGGGGCGTTTGGGGAAGAAATTGAAGAACGAAGGCATCGGAGATAAAACTTGACACTGGAAAATAGTAGAATGTCTATCAGCTTGCTGGTGTGCCAGTGGCAGAGGCCAGACATAGAAGGTATGGCCATGCAGAGAAATGTGGGTATGACCCACTAGGAGAGAAACTGTTGGTCAGTTTAGACTCTAAAGCAGGAGGTAAACCTATCACACAGTCTTCAAGGATGGATTACATGACTGTAGGTTTGGAGGACAGATTTTTAGGAGCAAAGGAACGAGAAGGCACAAGGAATGACACCTGGGTCCCTATATAGACTGCATGAAAGGCATGGTATAGAGTGACTCTAGTGTATCTACGTTTCATTGTTCACATTTTGGAAATATTCTTCCTTGGATTTTTGTTTTAGTTTTGTTAATTGAGGATTTTAAGTTTGAGAAATTTTATTGATTCAAGAATTTCACACAATAAATTTTGATTATATTCAGATCTCCTCCTCCATCTCCATCCTCACCCTACCACTCCTGATCCCTAACCCCTGACTTTGTGTCTTCTATTTGCAAATGAAAGCCACCATCAATCTTATATAACACTTCCGAGCTGGATGCTGGAGAAATCATATCTCATTAGAGTGTCTGTGATCTATACTTCTTACATTCAGGTGTGCTTGACCCACTCCCTTTCCTTTGTGCATTGCTTTCAGTCGGGATATGCCGAGGTTTCTTAGAATGGGCTTTTCAGCCTTAATTTCTCTTTTTCTAACACACTGCTTAGAAATGTCAAGTAGGGATTTCTCTTTTTCTTATCAGTTGGAAATGCTTGGTTTTCTTCATCAAAGTTAGTTGTTCACAGCCCTTGCATGCAGGATACACTTTGGCTGTTTCTGGGCTTCATTCAGCACAGTGACCCCACTGTGGATCAAGGCATTCTCCAACATGTTTTACTCTGAGTAAAAGAAGCAGCTAGATCCTGACAAAAGACAGCAATTAGCCCACAGGCCTGTAGTCCAGGATTCTCTAAGTGGCAGTTGGGAGGTTCCACAGCTTCACGGGACAGCTTTTCACCAGTGTCTTCTAGTTTATATTCTGAAATTGGTAGTCTTCTCAGATTCCTAATGTCATTGAGGACTGCAGGGAGCTCTTCATAGTCACTGGGTGATGGTTATGATCAGCGACCATGGGTGCCACTGGGCTGCATGCATGGCCAGTTCAGCATGGCTCTGCCCTGCCATTGTTCATGGGCACCCAGGCTGAATCAGCTCCACCCTGCTGGTGCACATAGGCAGCTGTTCTGGTATGGCTCTGCTATTTTGTATGGGTGGCCATGCCGGCTCAGCTCCGACAGTGTGTGCCAGTCCATATGAGCAGCCAGACCAGCTAGGTTCTGCCCCACAGGTGTGCATGGACAGCCAGTCTCCACAGGTGCACATAGACAGCCAGTCCGGTTCCACCCTACCAATTTGCATGGCTTTACCATCTTGGCTGCCCCAGTAATTATCCCTCTTCCTTTTCAAGTCCTGAATTCAGAATTTTGAGGTCAGTCTAGAAGCATCAAGATTACTAATAAAATGGAAATTCAAAGTCATGTTTCTTTGTGCCAAGAGTCTCAGTTGCCACCATTTCTCAGGCTGTATTGCCATTTTGACTCTCCAATTATTTTCTTTCTTATGTGCTATGTCCTGGGTTCAGAATTTTGAGATCAGTATAGAAGCACTTATAGTCAGGTAAATATTCATCTAGTGCGATAAGAAATAAGAAGTCTAAGAGTGGTTTTGTGTGCACTTTTCTTCTGCTTATTTTCTTCGAAAATTCTGTACAGAGGTCACCTGATCTGAAATTGAGCAAGAGCAGAATGTGAGCATATAAAGCCATGAAAGTAGAGAGCCTTTGAGAAGCCACAGTCATGTTTCATTATGCCTGTGATAGCATGAAGGAATTGTTTTTCCATAGCACTTCTCTCATGTAACTTTCTCCCCGTCTGATAGCTGCTTGTTTTTCTCCCTCAGGATTATGGAATGTGGGAGCGCGGAGATAAAACTAATCAGGGCATTCCAGAACTGAATGCAAGCTCCGTGGGAATGGCCAAGGTGACAGTCTTGTTTGATCTCTCTTCTGTTTGTGCTCTGCCTAAGTTCTCTTCATAGGACTTTAGATTGAATATGATTAGCACTTTTTTTCAAAAATCAACAGCAAGTATGTGCAGTTTAACTGGCATGTGTACCCCAGCCAAGTGAAATTATAGGTCAATGAAATAGGTTTCTCACACAGAAATCTGCATGTGGCAGAAAATAAGTGTGCTGTGCCCCCATTATTTGCTGGTGCTTGTACTTATAAGAAGCTGAATAAGTGATGGCCAGTCTTCCTTTTGGGGTCATATTGAATGTGAGCACTTTGTAGGTGAAATGCACATGTTCTGGACTACAGGGGCAGACCAGTAACAATAACCCGAGAAGCTAGCCACATGGAAAGGGAGATACTAGGAACGCTTAGAGTTTTCACTGAAAGTACTTCAGCTCAAAATCATTTAGAAAATTGACTTCAAGCCAGCATCACAGTGCATGCTTCCAGTGCAAGCTTCATAGGGAACTAAGGCAGGACAGTGACTTGAGCCCAGGAGTCTGGGCCAACCTGGGCAGCAGAGTGAGAGCCTGTCCCAAATAGGAAAACGAAAAAAGACAAGGCAGGACAGGGATGGAGAGGGAGAGGAGACAAAAAAAAAAGAGAGAGAGAGAGAGAAAGGGGAGTGGAAAGGAAAGGATTTGTAAAACCAAACAGAGTGTACCTGTGGGGTAGATACAACCTGCAGGCCACTTGTTTGAATCCTTTACCATAGACATTTAGTGTGCATTCTTCCCACCCTTCTACTCAATACAGACATATACCACTTAGATAGAATGAAAGTCCAAGAGCCAGAGTTTTAATAAAAGACAATAAATATGCTCTGTTAAGCTGACAGAAAAATGTACTTTTTTTCTAAAACCAAATTAGCTTTCTAAAGTGCCAAGTGTGTTCCTGGTAGGTTAACTGCTAACATAGGAGAAAGACCAATCTTGGATTTAGTTCCCCCACACATGATGTTATGGATGTGTTAATATTTCTTTGTTGGTAGAATACTAATTTCATTTGGGGAAATGTTCTCCTGTGTTCGTTTTCTGGAAAAAGGAATGTCATACAAGAAAGTTCTGAGCTGCTGAAAATGAAGAGAGAATGTGACTATAGGGCTCTAGCTAGACTTCTTCATCACCTCTAGGAGAAGCATGTATGCCAGATTCCTTAATGAAAAGGGGATTAACAGGTCCAAGTGAATGTTTATTAGAAAGAAAAGTAATTCATATTTGTATTTGTAGGCCGCACTTGAGGCAATTGATGAACTAGATCTTTTTGGAGCCCATGGAGGACGCAAATCAGTGATCCATGTCCTGCCCGATGAGGTTGAGCACTGCCAGGTAACAGATTGGCCTCCAGAGTTCCAGAAAGTAGAAAAGGACAATCCTGGAGGGGAAGGCCTGGACTCTAGTTCAGGTTACCCACCATTTGGGTTTGCTGGTCTTTGGCTTCTTTGAGGTTCAGGTTCCTTATCCATAAAGTGGGTTTTTATATAGGTACCTCCCCTCCTGCCTCAAAAAATAGCTGTGTAGCTCAGAGTAAGTCAACATGCTCAATTTATCCAAGTAGCCAAAAATTACTACACAGATGAAAGTCACAATCACATTGTGTATATGGAGCTAACAGTCAGAGCATCTTTGTTTTGCTAGAAGCAAAATCTGTTCTCCGGTTTTTGAGTATATAATTGGTTTTCTCTCAGGTTTATTTCTTAATGCTCCCAAATAGAATGGCTCACAAGTGCTATTTCATATAAGGTGGGAGGAGTACTGGACAGAATAGGTTAGAGGAGAGATGAAATGTGAGAGATGACAAATTCCTAGAATCTCCATGAAATACAGAGCACTAAAAGGAATGATTAGTACATTTTAGACAGCTCCATTAAGTAGACAGTCATCAATTGCTACCTAATCGTCAAACCTTTAGTGGAGACCCACTATCTGCTAGGGCTAAAGTAGTCAGATACATAAAAACTTGTAAGTAATAAACTAGATGTGGTGATATGTGTAATCCCAGCACCTGAGAGGTGGAGACAGGAGAAGCAGAAGTTCCAGGTCATCCTCAACTACATAGTTACCAAATTTTAAGGCCAACTTGAGCTACATGAGACCAAATCTACTCAAAAATCTTTTAAGTAACTTCTTGTGGGAGTTTGTATTTTCAGGCAGAGAAAAAGCCTAAAGAGGAGTGACTAGCTTTGTACTTTGTAGTAATATTTTCATCAATGATGGACATTACATGCTGTGATACCACTACAGTATATGTCATCCCTCATTGTCCAAAATATAGCATACAGCCTATGTGTGTATAGTAAACTATATACCATATGTTGGTAAGCATGCCCTATGATGTTCACACAATAGCAAAATCACCTAATATTGTATTTCTCAGATTGTACCCCTCATTGTTAAGAGGTTTGTGACTTTAAAGAACTGGGTCCAGAAATTGATTGGCTGTAGAAAATAGTTTTATTCTGAAGCTGACGGTTTCCACTTGTATCTTTTCTCCATCTTCTAGATCATTCCATTTTCCCCATTAAACATAGTCCTTAATCAGGACTTCAGTATTTCTTGGGGTATATTCTCATAAAAACATACTGGTATGTGTATCAATAGATGTGCAGTCTACTGAAAAAATATAAGCGAGGTTAAAATCTTAGTTGGTCATTTTCTGACTGCATGCCCTTGAGTGTGAATCTCTGTATGTGTGTCAAGAGTCCTCCTGTATGAATTAGCCATAATACCTTACCTCAATTGTCATATGGAAGATTTAATGAGTTTGTGTTTGCAGGTGTCTAGCCTTCTGTTTGTATATGGTAGATTTCAGCACTAGCTCTTTACCTTCCCAAATGTTTCCTTATAATTCTAACTTCATTCCGAGTTTACAGTCACTAATCAAGGCATGTTGTTATTAAGGCAATATCATAGAGCCTCTGATAACTACAGCACAATTCTAGAACTAAACTAGTTCTGTTACTGTTTTGCCTGTGCACTCGTAAGATCCTCTGAAATTTAGTCCCCCTTGAAACATTTTCTAAATTACCTAATCCATCTGGTCCCATTCTATAGAAGCATCAGTTTCTTTGTGCTGGTCCTGCATATGTGTTCTTGTCTGGTTTCTATCTTCATAGCCAGAACATCTTGAGTTGCTCATACAAATAGCCCTGTGGTTCCTCCCCATCAGAGGATGTTGTACGAAGGGAAACAAGCAGTTCTCAGCACAGTCTTCAAACTCCATCATACTCTCCCCAACTTCTTCCGCCTCCTTTCCCAAGTAACAGAAAACATTAACTGGGTAGGCATGGTTGGCCAGCGTGTCAAGACCAAGCACTTCTACAACTGGCAAACTCATTTGAATGTTTCCTTGGGGCTAAGAAGATGGGTCCTAGATACTGCATCCAAATGTTCATGCTTCTCTAGCTTAAACCACCTCTTTGTTTTTTATTCAGTCAATTCTTTTCTCCATGTTACCAAGAGCATCAACATCTAAAGAAATTGATGCTGGACTTCTTTCCATTATTTCTTTCCCGGCCTTTGCAGTGGAAGATATGAATCTTGTAAATGTGACCAAAAATGAAATAATTTCTAAGCTCCAGGTAAGCGTTGGTCATGCTAGTGGCCCTCATCTTTGAAGTTCATGGTTTGGTTTTTTATAAATGTACTAACAGAAAGAGTGTCCAAAGTGGAGTCTGTAGATAAGAAAGCAAAGTCTCAGCATGATTAAGTGACATGTACCTTTTCTAAAATAGCAGAACTTACACCCAAACAGGTACCTTTGAACCACAATCCTTACGCTGCTGTACTTCTAAGATAAGGCTGCTTAATTAATGCCTTAGAAGTCACAGGAAGACTGAAAATCTCTTGAAAGCTCTACAGTTGCTGCCAGAAAAAAAAATGCACATACCCAAGTATCTTTAAACTTTATACTTGGTGCTTGTCCCAATTTGGGGAGGAGGAGAATTGACAGTTCCAAAGTTAAAGGTTGAAAAACAGTCCTTGTTCTAGAGCTAGGGAGCTGGATCTGTGAATAAAGTGGAAGCATGAGGAACCAAGTTCAGATCCCCAACACCATGTAAAAATCAAGACATAGCTGTATATATTCATAATCTCAGTGCTGGAAAGACAGAGACAGGTGGATCTCTGGGACTTGCTGGTCAGTCAGTCTAGTTGAATTGATGAGATCCAGGTTCAATGAGAGACCCTATCTGAAAAAATAAGGTGGAGAATGATTAAGGAAACATCTGGCATCAATCTCTGACCTCCACCCACACGTGGACACACAGATGCACACACACTTGAACAGAACACACACCACACACACATTACTCATACACTCACAAGAATAATATGGAGATCCCTGTTATGATTAATAGATAAAGAAAGTGTGGTTATTATATACACAATAAAATTTTACTCATCTGTAAGATGGGTAAGAATATCATTTTGAGGAAAATGAGTGCAACTGGATGGATATCATTACATTAAACGATGTAAACCCAACTCAGAAAGACGAATTTTATTTTCTCTCATATGCAGAATTTAGATTTTTAAAAATGTATATATGATATAAAAGTAGAAAAAGGACTTACAGTGGAGAAGTGGTAATAAAGTAACAGAGAAACAAGAGGTTAATGAGGAGAAGAAAAGTATTGCATGTTTTCTCTGATAATGGGGAATCTCGTTTTAAATACATATATATGATATGAAAGCAGAAGGTTGACTATTTGGAGGGAGAAAAGAAACCAGTGGAGGGGAGGAGGGAGATTTTGGAAGGTAATAAGAGGTTAATAAAAGCAGTGTACAATAATATACATGTATGAACATGTCATAATGTTTTATACAAGTTTTAAACATTTTTAGTGATTTTTTTTGCCAATTTCATACAATATATTTTTATCATCTTTAAAACCCCTTCCCATATGTACCCCTCTTATAACTCCCTCTGGATTTCATGTGCTCTATCATATATGTTAAGGCCTATTGAGTCAAGTCCATATCTACAAAGGTCCTTCAGTGTGTATCCATCCACTGGAGCCCAGTCAGCGTATTTAGCATCACACACTAAAGAAAACCAGCTTTCCTCTCAGTTTTCAGCAGCAGCCAATAGTTTCTCAGCTAAGGTTCGTATTTCTTCCCCACTTTCCCACTTCTGTTCTGGGATTTTGTCTGACTTAAGCTTGCATGGGTGTTGTGCATGCTGTCACCATTGCTGTAAGTTCATATGAGTAATTTCTCAGACATCTGGAAAGTTGTTTCCTTATAGTCATCAACCACTTAAAAATTATTTTTAGTGGGAAAAATCCCTGTCTGCCATGAAATGCAGTTACTGATATCACTAAGCTCAGACTGTTAGTACAATCCTAGCCAACCGAAATCCACAAAATTGATAAAGAATATAAATTTCCTAAGCTGAAGTTTGCATGTTGATTGTCCCACATAGATTCAGGTAGCTGCAATAGAAAGGGAGAGAGTGGTGTACTTACAGGACAAGTGGCTTCTGTACTGAGTGCCCCGAGATGATTCTTAGAACCCCAGGAACTTGGATAAGCCTCTATGACCAGTGCTAGTGAAGTCTGCCAGGGCAGCCCCACCACCTAAAGAAAGTGGGGAAAGGACACCCAAAGCTTCTATCCAGGGATTAAGGTAGTCAGATGAAGACAGCATTGCATCAAGCCTCCCTTCTTGACACTCAGGAAGCTGGAGAGGAGCCCAAAATCTGCAGCCAAGGAACCAGTGACCACATCATGTGAGTGCAGGAAGCCCCTCCTCCACACCTGAACCTCCCAAACCCCACCTCCCCGCACAGAAGCTTTGCCAGGCCTGTAACAGCTGAGCCTCTCCCATATGCACAGCCTACTGCAAGAAGTCTGGAGTATACTTTTAGCTTCCTCCCATATGCACAGCTTACTGCAAGAAGTCTGCAGAATATACTTTTAGCTTCCCAAACTTTCACATAGGAGCTAGCCATTCCAAATATCAGCTTTGGTAGCATCTCAACTAGTGAGGGTCACTTTGCATCTGTGTCTGATACAGTAAATAAAACTGAGAATGGTCATTCACTGAAGTCTTAATAATCATACATGTTATGCCATCCCATATTCCAACAGAATGCTTTGATAGTCTCTTTCAAGTACTGAACAAGCCTGAATCTGTGTTCCTTAGTCTTTAAAAAAACTCTATGCTAATAGCAAAGAACACCTGGTAGATGTCTGACTACTGAAAGATTCATGGGAAATGGGATGAAAGATTGACCTGAATTGAAATAAAAAGGAAAAAACTTCTTCTGGTTTCATCAACTGTACTTTGTTTCTTTACCTTCCTAGGGACGTTATGGATGCTGTCGCTTCCTTCGAGATGGTTATAAAACCCCAAGAGAGGTTGTATTTAAATATTGTTTATGTTCATTAACTGCTCCATATCTACTTGCTGCTGAGTCATTCTCCCTCCACTGATTATATTTATATGTTGGAATATTAGGAAAGGAAGTATTAATTTTGGAGTCAGAAAGCCTGGAGTTAGACAGTAGAGAAGTACGATCATCAGGACAAACCAGTAGTGTGAAACCAGCTTGTAGATCAAGGACAAGGAACTCTGTGATTCACATTTTTAAAAGATCACTGTAGCCTGCCCGCTTGTGTTTAATTGCCACATTATAGTAAAACTATAATGATATAAATAAAACAGATCATCTGCCAAGTATTGTGATAGGCAAATTGCTATTTATTAGACAGAAAAGATGCTTTAGTGTAACAAACTGTCAAGGAGTCCCATGTGTATTCCTGATTTACTTTCTGAAACTATACCATGGAAAAATTCCAAAGCTACCATCTCCCCATAATAGTAGACTCCTAATCCTATCAGCCTCAAAGTTGCATGGGATCAGTCAGACAAGAGAAACCCAGTGAGCCACAATGGTATTATGTATGAAATCTGATTCCACTTTTTATAGGTTTTATTTATTGGGTTGTAGGATCCACACCGTCTGCATTATGACCCTGCTGAACTCAAACTCTTCGAAAACATTGAGTGTGAATGGCCTGTGTTCTGGACTTATTTTATCATAGATGGAATTTTCAGTGGTGATGCTGTTCAGGTAAAAAAATGTTGGGTGTTGTGTTCATAAGCTTCTTTGTCCCACTGATAGGCTGATCACTAATAGCAGAGTTATGCAATGATTTGGGTCTTTGCTTCAGTTATCTGTTGCCACATCAAATACTTTTCTAACACCTAATAACTTAAAGCAACAACTGCTTTTATTAATCTTTTCATAATCCCACAATTTGGGCAGGGGCCATAGGGACAGATTATTTCTGGTTTTTCTGGTGTAACCTGGAATGGTTCATGGGGCTGAAGTACCTACTTTTAAGATATCCTCACTCACATGACTGCTGAGTTGATGCTGGGTGCTCAGCTGAGCTGTTGGTGGGGCCCTTGGTTCTTCTCTGCTTGCCTAGCTTGGGGTTCTCATAGCACTAGAATCTCTGGATTGTTAGACTTTTTAACCTTGTAGTTGTCTTTTCTCTCAGGATGCAGCTTTCTTTAGTTTTATTACAGAATTGGTAAAGTATCTCTAGCACATGGTTGATTAAAAGGGCTAACACATATTCAAAAGGGAGGATATTAAACAAGGGAATGAGCGCTAGGTGGCATAGCTCTTGTCTATCACAGGCAGGTGTTTCCTTTGTTCTTTCCAGATCACTCAGTCATTTTGCTGTTGTTAGCTCTAGTTCAGGGATACTCTGTGATACTCAGATAACATCTTATTTAATGTACTGTCATCCTGTCTCCCAGTCTCCAGTATTACTCCCTGTTGTTTCCTTCCTCTGCACCTGAGCCTGAGTGATCTCATTAAAGACAGAGTTAGATTATGTTGCTGCCTTGCACAGTTAATCACCTTTCTATGACCAAGCAAAATATCTGAGATAAATAACTTAAAAAGAGGAAAGATTGATTTTGGTTCACTGTTTCAGAGATGTCAGTTCCTAATTGGATTTGACCTCGTTGCTTTTGGTCCTGTAGTGAGGTGGTACACTGTAGTGGGGAACACATAGCAGAGGAAAGTTGTTTACCACATGGCAGCCAAGAAACAAGGTTATGAGTGGGAGAGACAGGTTCCCAATATACTCTTCAAAGACATCATCCCAGTGGTGGGTGAGTCTCCATCTCCAGCACAGCTGTTGTGCTCCAGCCATCCTAGAGAATGGAGAACTATCGAACAGGTCCTCAGGCGGCCCCAAGTGTGACAGGAGGAATTCCCGGGAGACTGCATCAGTGGGCGGTTCATTCATTGAAACCAAGGCAGGGGTTTATATAGGGAGGCCCTTGTGGCCATTACAGAAGGTGGAAAAGTTAAAGATGGGGTCTTTAGGTAAAGGTGGGAAGGTTGTAGAGCTGATGTGGAAATTAGGAACAAGGAAATGAAACCCAAAAACCTGGTTTTGGTCTGGGGTGATCTTTGTGGAGGGAAAAGATGAAGTAACTGCTGAGGAATGAGGATGTTGTACCTGCAGTGGCTTCCTGGGACATAGGTTATCGATTCAGGCAGAACAGGCCAGACTCCTACCATCCCTTCAGGGTATCTGGGATTGCTCAACTTGCTCAATACCTTTTGCAATAGACCCAGACCCCACACCCAATGACCTGATTTCTCTAGCTAGATCCCATCCAATTTCCACGACTACTCAGTAGTGCCACTGATAGATACCAAGATCTCCCTCTGGCTTCACAGACCCTTTTTGATCACATGGCAGATTTGAGGGAGAGGGAGATGAGCAGCAATCTCTGATGCATTCTGGTTTTTGAAAGTCTAGTGCTCAGGAATGCAGGAAGTAAGCTTGAAATATTAAACTGTTTTCATTATTGACTCTTACTCTTATGCTTTAGAGATCATATTGGGTCGTCTATCTTTTATTCCCAGAATTGAAAGTTCTCTGACTGATTGACTTCAAATTTCAATTGTAAACAGACTTAACAATTAGTAAGAGTAAAAGCTAACTAGATAAAAAAAAAAAGACTGTGCTTCATTCAGAACTTATAAACCCCAGGGAATTTGACCTACGCCTATGCTGTCTTTTCTACTTGTTCACATTTTATCTAGATGGGGGAGGGGTAGAAAGAGTATGGGGAATTAAACCCAAGGCCTTGTGAATGCTATGAAAGCACTCTACCACTGGTTTACATTTCCAGCCCTTGTTAGCATTTTAAAATTATAATAGTTGTGCTCATGTTTTGCCATTATAAATTTAAAATGACAAGAAAATAAGATCTGGAAGATGTTTGGGTGCTTCAAAACAAGAATTCATTATATAACTGATGGCTGATCAAGAATTTTCTTTCCCCCTTCCTTCTTTCCCCTTTTAATATGTTGGGTTTTATCACTGCCTTTTTTATTTACTGGAAATGCTTCCTTCAAAAGCTTTCATTATGCTAAACACTGAATCCTAAGAACTGGTATATATAGATCATAGTATATTCCTTGTTTTCTTCCATTAGCTTTGTCATCAAATCAATCTTTATTGTTCTGTCTTTCAATCTCTCTCTCTCTCTCAATTTCTCCTTCTCTGTTGCTAGGGATGAAACACAGGGCCTTGTGCATTACAAACAAGAACTATACCCAGAGCCACACTCCCAACCCCAGGAAATATTTCTTGACCAATAAGCATTTTTTGGTGTCTGTGCTTGATGCTGTGGGGATGTGCATGCCGGGGTGGGGAAGCCAGAGGTTGATGTCAGGTGTCTTCCTTGTCCAATTTCTACCTTGTGTTTTGAGACAGGGTCTGTCTGAGCTGGAGGTCATTGATTCAGCTATGCTAGCTGGCCAGTGAGCTTCAGGGATCTACCTGTCTATGCACTTCCAAAACTGGGGTTATAGATGTGCCACTGAGCTGGCTTTTACAAGGGTGATGGGAGTAAAACTCAGGTCCTCAAACTTGCATAGGAGACACTTTACTGACTTCAACCATCTACCCAGCCCCTTGAGCCAAAAATATTTTAAACGAAAACCTACCCCTTAGATACAAATAGAATGTACTTCCTAATATAGGGTTTCCATCCCAAGATATGTATAACCTATTGATGAGACAAAACTTAAATATGAGCCACCTTAAGAGTATAATATTTAAATAAGGGGGGCATGGGAAAGATGTCTGGCACATGGTATAAATGAGAGTATTGTGGAAATTCTGTGGACCAAATAGCTACTGCCTGACTGGCTGCCCTGCCTTTTCCCTGGATGCTTGCTGGGTGCAGCTGGGCTCAAGCAGGAACAACCAATGGTGTCTAGATTCTCCTTATGCTGTCAGCAGGATTCTTTTCTCCAGCCAAACATTTGTACATTTCTTTGCCCTGTGCCTCTGTTACACTAATGGTGATGGGGCTGTTTTCCAGGTCCAAGAGTACCGAGAAGCCCTGGAGGGAATATTAATCAGAGGCAAAGATGGGATCCACTTGGTGCCAGAACTCTACGCAATCCCACCAGACAAGGTAAGCAGGTGATACCAGGCCTTTGTATTGCTCTTCTAGACTGAATGACTTGGGGCTTGACTTTTTGTTATGCTTCACCCCTCCTTTAGGCCTAATGACCCTTTTTCTTCAGAAGTAGATTCTAAATCCTAGATGTTTTTTCTATCCATCATAAGGAGTTATAGCTTTGAAAAAACATATGGAACCTGCTTGATGGGCAGCAGCATCTGAAGACCTTTGGAGCATACTTGTCCCTGGTCTGTGAGTGAATCAGGCCCATACACATATGACTCACATGACCAGAAGTTTAGCAAGAACCTTTGAAAGAATGTGACTCCACTTAGGGAGCCTCTGGAACCTGTCAGATCTCAGACAGTCCTGGGAGCAACCCCAGGTTCTGGACCTCCACATAAAGCCATGTTACCTAGTAATGGTTGGTATACTTTGTAGCTAAAAGAAGTATCTATACATTGGATGCCATATTGGGCCTTTGAAAGCAGTGGTACAGGAAGCTTCTCTTTAGTGTCACATACAAAATACATTTTGCTGGACATAGTGACACATGCCGTTAGTCCCACCACCGAGATAGCTGAAGTAGCAGGATTATGAATTCAAAGCCAGCCTGACAATAGTGAGACTCTGGCTCAAAAAAAATTGAAAATAAATTTAAAGGAGTCTGGGATTTGATCCTTATAAGGCATAAAAGTCCTGCTATATATTACTTTGGGCATTAATCTAGAAGGAACTGTTATATGTTAGATAAGTGAATCACTTGAACCAATGAGAGCATCAAAGAAAGGAGTTTCTGTGAGAAGTTGAATAGACTACTGCTGGAAGCATTTGATTCTTTGCCATTGGTGATAGCTCACATGGTCATCTGGTCCACTCCTGGATTTACTGGGTGGCTCCTTGAGATGCTCCTTTATCCTCCCAGTAGTCCCATTCAGTCCTGCCAGCCTAGGCCCTTGATCTTGAGCTCTGGCATCTTCATTCTAGCGTGAACAGACAGCTCACATACTCCAGACTCTCTCAGGACTACTTTAGGGCAAGAAAGATTTTGGACAAGAACTGGTCACCCCTCACCATATAGATCAAGTTATGGAGACTTCCATGGCCATTGTCTATGCATCATAAACCTAAGTCTCCTACAGATATGTTCATTTTACATTTGTGGTTGTATGCTTAAAAGAAGGGAAGGCTGATTCGGGGATCACTTTACACAGCTGCATGTTCATAACCCATATTCAGATTGTTCCTTTTCTAGTACTGAGACATCAGTGGGAGATCATTTAGAAGCCGAAGCAGAGCAAGGAAGATAAATACCTTCAGTGTTAGAATACCCATTTTATGTAGAGACTAACCATCCCTGCTCTCCCAAAAGGTACATTGTACTGACCATAGTAAATGCTTAATGTTGAAGCTTCTCTTTGCTTTCTATGGATAGTGCTGATTGCACACTATAAAATGTTACTCTACAGCTCTCTTCTAAATTCCACACTGTCCTTTGGGTTTCTACTATCCCCTTTATTCAGTGTGTTTACACTTATGGGCCAGATACCAGTATCGGATGCTATTGGACCTTTACCTCATTTTGTGTTAGCTACTTGCAGATGACAGCTGGGAAGGCACCTCAATCACATAAGTAGTGAGTAGAGACCACTGAGAGGGAATCCTGCAGAATGAGCGACTACAAGCCCATATTGGCACCTTTGTGGAAATTAGAAAAAGCCCCTGGGACCACAGTGGCCTTCAGTTTTCCACAGCATAACAGGGGAGTAGTGAAACTACATCCAGCAGATGTGTAGTGAGCAGCTCAGTACCTGATGCAGGCTAGGGACTAGGTACACGGTGGTTCTTTATCTGTGAGCATGTAGGCAAATAGGAAGGAAAGGAGTTAGGCTGTGAAAGGCAGCCAAGAGAAGCCAAAGTGAAGGCTTGATGCAAATGCACCTGTAAGCAGTTGTTCAGAAGAGCCAAAGTGGAGGGAAGGAGAGGGATGCCTCCATGAGGAGACAGAGACTGACTGTAGTGGGGAGGAGGGCAGAGCAAGGTCATCTTTTGACCCTGGCACCTTGACTGCTTTCTGTTCCTTGCATCAGACAGCTCTCATCCTAGACATGCAGTCTTAATATTTATATTTCTATGTCTATTTAATGTGATATGCAATTGTAAAAGCAGTTCTACACACTGAAAACTATAGGATTCTGTAGAAAGAGGAAAATTATTTTCTCTAATCCTACTACCCAAAGATAGCCACTATGGCATTTTGGAGAATCTCCTTCCAAGACTAATATTCCTATTTTGATCATTTGACTACTAGTGACATTTAATTCCATTAAACTCATGAGAAATTTAAGACTTTTTAAATGCTTACTACAAAAAGATTAAATCTTTACTTATTGTCACTGATTAATACTCAATCTGAGAATGACTGGCCTTCATGGTATAATTTTTCCCTTAGAAATGAGTGCTTCCTGTTTCCTTTAGTGACCTGTGTTTTCTAGAGGAAAAACATAGACAGGGATATTGCTTCCAACCAGTGTCTCAATGACAAAACCTTAAAGGGAAGCATGGAGTTTAGTAAAAGAAAGTTGAAGACTAACAATTTGTAGCTGGCACTGTCCTTAGAGCAAGTAGGTACAGAGACTTATATTGTTGAGACAGAAAAAAGGCACAAAAGCTTACAAGCCCTCAAGGAAATTCTGTTTTCTGAAGCCCTGAAGGGGGCAGTTAGTAGCTCTCTTGGTTTTCCTCAATCCATAGTGCCACCTTCTGGTACTTTTCTTGCATTGGCACATAGTTAATAAGCCCCTAGTGATAGTAAGCCAGAAGAAACTAGACTTGACATCCCGCCTTATGTGTGCTATGTGGCTTCAGGCTGCTGTTTTTGATGAGAATACAGCCATATGTAAGTATAAGTTGTGGCACTTCCTGCTGCCCGGAACCATAGAGCAGGCAGGCCAGGCTTCCAGCACTTGTGGCCCTGAGTGTGCTTATGGAAGGAATACTGGCCTAGGATCAAGCCAAGATTTGAAACCCCTTGTGTTGCTTATAGCTATGTGGCCGTGAGAGAAGATTTTCTTGCCTTCTGAGCCCCACATCTTATATTGCACAGAATTGGCCTAGAGACTCAGGACTGTTTTGTTAATCTTCAATACATTCTCCTGTGTAAAGTATTGCTGGCCTTTGTGTCCTCTGACATTCTGACCTTGAGCTTCTCATTTTCTCTACCAGGTGGATGAAGAGTATAAGAATCCTCATACAGTAGATCGAATTCCACTGGGGAAGCTTCCTCATCTTTGGGGACAGTCCTTGTACATCCTCAGCTCACTCCTTTCAGAGGTAGGGAACTTGGTGGCTTCCGTGGCTAGAAACCATCTGATTGGACGTGTAAGAAACCAGGCAGAACACAAGTTCTCTCTACTGAAGAACTGAATGTCCTTCGCAACTTCATGCTTTTAAGGTCGCCTCAGCTGTGTTGGCTCCCCCAGGCTTGACTCTGGCCTTGCGTATCCATATTTAGAGTTAGCCAGTTCAGATAGCTGCATACTGTGCTCCTTGTCCCCCCGCCTGCCAGCATTCCTGCTCTACAGCTAGAACCTGTTAGCATTCTTAGCAGGCACTGGAAGCTTCTCAACCAAGATTAGCATATCTGATCCTAGAAGATACAGGGTTTAGGAACTTATTAGAGGGACTAGACACTTCCCCTAGCTCTGGACACAGGAAGTAGAAGGGCTCTTCAAATCTTTCCATGGGAAAAGGTAGTGTAGGCCCAGGTAGTCCTTGAGACACCCCTAGGCCCTGCCTCCAGTTTTCTGTCTCTTGACCCATTTCCTCTTTTCCCTAGGCTTCTGTTGAGAAAACCAGTCTTGAGTGTGAGGAACTGAAGTGGAGCATTCTGAGCCTTGCATAGGAGTGTGGGGAAGGAATCTAGAAAAGAGAGGGACTGCCCACCTGAGGCTGGCCAGCCCTAAGTGTTTCACCAGCTGTAAAACTGGGGGAAAGAGCAGAGCAGTGCATCAGAACGTCACTGGGTTCCTGGTGTGGTAAAGACCAATGATAAACAGCACAGTGGAAGCAACCCCTGGGAGCTCTAGTTGCTGAAGTAGTTCCCCGATCTGTTTATTTCCTTCGTAGTCATGGCCTCATTCACAGAAATACCCAAATCTCCTTCAGAAAGTCAGTCCTGTCCTGTACTAGCGCAGTGATTTTCGAATAGTTTGCCTTCAGTTGCTGTGACAAAACACTGACCAATACCAACTTGGGGAGATAAGTGTTTATTTGGCTTACGTCCTCCTGGGTCACAGATCATCACTGAGGGAGTCCAAGGTAGGAACTCATGGCAGGAACCTGGAGGTAGGAGCTGAAGCACAAGCCACAGAAGAACACTGCTCACTGGCTTGCTCCCTTGACCCATGCTCAACCTGCTTTCTTATACAATGTAGGACCACCTGCCCAGAGGTAGCACTGTGCACAGTGGGCTGGGCTTTCCTATATCACTGAAAAATTAAGAAAATACCCTATAGACATGGCCACAGGTTAGTCCAATAGAGACAGTTTCCCTAATTAAGGTTCCATCTACCCGGGTGTGTCAAGCTGATGCATAAAACTATCCAACACAGTTGACTTCTTGTAAACTTGACACACAAGCACATCACTGTTAAACCACAAGCTTTTCATTTCTTATTCCCAAGGTATGATGTTAATACCAATATCACAACATAAAACAGTACAACTTAAAAAAAAAAAAAACCACAGTCCTTAAAAAAAATCCAAACTCTTTAAAAGTTCAAAGTTTCTTTTAAAAGTCTTAGCTGTGAGCTCCTATAAAATCTGAAAGTTAACTACTGTTATTTCAAAAGGGAAGAATTGGGCACACCTAAGCAAAACCTAAGTCCAGCAAAGTAGCTCAAGGCTGGCATCTGGGATTCACTCACCATCTTCGGGGCTTCAAAGGGTTTTGGCAGCTCTATTTCCCTAGTTCTGCCTTCCATAGCACACAAAGCTCTCCTCACAGGCCCAGGATGGCTACATTCTGCACCTGCTGATATCCTTGGTGGTCAAGTTCTGGTCCTGGCATCTCTAAAAGAGTTGGGGTCTCCACTGAAACTGAGGCTGCACTTTCACCAATGGACTCTTCTGGTCTCTTGGGGTGCACAGCCTCAGATTTTCTCCATGACTCCTTCAATCCTGGGACTCTTCACTGCAACTGAGGCAGCACTTTCACCAGTGGCCTTTCCTGGTCTCCCAGGATGCCAAGCCTCAGCTGTTCTCTGTGACCCCTTCATGCTTTCAATACTAGAAGATGTTGAAAGATTCTTGAAGGAGATTCTTACACATTACCAAGTCCTGCTTCTGACTTGAGATGGAGGCTCAGGCCCCCTCTGAACAATAGCTTCTGTGTATTGACCCTGTGGAAATACTTCCCAAAAGATTTTACCACAGTTATGCTGGTCTCTTGTTACTTACAGATTTTTCAGCCCCAGCTGATCAGCATCAATTGTCCCAGTTAAGCAAAGGTTTTACTTCAGTGGTTCTGGTCTCTTCATAATCACAGATGATTCTTCAGCCACCAGAAACCATAGATTTTCAGTTCAAAATATCATACAAAGAGCCCTGATGGTCTCTGCTTCCCTTTGAATCTTCACAAGCCAGGCCTCCATTGTTATAACTCTTTCAGCATAGCTGTTCCAAGTTCCACAGCAACAAACTCTAAGTACTCAATGATTTTTCTAATCCAAAGTTCCAGACATTCCAGCATCCTACCCAAAACAACTGGGTCAGGTCTGTCACAGCGATAGCCCACCCTGGTACCAATTTCTGTTCTAGTTTGCTTTCAATTGCTGTGGGAAAACACTCTGACAAAAACCCAACTCTTTCTTGGGGAGGAAAGAGTTTATGTGACTTACATCTCCTGGGTCACAGTTCATCACTGAGGGAGCCCAAGGTAGGAAGTCAGGGCAGGACCCTGGAGACAGGAGCTGGAGCACAGGCCATAGAGAAACGCTGCTTCCTGGCTTGCTCCCCTGGCCCATGCTCAGCCTGCTGTCTTATACAGTACAGAACAACCTGTCCAGGGGTAGCACCGCCCACAGTGCCCCCCACAAATCACTCAACAATCAAGAAAATACCCCACAGACATGACGACAGGCCAGTCCAAAGGAGGCAGTTCCCCAACTGAAGCTCCCTCAACTCAGGTGTGTCAAGTTGACAACTAAAGCCATCCAGCACAGTCTCTTAACCTCTCTGGGGCCTCAATTTCCTCATCTATAAAGTGAAAACTTTATACTTGTCTGTATGTTACATTTTGGCAGATTTCTCTATGTGTGAGATGGGAAATAACCCCACTCCCCTGTGTCCTCTGTATTATAAAGGTCTTCCTTTTGGCTCAGCAGTAGGTCCATGTCCTCTCAGATCACCTCCATCCCCGCCGGATGCTTGTATCATTTCTAGAAAGTGCAAGGAGATGCACTTTCAAAGAGCACACTTAGCAAGATAGGGAGAGTTTTGTTTCAAAATGATCAGCCCTGGACCAAACCTTCCTTCTGCCTCTTCCTAAAAGCATTTTTACCTCAGTTTCCCCTCCTATAAAATGGTGATGAATGTAGAACCAACAAACATGCAGGGTCTCAGCCAGGAATGGGCAGTAGTAATAGCTTAAGCATATTAGCCCATTCTTTTCTCACTCAAGATGATGGTGTATTTAAGTAGCCCTCAGAGCCAGGTTCTGAGCATGCAATACATTTATCCGTGGCATTCTGAGTAGCATACTGTGATACGGAGAGGCTCAAAAATATGTAGAAAAAATCTCTGAGTGTTTGAGCCCCAACATATATCATTTTCAAGCATAGGAGTCATGTGAAATCTTAGTTAAATCAATATTCATAGTGTTGATGCTCCTCTCTTCTTAGGGGTTCCTTGCCACTGGTGAAATTGATCCCTTAAATAGAAGATTTTCCACTTCAGTCAAGCCTGATGTTGTAGTACAAGGTTTGTGAACATGTTTACTATTTGTCTCTAATGTATACAACTGATATTTTTCACTCACACTGTTCCCTAGTTTCTTACTTATATTTTAATGGGTGTTTAGCAGGGTTGTGTCAGTACATGTCTATAATCTTAGTACTTGAGAAGCTGAGGCAGGAAGATAAAGAATTCAAAGCTGGGCTAGAGGTTAAATACTTGCTAGCATACATGTGGCTTTGGGCTCAACCCTCAGCATAGTATTAACTGAGCATGGAAGCATGCACCTATAATCCCAACACTAAGGAGGTAAAGGCAAGAAGTTGGAAGTGCAAGGTCATCTTTGGCTTCATAGTGACTTTGAGACTAATCTGGCCTACACAGAAAGATCTTGACTCAGCGGGGAAAAAGTATGAAGGGTTGTATGCATGCATGATTTATTGTACAGTGAGACAGCATCTATGAGAAATCTTATATAAGTCAGGCACTCCCAAAGTCAGTGGTATTCTTCCCACCCTCGGATTTACTTTCTCCAAAACAATTGTTTTCTGGAATCTAAACCTTGATTGCCACTGAGGCACACATGAGTCATTGAGTATCAGTTTTCATAATCATCAGTCTTTGACAAACAGAGCCTGAGCCTGATGAAAACTCAAAACCCAAGTGAAGTAATTCATTCCCCCCTTGGAGTCTTGAATCTCATCACCTGCTTCCATCCTTCCTCCTTTGCTAGCCAGTTCCTCTTCCAAAAAGATGAGAGGCCCAATATGGCTGCCTCTCCCAGGGTGCCCCCCAGGTTATGTCTCAGGGTTACTAGAATGCTGCCCCTCACCAGGAGATCTTAAGAACTAAGGTGGTCATAGGGGAAGTTCTCAGCACAGGGCTGGCCTGTGGTGTGCACCTGAAACAGCACTTCCTTCTGACTTCTTCCAAGGACCCACGGCAGCGCTGATACATTTTGAGTGCCTCATAGAGCATTCACATACTGTTAGATGTCAGCCCACCATGCATATTGCTCCTTGAATTAAGTTAAGTTTCACACCTTTATTTGTTTGCTTATTTTTTTCTTTAGTTTTTTTTTTTTTTTTTTTTTTTTTTTTTTTGTAAAACAAACTGACCTGGAATTCACTATGTAGCTGAAGTTGGCCTTGCATTCACAGCAATGTTCTTGCCTTACCTTCCCAAGTGCTGGGATTGCAGGTGTGAATCACCATGTCTGGCTTAGGCCATACACCTAAGGATAACGTCTGTATTTTTTGTTGATTGGCATTTATACATCTGCAAACCCATACATTAAAAACCATGATTGAATAAGTAGAAAGCATTCCTCTTTGGAACCACTTGCTCATTTAATGAGCATGCTCACAATGCAGTAAGAAGAGCTATAGGTTGTCACTCAGTCAGTAGTGTATGCAGGACAAACCTAACCATCACAGCATTCTGATTAGGTAAAATTTACGACCCTGTAATTATCTCCAAAGGACCTCAGCTGACAGTTGGAGGTGTGAATCTATTTCTGACTTCCTGGTGCACTGATCCAGCTACACTCTTATGCTCCACACTTGACTAGGGCATGTTCTGCTAATTTCTCTTACATCTTCAAGACTGCTTTTCTAACTGCTGACCAGGGCATCTTGTTTCTCAATTTACTTTTTTTCTAATATAGTAGAACAGAGCAGCATTTCCAGATGACATGGAATAGGGGAGGGGCTGTTTCAGAAACTCATGCAGATCCAACAAGATGAGTCAGCAGGTAATGAGACTTGCCACCAAGCCTGACAACTTGAATTTGATCCCTGGAGCCCATATGGTGGAAAGAGAGAACTGACTCCTGCAAGTTGTCCTCTGACTTCCATACATGCACTATAGCACACATGTGTGCTCCCTCCACACACATACCAAAAGAAAGAAAGAAAAAAGGTCTCAGGTCTCTGCCACAACCACCTCCTTGAAAGAGGTACTCTCGCAGAGAGTGGCCATTGTGTGGCTTTGATAAATATGGATTTATGCTTATTATTGGAATCTTCAGAAGGAACAAGTGTTCAAAGAAGCCCACAGGCCAGTGCTGCATAGCCAGTGATCTCATTTTCTAAGGGTCTAGGAGATTAGGCTCCAGGCTTAGCTCAGCTGTAACTGGCTAGTTAGGCATGAGGGGCTTCTCTCAGGAGTTCATTGTGAAGATGAGATCATGAGTACTAAAATGCTTTTAAAAACATCAGGTGCTACATAAATGTAAGGAGGTAACATTCAGCTCTTGATGACATTTGTATGTTCAGCCCCTCCCAGCCCATGAGTACAGTGGTAGGATTTGAAGGACTACCTTAATAGCAGCCAAGCCTTTTCCCTCTGATCTGAACATGGCGTAAGCCCCTCTACTTTCCAAAAGGCTCCAAGGCAGCTAGGCAGATAACAGCTGTTCCCTGTGACTGTACTTCCCTTCTCCAGGCTCCACCCAGACTCCATCCTTTTGCCAATGCAGTGCTTTCTCATAAAGGCCAGCAAGACTGGCCTTTATACATGCTCCCCTACCATCACAGATAGGCCCCAAGCGGAATCTCATTCCCCAGGCCCCCAGAACCCAGATACTTGGGGCTCCTGCCAGCAAGAGAGCCAGGGGCTTAGGCCAGTTAGGAAGGAGACTCTTTCTCATTAGTGGGGTCTTATGGGTTCTTTTAGTGGGTCAGATAATTCCATTTCTACCAGCATCCCCACCAGCAGGCCCACTTTCTTTGCTCTGGAGGAAAAGATTCCCTTTCCTTCCCTTCTTCAAGTCAAAGCATTACCTGTAAGTAGACTCTACCACATTGCTCTTGATTTTCCTGTCTTTTGAGAGCCAGGGGCACTGGCTTCTCCTGGCATTCCCTGCTAAAGGAGCTGTTTGCACTCCTACCCCTGTGTGAGGAGAACACAAAACATGTAGAAAAATGCAGATGCAGAGGAAGACAGGACATTATTTCAGATGTGGTAAGTTGATGTGGAATCTGTTAAAGGCTATTTCTAGAAGCTCTTAGACTTCTTGTACAGTGAGGACACTTGACCAATATGATTGTGGGTGTTCAGGGTAGCAAAAGACAGAGAAAAGCGGGGAGTAGAGCAGGACAAATGCCACCATGTCCAAAGCCCACCATGTCATGGGGAGTGTGCTAACATGCTTAGTGCTAGACAGAAGAGGGGATCAGTTCCACATGTCACTGTGAGAAGACACAGGGCACCATATGATGCTATTTCTATGTTCTTGTTTGCAGTTACTGTTTTAGCAGAAAACAATCTCATTAAGGAGCTGTTGCGGAAACATGGAGTACATATCCAGAGTATTGCTGACATCCATCCAATTCGAGTCCAGCCAGGCCGGATTCTTAGTCACATATATGCTAAGCTTGGTAAGTCAGGTTATATTTGACAAGGAGGCCCCTATAAGTTTTAAGTTTGGTATGAGAAAGACTGTGATGTCTGTAAGTTCTAAAGACCTGTGCAGAACACTTAAGGTCAACCAATTGTGCCACTCTGGTGTGAAGGAAAATGGACAAGCAAGCAGGTTTCCCTCAGCCCAGTCAGCGATACTGCCGCAGGATGCCCCTACCATTCAGCAGATCTGTTGAAGAATAAGGAGTCACCTTTGAAATGTACAGTTGTACAAGTCACAGATGTCTTGATAAGACTTTGAAATGTTATCTGTGGTATCAAAAAACACTCATTTTTCCCATAAAAGTGAGAGAAAGTTCTCTTTACTTCCTTAGAATCTGACTTTGTTTAGTTGTATGCCTGACTATTAAATAAGATAAGGGACAACATCTGTAAAGTTCTTTTAATAGTTCTGTTCCATACAGACCAAATTGGGGTTGTCCATACCCATGCATGAGGAGCCGGGGCAGGATTTGTCTTTCTTCAGCTTTGTCTCACTTCAGAAAAGCAAATCCCAGAGGACATTGTCCAGTATAAAAAATAAGCTCAGCCTTGACCTAAGCCCTAGGAATAATTGCTACTTTATTTTCTATAACTCCAGTTTTTCCTTTACATTTCAAATAGGACGAAATAAGAATATGAAACTGAGTGGGCGACCATATCGGCACATTGGTGTCCTGGGAACCTCTAAACTCTATGTGATTAGGAACCAGATCTTCACTTTTACACCCCAGGTAAGAAGAGTAGGCCAGTAGCAAACCAGCCAGTACCCTTTTATTAAGGTATCTTTTCTGTCTGGTAAGCATTTGTGCTTTGAATTTTGGAGAATTCTGTATGCATAGGTTGAGATGGAGATAGTATAAAATGCTTACAGCAGATGTTCAGTTATGTTGATTGAATCAGATTGAGTATACCTTTTCCATCTAGTCCTGAATATTAGTGAAGTTCACATTGTTTTACAAATTGGGTGGTGACATGTCACTTGGCTCACAGTTCCCTAAACTTAATAGTTCCCAAATTTTGTGGAAGTTGTCATCACACCCTCTGTGTGACACACACTCATACCAAATTGCAGGTCCCCAGGCCCTTACTGGTATTCAGAATACAGACTATAGAACTTCCCTTCAGAGTTTTTGTTCCTAAGGAAAAGTACCCTGGTGGAAGCACATCCCAAATGGTTTTTGACCAATGGGGCAACTAGGAAGAGCAGTAGTATGTCTCTTTACTAAACAATGTTGGGCATAGCATAGACCCCTGCCTATCTGGACATGTGGTTGACTGTGGGATCTTGCCTCAGTAGTCTCAAGCTTCCCTTTTCATCCCAACCCATGCCACTCACTTAAATTTAACAAGTTTGTTTCCCTTAGTACCAAATTCCAGCACAGAGCTGAGTGTGTACCAGCATAGAGGCCAAAACAATTCGATTTTCATCAATATCAGGAAAGCAGTGCCTCTTACTGGATCTAAGCACATATTTATCAGATGGACAGTCTTCCCACCACACCCTGGAAAGCATCTACAATCCTAGGGACCCCAGAAAGTGTAGCAATTGTTGGGCTATTGATTTGCCCTCAGTAATGTTGAGGAAGGTACTTACATCCCATGTGGGAGGAACTGGAGGCAAGTCTTTCATTTCCATACCAGTGGAGCTATAGTTCCTGGGCAGATGATTGATTGATTTGTCTCATCTCATGGAAACCAACCCCATTATTTGAGGAGTAAGGCTAACACCAGTCATCTTCCCAGGCAATAAGGCTCGGAATTAGAACTGCCTTGAGTGACAGAAGTTGTATCGAAATAAAGGATGGCTCTTGACTTGACCTGTTCTAATTTTCAGTTCACTGATCAGCATCACTTCTACCTGGCTCTGGACAATGAGATGATCGTGGAGATGCTGAGGATTGAGCTGGCCTATCTGTGCACCTGCTGGCGGATGACAGGCCGTCCCACACTCACCTTCCCTGTCACACACACCATGCTCAGTAATTCCCTGAATTCCATCTGCTGGGTCATGGGATTTTTTCTAAATGTTTAGGACAGTTCCTATGGATAGGGCCCATACTGAAGGGGTTCCTTAGCAGATTGGTTTCTTTGTCTCATGAATCTTCTATGCCATAAGGATTTTAATTAGGTTGTATTGATGAGAACACTACAGTTCATAGTATTCCCAGTTTAAGAAAACTCATTCATTTTTTTCCTTAGCAAATGATGGATCAGACATTCACCCTGCAGTTCTTTCTACAATTAGAAAACTAGAAGATGGATATTTTGGAGGAGCTAGGTAAGTTGTGATTTCTTTTCATTAAATAAGGGTAACATAGACCTTTCTTGGAGACTTTTGCTACTCTTCTCCATGTTTCACATCAATTGCTGAACCTAGATGCAGAGTTTTAGAGTTAAAAGAGAAGTTGAAACTAATCTAATTCCATCTCCCATGGGAAATGAAGCAACATTTGATGTTTTAAACTTTTCTGGGTACCCAAAAATCCTAGTCATAAAGAGGTGAACATGGCAGTCTCTCAGAGGTAGTGTCTTTCCTGGAACACGTGTGGATTGCTGTGTGTTTCTCCTAAAAGATGTGGAGGAATCACCAAGCAACTAGGGGCTAGAAGGTGCTCAATAAATATTGAGAAGTATGCTTAAGAATAATTCATAAATCTTGGCATGGTGTTGCACACTTTTAATCCAAGCACTCAGAAGGTAGGGAAAGTTCCAAGCCAGCTGTGGCTACAGGAAGACCCTGTCTCAAAAAGACCAAAAAAAAAAAAAGATAAATAAATAAAATAAACAAAGAAAAGAAAAAGAATTAATAAGATTTAACAGGTTTCTCAGTGACCCTCAGAACAAAGCACTTGATTCGGCCTACATAAGTCAGTGTCCCCTAACTTCCAAAATTCATTTGGGTCTTTTGGCTGGAGTATGACAGACTCTCCTGGGTGTGATTCTTAGGCACTTTAGGTGAAGGGGGTGCTGGTTCTGCATAAGCCTCTGAACTTCCTGAGTGCCTCATGTGGCCCTCCATGCAAGCTGCCTTTGGCCTCTTGGGAGTGTCAGTGAGACAGTCTCCAGTGTGGTACTGTCTGCATTTCCAGGGCTACTGCCCCAACTGCCGTCAGCATCTACTTCTGAATAGTTTCCCTTCAGTTTCGAGTAGATATCACCTTCTATATGGCATCATGACCAAAAGAAAATATCATAGGTCTATAGTGAACCATCTTACCAAATAAATTCTTCTATTAAGATCCAGTCATTGCAAAAAGAATATAGTGTGTAGTCACTGGAGCACATGCAATATACTTTAGATACTGTCTCATTTAGACTTCAGTTTACGATGAGCCACATTCCCATTTGATTGGCAACAAACTGGCTGAGAGTGCCAGGGCCATAAGACAGATAGGTGCAGAAATTCCTCAGGAATCCAGAACTGACCTCTAATCCCTAAGCCTAGGGCCTCCAGTTTACAGAGCATCATGAAGAAAACCACGGAGAAAACTGAATTGCTGAGTCTCACATGGCTACCTATCCTAATTGATTTTGGTTTGTTTTGCAATAATAGGGATCAAACCCAGGGCTTCAGGCTTGTGAGCCCTCTACCTCAGAGCTATACCCCAAATCCAAACTCAGTTCTTGATGATTAAGGTTGAATCCCATTTTGACTTCTCTTCTACACCTGGGGATTTTTTTAAGAAGTTGAACTTAACATATAGGTTGAACTCCCCCCTTGGAGCCACTTTCAGTAACATGCCACTAAAAGCTTTTTAAGTGATTGCCTTTCTTATAAACCTGAGTCATTTCAACTTCATCAGAGAAATAATTTGCCATTACCTTTTGGCACTCTGGCCCACCTCCCCAACCCTAGGGCTAAACAAAATCACCATCAGAACTGGCTCTTGACTTTCCAGGAGGCGGCTTTTGTTCAGTCAAGGACAGCCTTTTCTTCTGATGTCATTTTGTCATATCCCTTTTGCCCACTGAAGCTCAGGTACCTGTGGGGTGGTTGCATGCATGCTCATATTTATTCCTTACAGAGTTCTGTCTGGGTTCTCGGGTTCTTGCAAGTATTAACTAAATCCTAATCTAATACTGGTGGCTCAGAGGGAGGTCCCATTGTCTTCTACTTCAGGATCTGACATTTCTACAGGGCAGAAACCCCATGGGCTTCCAGTGTCTTGGGGGCTGCTGTCTCTTTATCAAGACCCAGAACTGCCAGTTTTCAGTAGAATATTTCTCACCCTAATACAATAGGATCACACAGGGTGTGTTGGTACCGTTCTAGGGGTGGTAGATCAGTCCAGTTAGAGACAACCTTATCTTGGAGGCATGTCTCTTCTATCGTAAGTCCTCTGCACCCATGTTACCATGTCTTGTGGTAGGGACAAGACACCAGGAGAATCATTGTTTCTATTCCAGTTGTTGGGGAGGAGGTATCCCAAAGTTGGTTCTGACTTAAAGTGGTTTGCTCAATTTATTTTGTAAGGCTGTTGCTTAATTTAGTAAAATAGATTTGTATTTGTTAGGCTTGGGGATAAGAAGTTGGCATGCTTCTTTTGACTTTTACATGCTGTGTGCTTTCACTTCATACATGCAATTCCATTTTTTGTTGTTTTTTAATTATTTTTATTTTATGTATATGAGTGCATTGCCTGCATGTATGTAGGTCTGCTCATGTCATGTAATGCCTGTGCAGGTCAGAAGAGGGCGTTGGAGCCCCTGGAATTGAAGTTACAGACAGACGGTTGTTAGCCGTCATGTGGGTGGGTACTGGGAGCTGAACCTGGGTCCTCAGCAAGAGAAGCCAGTGTGCTTAACTGCTGAGCCATCTCCCCAGCCTTATTTGTGTGTTTGTTTGTTTGTTTTAGACAGTCTCATATAGCCCAGGTTGCCCTCAATCTTGCTATAAAGCTGAAGATGGCCTTGAACTTCTAATCCTCCTGCCCCTACCTCCCATGCTTTGGGATTGTAGGTGTGCAGCATCATGCCCAGTTTTGCAATTGAATTTCTGGTTTTGTTTCTTGGCTACTTATGTAGTGCCATCTGCTGAATAGTATAGTTATTGATTTCTGCAGAAGTGCCACCTGGTTGTTGAAGAGCTTCATAGTTATTCATAGTGGAAGTTTGTCCACACTATACCTGTGTCCCTAACTCTTCTTAACAGAGTAAAACTAGGAAACCTGGAAGAGTTCCTCACCACCTCGTTCTATACATACCTGACCTTTCTGGATCCAGACTGTGATGAAAAGTTGTTTGATGACGTCAGTGAAGGGAGCTTCAGTCCTGACAGTGAGTCAGATCTGGGAGGATACCTGGAAGGCAACAGTCATCAAGGTGCCTCATGGGATGCTACCTCTGTGGGTTGCTGGCTGAATTTGTTTAACCTTTTGCACTGTGATAAATCTGCCTAAGACTCAAGTGCAGAAAACATTTGGCAAGTAAACTAAAAGCAAACAAAGGCCAAACATAGACTTCTGAGGCTTTCACGTATTAAACTTAGTAAATGTCCATTTAAGAACCTAAATTGCAATGGTGCACTTGAAAGTGGAGCTTCGTAAACCAGGTGAAAAAGTCTCAGGTACAAAGATTTTTCTGTAAAAAAAAAATGTTTTTGATGTAGCCCATTTGCCCACTGAAGTTCAGGCCCCTGTGAGTTTATTTGCATTGCCTGCCCTTAAAGGGGTTTTCAGAGCTATGTAAACTTAAGTACTGACCTGGGCAAACCTAAGGCCTCGTACATGCCTGTATTTCTGAGCTGCATCCCCAGGCCCTCATAAAGTGGATTTTGAAAACAGAAATACCTTGGTTTGCTTGACTTTTCAAAAGAATGGTAGAATGACCTAGGTTTGATTAGACGTGAGTGATATGCCCCATATGTATAACATTTCTCAACCTGAACATGGTTTTAGGTCAAAGTGACTTGTTTTTACTTCTAGATAGTAGCTGGAAATAAACTGAGAGGTCCAGAAAGTTTAGCTCACTCTTAACAAATTAAAAGACCAGATGTCAACTGCTGTCCTTCAGGTTGTGTTCATAGTCCAAAGCTTACCTTGGGACAATGTGATGGAAACACTATTTCATTCTGGATTTCTTTTTCCTAGGATGAAGTTTTTTCAAACAATAAACTTATATACACATGCATCATACCTGTCACTATCTATTTATTCCTTAGGTGGGTGTAGAGGTGCAAATATTTGTAGCTAAATATTGTCTACTCAGTGCTGCTGGCTACATACATTCACTGTTACACATTTAAGATATTGCTGAAACTTGTTTCCATTGACTCTTTTCATTGATTGCCCAATTACAGAGAACCGAGATGAACTTGACCAGTATATCAACCACCTTCTGCAAAGCACATCCTTGAAGTGCTACTTGCCCCCTCTTTGTAAGAAGTCGGAAGACAGCCATGTTTTCAGTGCTATCCACTCCACTTGGGACATACTTTCTGTGATGGCCAAAGCAAAGGGTTTGGAAACTCCATGTGTGTTATTAAACTCTTCCATTAAAATATCTCCCTTTATCAAAATAATAAATGTACATAATTTAATTCTTTAAAAAATGTGCCCACCCCCCACCCTTCCACTTAGACCTGACTACTTTCAAGTCTTGTAGATGTTTATTCTGGCATTTACATATCCCTGTATTTCTAAAATAATGTGTGTTTGCTTCTGTGAGGCACCAGTTTGATTAGGTACCTGTTGACATTCTAGTGTGTAGATAAGGTTTTAGCTATTTTAAATCACCACTCCTCTACTTCACTTCACTTAACCTGCCAAGGAAGCCTATCAGTGAATCTCTTAATTCCATTTTCTTAAAATCTGCAAGATCTCCTTTCTGGACCAGTTGTGCTCTAGGCCTGTTGTATGTCTCTCATTCTGGGAATTTCCTTGATTCATGTCTTTAGTTGTAATCCCTCTTTTCTGAATCTCCATGTTCCTCTTCCTCAATTTATTCCTTTCTTTTGTTGGAATAACTAGTTTCCATAGGTTAAAAATAAATGGTACAGGGTCAGCGAGATGGCTCAGCAAGTGAAGACACTTGCCACCAAGCCTGATGATCTGAGTTCAATCCCAGAGACACATGTGGTAGGAGAAAATTAATGCTTGTAAGCTGTTCTCTGTCTGACCTCCCCATTAGCACACACATGCACAAATGTGTGCATTCACACACACACACACACACACACACACAACTAAGTAAAATAAATAAATTTAAGTTTTAAATATGGTAGAAGGAGGGCATAGCAATGAAAGCCCTAAACTTACTTGTTTCCCATTCCTTCTGGCATGTTTAATTTCCCAGTCTGGAATATAGCTTTTATTCTGGGACCTTCCTTTACCATCATCCTGGAAAATTCCTTGATTTGCTTTCTTGGTTGGTGTTCCTGTGTTCTGTACCTCAACTCTTCCTCTTTCTTTGATACTCTAATTTTGGTGGACAACGTCCAGTAGCTTCCTGAGGAATGGTACATAGTAGGTAATGTTATTGAGCACTTACAGGTCTGAAAATACCTGCAAATATCTTATACCCGTTGGACATTTTGTCTGGGTATAGAATCTAGATTAAAAATATATTTCCCTTTTTCTTGTGCATGTGTGTGTTTTCCTGTGGAGGCTGGCAATCAACCTTTGGTGTTGTTCCTCAGGTACCCTCCACCTTGTTTTGTTTTATCTTTGAGACAGAGTCTCTCACTGGCCTGGGACTTGATGATTAGGCTAGACTGGATAGTCAGCAAGCCCCAGGGATCTGACAGTCTCCTCCCTAGGATTATAATGTACATGCAACTATGCCAAGCTTTTTTACATGAGTTCTGGGGGTTGAACTCAGGTCCTCAGGTTTACATGGCAAGCATTTTACCAACTGAGCTATCTTCTCAGCCCTTTATTATATCCTTTCTTCTGTTGTTCCTGTTGAGAAAGAACCCATTCTGATTTTAAATCCTTCAACCATAAACTGTTTTTGAAAGGTTTTAGGGTCTTCTCTGTTTGAAGTTTCTGAAATTTTAGTCATTTATCTTGACCTGGATATGTTTTCATTTTTTGTGCTGAGTACTCAGTGGGCCTTTCAAATCTAGAAATCTATGGTTTTCACTCCTGTGAATGTTTTCTAAGAATTATGACTCATTTCTTTCTTTGCATTTCCTCTGCTCTTTCTTTCATGTATTTTTATTGACTTCTGGAGAAATTTTTAGCATTTCTATTCTGTTTCCCATATTTTTATGTATTCTCCATGCAATTACCTCAAGTTTAAATTTAGAAAATATTTATTTTTATGTATATGAGTATTTTCCTTGCATATATGTAAGTGCACTATATATATATATATATATATATATATATATATATATATATTCATTGCCCTCGAAGGTCAAAAGAGGGTGTCAGATTCCATATAACTGAGTTATGGATGGTTGTTAGCCATGATGTGGGTGCCGGGAAGTATACTCGGGTCCTCTGTAAGAGTGGACAGTGCTCTTAACTGTTGAGCCATCTCTGTAACCCTCTACCTCAACTTTTTGTTCCACCCCTTCAATTGAAATTTTTACTATGATGTTTTAAACCTTCATTCCCCCAAATTGGCATCTGTTCTTGTTTCATACATGTAATATAATTTCTTATTATTTTAAAAATATTAGTGGCTTTGGTCTTTATCTTAGTTCTCACTGGGTAGTTTCCATTTCCAAGACACCTTTTCCTCTTAGCATAGGTTTCTATTTTCCACATTAGAGTTCTTCCTGCAGTTCCTGATGCTCAGTCCCTCCTGCAAGAAAACTTCCAAGTAGGATGGGACTTGTGGCCTTGGGGCTGCATGGTGTAGGCTAGTTTCCCAGAGTGCTCTACAGTTTCCCATTCATTCTCCTATTGGAAGGGTAAGGAATTGTTTGTGTGGATCCCCAGTTTCTTTATCTCCCTGAGGAGTACAGTCAGACCTCCGGATGTGTCAGTCAGCCTGTACCTAGACTCCCTCCTTCTTTCACTTTCTTCAGAGAGACCCTCTAGTCACCATGCTGTGTACAGAAGAGTAAAACATCACTGTTCTTCACACAATGTTTCCTTGATATTCTTTCAGTCCCCTTGGGCTCCACACCTGTTCCAGACATACCCAGTACAGCAAAATTTTCAAACTTCTGAGAATTCTCTGAAGTAAATCGGACTGGTTCATGGATTTCCCCATTGCAGACTTAGAGTTTGGTGGCTCTGTGTCTGCTAAGTCACTTATCTTCCAACCTTCATCTTTCCCACTTTTGAAAAATATTACTATTGTCTTCTCTCCTGTTTTTAACTATTCTTTAGAATTTGTCTCTTTTGTTTGGTTTTAGCTTGTGTGTGTGAGAGAGACACAGAGACAGAGACAGAGAGACTAAGACTCATCATATAGACCAGGCTAGCCATGAACACACCTATACAAACTTTAAACTTGCAGTCCTCCTGCCAAGTGCTGGGATTACATATGTGAGCAATATACCTGTCTTTACAGATATCATGTAGATATGTATAGGTGAGGGAGACTAGAAAGATGGCTCAGTGAGTAAAGTGCTTGATGAATAAGTATAGGAACCTGAGTTCAGATATCCATCAGTCATGTAAAATTCAGGCATTGGCAGTATACATCTGTAACTCCAACACTGGGGCAGGGTCATGGTAGAGGCAGGCAGATCTTTGGAACTCACTATGTAGTTTAGTTGAATGAGTGATCTCTAGGTCTCTAGGTTCAGTTAAAAAAAAAACCTATCTCAGAAAATTTTATAGAGGGTGATAAAGGAGAACACTTGACATGGAAACATGGAACCCTGGCCTAAGTACCTAAGTATGTGGAGAGAGAGATAGAGAGAGAGAAAGCGAGAATATAGATAATTATACACCAGCTACTTCCTAGTCTCTTGAGCTGTACTGTAGCCTGGAAGACAGAAATGACCTACTGAATGACTATAGATAATAATAGCATCTAGGTGTGGTCAAAAAGAAGTCCATAACTTTCATCCATGCCAGAGTGAAACTGAATTGGAAGCCCAGACATATTGATTATGGTATACTGTGACCTAGGATAAATGTTCTATCTTCTCTGGGTCTGTTTCCTCATCTGAAAACAAGATAGGGACAGAGAAAGGTGTCAGGCACCATCTTTTCTAAACTTCTCTACAGTCCTAAGGTGCCAGCCTCAGCCCTTGGGGGAAAGGAGGTGAGAGAAAATTGCCTCTCAAAGCAAAATTCATGCTGTGCACATTTCTTCTTCTCAGATTTAGCCCATGATGTGCCTACATGATTAGTGAAGGTAGATAAGCATCTCTCTACTTGGTTTGTGGTAAATAAAGGGTAGCCTTCACCTCCCCCAAAGAACTGCCTTATAATTGTTCTTCCTCAGAACAGCTCTCTTCATTATTTTCTTTTCCAGTTTTTCCCATGATTTTGCCTACTAAAGTTCTAAGTGGCCACCGTAAATCACTGAATCTTGTTGACTCTCCTCAGCCACTCCTAAAAACGGTAAAGTATTTGGAATAGCTTTTTGAAAGTGTAATACTCGATAATACTGGGTTAATCCCAAGAATTCTCTTAAATTCTCAAACTCAAGGAGCATATTTCTTTATAACCAGAACTTTATGTTTTAGACACTCTGAGTGTTGATGTGAACCTAGGCACTGAATTGTCTGAAATCTGGTTTGTGTCATTGTGTGCTCTAAGGTTGGTGCATACCTTTATATTTTGCAAGTAGGAAAAGCCTCTTACTTTCATTCTGCCTGATCATCAGAGGAAATACACTAGCTGTCTGCCTCACCCTGTCCTGTCTGAGTTGAACAATCAGTGCAGAAGACTTGCAGAACAGTATATGGGACTCTGTTCCTCATAGAGTTTTTGTTTGTATTGTTTGTCTTTCTGTTTTAAGACATGGTCTTACGCCTTGGCCCAGGCTGGCCTTAAACTCGCAGTCTTCTTGCACTGGCCTCTCAAATGCTGGGAATATAAGCATGTTCCCCCACATCTGGCTTCTTCATACTCTTAATGTAATGACATTCTTCAGAAGCATAAAATCTCAGGGTATGGTTCCATATTGGTCCCTATTTTTGTCATTTTCTTTGAAGTCTCCCTGATTATATCACACATGCCTATTGGATAATATTTTAACCTATCTTTAATTTTAGATAGTTTAAAACACATTTTATATTATTTTGATTTCTAAAAAAGTATTTCATTGAAAATTGGGTATAATGACACATACTTGTAATTCTAGTACCCTGGAGACAAAGGCAGGAAGACATTAAATTAGAGGATAATTTGAGCTATGTAACAAGTTCTGGGCCAGCCTGGACTACATGATGAGACCCTATTCAGGAAAATGGACAAATATTTAAGTATAACCTATAGACAGAAAGTGACATAAAAAGTGAAGAATAGAGTGTAATGAATTATCACTGAGCCAGTGTGCACTTGTTATTGGCTACCATGCCACCTCCTAATTATTTCTTCCTCCCTGTAATCCAGGGATAATTGCTGTGGCCTAAGAGTGGGGCCCAGTGGTAGATTATTTGCCTGGGTTCGATTCTCATTGTGTGGTTAGGAAGAGAACTGCTATTTCAATTCATAATAGTAGATGTTGGCTTTTGTCTGTTTTTGAACTTTACATAAATAAAACTTATATGTGATTTAACCTGCTCAGTCTGGTCTCTTGCAAATATTAACCAACATAGTGACTCACTGATCAAATGTAATAAAGGCCTACAAATGAAATAATAAATAATAATAAAAAGATTTCCTGGAAAAATGGAAACCAGCTCAGTGCTAGTGTTCAAAGATCAGACTGGTGTGTCACTTTCGGTCATCTAAAAGTTCCCATGCTCAGCCCCTTTCCTTGCTTTTTTGCTTTTGTGTGGCCAGACTCCTGAAGATGACTTCCAGTGCTCCAGAGATGACCATGGTGATATGGACTGTGAGAAACTTGTTGGGCAACTGAAAGACTGTTCAAACTTACAGGACCAAGCAGATATTCTGTACATTCTCTATGTAATAAAGTAAGTGTCTTAATCCATTTTGGTTGCTATAGCAAAATACCATCATCTGATATTACAAATAACAGAAGTATATCTCTCACAGTTCTGGAGACTGGAAGATCAAGGTGTCTGGTAACAACCCACTCCCTCATAGATAGTGCTGTCTCACTGTGTCCTCACACAGTAGCATCAGCTCTGGGACCTCTAATGTAAGGATACTTCCCTAATGGATCATGAGGGCTCTGTCCTCATGATCTAGTCATTTCCCAAAGGTTAAACTCTCTAAAATTAAAGATAGATTAAAATATTCTCCAATAGGCGCTGGCTATTTTAAGTCATGTGGGATATAATCAGAGAGACCTCAAAGAAAATGACATCCCAATACCATCACTCTGAGGTTAAGATTTTAACATAGAAATTTGTAAATGAGACAAATATTCAGGCCATAGCAATAAGCAAATGGTCTTCATATGTTAAACTTAGTTCTCCTTATTTCTTTGTCCTAGTCTCTTAGCTTCCCAGCAGTCCTAGACCATGAATACATTCACTCAAATTACCTAGAATCACCACACATGATACTTTCATCCCCTTCTCTATTTTCTGATGCTGACCTGCCAGGAGAAGGCTGAGCAAGGCCAGGATCCCACAGTTATACATGTGGGTGTTAGGCTTCAATTTCAAAAGACATGGTGTAGAGATGTTTTGTAGGATGGAACCCGCTTGGTGAGGCCCAGCGTTACTAGGAATGTCCAAGCCCATGGCAAAATGTGCAGCAACAAATGCCTCTCTCATCCTTGACATTCTGGGCTTTTTCTTTGTATTTTTCTGTCTCTTAACAGGGGTCCCAATTGGGACACCAATCTCTTTGGACAGCATGGAGTCACTGTTCACAGTCTTCTCAGCGAGCTCTATGGGAAAGCTGGCCTGAACCAGGAATGGAGTTTGATTCGCTATATCTCAGGCCTACTCAGGAAGAAAGTGGAGGTCTTGGCTGAGGTTAGAGCAAACATGCCTGCTGAACTGTCCATTGGCTCTCTCTAGCCCTAAGCTTTCTTCCTCTTCCAGTTTACCAGTTTCAGGAGCTCAAGGCAAATGTCTCTTTATCAGTAAAGAGAATCAGGAACCTAACCCTGCACTGGACAGGCTCTTCTCTCCTGCCTTCCCATTGCTACGAGAAGAGAGCAAAGAGAAGGAAATTCTCAGATTGGCTAGTTTGATTCTTAACCACAGAAAAGTAGAAAAGCTCACCAAGAAATCACAAAAAAACTGTCCTGTGACCTGCCATCCTCTAAAATAGAGTTCTTATTCCCACAGTACAGTTCTTATTATCCACAGTACAGTGATCATTAATATTTATAACCCTGAGACCCGACAAAATCCAGAACTACTTTCTGTGGCATTAAAGCTCAGTGTCCTGATAAAGTGCCAGTGGTTGTCACATGTGAAGAGTGAGGAAAATGGTAGGTTGGGAATATGACGTGCTTGGCAACTCTTGCCATTGCTCTCTGAGGCCTCATCCTTGCCTTGTCAAATAGCAGAGAGTCTAGAGATGGGCCATACCTACATGACACAAAGATCACAAGGATCCAGCCCTGTGTGAGTTACTCAGCCTGGGGTCTAGGATGAATTTCTCAGAAAGGCAATGTGAATTATTAATTTTGTAAAGGTGAATTTCTGGGGGCTGGAGAGATGGTTCAGTGGTTAAGAGCACTGGTTGCTCTTGCAGAGGATCCGGGTTCAATTACCAGCACCCACATAACGACTAACAACCATCTGTAACTCCAGCTCCACGGGATCCAATGCCCTCTTCTGACCTTTGTGGGCATTACACAACATGGGTGCACACACACACACACACACACACACACACACACGCTGGCCATACATTCATACACATAAAGTAAAAATAATAGTTTTTTTTTTTTAAAGGTGAATTTCTGACTCTTGGTACTGACCCTTGTTGATTGGCTTTGCCTTATCTCTGTTCCTCTCAACTTCCCTGTCCCCAAATATTGCAGGCCTGTGCAGACCTGCTGTCCCATCAGAAGCAGCTCACAGTGGGCCTACCACCTGAGCCCCGGGAAAAGATCATTTCTACGTAAGTCTCTTCTGGCAACTTTCGGTTTATGGAGGATCACTGGGAGAGCACCAGTGTGCTTTACTGTTCAGGAGGGGCTTTTGAAGACACTCTTCACAAGGGCACATTTAACAGAAAATTGGGAATTTTCACAGAGGGTGAGGAGGCCCTGTTTAGAGAGACCCATCATGTGTGACCTGCTGCTCTTTCCTAGGCCCCTTCCCCCAGAGGAGCTCACAAGACTCATCTACGAGGCCAGTGGGCAGGACATCAGCCTTGCTGTCCTCACACAGGTCAGGCACTGGTGCGGGAAGGGCCAGCTGGCTCACAGCCTTCCTCAAAGTGGCAGCAGACCTCTCAGGTTCCCTGAAGCCCTGTCTTCATGTGTGTCTGCACCAGGAGATCGTGGTTTACCTGGCCATGTATGTCCGGGCCCAGCCCAGCCTCTTTGTGGAGATGCTTAGACTCCGGATTGGACTGATCATCCAGGTGATGGCCACGGAGCTGGCACGTAGCCTGAACTGCTCAGGTGAGAGGCCATGGTTCACTTCTGCCCACCCCTAGTTTCAGCATCAAGGCCCTGCTTTTCAGAGAATCAGGCTGAAGCATTCCTGAACAGACTTCTAGTCTGGGCAAGCTTAGGCTCCACTGAGGTGATTGTGGTTGGGTCAGGCAGCACAATATAACAAGCCTCAGTAAGGGTAAGCAAAGCACCAACCGTGTTTACATGAGAATCTTTGCTGTAGCTGACAGCTAAGCTCCTCATGATGTCCTCATTGGAGAATGTCATCGCCCATATAATCATACCTTTACTGGGAGAAGTGCTGCCAGCAGAAATAAGAACATCATTTGTAAAACACATCCCAACACTGAGGATCAATAAATTTGAAAAATTATGTGTCTAGGAAATAAATGCATTCTATACTGACCTAAACAGCAGAATTTAGACTCCCCAAGGACCAGTGTGTTTCAGCTCCGCAGCACTAGTAACGGAATCCTGAGCAAGAAGACCTGCCACTGCATCCTTTGTCACCCCTCCCGCCCAGAGCCACCCAGCTCTACCTTTGCCCGTCACCAGTCCCATTTCTGGACCATTTATAAGTTGTTTGCTTGCAGGAGAAGAAGCTTCAGAGAGTTTGATGAACCTCAGCCCCTTTGACATGAAGAACCTTCTGCACCATATTCTGAGTGGAAAGGAGTTTGGTGTGGAAAGAAGTGGTGAGTCAGCGCTGTGGGTACTTCATGGGGAACAGCTCCAGACATGCAGATCACATCAGTGCTAGAGGTCCCTGTGTAATGAGCATGTGACTATGCACTCCAGCTTCAGTGGGATTGACTGAGGCATGGGCTCAAGATTCCTGCTGTTCCATTTCTTTTGCAGGTTGCAGTGGCATGTAGGCAAAGTGAACCACACACCTTCCTCTGAATATTTGTGGGCAGGGAAGTAGAAAGGGATAGAGATTAGGCAAAGCCAATCAAGAAGGGCCAGTACCAATAGAGTCAGAAATTCACCTTACCTTAAAAATGATAATATTTACTTTATGTGTATGGCTGTATTGCCTGCATGTGTGTAAGTACACCCATGAAGGTCAGAAGAGGATCCCCTGAAACTGGTATTACAGACAGTTGTTAACTACTATGTGGGTGCTGGTAATTGAACCCAGGTCCTCTGCAAGAGTAACTAGTGCTCTTAACCAATGAACCATCTCTCCAGACCCAGAAATTCACCTTTACAAACATAATAATCCACATTGCCTTTCTAAGAAATTCATCCTAGACCCCAGACTTAGTCACTCACACAGGGCTAGATCCTTGTGATGTTTCTGTCACCTAGGTATGGCCCTAAGGGAAGTTAATGCTGAGTGTCAGAATGAAAGGGCTGCCCTTATAAATTGCCTGAGTAGTCTGGCCTTTGGTTTGCGTAAAAGCATTTGTAACCAGGCCCCACATCACCCTCCATGGAACAGGGAGAAAATCGCTCTATAACCTCTGGAAGCGAGTTCACTTACTTCATCCCAGCATTACTCAGTTTTTAATCTGTCTTGGAAATCTGTTCACAGAGCTAAGAAATCTAATCACCCAGTCCTGGTGTGATTCTTGTTCTCAAATGTTCCCTAATTATAATTGAAGCAATTATCATTTCTCCTCCTCATAAAAATACTAAATGATTTGCAGACACATTGGTGAATTTATTTCATCAAGCCAAAGAAACACACTTTGGGCTATCATTCTTTTTATTTAATAAGAAGGACATTGGGTACTTTGTATTTTTCCTGGGTGTGCCAGCCCTAGAGAAAGCTGCATTGTGCAATCAACTGTCTTATTAGTGGCTTCTCTCCTCTGAGGGAGGAGTGCTCAAGATCCCTTCCCAAAGGTAATTTACAGTTATTTCAAGTATACAGTGTTTGAAATGTAACTGGAAAAGATAAATATTTAATGTGCTCTGCTCATCATAATAGTGTACATGGTTTGACAGATAATTGTAATTAGATGTAAAGCACTGTAGATACTTACAAAACCAAGAACTGAGTAATGTCATTTGAAAGTCAGAAACATGTCTAATTATGAGTAAGGACAGAAGACATGCTATCTTTTTCAAATATATCATTTCTTTATTGTCTTTTGTAATGTTTCAGGTTTATTTATGTATTGTATGTGTATGAGTGTTATGCCTGCATGTGTATAAATGCACCTTTGTCATGCAGTGCTAATGGAAGACAGAAGAGGGTGTCAGGTCCCCTGGAACTGGACTTATGATCAGTTGTTAGCCACCAAGTGGGTTTGAAACCTGGTCTTCTGCAAGAACAGTCAGTATTCTTAAATGCTAAGCTATCTCTCCCGCCCATAATGGTTCAGTTTCTATAATGTATGAAGCTAGTAGTAGTCTTAGAATTCTGACTAAATTCTGAGATAACTCTTTACAACAAATACTTTTCCCCAAACAGATCCTCCTGGAACTTCCCAGATCCCTTTTTGGCTTCTCTTTTCCATTTCTCTGGTGCCCCCTTGGCTCATCATTGAGTCTCTTTGACAACTTTCTCTGTCCTCACTGTCCTCCACCATCCTGGTTTTAGGAAGCTTTTGTGAGAAGTGAGCTTGAGTTGGGGCTGCAAAATGGAGCAATAGGATGGGAGAGTGGTGTGTGCAGATACCCAAAGGTGGACCCAGGAGTGGGGTCCAAAGCAGCAAGTGGAGCACCAGTCAGAAGAGCTTCCTGTGGCACCAAAAGATTGTTTAGACTTTATCTTGAAGACAGATTCAGACCCAGAAGGATTCCAAGGGGGCAGTCATGTGATCACATTTGCCTTTTAAAATAATCCCTTATTATCATAGTCTAGAGAGCAGACACATAGGGAGCAGAGCTGGGGACAGGCATGAATCCTGGAGCTCATGCTGTGTAGTGGAAGGGGTACAATGGGGAGAGCCTCCTTGTCCCCTGGAGCCTATATCAATACCATGTGCCTGGTTCTCTCAGCACTTCCTACCTCACCCCTAAGCTCTCCAGTCAGCTCAGCCCCTTCTACCCCCTTCTTCATCCTGAAGGTCTGGGTTGAGAGTTCCTCCATGCCCTCAGTTCTGTTGGCCCTAGATGCTGCATATATATACCTGTACCCACACCCAGACAAGGCCTACAAGGCCAGACAGGACAACTCTAGCAGTTGGCCCACAACCACAGGTGCATAAGTTCCACACTCTTCAGTGAATACAAAGCAGTTTTATCATTTCTCCAGGGACAGTTGACCTTCAGAACTGTATTTAGAGCCTCACATGGAACCTACCTAGTAGTCAAGATGAATCCTTTAGAAAATTACAAATAGAACTGTATTTAGAGCCTCACATGGAACCTACCTAGTAGTCAAGATGAATCCTTTAGAAAATTACAAATAGGATTGGGCATGTTACTTGTCCTGAAAGCAAATGTCATGTAGTCATTAAACATGTGACAGAATATTTAATCTATGGAAAGACAGTCACAAAACAAGTACAGAATCAACTAAATGTATTTACAGATCAGGTATATACATGTCATATATGAGTAATAGATATACATACATACATCAATTACAATATAGATACATATATGTGATTCTGTTTTCTAAGGTACAAGCATACATCCATGTGGGAGAACCGGCAGGATAATGAGTAAAATGTAAACAGATGTTACTTCTGGCTTCCTTAGGTGGTCTCAGTTTTCCGTAAGGAAGCTGTATTTTGGATAAGTTTAATAATATTATTCAAAAGCTTTTCATTCAGCCAAAGGTTTTCAGCCACTCTGTTCTGTGCATTCTGCTTAAGCTGTGCCACACTTTAACACACTCTTCAAATGCAATCTGTGAGCCTGTGCTGTAAGCCCAGTGCTGGCTGAGCAGGTAAGGCCCTCCACTCATCAAGTTTACAGCCAAGTAGGGGAGGCAAGAGAATACCTCAGTAAGCATACCATGTTACTTCTCTCAGGACAGCACAGTAGAGTCACTAAAAATCCACTTGTGTTTCCCCTCCAGTGCGCCCTATTCATTCCTCCACATCCAGCCCCGCCATTTCCATCCATGAGGTGGATCATACTGGAGCCACAAAAACTGAGAGGAGTGGCATCACCAGACTGAGGAGTGAGATGAAACAGGTAAGAATATCTTGGCATGGCAGCCAGGAGAAAGGCAGGAGTGGTTCTTCTGCCTCACCTCACCTCAGAGAGCCATAAAAAATCCAGGGTGTGAAGCTTTGGTCCACTCTGAGAAGATGTGAGGTCTCTTCTTCCTTGGGACCTGAATACAACCCTAAATCCTACCCCAGAGCCATTCACACACACCTATGCCTGACCTTTATTGGTGTTACATGTATATCCTGTAATACACCCTTGTCCATGTTTGTTTCTGTGTCATTTAAAAAGTAGACTCTTGGGGCTGGCAAGATGTCTTAGTGGTTAAGAGCACTTCTGCTCTTCCAGAGGATGCAAGTTTGGTTCCCAGCACCCTTGTAGAGTGGCTGCTCACAACTGTCTATAACTCTAGTTCCAGGGAACTTTCTTTTGGCCTCTGTGAACACCAGGCACACGCATGGTGTGCTTACATGCATGCAGACGAAACACGAAACACTCATAGACATAAATCCTTTTTAAAAAAACTTTGAGTCATTTAAAAAGAGGCAACCATTTCTCCATCAAATGTATCTTTCAACTGAAATAGCAAGAAGATGTAAAAATAGACTGTAATAATCATGATACCTGTACCTTCCACAGGCATCACTTTTCTTCACAGTAGAAATGTTTTTGAACTGACCCTCACAGAACTAGAACTTAACACCTTTTCAGTCCTGATGTGCCAGGTACTGTGTTAAAACATGACCACGACTTACACCAAAAAAACCAACCAAACAAACAAACAAACAAAAAAAAAACAACAAAAACTAAACAGGTCTAATGCTGCTCACACTGCCTCACAAAAGGAGTTGTGAGGCATTAATGGCCATGCCCTGAGACCGGACCAGCATGCCCTGGATTATAGGAGGTTGATGGGAGAAGGAGGGCATTCTTAACTCAAAGCAGGTTTTCACTTCCTGATGTTTTTCACTTTCAGATGACTAGGAGAGCTAGTGCTGATGAACAGGTGAAACACCTTGCTTGCTTTGTCCTCTGTGTTAGCTGCTTGCTCATTTAGCTTGAATGTAAAAAGCCAGGCTGCAAATCAAGTGTGGATGTGGACACGTGGAGGAGTGGTTCTGCCTGGCATGTGAACTCAGGCAGGCCAGCCCCAGAGACAGAAAACAGAAGAGAGGAGAAATTGCCTTGCCCTGTGCCTTAAAAACAAAACCTGTTTGTCAAACTCAGGCTTTGTAGAATATTTTGTGCAAGAAATAGTCCAGGCTCTGCTTCCGTGAGCTAAGCAGGGAGAATGTGCTCAGTGATCTCATCAGCAGAAAAAACAGGGCAGTTCCAGCAGTTCCTGTCCTCAGCTCACCCGGGGGGATTTAACCTTGGAAAGAAAAATGTGTCAGGAACACTGTTCATGTACATCACCCTGTAATAAGGGAATTTAACCCTGGAAGGAAAAAAAAACTGTAAAGACTTCCTGTACATCACCCTGTGACATACTTCAACTTCTTTCCTCTAGAAAAAAATGGACATGTTCTTTCTTGATTTTTTTTCTTCTCATCGGTGTATTTATTTTTGAGATGGAGGTCTCCATGGCACCCAGACTAGCCCCAAACTCCTGGACTCAAGGGATCCTCATCCTTCAGCTTCCTAAGTAGCCCGAGCTACAGATGCACACTACCATGCCTGACTTTGGATTCATATTTCTAATGATTTGATGTCTCTGATCAGGAGAGAGTAAATGTATGATGGCATATAATGCAGATTGTATATGTATATGTATATGATGGACGTACATGGTCCTCATTTATGCTCCTAAAGAAGTGACTTTTCAAGCATCTTCCTTTGTCAGCCACTCGGTGGCACCATCCCTCTGGTTACCCACAGCTCAAAGGCCTGATTGTGGGTTAATATGAATGGTTCCTTCTTCTATTCAATGCTGTCCTTGCATGTGACAGGGATGAAATGATCACCTTCCTTCCCTGTTATTTTTATATTCAATCAGCCAATACCAGTTTTTTTTTTATTTGGCTACTTGTGTCAGGCTATTCTCTGGTCAGAATTTAACAGGTGCAATGGCATTGTAAGTTTCTAGTCTTTTCTGCAAGTTTACCATGTATACTGCTCAATTCCATGCAAATTAAAGGTACCATCTAGATTCTTAGATGAAGAAATAGTTGTGTATCCAAAGGTCATCAACCTGATCCCATCTATATATCTAATAATATAATCAATGGGATACCTGTTGGGTGCCATGTTGTTAGTGGAAGTTAGAGATGTTTTGATCGCTGTGAATGTTTACAGTGCAACATAAAACATTACCATTCCATAGCTGTGACTTTGGAACATGTGTCCTAGCTTAATTCGTTTAGGCCTGCTCCACAAAGGAAAAGAACCTGGTAACATTTGCTATTTAAAGCCAAGCTGTGCCACAGGATTTCTGGCTGCAGGGGCTGGGCCGCGTGGGCGTCAGGGGCTGGGCCGCGGGGCTGCATCCGTCTGCGTGGCTGAATGAGAACCTCTCTAGACCCTCCATCTCCATGTTCCACCCGTGTACTTTTCATACTGCTCCGTGTGCCTGAGCACCGCTGCTGTCTCTTGGTGTCACTGCACGTAACTGAATTGATACCTTTTGTTTTATAGTTCTTTCCTGGGAACCAGGCCGTGTCCAGCAGTGTACATCCCTTCAAGTCTATGGTAATGGGCGTCAGCATGGTATCCCTCTGTCTCCTCCTGTGTTTATATTGTTGGAGTCCTCGTGTGGCCTCACCCATGCTCCCACCTCATTTCTAGCCCCTCTCTTTCTTTGTTCTCTCTCTCTCTCTCTCTCTCTCTCTCTCTCTCTCTCTCTCTCTCTCTCTCTCTCGTGTGTGTGTGTATGTATGTGTATGTGTATACAGTTCTGGGCATGGAACCCCAGGCCTCATATCTCCTAGGCAAATACACTAGCACTGAGCTTCACCACACCCCTCACTCCTGATTTCTGTTTGAACAAGGGTTAACAATTTTCAGTTGATACTGAAGGTATCCTCCAACTATAAGTTTGAGAAAATTCTAGAAAAGATTAAAACTTTCTTCAACTGAGCTTTATTTGCCATCTCAAACTCTCAGTTTTCTCTTTGGGTTCCTCGGTACAGTGGATGAGGAGTGCTTTCCTCATCAATTCCCAGAAGTTTCTGGGAACTTCAAAACACCAGTTCCATGCCTTTCTGTTATTTATTTGCTTGTTTATTGGTTTAATTATTGGGAAGCGCTGCCCCATGGGCTGGCCACCACTTTGCACTATCCTACCCCAGTTGAGACTGAGGCCCTACCTCAAGTGGAGGCCTAGGAAATGTTCTAATTGCAGAGAAGAGTCTGAATCTGCCATCCTAAACCAGAAGGAGAAAATCAGCTGAGTCATTGATGAGTGCGGCTGTAATTACTTTTATTTGTACCTAATTGTTACTTTATTTAAATAGCAGTAATAAGCCCAGTGGAATAACCCAGCCTAACTGCCTTTCAAAATAAGATCTTAAGTCAGAATGACTACAGAGAGAAGAATCTCACCAACCGCCCTGCTAGTGTGCTTAATATTTGGATTTTATCTTTAAACCTTTAAATTTGATGTTGCACATTGAGAAATGAAAATGCCAAATAGTCCAGAACAAAGACCTACATAAAGATGTGAGCTATCTTTGCCCTGAATTGAGACACAGGCATGGAATCCATCCAGGGCAAGACAGCATGCACTGGGTGATGCTCCATCCAGTGAGCACTCCCACACCTGGGTAATCAACAGCCCTGCAGTGCTTGCCTTGTGGAGGCTGGAGGAGTCCAGCTCCAGGCAAGGAAATGGCAAGATGTCACCCTCTTACCATGTTCAGCAGGTCCCAGCCAAGGGCCACCATTGCCCTGCCTTAGGGGCCCAGGACCAACAGCAAGACAGCAAAAATGTGGATTGAAAAGTACAGTTGGAGACCTAGATCTTCAAAGACGCCAATGCTAAACAGGAATTCCTAGTTGACTTTCTGTCTTTACCTCCTGTTCCTTTCCCCCTGTATCATGTGTGGCATTCTTTGTGGTACTTGTTGCCTCCCTCCCCCTACCCCCTGCTTTCCAGGTTGTATGTCCATCCCTCTAAAAGCTCAGCTGCTCTGAGGGCATCTCTCCAAGCAGTCCTGCGGCCTGCTTCCCTCAAACAGACTTTGTACGTCAGACCAATGACCTTTGAGCAAGAGTCCCTCAGAGTGATAGCTGTCCCTATGAGCACTGAGCAGAAGCCATGAGTCTCGGGTTTCTGTGTCTTCTCTGAGTGGATGGCTGTACACAGCTTCCAGAGAGAGGAAGGTAGCGTCCCTACCCTACAGACACAACTGAGACAGCAGGTTAGTGAAGGATGGGGGCAGCCTCCGCTCAGGTGTTGCCACAGCTGCTGTTGAGCTTGGCACTGTGAGATCTTGATGGCAAAACCCACAGCTGTGCCTGTTTGGTTTCTGTTCTGTGAGCTCAGGGTCCCCTGGTGCTATATTATTTAGGGAGGAGTTAAGCTGCCAAACCAGAACATGAAAGATTAACTCCAACATAAATTGGAAGAATCAAGGAACCCTGTGCTCCTGGCTGAGTGGTATGTGGAGATTCTGACTAGATTGCTGAGTTAGCCTTCAAGATAGCAAGCTTTTCCCATGGGCACCTGCTTCTGAAGGCCATGCGATGTCTTGCAGAGGTCTAGCAACCCATCCTCCCCCACTGGCACGTCATCAACTGATTCTGGAGGACAGCACTTGGGCTGGGGGGAGCAGCAGGGCCAGTGGCTGCGCAGAAGAAGGCTGGATGGGGCCATCAACAGAGTTCCGGTGGGGTTCTACCAGAGAGTATGGAAGATACTTCAGAAGGTGAGCTGAGTGCTGGGCCATACCTCACACACTGCTACATGGGAGACACACTCATGGAAATAAGTCAGCCTTCATTTGCCTTTAGGAACGTACAGTGGCCCTGCTAGGTATCAAGTAGCAGATGGCTATAGAAGAAGCTTAACACACAGCCTTGACTTTGAGTAGCCCAGCTTACAGCAAGGTTTCTCCACCTCAGCACTGCTGGCATCGAGGGCTAGGTAACTCAACTATGGGACTGGCCTGTACACTCTAGGATGGGTAGCAGTGTCTACCTACTAGTTATTAGTAGAATCTCTCCACCCAGAAATGACACCAATGGTGGCTGCAGACATTGCCGGATGGCCCTTGCAAAGCAAATGACCAACAAAGAGGACCACTGACTAGAACTACAAGTAAGACAGACAGAGTAGCAGCTGAGATTGTATGCAACCAATTTTGATGTGTTTTCTGAACATTTAGGAACATAGAAAACTGAGAAAATATACAAAAGCCAGGGAAGGTAGGAAAGACTTGAAATCACTATGATGTAGACACCCTACAGTTTTGGCTCTGAATCTGGATAGAACCAGTTCCCATCTTAAAGCACATTCTAGCAGACGTGGTGCCCACATATTTCACTGGGCACTGAGTTAGGTTCTGGGGTACACAGTAGCACAAGATTCTAGTCTGGCCCCAGGACCCATATGCCCTGAAGGTACAGCCTCCTACCCTGGGCTGTGCCTGTATCCATGTCTGGAAGATAGAGACCCTGCCCTTTAGCCAGCTGCCCCCTGCTCCTGTGGCCATCAGATAGGGCTTCATTTTCCATCTGCCTGGGACTGTTAAGTTTATCAGAAGTGGTCCTTGGAAACTGATGGGAAGTGACTCATTCACAGACTGCACTGCACTGCACACACCTGAGTGCAGGAGGGCCTGTCTGAAACACCCACTGCCAAGGTGGGGGCAGCATTGGAAGATGAGGCCCCTTTGTTCTTTGCACCCAACAATCCATCTTCTCCCACGTTGGCTCTAGGGTGTCCATGTACCTCCCTAGGCCCGACCAGAGCGTTTCCTGCCTCCCTTATAGAGGGACAGCATGCCTCAGTTAAAAGCTTTGCGAACCAAGACCGATTTTTTTCCCCTCAGCAGTTTCTTTTTAGCTCATTTCACAGTAGGAGAGGAGAGAGAACTGCAGTAACCCAAAAAAGAGCAGACTCCAGCTCCTTTGTGAAGTCACATCTCTCTGTTCTTTATACAGCAGGTGCCTGGGGACAGTCACAGAGCTTCAGTGTCTGTGCTCTGTGGACCACGGTCTTGCTCACGGCTGCTGTCAAGCTGGGTGAGAGGGCAGATCAGGCCTTGCCCTTTGAGCCCCAAGTCCACCGTTCCTGACTTTTCAGGATTCCTTAGGCCAGGGTGAAGGCGAGAGATAGAAGGTGGCTAGCTACTAGGTTCAGCTGTTCCTAGAAACTCTCCCCACTTTTCTTTGGGCATCGCACACTTCCTTCTTACTTCTACTAGCATGATACCAAGATGCTTTTATTATGAAAAAGTAGCATTTTGTATTGCAGCCATTTGGTATTTATATATGTGTGTGTGTGCGTGTGCCCCAGCCTTTTGGATTGGTGCTTATTATAGAAATCTTGAAAATAGATGCCTGCAAAGGCGCAGGAGCATGACTTCACCAATGGGATCCATGAAAATCTCCCTTCATTATGGCACCAAAGGGCTCCACAGGCATCGGGGCTCAGTTGCCAAGTGAAATGTGGAGCCTCTCAGGAGGAGGATGCAGCAGCTCCCTAGGGCATTGTTCCTGAGCTGATCTGAAAGATGCCTGCTGGTTTCTCCAGAATTGTTCCATCAAAAACACAGCCTGTGGGCAGTGAGAACAGCGCTCTAAAAATAACTCTGACAGTCTGCTGTGTTCCAGCTCTCGTGCAGATTTCCAGGGCAGAGAAGCTGTGTATATGCATGCGTGAGTGTGTGACTGAGCACACACTTGTGATGTTCTGGAATCTGACTGGTGTCTGTGTTCTGCCTCTAGTGCCATGGTCTCTCCATCGATGGTTATGTCCTCCCATCCTCAACAACCCAAGAGGTAGGATGAGTAAAACCCACACATTAGTCTCTCCATGGTTTCACTTCATGGGCCCTGAGTCCTCATGTGCCTCTCAGGTTTGTTCCAGATAGACAGGCCATCTGTAGTTCTGATCACTTTAGCCACCTCATCCTCAAATTGTGCAAAGCTTCTTTCCCATCACATTTTCTCTCCTGTTCTCCTCAGAAACACCAAGATAAACTATAGAGGTCCTTTAAAACTCCAACCAAGCTCCATCCCATGACACTGGATGCATGCGTCCTCCAGTCCCTTCAACCGCAAGCATCTATTCCCCTGCTTCACTTGTGCTCCATGCATTTTGCTGGGAGGAGAGAGAGGGCAGGATCTCGCTCTGTAACCCAAATTGGCCTTGAACTGTGGCATTCCTGCTCTTCAGTCTCACAAGCATGAGCTACTATGCCTGCCACCTCCAAGCATTCTTTTCAAAACAGATTTTTTTTTTTCATTTAATCCTGCCCAAGGCGCTGGCCTTTCATGCCACGGAGAATTTCACTTTCTTCTTTTCAGGAGAAAGAAAAAGAAATGGTTCTTACTCCCTGGAAGCCATAGGCTAGTGGGTAGCCAAAGGTCTCTAGGATAAAACCAACTGGCTCCCAGGGGAAAGCAGCCAGCCTCCTACTCCAGAGCTTCTGCTGCAGAATCAGGGAAGTGCCCAGAAAGAAGTCAGCTTCTGAACTGAGTGCCAACAGTGCTAGAGGCAATATTGGTTATAGGGCTATGTCTGTCCCATCTCTCATGGCTGAGCACTTGCTGATCCCTTTGGTAGATGACGCCATATGAGATCAAGTTTGCTGTCCATGTGGAGTCAGTGCTGAACCGTGTGTCCCAGCCTGAGTATCGGCAACTGCTGGTAGAAGCCATCATGGTACTGACACTGCTTTCAGATACAGAGATGGACAGCATCGGGGGCATCATCCATGTGGACCAGATTGTGCAGCTGGCCAATCAACTGTTCCTTCAGGACCAGGTAGGTGTGCCTGGGCCACCCACTCATCCGACAGCCGAGGCTGGATAGCCAGTTTGGCTGGCATTTACCTCTGTTGAGGCTAGAGATGATGTCCAATAGGAAAGAATATACTAAACACTAAGAAAATGTCATCACAGATGGTGAAAAAATGTCAACCATTTGGTTAGGAAATAGCAAAGTGGCCACTTGGGAAATCTAACAACCTTTGGGGATCTGGCCTATGTTGGTGTGGGTTTTATTCCAGACACTACAATTTGCTTCAGGCATGGCCCTAGGTGAACTGCTTACACTCTACACAAACTTGAGTAGGCAAAGACACTGCCCTCTCAATCTTTACTGAGCTAGAGGTCTGTAAGAACATAGTGCCCACAGCAAAGGCAGAACATCACCATGTGTTCTGTCACTGCTATCGCCCGTGTAGCCCAGCAGACACCCTCCAACTTGCAAAGTGGTCTGCTTAGGAGAAAGTGTAGATTCCACCCTTTTATTTTTTCTGGCTACAGGTGTCAATTGGAGCCGGAGACACTCTGGAGAAAGACCAAGCCACGGGAATTTACCACTTCTTTTATGACAGTGCCCCTAGTGGGGCTTATGGGACAATGACCTACCTAACAAAAGCAGTGGCTTCTCATTTGCAGGATCTGCTGCCCAGTTCAGGCTGCCAGATGCAATAGAATCTTACCCATAAACATGATCACCTTTTGAATGTATCATTTGTCCCCTAGTTTCATTGGGAACTTTCTTCTGACCTCCGAGATCTCCTGTGCTGTCACAAAAGCATGTCCCATCTGAATTCTCGGGGAGGAGATGACAGTGCTCAATCTCAAAGCAATGTGTGTTTAAGCCACAGATAAAGCTGATGAATCCTCGGCTCCCCTGCGGAGCACCCTTTTCTAGCTTCTGAGGATCATTTTCTAGGTTCATTTCACTGGAACATTTGTCACAGCATCTGGTCTCATGGACTCTGAGAAGGAATTGGAAATTGGTCTCTTTTGAGTGCAGAGTGAACCGAGAAGCCAGCTTAAATTGGCTCTCACCAAGAGTTACAGAAATAGGTTCGATGAGCCAGTGACACATCTTGAAGGCGGAAAGATCCTTCCAGTAGCAATAGCTAGACAAGCAGATCTTGACAGGGGAGAATCATAACAGGATACAGTCTGTCTGGGAACCAAACTGTTTACCAAACAGAAAAATTCTATATTTCTGAAAATTTGGATTGTTTTATGCTTGCTTGCTTTCCTAACCTCTCTCTCTCGGTACTGCTACCTTCATGTAACATAATTCTCCATCACCCAGATGAACTAAATTACTTCTTCTTAACTTTGGCTCATGATCATCAAGAATCTTATCCTGGCTGCCCATGAATTAAGGGTGTCTCCTTCAGCCTTAGGAAAATCCCGTATCTTCCATGATCCAGAAAAAAAAAAAAATGAAATGTGAGCATATGATTTTTCTGATAGCTCCACAAACTGTGCTTCAGTATTGGAACAGGTAGGGAGTCCCTGGGAAAGGCCTATCTCCTCTAATCCTTCTGTGAGCACTATCACATGATGAGCATGAGTCAGCAGATGCCGTGGAAATTAGTAGTGTGTTCCTGCAGAAACAATGCTCCGTTCTTAAAAATAGAACCTTGCTAAGAACTTGAAGGGTTTCACGGTTCACAGAAGCACTCCTGGGTAGACATGACTGGGGACACTGATTACAGAGAAGGATAGGTCCTTACAGGGTCTGGCAAATCTTTCGCCAGTGTCCTGGTGAATGGAGCTTCTTTCCAAGCATCATCTTCCCCATTTTGGGGCAGGGTTAAACAGCTGGAAGAATAGTTTCCGTAAATAATCAGCCGTGGAAGACAGTCACCTACTGACCAAGTGCTCTACTCCATCTGGTTGTAATGGATTAGATTCACATTAATTTTTCACCTGAAATGAAAATGAGGCTGTTGGATTCAATTTTCAAAGTTCATGTAGAGGCAAAGAGGATGGTGCCTGGAGGTGCCCAGGAGTGGACCAACATTTATTTTCAAAGCAGAGGATGCATTCCTTGTCACCTCCATGCAAACCAGAACCTTTGGGGCTGTTGCTGGGAGAGGCTGCAGAGGTGAACAGGTTTGGCATGCTTGTCCATCCACTCCTGCTGTAGATTCCATATCTACCAATCAGTACACTTCTTGTTGAGACACAGAATAGTTATATTTTTTAAAAAACCTCTGAGAAGCTTAAGGCCCTGGGTTTCATCCCCAGCACCACAGCCTCCCGGTACCCATATCTTTCTATTCTTGCCACAATGGATTTGTGCATTCTTTGCACTTGGCAGCAGATCCAGAGACTGAGTATTGTGGGTGTGGGCCTGCAACAGCAGTCCAGAGACACATCCACAGCCCATTTGGCGCTGTGCCTTCCTGTTCACTCCCTGCCCATCCAGAAAGGAGGGGGTCCTGACAGGGAACCATAATGACAGTTCAGAACAACTGGCCAGCCCATTTGCTTCCATTTGCCTGAGGCTCCATGAGTCACAGTCTCCCAGGTTTCCTAGTACTTTCCATAGGCTTTTTTCCCTTCTGACTTTAAGATATTATCAACATAAACCAGGGTCAGAGTTGGGCTGGGGTAAATCATTTCAAACACAGTGAGAAAAGTACAAGGCATGAAAGTGCCCAGATCTGCACAGAAGTTCCAAAAGAACTAGAGCCCTCCAAACTGAGTGCAAACTCAGTGCTAACCCAGAGCACTCCCAGCCTGCCAGTCCATGACTGTGACGTGCAAAGCCACAGCTGCTCACCTAGATGAGACTCAGGCCACGGAGCTGAGCTGCAGTGAGCAGTTTGCCCCAGCCTCTCCGCCTCTCTTTGAAATCTCTTTCAAATGAAGTCCTGAAATAAGACTGCATTTCCACAGGCACCAAGCTGTCAGCTTCAAAGGAAAGCAGGCTTCCAAGGCTGACCCCTTTATTGAGCAACTGAGCCCATGCTTAGGAGAGGAGCAGATGTTTGAGGGGATGGTGACAGTCCCATCCTGACACACCATCCTTGCCTTGGGGCCTCTGTGGCCTCAGTTTTGGACAGCTGTTCTCCAGCTCCCAGGGACATGAGAGGGAGGCTTTTTCCGATCTCCCCTCTCATAGCTGAAAAGCCAAGTTTTACCACTGCAGGGGACTGCAGTGTTGTGTCCCAAAGGATACATCAGTGAATTCAGGAATTCCTATTTATTTTGGCATCTTTGGCTGAAAAGCATCAGGCTACTGCATGGTCTGCTCTCCCTGGATTTTACCCAAGTTGAGCTCACCATCCTGGCACTGATAACCGGACTTGATCTCAGCCAAGTGAGTTGACCTTGGTGTGCCTCATTTTGCCCATCTTCAAAATAAGAGTATGAGGCCTCCAAACTGGTACAGGGCCAAGCAGGTCTGAACTCACCTTCCTTTGACAGTCAGGTAACAAGATGTGTTTTATGGCAACCCTGGATCAGTCAAAAGTGAGAGAAGGCTATGTTATGCTCAGTGGCTCATGGAGTGGAAACCTGCCAGGTTAGTCCAAGGGTCTGTCTTCTCAGGCATAGTGGTGGGAAAGAGAGCTTGTCAGGCCTCAGCTGCCTGGACAGGAAAAATGCAAATTTTCCATGTGTGAAAAAAGAGAGAGGGAAAGGGAGGGATTGAGGGAGAGAGGCAAGGAGAGAGAGAGAGAGAGAGAGAGACAGACAGACAGACACTGAGAGACTAAGGCAAGACTCCAATCGGGAGACAAGAGAAACACTGTCAGTTGATTGATGCCATTTATTTCTGGACGAGATGACAGGAGGCTTGGCCTCCCTTCATGTACATTACAGTGGAGTCATCTCTCAGTTCTGTTGACTTGTGCATATGTCTGCAAAGTTGCTTTTGTCTTTTCCACTTCCTTGTTGTCAAAGGGGACAAAGTCTCCAATCTCTCTGTATCATTATCTTTCAAGGTGACTTTTAAGCTTTTGAAGTCCCTGCCATCTGTTCTGTGTAGCTCTGTACTTTGTAGGATGGAAGAGCATCATGTTCCCAGAATGCCTTCTGTTCTCCCGGACATGACCACTGATAGCTCTGCCTGTGAAGAAAAAAGCAGCAGTACACGAGAACCCAGTCTCCCTGTCTCCGTCAGGAAGTCACTTAGGAAGAGCTATGACATTGAGTTGCTGAGCGTTCTCTGAGGAATGAGACCAGATCTAAGACTGGACCCTAATGATGTGTGCCTGATTGATGGTTTGGGAGAGGGAACAATTCCATCAGAAAACTATCTTTTTCAAAAGAGAACATAATTACAATTTGGGCAAACATGCCATCTTAGAAGGTCTAGAATAACTAGTACCGATGAACTCTGAAGTCATGTGACTTTCCCTTGCCTTACTGCAATATGTAAATGATTCAGAAAATGAATAAGTATGCAGGCATTTATTGCTTGCCTACTATGATCAGGTGTTGCTAACTAAGCACACAGACACTTGGGCATGGGCATGTACAGTGGCAGATGGAAAGAACAGCCCATTCACTTCTGAAGCCCTCTGAGGAAGGACCCTGACTAGGCTGCTGAAGTGAGAGTTCTTCACGCTGATCTGTGAACACTGACATCTCAGTTCTAAATCTGGGTGGCTGTGACCTGTTTCTCACCAGGTGGTTACTACAGTCTCAGCTAGTGCAGCTGAGGTGCCAGGCTTTCAAGGGGCGTGACGTGTTGACCAAGCTGCACCTGCATTGGACTCAGATAATTGTGCTTCCATATCTCCATTTTTAAGGTTCTGTGTGTGTGTGTGTGTGTGTGTGTGTGTGTGTGTAATGCGCATGTGTTCATGCACAGAGGCTAGAGGAGGATACACTGGATATTCTACTCTTCTCACTTTCCACTTTATTCCTTTGAAATGGGGTCTCTCACTTAATCTGGAGCTCGGTGACAGCCAGCAAGCCTCCTGCCTCTACCACACACATCCCCATCCACCCACCCATGCACATAGCAGTAGAGTAACAGGCATGTGTGTAGCCACACCCAATCTTTTACATGGGTGCTGCTGAGCCCTAACCCCACATCTTCCTTTTTGAAGGATGCTCCCAGCTGCAAACCCAGGATGGACTTGCCAGGGAGAAATCCCAGCAATTGGCTTTAGTCTCTTGTGGCATTTACCAAATGCCCTAGTTCTTATTTGCATATAACAGAAACCAACCCTAGCTGGATAAATAATAATATATATTTCTAAAGGAAGGTTGGATAAGCTACATTTAGCCAGAACCAAACTCCTGATTGCTCCCAGGCTCACAGATGCCTTTTGATGCTGGATATCACCACCATGGCCAGCACCTCTGTCCTTTTGGAAACTGAATGTACGGATCACCACCTGTCAGCAGAATGAATTGCAAACAGCCAGTAAGTGCCAGTGCAAGGCTTTGGGCAGGAGCACAACAGCTGAGGAGGAAGCAGTTGGCTGTCTTCTGCAGTGGAGGTGGGCTCAGCTTCATAGTGTGGGAACAAGGGGTTCAGAGGCCACCTAAAACAACTGCCATTCCTGACAGAAGTCTTGGTTTTCACTCCTCTGTCCAGAAAAGAAGAACCCATGTCCTCAGCCCTCAGGTGTCTCATCAGGACAACCAGCCATAGAGGTGTATTTGTCCTCTGGGAATGCTATGTAGTAGGAGTAAGGGGGACACACAGGAATGTTGCCTCTGGACTCCAGGCAGGTCAGTTGTGTGTATGTTCTCTTTGGAAATGCAGCAGTTGAGCCACAGTGGCCAAATCACTGTTGTCCGGGAACAGCTCCCCACACCACCACACAGCCCTTGGCATCCAATGGGCTGTCCTAAACCAACCCAGCAAGGCCTGGGGAGTTGTCAATGGGCCACGCATTCTTCATGACCACAAACCCAGCCTATTAGACTTATCTGGACCCTGATTGACAGCCCATCTGGAACAAGATGCAAATGATTGTCACATCATCCCTTCTAAGCCCCTAGCCAGCTGGGGATTTAAAAATAAAGATTTGGAACACAATCATAGTATAAACCTCTCTCCTGACAGTGTGAATAATTTTCCCCAGCTGTCACCAGGGCCCTTTCCTGTGTTCTTGTGAGCATGGGAGGCCCTCTTCATTACAGGGAGGCACAGCTATGTAAAGGAGGTCCCCCCCCCAGTTCTGTCCCTGTCCTTTGAAGAGGTGGGGAGAGTTCCCCTCACTAATGACCTGAAAAGCACCCATGTGGGCAGGCGGGAAGGCTTGGAGAGGGCCCTGCACCAGGCCATGCAGCCTCTGTGCAGGAGATGAACCTACCACACCGAGTGGGTGGTATGGCCCAGAAGTTCTGGGCTCGCTGCTCTTGTGGCCTGCATCTCATCCTCAAATTTTCTTTCCCAGAGCCTGGGGCTGACTGAAGACTTGCACTGCTGAATGACCTTCCAGAAAGGGTGGGGGTCACAGACTGTCAGCTTAATGCTAGCAGTACACATATATGGCTGGTGTCAGGACGGGGTTCAGAAACTCCATGTCTAACGGAGGAAAGAGACAAGCTAGTTACCAGTGTGTTGGGGGGGGGGGGGGTGTCAGATGAGAGCCCAGAGGGTGAAAATAATCACCTGAGCACTCCACCAATACAGGCTTGTCAGCACAAATGATGCTGGAACTATAGGTTGTGGGGTCTCTGAGAAGCAGAAGAAACATAAACAGAAGCTGCATGGCAGCCTGGAAACCGCCAGCTTTGGCCAAGGAGATGCATGTGTTTCCTGGAGTCGACCTATAGCATTGCCCACATCCTCTATCACTCAATGCCAGTCACTCTACTCCGTGATACAGTAGGGGCAGCCATGTTTGCTAAGCAACGCAAGAGGGCAAGAGAACCACTGGCACTGCCAGGAAGGGTTCACTTGGGAGCTGGGTTCCCGGCAAAGCCTCTCCCATGTGATGCCCTGAAGAACAAAGATCAGTAAAGCACCTGCAGCAAGCTGGGGACCCTGGAACAAGAAACTGTAAATGTAATCCATCAAAGCACATGCTCCACAGGATAGGATAAAAGGGCAAGGTCAGGCCGTCTTTGTCTCTTGTAGCTTAGCCAAGAGGGTGAGGAGCCGATCCCGACTCCTCCCCGCCACACCAGGCAATGCGCTGTGAGTGATTCAGTGTGCAGTGTGTTGGGGTGACACAAAGTAGAGAAGGGGGCAGGACAGGGGTTGTGGTATGGGAGGGCTGCAGAGGATCTCTGTTAAGGCAAGACTTGATCAGATCTAAAAGAAGTGAATGCCTGAGCCAGACAATGTGTGGGAGAAAAGGTTGCTGGTTAGAGTGAACAGCCAGTGCAGAGGAGACAGGAGGACACCTGACATGTTCAAGGAAGCCCAGGGGTGAGGGACATCCACTTTTGATTTTGTGCCAAGTCACTGGGAAGTTTTGAGCAGAGGAATGACATGACTATGATACTCCCTTCAAGAGATATGTTTTAAAGGGAATCAGTGTAATGGGGCAAGCTGGAGGGATTGTGAGAAGGAAAGGAAAGAAGCAAGTGCCTGAAGACTGAGAAGCTCACAGAGTCCAGGAGCAGCTCTTGCTTAGCTGCTGTGTGGAGGAAGAATCTGGCAGTGGAAATGGTGGTGGGAAGGATTGTTGAGGATTGTTGAGAGAGGATCCCTTCTATATGTTTCAACCATCTTTCCACTCAGGCCTAAAAGCCCGTGTGCTCTCTGGAATTTTTTCAAACAAGTACCCATAAATGTATACACATGCATGCTTACATAGAGATACAGACATACATGGCCACATAATGCAGACACATAGCCCCATACCTATGCCTGTGCCCCTCAAGTGAGGCTGCAGTTGCTGTGCAGTCGAGGCAGTGAAGGAAACAGTGGCTGGAAACCCACTTCAGGCTGGGCTTCTGCTCTCACAATGCCCTTTCCAAGGTTTTCCTGCCACACACCTAATGGACATTATACCTCTAATGTCCCCTAAGCATCTGTGTGACCTTCAAGTCAGAACCTTAGAAGACACAAGTTACAAGCTCTGCAGCTGAGGTCTTCGAAGGTTCTAAAGGCTTTACATTCTGCAAGTTGCTCAAAGGCTGTTTCCTCTGCACTTTAAATAGATGTGCTGGGCTGAGTTATACATTTGACACATTTCTTTTTCTAAACTTAAAAAAAGCACAATCAAAAAGAAGAGAGAGCAAGAGAGGAATGTAGTGAGTCATGCACCGGAAGAAGGGAGGCACTTCCTGAGGGGAAGTGGTCATAGGGAACATTCCAGAAAGTTGGCCACAATCATGAACCTTAAAGGGGTAGAAGAAGTGGAATACTCTATAACAAGAGGATTAGTTCTGAGGAGACCTTGGAAGAAGTGACCCCATCCTGTGGGGTCTTTGCTTGGCATTCCTCAAGGTGTTTCAGAAGAGAGGAGGGTAGAGCTAAAGTGCATGTCTGTAAGTAGCACATGGCTCCAATACTGGGAGTATATTCACGCTGCCAGTGAAATATGTTCACTTAGACCAGACAGACCGAGCTTTTACATATTGGGAAACTGAGGCTCCAGAGGACATGTGAATGTCATACATTGACACACATTAATGGAAATTCAAGTTCATTTAAAAGAAAATCTCATTTCCTTATTCTAGGTTTACCTGAATATAACAAAGAACATGCATTTATTTCCCTTATAAAGTCACCTTAGAATAAACACTTTTTGTCTGATTTATGCAAGGATTGGATGGTCCATATAGAAAAAAATAGGGAAGGGACTTCTCAGTATACAGAATAAAAAAGCTAAATTCAGGACTGGAGAAGTAGCCCAGTGGTAGATTACTTGACTAGCATCTACAAGACTCTGCGTTCCATCCTAGTACACACACACACACACACACACACACACGATCAAGCCTGGAATTTTGCAGTCAATTTACAAATTTGCAGCCCATAGTGCACAGTACCCTGACATGGCTCATGACCCCAACATGCCTGACAAGGTCTTTACTGACCTCCAAACTGCCCAGAGAGTACACTCAGGGAGACCTGGCTTAATGCCTAGAAGTCCCCAGCTCCACTGAGTTCATTTCTCTAATTCCTCCAGCTATTAAGTCATGGCACAAGAGCCCATTAGGCCTCTCTCAAAGGGCCTCCTTGAAGGACAGAAGAAAGGTAGCTAGTGTTTTGGAAATAGCCAAAGTTCTTAGCCAGGGTCTCTGATATAATGTAGATATAGCTTCCCTGGATATCTTGACCAGATGGTGAGCCTTTAGCACATCTAGGAGGGAGACAGTTTTAGTTTCTAACATTGCTTCTGGCTTCAACTACCTCCTAAGCCCCCTGGCCCTGACTCCCCCAGATGTTCTGCTCACATACAGGACTAAATTTCAGCCCTGGCAATGCTTAGAGCCCCCTTTGTTTAAACATAGTCTCTTGGTGCCTCAGTTTCCTCCTCTCTGAAATAGCATGGTGATTATGCAGTCCATCTTCATTGGTGGTTTCAGAGATCAGCAAAATAATTAATGCATGCAATAATGATAAATACATAATGATTTTAAATTCTGTACATGAATTTCTGGCCTATGGTGGAGGCTCAGAAAGCATTGGCAGCTGTGACTCTCCACCTCCACGGTGGCACCTACCTGAATCTGACAGCCCTTGAACATTCTGAGAGATAAGCCAGGGTATTTCTGAAAATGGGCTTTGGATCAAGACAGGTGACTTTTGCACTACAAAGCTTTAGATGGTAAGTCACTCCCTAAGTCTGTTTGTTACCTCATTGTGCGAGTGGGATAATGGTCCTCATCACGGAAAGTTTTGGTAGGCCTAGTGGGAAGAAATAGAATGTTGCACTATGGGGACCCCAAGCTGGCCTGCCTCATGGGGGGTCAATTAAATCATCTACTGTGAACATCTATAGAGGCCAGGGCCATGTCCTCTGCTACACTCTAAGCAGGGCTCTCTCATACAGCCAGGACAGGGCCTGACATTGGGGAAGAGAAGCAGATCCTGAGCCCTGCCTATATGTCTAACCCCAATATGCTTTCTTCCTCTTGGCACTTGCCACCCAAGGGCTTGCTATTATAAAGGAAGCCTCTAGCCTCCTGCCCTTCTTGGGAGAAATACAAAAATATTGCTGCCCTTAAAAGAGAGAACAAGGATGAGGGGATGGCTCAGTGGGTAAAGTCCTTGCCTATCAAGCATGAGAGCCTGAGTTCCAAAATCCCCAGGACCTATGTAAAACTAGATCTAGTAGTGCATCTGTAATCTCTGTCCTCCTACAGTGAGATGAAAAGCAGAGACAGAGGAATCACTAGTAACCTGCCAGCCAGCTAGCCTGGCTTACAACAAGAGAAACCATCTCAAGCAAGGACTGACACTCAAAGTTGTGCTCTGACCTCCACATACACACTGTGGTACAGGCACCAATACTCACACATGGAAACAAACCTATACATATACATCATACACACAGAGAAGGAGAAAGAGAAGAAAGGGAACCTAAGATTTGCTGGGGAGAAGGCTGAGGAAGTGGACATTGCCCTTCTGTCTGGGTCACTGGGCACCCTCAGGACATGAAGGGTGGCCTAGTCTTACCTACCAGGACTATCAGCAGCCATGAAGGAATGGAGTTATTAGTATGCAGCAAACAGCAGTGATTTTCCTAACCCTTCTTTCCCCATACCACAGTCTTGAACTGGAAGAGCTGCCTGGCACTAACAGCACTTTAGAGCACTGGCTTCAGACCAAGCCCTGCATGCCACTGCCTCCCGCTCCACGGTAAGTGAGTTAGTGATAATACCTGTGTTTCTTATGATTGTTGCAAAAGACAAACATAGACTTGGAGCATAATAAATACTAAATAAATGTTTAAATTGTAAAAAAGTAGATAGAAGGAGAGATCCTGGAACGTAATATTCAATGAATTCCTCTTAGAAGCAGCCCTGAATGCTTTCTCTCCCCTCTGTGCATGCCAGCCAGCTCCTGCTGCCCCTGAAACACTCTAGTAGCTGGAGCACACGGTGAAGAGGCAAGAGGTCCACTCCACATTTGTAAAACGATCTCCTTCCCATGCAAGAACCCTGGGTCTTCCCACTGCAGTGGCAAAGCTCCTATAAGGTGGATGGGATATAGCTTGTGTGTGTGTGTGTGTGTGTGTGTGTGTGTGTGTGTGTTTTCTGTCCAGTGCTACCAGGTCCAAGTATGAACCACGCCCGTGCTCATCGGGCTGTCTTGGGGTTCCCTCCACCCTCGCTTGAGGGAGCTTAGACTAAACCATTTCTTTCTCTCAATTGATTGCTCCAAACACCCACACTGAGTGCTTGTGAATCTCAACTCTACATGGAGGGGAAGCCCCAGCAGCAATGATCACCCCACAAGCATGGGTTGTAGTGCCTTTGGGGGGCTCCTTCCACTGTGTGATGTGACCAGTGGCACCTGCCAAAAACCATTTCCACACCTGCCAAAAACCATTTCCAGTGTCCTCTCTCCCTTGGAGGCATTTCAACTGGCGCCACTGGGGGGCGAGGGCCGGGTGCCTGGGGGGCTCACCGAGGCAGCGGCAGAGCTAGGCTATAATTAAACCAGACTGTGAACATATTGTTCACGGAAACCTTAGCAGAACATGAGTCACGTTGGTGAAGTGAATCACACAGCCTCAGAGTTTCCATTTATATTTGCTGTACTGGGGACAAAATCCCTCAGTGAACCTCAGTGAAGGATTTCTGTCCCGTATTTGTTCCCTCTCCAGGACAAATCCTTAAGGGTGGACACTGCTAAGGGCTCACCTGGATAGCCAGGAAGGAGGCCGAGATGGGGGCTTAGCAGGCGCCAAGCTGATCGTTTCACCAGTATCGTGAATTCCTCTCCTGGTGTGGATGCAACCCTGGGCTTGCCAGGGGCAGAGGGAATAAAAGTAGGGGAAAATGGCCCCTGGACAGGACTCCTATATAAATCCCATCCACCCAGGGCTCAGGGGCCATGGTGGAAGAGGAGGGTAGAAAGACTGTAAGAGCCAGGGGAGGTGGTGCATGAGCATATAAAGAGTATTATAGGCTCCTGGGACCTTGCTCATATCAATCTACAACAATGGTGTCAGCATGCACAAGACCCATGCAAACTCTAACTGTCAAAAACCCAGCATAGAACTGGGGAAATGGGCATCAGGCCCCAATCTTAGCTAAAGAACTATTGGAAGCTGATTACTGCTGGGTAAGGGCTGATCTTCTTCAGGGGAGCGACTGTAGATAGACTGACTAGACCCCAGTGAATGAACTTGCACTGAGGGACGTCTGTGGACACTAACTTGACTGGATAGACCTTAACATAAATGACAGAACGCATGAAATCCAGTATGTGTGTGTCGGGGGCACTATGGGAGGGTGCTGATGGGGAAGGGGGTTAATAATGATTTAGAAGTTTTATATGAAATACACAAAAATTCATTTTTTTAAAAAAAGGGGCATGGGGAAATACAGCCATCTCGACTATTCTGAAATTCTTACTTTAAAGAAAGATTTGACAAAGAGAAGAGGGTTGAGACTCTGAACTCAAACGAAGTCTCATGGACAGCTTTTGGCTAATTCAGAGACCAGGACAAGTACCAGACAGCATAGACTAGAGACCACATGTGTCTCCATTTCCTCCTCTGTCGAGTAGGAGTGGTGACAACAGTCTTTTCCTCATAAAGTGGCTGTAACAGGTTAGGGAGTATGTGTGAAGTGCTGAGGACAGTGCTCTGCTCATAGGACATGCTGAGGACAGGGTCATGCTAGTTTTCATCAAGGACATCACCACTACTAGCCCTTCAGTGACATCACTGAACACCAAGGGAGCTCTCCGGGCAACCACAGTCAGGAGACTGGGCAGAGGGGCATTCCCAGCTGCTAGGGCCTCCCCAGCACCCCATCTAGTCACTTTTGTTGCAAGCAGGGAAACATGAATTTCATCATACACTAGCAGCAAACCTGCCCAGAGCTCCTTCATTCATTCCCAGGGGTGGCTTACAGTGGGAATGACTTTTATAAATATGGACATACTCTGGATAAATACTTAACCAAATACTCTGGCTTTTACTTAATCTTATAACCAAAAAGCTAATCTTTTTTTTTCTTTAATGTGTATGAATGTATTGCCTGCCTGCACGTTTGTAAGTGCATCCATATCATGCAATACCTGTAGAGGACAGAAGAGGGCATTGGATCTCCTGGAGCTGAAGTTATAGGCAGTTGTTAGCTGCCCTGTGGGTGCTGGGATTCCAACCCAGGTTTTCTACAAGAGCAGCCAATGCTCTTAACCACTGAGCCATCTCTTCAGTCCCTCAAAAAATTAACCGTATTTTAGCTTGTTTGTGATGTAAACAAGCTTACTAGGCCCTGAGCTTCTCTTGTAACCTAAGCATGGTTTTAATTCCTCGTGATTCTTCCTTGCCCTGGACCTAGAATACTATATGTACGAGTATGTGTGTATGGTTTTCTGTGTGTATTGGTCTAGGTCTAGGGATCAGAAAGGCAAAAATTCTCTGATAAGGGTTTGGCATTTGCTTCCCTATTTCATGCCAGGTACACAATGTTTCAATAAAATAATGAACACGTCCTTGCTCTACAACATAGTTTTGAGAGAATTCTGAAGGAATAGGTTCTTAGAAGTTCAGGTCCAGTCTTGGCTGAAATGATGCCTAGGGTCAGGCTGTTTTTGTTAAGGTATACACATAATGTGGAGTCACACAGTAAATGCCACATCTTACCACACTGGCATTCTGGGAGAATGTAGCAGGTTTCTCCCTTGAGATTTGCAGGGTGAAGTCTATAGCAGCTGGAGATGATGAAGAATTGTCTGTCACTTTGGACAACATCAGGCTATGAACAACAGATTCCCACAGCCATGACATAGTCACCTTCATCACTCAACACATACATTCATGGCACACCAAGTTCTGACACTGTCATAGCATTTGAATCCCCACACCAATCTAATCTTAGAAGGTTACAGGGGTGGGGCTGCCACAATTTCAGATCCCCTGGGAAGTATTTAATGAAGACCTATTTAATATATTCATACCCAACATGCAAGTGAACTCAAAGAAATCCAGTTTTTCCCCCGATGAAATTTTTTATCATCCCATATTCTGTATACTTTGAAAGGTTTTATAGATCAAGCTTCAAGTGATAAGTAAATTAACTTGTTCTCTATTAATTGGAGATGAACATACTAACTAAATGAAGTTTCCATTTGGTATGGGATAAATGGTGTTTCCAAGCTGAGGAGCAGGATTCCTGCTAAGAACGAAGAAATGTGACATTTTCATTGGCCCCAAATACTCTTATTTGGAGCTCTAAGAACATTTTCTGGAAGTCTTTATGACAATACATGACAGAATTTTTTAAGATGACTGCCATTCCCAGTAGTTCAGGGATCCCAATAAGGGAACCATAGTATGTGTTGGGGGAGTTCTGATCCCAGCATAGGATATCCCAGCAAAGGATACAGCAGCTCTGGAGAGGAAGGGTGCTAGGAACAAGGCCTAGAATATGGATCTAGAGTCAATAATTCACTCCGACAATCGGGGTCTCCGTCTCTTGGTGATAGCTCCCAATGCCGTTAGTGGTCCCCAGAATGTCACCTCTTGAAATTCTGAACACAGAGTGTAAAGTTCTACTCCTACCCTGAGAAGTTCAGAATTCCATTATTAGGAAGACACATTCCTAGAAAGTTAGGAAGTCTAGGACTTTCCTAAAGGATCTCCTGAAGAACACAGACAAATGACTTACAATTCTTCTACACCAGGCCTGTGGTCCACCGGACACTGAGGACCAGCTGTTCCTACCTCACGGGCTCACTGCCTAACATGCTCACCACCTACTGTTCTCCCCATTTAAAATGCTCTTCACCTCATATGCTCACCAACCTAACATGATCGCTACTTAATATGTTCATCTATTTTGTTCAGCATCTACTATATGCACTACCTAATATCTACCTACTATCCTCACCATCTTCTGTGCGCTCCCTCTTAAATGCTTACCACCTAACATGCTAACTACTTGATATGTTCACCAGCTATGATGCTGTCCACCCTCTATGCTCTCCCACTTAATATGCTCACTACCGACTCTGGCTCACTTAACTAGTACACTCAATCCGGCCCATCTAAGACTCGCTGTTGTGCCAGAATCACTAAATGCTGAGCGAAATTTGAGCCAGGATGTCTGTTTATGTTCTGACACCCCAATATTGTAGATAGAGTACTTGGATTATAGCCAAAAGGATATTAGTTTGCTGTTCTAACTCCACAAACTTATGTTACATTGCACTTAAAATGTCATGTGAAAGACTTTTTCAAGCCAGGTATGGTGGCACATGCCTATCATTCCTACACTGAAAAGGCTGAGACAGCATGATTATGACTTCAAGTCCAGCCTGAGCTACATAATGAGCCCAAGACCAGCCTGGGCTGCATAATAGAACCTTGTCTCCAAAGAACACTTTTTAAAACCTCCATAAATTCCATTGAATTCCATTCGACAGCCATGTTTGGTGACACATGACTATAAGCCCAGCACTTGGGAGGCAGAGGCAGGAGGATTATGAATGCCAGACTAGTCTGGGATACACAGCAAGACTCCATTAATAAACAAAAGAAAACAGAAAAATCTATTTGTCTACAGCATAAATTATCAAGGAGAAAATGGAATTTAACTAAACTAGAAAAACAGATATCAACTCCTAAATAAAATCAAGTATATCATTCAATTTTTTAAATTGAATTTTCCCAATAAAAGAGACTATCAGGGTTAAAATTAAATTCCAGATATATGCTGCTCAAAGATGCATAAAATAAAATGATAACAGTTGAAAATAAAATGCAAAAAATATAAAGATGTCAATAAGAAGAAAGCAGCAAGAACGAAGTTAACAGGAGAAAGGTGAGGCTCAAAGCCTGAAATATGATCAAAAAGCACAATGAATATGACAAAAATACAGTTAAAGGTTAAATAATATTTACAGCTGAAATGGGATCTTTCTATACAACCTTGTAGAACTATATACACCTGGAGCTGAAAAGACAGCTCAGCCAGTAAAATGCAGCATGCCAGCAGCATGCAAGCACAAGGACCTGAGTTCAGATCCCCAGCACTCACTTGACATTGTATATCTGTAACCCCAGGGGAGCAGAGTCAGGTGGATCCCTCGAACTCACTGGCCAGCCAGCCTAGATGAGTGTGTGAGCTCCAGTTCAGTGAGAGACCCTGTCTCCATAAATAAGTGAAGAACAATAGAGTAAGGCGCCTGATATTGACCTCTGGCCTCTATCGGCATAAAGTTACATGTGCATGCATGCCCCCACACATGCATACATAAACACATATACATAGCATATACATACTTAATAAGCAAAGGAAGGAAGGACGGAAGGAAGAAAAGGAAGGAAGAAAAATAGATATACCTAATTTTTAAAAAGTCAGCAAGGGCATAAAATAGTTGACACATGTAATAATTTATGGGAGAAGAAAATGCAAAAGGAGTCTTGTTATGTGTACAAAAACCAAATTTACTCAAATTCAGTCTCTCCTACTCTGCTCTCACAATGTAAAATCATTCTTTTACCAAATGTGGGAGGGGCAAATTTCCTGCACCCACCAAGAAGCAATTCTTCAGCAAATACCAGTTGGATATCCTCTAATTCAATGTAATCCTGACACTATCTACCTGTAAATAGTTAGACTCCACAGCCCAAGGACTGAGTCCTACAAGATAGCACAAACCACCCGTCAGACACCAATCACAAGCCCTGCTGACCTACTAGCTATAAATCAGGGTTCCCACAGCCTCCTTGAGTTTGATTAGTTTGCTAGAGTGCCTCACATAACTCAAGGAAAAACAGTTATTGGTTGATTATAACAGATGTTACAAAGGGTACTGATAGAGAGATGCATACAGAAAGTCATACAGGAATGGGCATTGATGAGCCTCTACGAGTTTGGCTGTCAGAAAACTCTCCAGGCCCTATCCTTTTGGGTGGTTGTAGAGACTTCATTACATATGCATGACTGATTAAAGTCTTGGCCATTGGTGATTAATTTAAACCTTATCCCCTCTCTGAAGCTTGGTGGGTAAAGCTGAAACCCCTAATCTGAAACTTCATCAGGCTGCTTGCACTCAGTCAACTCATTAGCATGCAAAAGGGAAGACAGAAAGGATTTCAGGAATTGTATGCCAGGAAATGGGGTAAAAACCAAATATATTTCACAATATTACACATTCTCCAAATGAAAAGTGTACATTTTTACTATGTGACACATTGATAATCATAGATCAATGGCCACAAAGAAAATGGTATTAAACCTTTAAGGAAAAATAAAAGAGTGAAAATTTAAATATGGACTACTTTATTTTTAATATACTTCTTACTTTCAAAAAAAAAATACAAGGAAACAGAGTTTTCCAGACAGCTGATCAGTTACACATATGAACTCACAGCAATGATGACAGTATGCAAAAGTCTTGTGCAAGCTCAAACCAGACAAAATCCCAGCATAGACATGAGGAAGTGGGTAAGAAGTCCCCAACCAACCTAAGAAACTTTTAGCAATTAATGAATCCTGGGATGGGGAGAGACAGTCTTACAAGGATGGGACTCTTGGTAGGTTAACCAGGCTCCAGTGGATGGACCCCCACTGAAGAACATTTGAGAACACAAATCAGACTCTATAGGTCATTTTATAAAATAGTTTATATACACACATACACATATACATATACATATATATATGTAATAGAGTATATTAAATTGGGTGAGGGCTGTGGAGGGAAGCACAGAAAGGGGAGGAGATCTAAATATCATCAAATTATATTGTATGAAAACCAAAAAGATTCCATAAACAACCCCCTCCCAAAAGAATTTCGTACATGCGTATATTATAATTGCATAATTTCCACCCCTTCCAGTCCCCTCTCCACCTCCTCCCATGTCCCTCCCACTCCCTCTCAATTTCTTGTTCTCTTCTTTGATTATTATTGCTACATATGCATACATACATTTATAATATGCGTACATATAACGCACTGAGAGTATGGAGTACTTTAAATGCGGGAAAATAAGAAACTTGGTCCTGGAATACACTTAAAGAGGAAATGAAAAGGGAAAATACTTTCTAGAAAGGAAAAGGAGAACAAACCAAAATGGACACCACATGCTGAAAGCAAGGTTTGAAGGAAATTTATAGCCTTTAATGATGTCATTACTTTATATTGTGTCTACAAATTAAATGTCTATTACAATCTTCAGAAATTAGAAAAACTGCAAAATTATAACCCAACAGAAATCAGAATGCAATTGGTAGAGAAAAGAGCTGAAATCCCAGAGAAACCCTGCATACCTGCAATCCCAACCCTTTGGAAGTACAGGCAGGAGGATCAAGAGGTCAAGGTCATCCTCAGCTACATAGGGAGTTTGAGGCTAACAAAAGCTGGTACTAGGGACTGGCAAAATAGCTTAGTTAATAGAGTATTTGCCTAACATGCACAAGGCCTTGATTTTAATCTCCAGGATCAAATAAATAGGGTGTGGTGGCATACATCAGTAATCCCAGCATTCAGGAGGTTAGAGGCAAGAGGCTCAGAAACTCAAGGTCATCCTTGGCTACACAGCAAGTTCAAGGCCAACCTGGGCTACAAGAGACCCTGTTTCGAGGAGCAAACAAACAAAAGGCTAGTGCATAGAAAACACTGACTCCTCACTTGGGCCTACAGAGTAACTGAGAGCAGGATAAAAGCCTGGCCAACTGTCTACGTTTTGTATCTATCTCCTTCACTGTGCACCAGACTCCTGTTTAAGCTTATATAGGCAGGTTAATCACTCAAAGAGGGTCTGTCTAAAAACCAGTGATACCTAACCTACCCTTTCAAGGCTAAAGTCACAGATATAAGTAATCGTGTTAAACCTACCATCATCACCTTAGATTCCAGGAACAGCAGAGCTTCATGAAACGAGTTCAATCCCCAGAAAAGGGCAATTATCTATAATGGTGAGGCTATACTCTAGAGAGATTAGCTCCTGAGAACCAGGTTCGGTGACGACAGCTTCAACAACTTAACTGGAGCACCTTGCAGGACCAGAGCAGAGACAATGCTGAGTCCTTAATCAAGATAGCCTAATTACTTAAGCCTTTCGCCCCTTGCTCTAATTCTTTCTCTGTCTAAACCTAAAGCTCAGTAGTACCACAAGGTGGACTTAGGGTCATTGGACTCCTTTATCTGTTCTTTCCAATATGGCCATGTTTTTAAAATCTCTTCCCTCTTATATGCCATTACTTGGCTCCTTAATTTGTATATTGTGGTGGGCGGAAGAGCCTAGCCTGTTGGGGCTGCCATAGCTAGCCAGCTTTTATCCTTAAACTCCAATTGCAAAACTCCTTCTACAAAGCAGGCAAAAGTTCACCGAAGGAGGACTTAGGAACAGAATATAGCTACAGATTTTGTACAAATTAAGAGAATCATAAGATCTGTTCACAGAAATTAAAAGAATCATGAGAAATTTGTACAGTTTAGAAGGAATGGATGATTGCTTTGCAAAACTGGAGCTACCAAAATTGACAAGTAGACCAATTACCACAGAGAAGTCTGGAAAGGGCGATACTGATCTGCCATAAAAAAGTCTCCAAGATAACACTGACCCACAGCTGAGTTTTATTTAACCTCTGTGAACAAATGAATCTGGTGGAATTCTGTCAAACTGAATTCTAGCTTCTGTCAAACCAAATGTCTGCCGAAGACTCTGGCTAAAATGAAATTTCCATTTAGTAATGATAGGTGGGACTCAGACTGCCTTTCTTACTAGTTCCCAGTAAGGTGGGTATTATGGATACCCACATTTGGAGGAGTAATGGTTTAAATGATTTTAGGCAGAAGAGTAAATTATAAAAAGCGTCCCAGTTTTTTAAAGCCATTTTTCAAAAATTTAAAAGATGCTAATTCCAAGAACAGATTCCAAAATGCAGTTTCATTTATGAATGTAGCTTCACAGTGTAAATAAAACAATAAATAGATTGTGGCACAGAGCAAAAAAATTAGGAAGTTCTTCAATGTGAAGAAATCTAACAATACAGTTCTTCACACTGTAAGTTAAAGAGAAAATAATTCTATTATAGTCATATAGTGTCACTAATAGATGCTAAAAGTTGGGGCTGGGGAAATAGATCAGCAGTTAAGAGCACTTGCTGGTCTTGCAGAGGACCTGAGTTCAGTTCCCAGCACCCACATTGGTTGGCTCACAACTTTCTGTAACTCTAGCTTCAGGGGATCAAATAACTCTCTCTTCCTTAGGCACCCACACTCACATACACATAGAGACACACAGAAACACACACATAATTTAAAATAAATCTTTTCTATAAATAGGTACTAAATGGGGATAAAGGAAAAAAAGGAGCTCAAGAGAGGTAGGTCTATAGGAGACAGGTATTATCAAGGGAGAAATGGAGAAAATGGGAACACTTTAAATGAGGAAGGTGTGGAGGGAGGATTAAACAGGGAGGTGGGAGAGAGGTAAATAATGTCTAGCTAGTGTAAAAAACTAGAGGGAATTATATTAGTACAAAAACCTACTGACAAATTACACAAACAATATCTCTACATGAGTCCTTTCGCAAAGCTGAAGGCTATATGACAAGAAACAGTGCCAGACAGGAAAACTCTTTGATTGTTGGCCAGGGTGGTCCAAGAGACTCCAAAAATTACACAGGTTATTGCTACAGCCTTTGATTGCCTCGCAGAACTTGAAGGTAAGTCCATATTGCTGAAAACAAGACATACTTCAGAGATAGGATTTGGAGCAATAGAACTGGAACCGACAGGGAAGCCACCTCCCTTGATGGCTAGCTCTCATAGTTCTGGAGAACACTACGCAAGTTGCTAAGGCAGAATATCAGTTGATGGTCCAACCCTAACTTTAAGGTCTAATAACCACATCAATGACCGGCACAGCATATGACATTGGTGCAGTAGTGGCACTTTTATCTTGGGGGTAATTAATAGCTATCTAATTGGACTTAAAGACCACTCAATGGGAGGAAACCCATGTGTGGTATTGTAAACATAGCCAAATACACATGGACAGAGAGGTCACATCTCTAGACAAATGTAATTTCTTACTACGTGCAAAGTATGGATTCTTAAATTTACAGACAAGTAGCCCAGTCACCACTCATCAAAGAAACTTTTTATAACAGATGGAGATTATTACAGAGTTTCACTAGTCATACAAAGATTTTCTATGAATTTCCAAATCTAAATGGCACATCTATGATTCAACCTCTACACGTCAGGATCATGGAACATAGAACAAGGGGTAGAGAGAACACTAATGCATCTCTCAGTTCTCATCAATGAAGCTCCCTCATGCAACAGAGGGCCAGGAACACAGAAGGTCACAAATGGCCAAAACATTGAGAATAAGAGTCTACAGAATATGGATCCTGAACAGGACTCTTATATTAAACTCCACCCACCCAGGGCTCAGGGACCATTGCAGAAGAGGGGGTGGATTGTAAGAGCCAGGCATGGGGTGCATGACCATATGGAAATAGAGTCCTATAGGCTCCTGGGACCTTGCTCATATGAACCTACAGCGATGGTGTCAGCATGCACAAGACCCATGCAAACTCAAGCAGACAAAACCCCAGCATGGAACTGTGAAAATGGGCAGCAGGCTCTAATCTTAGTCAAAGAATTATTGGCAGCTGATTATTGCTGGATGAAGAAGAGCTGATCTTCTTAGGGGAAGGGACTCTGGACAGGCTGACTAGACCCCAGTGGATGAACTTGAACTGCAAGACATCTGGGGCACCAGCTTGACATGATGGGCTTTGACACAGATGATAGAATGTATGAATTCCAGTGGGGGTATAGAGATGATTGAGATGTTCTGTGTGAAATACACAAAAATACAATAAAAAGGAATAAAAAATAGGTACTAAAAGCAGTCATTCTTAAAAAACAAACAACTTTAAAATAGGACAGTTAGGTAATCAGATAATGTCAGGATTAGAGGCCCATTACTGGACCCATCCCACAAAACCCACTGCTTATAAAACCAAAGACTAGAACTGCAGGATTCTAATTAGTGGTCAGAGGAGGAGGACTTGAGTTATATCTCTAGCCCCAGGAGGAGTTGTAACATCCTGAACTGCCTGGAGGGAAGGTCATTAGTTGATAATAATCTAAACCTGGCTCTAAGACCCTTAAACATCAAATTACTATCTAGGAGGCTTTCTGGCTTGAAAAGAAAAGAAAAAGACAAGAAAAGGATATCCCACTATCTCTTCCTGTAAGAGTCAATAAAATGGTCTGTCAGTCTCCTGGACAGGAGTGTCCCTGGCTATTGTCCACTCTTACCCTATGAGTTTCTTCCTCCACAATGGCCCCTTTGGCTGTTGCGTACTCTTACTCTTGAGTGGAAGAATGCTTTCTATTGCTCTGCAACAGTCCTTACCTATCTTCTCCTCTATGCTCTGTGTCTGGTCTGAATTCTTTCAATGGACATCACAAGGACAGAGGAGCTGGGAAGTCCAGAGTAACATTTCAGTAAGAAGACTAGATGAAAACTATGGAATTGAAACTAAAGTGATCCATTTTTCAAATCAAATATTATTCTAAATGGCAAAACACTTAAAATATTTAATACAGAATAGAACTGGGAAAATGGGCAGGAGGCCCCAAACTTAGCTGAAGACTTATTGGTAGGAGATCACTGCTGGGTGAGAGAGAACTAATCTTTAAGGGAGTGATGTTAGATAGGCTGAATAGGCTCCAGTGGATGAACTCACACTGAGGAACATCTGGGGACACAAAATTGATGCAATAGGCCTTAACATATATGATAAAATGCATGGGTGGGCTATAGAGTGGGTGATAGGGGAGGGGTGGTTAAATATGATTAAGATGTATTGTATGAAATCCACAAAAATTCTGTTAAAATATTTTAAATATTTAATAATAACCAATAAGGAGCCAGGCCTGGTGGCACATACCTGTAATCCAAGCTACCTCCAAGACGAGGAAGGAGGATACCAAATTCAAGACCTGCATGGGTTACACAGCCAGTTTAAGGCCTGCCAGGTCAACTTAATAAAACCCTGTATTAAAATAAAAACTAACAAGAGGACTGAAAACAGGGCTTAAAGATAGAGTGTTATGCCTAGCATATCTAAGGCCCTAGATTCAATCCCCAGTAATGAATAAATCAGCAAGATGTTAAAATTACATTTATCTATTGTGTGTGTGTGTGTGCACGCACGTGCACATGTGTGCGTGCATATGTTGCACATATGGAGGTCAGAGGACTACTTGGGGAAGTTGGTACTCTCCTACCATGTAGGCCCCATACTCTCTGAACCATCTCATATGCCCCAGTAAGGAAATTGTTTTGTTTTTTGGAGACAAGGTCTCACTATGTAGCCCAGGCTGTCATTGAACTCAGAGATCTACCTGCTTCTGCCTTTGGACTGTTGGGATAAAAGACATGTGCCACCATGCCCAGCTTCCCAATACGGAGATTCTTAAGGCATGCTGACATTATTAATTAACACTATTTTAAGGCACTGACTCTCAAAACTGTATGTGTATTTGAATCTTTAGGAAAATTTAAATAAATATAAATACACACACATATATGTATATGTGTGTGTGTGTGTGTGTATATATATATATATATATACACACATACAGAGAGAGATAGAGAGAGAGAGAGAGAGAGAGAGAGAGAGAGAGAGAGAGAGAGAGAGAGAGAGTATTAAACACCCTGAGCATAAGGGATTGTCACTGGAATTTTTTAAGGAAGATTACTGGTTGATTCTAATGTGCACCCTGGAGTGCGGAGCAGAGTCTTTGAAGATTTTCAGCAAATGCAGCATGAAAAGAAAATAACATGGCAAGCATCATCATTGATGCCCGATAAAATGCAGACATCCAGTTAAATGTGAATTCCAAGGCAACAATAAATGCTTTTTAGCATATGTCCCAAATATAAAACAGGGTAGAACACACCTCTAATCCCAACTTTCGAAGCTGAGGCAGGTGGATTGCAGATTATGATTTAGGGCCAGCCTGGGTTACATTCTGAGTCTGTCTCCAAACAAAACAAAATAATTCAAACCAAAAGGACTAATTTTTATTTTAGAAACATCTCATTATCTGAAATTCAGTTTTGAGGGTTTTGTTTTGTTTTGTGTTACTATATTTTTATTCTATGTGTATGAGTGTATTGCCTACTTGTCTGTATGTGTACCTGTGTCATGCAATGCCAGCAGAGGTCAGAAGAGGGTATCGGATTGCCTGGAAATGGAATTATAGATGGTTGTTAGCCACCATGTGGGTTCTGGGAATCAAACCTGGGTCCTCTACAAGAACAGCCAGTGTTCTTAACCACTGAGTCACCTCTCCAACCCCATTGTTTGTTTGTTTTTCTAGACAGGGTCTCCCTGTAGCTCCAGCTGGCCTGGAACTGGCTCACAGAGTTAAATATTAACAAGGAGCTGGATGTGGATGGATCTCTGTAAGATGGAGGTCAGTCTGGTTTATGAAGAGAGAGTTCCAGGCCAGTTAGAAATTACAGGGAGACCCTGCATAAGAAAACTAAAACCAAAAAAAAATTTAATTAACAAAGCTTTTTCTTATATTTTCATAAAATTATATTAAATTATACTAAACTTTCTACAGAGAAGTAAATGACTGGGAATAGCTAAGAGAACTGAAAACCACAATACAGTGAGACTTGCCTTATTAGGGATCAAGGAAATCTATAAAGCTACCAAAATCAAATAAATATAATATTGGTATAAAAATAGACAAAAATGAATTGATGTGCCCATCAAATCTAGATTTTAATATTAATATATTTGAGAAATTAGTATGTACCAAGTGTGGTCATTCAGTTCACAAGGAAACCATGAACTATTCAATAAATAAAGCTGGCCTGACAGGGCACCTGCATAAAATATTATAAAAATAAACCATAGGACTGGGGAGGGGATTGCTCAGAGGTAGAGTATTTGCCTAGCACCTGGAAGGTCCTGGGTTCAATCCCCTGAAATGCAAAAGAGGTAAAAGTCTAAAAACCCAGAAATAAACCACATATTATATTATAAAATAAATTGTTGGATCTAAAAATCCAAATGCAAAATATAAAATTCTAGAGAGTAAATGTATCATGTAGAGAGGGTGGAAAAACCTAACAAGTAATTAAAGAAAATATTAATGTATTTATTATTTAAAATATGATACTTTTACATAGCAAAGGGTAACATGAAAAAGACAAGAGAGAAGCAGTAGATGTGGAAACAGTTTGCAATCTTAGATGGGGTCTCACTGTCTAGCTCAAGCTAACCTGGAGCTTGTGAACCTCCTGCCTTGGCCTCCAGAGTGCTGAGATTATAGGTATGTGTCACCATACTCAGCTAAGAGTAAGTTCTCCAGTGCACAAAAACAACTTAAAATTGTTGAAAAATGTGTAGATTTAAAGAAAAAGTAAACAAAATATGAATAAATATCCCACAGAAGAGAAAATCTAAGCACACAAAGATGCTCAAATTCTCCAGTCATTCAAGGAATATAAGATACTAATGAGATATCATTTTATACCCATCAGATATATAAAACATAGAATGAACTGTAGCATCTATTGAAAGTAGACATGAGAGAAAAGGGATTTTCATACATTGCCAATGGCAATGCTATCACCACACAGGTTTTTGTCGGGGGAAGGTTCCAATAAAACAACAGCTTTTAGTTTTTAAAGGCAATTGCCATACTACTTAAGTCAAATGCACACATTTTCAGTTACTTAATGAATTTCCACATGCAAACAAACCCAGATAAAGAACCAGAATATTACCATCATTCAATAACCACCCCTACCCATGCCTCTTTCTAATTGCCTCCCATGTCCTCAAGGGTATCCAACTTGTCCTCATAAGGATGAGATTAGCAGCTCTCTGAAGGCACAAATACAAATAACATTTATTGAAGTTTTACCGTAATTATTCAGAGAAGGAAACAAAGTACATATCTAATTTAATTGGTTACTTTTCTTGTGGCTATGGTAAAGCACCTGACTAAAGTAACTTAAGGAAAGAAGTGTTTATTTCAGCTCACAGTTTGAGGTTTCATCATGGCAAGAAAGTCATAGAGGCAAAAGGCAGCTGGCTGTTCACATCACATCTACTGTCAGGAAGCAGAGTTAGTTAAACTTTTCCTTTTTTATGCAGCCCTGGACCCAGGGGGCCGTGCCACCCATGGGTAGTGTAGGTCTTCTCACTTCAGTTACTCTACTCTAGATAATCCCTCATACATGTGTCTCTAGATTTGTCTCCAAGGTGATTATAGGTCGACCTGTCAAGTTGACAATTATTACAAACCATCACAAGTCAAACTCATATCAACTTGAGACCTAAACATCACTTCTTTTTCAGACATAGTACTTTTAAACCACAACCTTCTACTGCATGTCCTTATAGACTCCTGACCATGACACAATGTAAAATGCATTTAGTTCAACTCAAAATTGTCCATAGTTTGAACAGTTACAACACTATTAAAAAATGTGAGGAGTCTTTTCTGAAACTCAGGCAATCTTTTAACAGTGAACCATACAATAAAAAAGTTACATGTTTCAGCCGGGCATGGTGGTACACACCTTTAATCCCAGAACTCAGGAGGAAGAGGCAGGCAGATCTCTTGAGTTCAAGGACATCCTGGTCTACATAGCAAGCTCCAGGACAGCCGGGACTACAGGGAGACCCTGTCTCAAAAAGATGCCCCAAAATTGCATGTTTCTAACATACAATATCCCAGAATAAACAGTCCTATTCCAAAAGAGAGAAACGGGGATATGGCAAATAAAGATAAAAATCAAAGCAAGATTAAAACCCAGCAGGGGAAACACAAAATCCTATAGCTCCATGTCAGGCATCTGGAGATCATGATAGAATCATCTGGGCTGCCAAAGGCTTGATTAGCTTCACCCCTCCAGTTCTGCTGCCTGTAGTGCTCATGGCCTTTCTCTTAGGCTGTCTCTACTCCATACATGAAGATTTCCTTGGCAGATGTCCCATGGTAATGGCATCTCTAACATCCTGGAGTCTCCACTTCAGCTCAGGCTTTACCTTCCCAGCTTCATGCAAAGGCCTTTTGGGGCCTGCTTACAGAGAATCTAACCATGCAATACATTTCCTGCCCTCAGTATTGTTCTGGAACCTTGTCACATGCTTCCATAACCACCTCACTCTTGGATCTTTCATGCCTATAAAACCAGTTTCACATGGATGAAACTGCCAAGTTTTGTAGCATAGCCCCCTTAGAACACAGTTGCCATGGTTTATTTCTGTATATGCAGTTGTTTTGGAGCAGCAAACCACTTCAGCATCATTTTTTGTTAAGGCTCTTTTCTTTCAGTGCAATAGATTTGTATTCTCACAAGCTAGAGCCTTCAATGAATGGGGTCATGCCCTCAGGGCACCTTTCCTATTACCCATAACTTTAAACTTGTCTACACTTGTCTACACACCTTTCTTCATCAAACTTTCCCTACATACGCACACATACATACATACACACATACATACACACACACACACACACACACACACACATGATCTGATTAAGAGTGATGAGCAGTAGTCATGCCATAGCCTTAATGAGATGCTGACTTGAATTTTCTTCAGTCAAAGAAATTAGTCCATTACTTTTTCCCCCCAGAACATGACAGGAAGAAATGAAGTCAGATTCCTTGCCAGAATGTAGCAAGAATGTCCTCTAGTCTCGTTCCTGATAAACCATTTATTCCCCTCATGAGCTAGGCCTCCACTATCTGTGTTTCTTTCAACATTCTGATCTTGCAGACTCCCAACAGAATGGGCCATTAATCCCTGCTTATAGCATTTTGGAGATTTTCTAGCTCAAAGTTCGAAATTCTTCCACAACCCTTCCCCAAACCAGTATCAATAGTCTAAGAATCACGTGGTCAGAGTTGTCATAACAATGATTAAACTCTCAGTAATAATTATCTATATTACCTACTGTTCTCCTTGCTGTGATGAAATGCCCAACTTGGCACTGATAATATTCTGTCATTTTAAAAAATATTATTTTTATATTTATGAATTTGTCTTGGTCCATTTTCTGTTGCTAACAAAATACCTGAAACTAAGTAATTTATGAACAGTACAAGTATATTTGGGCCATGGTTCTGAGGGCTGGGAAGTTCAAGAATATGACACTTTAAAAAAAAAAGAAGAAAGAATATGGCACTGGCATCTTCTTAGCATTTGTTGAAGGTCTACTTGTGACACTGTAACATGGCAGAGAACATCACATGGGAGGCGAGACATGTGCTAGCTCAGGTCACTAATTCCATCATACAGTCCTCTTTCTGATAATCTTATCTAATCCTACTTACTTACCAAAGGCCCATCCTCCAAAAATCATTAACAAAGGAATGTCAAAACCGAGTTGTCAACATATGAATTTTAGGAAGACATATTCAAACCACAGCAGTATTCAAAAGAAAAAAAAAAGAGCGGGACTAGAAAGGGTGACAGGGCCTTCAAGGAGGTATAATATTATTGGCTGAAAAAAGCAGGATGCAGAAATACAGAAAAGCTTCCTCGATTGTGTATTACTATCTATATAATGTAATCATTTATGAGATTACATTTATATGCACAGATTTATATGCAGACAGATAAAAATATGAAAGGCACATAGCAGGTTAATGTGACTTCTTTGAAAGAGAATGGATGAGGGCCATGCTAACATTGGGGGAGGAAAAATGAGGGGAAAATAAAAGTGTGGCCTTGCTTCTTAAAAAAACAATATGATCCCATTTACATAAAATACTTACAGAAATTCAGAAGTAACTGCTATCAAGGTTTAAAAATTGAGGCCCACTAAATGTCATACATTATATAATCTCAGCACCTTGTATATTATGAAAATTTAAACATTGGATAAAATATGAAGTTTAAGGATTATTAACAAAAACTAAGAATACAAAAAGTCTATTATCAGACTATAGAATGCAAAAAGTCTATTTATTACTGCTAGTAATGTGGGAACTCAGACAACGAGAAAATCCTTTTACTATAATCACCCAGATACACTGAGTAATGTGTAGCATGATTATTTTAAATGTATGACTAGGCTCACAAATAATAAAAGCAAACCCCTAGGTGCAAGAAACAAAGAGAAAGAAGAAAAGGCAAAGGAGTGAATGCTTGTGATAACAGGGGGTATTTGTCTCTACAACCCAGGGATTTGGGATTCAATACCCCTACATAGGCATGGGAAATGAGGCTTTAGGCTTTAGGAGGTAGAGAATTAAACTGAGAACTTCACATAAAGCCAAGACCCTCAAAGAACTATTTTATTTATGAAAAGAGGTAAAAACAAGAGAGACCATAGGACACAAGGTTTTGGGTGGGAAAATAATAAAAGCTCTCTAAGAATTCAAAACCACAGGACCACAGGACTACAATTCACATTGCTTTCACTCTACCCACATAGTTAAAAAAGAACAACAACTCCAGACTAAGAAGTTATATAAGAAAGATTTCATTATATATATTTTAATTTTAAAATTTATTTTTATGTGTATGAGTGTTTTGCCTTTATGTATTTAAGTCACCCATATTATACAAAGCCCAAGAAAGCCTGAAATCAGATCCGCTGGAACTGAAGTTACCAACTGAAGTTACCATGTGGGTGCTGGGAACTGAACTGGGGTCTTACACAAGCTTGGAAGAGGGGCTAGGGCTCTTAACTGCTGAGTCATCTCTCCAGCCCCGAGAACTATATGTAAAGTAGTGATACCCCTGGGAACAAGGCAAAAGCAAACAAAGACGTGGAAGAAAAGCTCCCACATCCCAAACATCATGGAATGTTCAGACATAGACACATACAAAACAAACTACAAAAATGCATTATTAATGATGAGTTTACCATGAAAAATCACAAAGCCCACCAAGTGAACAATCCAGTCTGATCAAGTGTCTGCATACAGTACAAACACATAATTATATCCTCTTCCACAAATACACAGACATAACTGGAAAGGAATCACAAAAGAATACCATATAAAATAACTGAAGACTAGAAAGCAATCAAATCCTAAAAATAGAACTAAACTCTGAAAAAAAATCAAGATTGAAAATAGAACCAAATAGAATAATACCCAAAACTCCTAATATATCTTGGCATAAATCTTTTTTAATGATTATAAAAATGACAAAAATTCTTCATTAAAATACATAAACAAATACTAAAATTGAAAAATCTGTCATGTTTGTGGGTAGGAAGATTCAGTACAGTAAAGATTAACATATAAACAGTGAAATTCCCATCAAAATTCAACAGCTGAGTTCACAAACTGGACAAAGTGATTCTAAAATGTATACAAAGGGCTAAAGAGTCAAAGAAATTCAAAGAATACGGGGAGAGGGACATGTTCATTCTACCAGATAGCAAGACAGTTATAACTTACAGTAATTAATATATGAAGCATTTCTGAAAGAAGAGCTGAAGATCAATGGATAACAAAGAGCCTAAAATGAGACCCATGTGTTTGTGGGAACTTACTCTATGACAGAAGTGTCATTACCAATGAATAAGAAAGAATAAGCTACTCAATCAGTGGTGATCCCTATCATATTCTCAAAACATTTTCGGTGAATTAAACAGATAAAGCTCTTGAAAAGCAAACTTAAAGAAAGAAAAGTTTTGAAAAAATTCTTGGATTCTCATTATTCAAGTGGATTTAGCATATACACTCAAAGTGAGCACTGTATTAGCAAATACTGAAATAATGCTCTTCAGGGAAAACAGGGCTGGGTTCCTGCCAGAATTTGGTCACCATTATATCAAATGATCAATAAAACAGTTTTATGTGTGTTTCTGTTTAAAGGCCCCTCATCTATTGCATATTGTTAATTCATTAACGCTAAACTCATGCCAAGAACGCTACTGGCATGCTTGAGTTAATTTTATTTAACATGTGCATTTTCTCTGTAAGGTACCTCACAGCCTTCTTACATTTAGGAACAGTAGGCAAACATTTAAGCACTATGCTTGGGAGGCATTTTAAACAGCAAACTCTCTAACAACACACACACACACACACAAACCATGGGAAGCATGACCTTAACTGTGTCTCTATTAGGGCATTTGGTTACAATCTGACAGCTTAAACAAAAAGGCAGTGTATCACCTTCTTTGCCCTCACCTGAGAACATGTTTGTGACCCCATTTTTTCACTACCTTTGCACATGGCCATTGCATATATTAATTTTAGATTGCAATTAAGTTTTAGTGAGTAGGCAAATTTGCAAATATGAAATCTGAGAATGAGGATATATCTGTCCATTTCTATGATTGGAAAGGATTTTTCTATAGACAAGTTGTAAAAAACACAAATTATAAAGGAAAAGACTAACAAATTGGATTAAAAACATCTTCAAAATTGATGCCAGAAAGGAAGTAAAAAATGAAGCCACAGGCTGTCAGATATGTGCTTCTCAAATAAAGCTCAGAAGTTTGGAATCAAGATGAATTTTAGGTCTTTCCAAAGAGCCAAGAAGACAGAAGCGGGGCTTCTGCAAGTTCACCTACCATGGTGTAGATCTTGGCCAGCTACTGTCCATGTTCTACGAACAGCAGATGGGAAGCAATGCTCATCTCTGAAGTGCCTACACAAAGAAAAAAAGGAAGGGTTGCCATGTAAAAGGTGTACCTGCAGCATGTGACCATCTTGAGTGAGGTGGTGGGCAGCATGGTTAGTGTCTACAAGACCTTCAAATAAAAATAAACCTGAGCGATTGGCTAGTACCTGGTGGGTGACAGGTGTTCTTGATCACCTACAAGCTCTTCATTAGTTCAGTTTCGGGGCCACTCATGCCTCCTTCAGTTTCATTCCCCTTGAGTAGCTTGCCTGGCCAATAAAAACACACATGACTGGAGCTGTGGTTCCCTCCAATATGCCATAATTATGCTTCCCTCTTATGGAGTTGGAGCTGTGGGCCACTCCTGTGAGCCAGAGTTCTGGTCTCCTACTGTGAGCTGGAGCTGTAGGCCCCAAGTGTGAGCCATGCTTCCACATTTCTCTGGTGGTGAGCTGATGGTGGAACAGATTGGAGGATGGAGGACTTCTGGATGTCAGATAGCAGTTTCCACCGTCTATGAGTGGTTGCATTTCCCATAGCTCCCTCCCTCGAGGTCCCAGGTTGTGCAGTGGCTTTGCCTCTGTGTTGGGTTTATTCTGGGGACAGGGGAGGTTTTTGTCATTTGCAGTTTCTGGTCTTGGGAGGACAGATTCTCTGGAATGCACTTCCCCGTCCCTTGATGGCCAGCTGTGGTCTTGACTCCACACATGGTCCTGGGCATCCAGGCCTTGACATTGCACTTTTCCCATTATCAGGGACCAAAAGTTTTCCATATTTAATTACTTTTATGCAGCCCAGTGTACCTTCACCTGTGTCCTACAGGAAATGTAAAGCACCAAATTGAATTTGAAGTGATAGAAACTACAGTCTGGGAAGTTGAACTTTTAAAAGTACTTAAATAACTGAACGGATACAACTCAAACTAAAAATATGTAATTATATTTTATAATATAAATTCACAATTCTATATGAGTACTATATTTTTGAATATTATTTACTGACAAAACTGTACTACCAAGTTTCAACAATACTTTTGAAATGTCTCACTATTAACTGTAATGTGACTTCGGCATTCATTCCCCTTCCAAATTTTCCAAACTATACAAAGGTTTTCAATGTAATCATGTTATTTTTTAAAAAAAGCAATGCTAATAAAAAAAAACACACATGACTCAAAAGCAATTAAAGATATAAAACAAAGTTTCTAGAAATCAGTTAAGAAGCATATATAATTAGTCATTAAAAAACCCATGGGCAAAGGACAGTTAGCATTCTATAGATGAAGAAAACACATTCACAAATAAGTTACTTAAGAAGGACATCTGGTTACAAGTGCTTGACTGGATAGGACTTAACACATATGACAGAATGCACGAGGTCCAGTTGGGGGGTGTGGGGACCATGGATGGGAGAGGGGGATCTAAATTTGATTAAGAACTATTGTATGAAATGCACAAAAACCAAATAAAAATATTTTTTAAAAGTTCAGTCTAGCTGAGATGGTGGTAAATACTTGTAGTACCAGCATTTGTGAGGCTGAGGCAGGAAGACTGTTAGACTGAGGCTAGCCAGGGCTACATGATGAGATGCTGTCTCAAAAACAAAACAAAACAAAATGTACAATCTTATTTATAATTGAGAAATATTAAACGATATTCTCATATACACATATTTTATTGTTATTAAGCATATCTCATGTCAGGCAGAAGTTCTGAATTAGCAACAATCATTTGCTAGGCACGGTGACTCATTCCTGTAATACCAGTACTTGGAAAGGATAAAGTGGGAGTGCCTGGGGTATGTAGTATAGTGAGTTCGAGGCCAGCCTGGGTTATAGAGTGAAACCCTGTCTAAACACACACACACACACACACACACACACACACACACATTACTCAAAGTGAATTGATTTTTAGATAAAATTTCTAACAAAGGTATATAATTAGTTCTGGAAATTAGAAATCCTGCAGAGAAAATGGGAACTCCAGAAAGCACTCTAAAAATCAGTAACTGAATAATATCTAGAAGATGGTCATCAGGGCATCCAGAGGGTTTAGACATTTCTCAATCCTGGATTAACAGTCAGTTTTAGTGTGAGAAAAAGAGGAAAAGGAATTCTGTACATATAGGATTAAGAACACATTTTTTTCTACAGTTGCTGCCCAGCCCACTGTGGACAGCACCATTCCCTAGGCAAGAAGCCCTGAGCTGTATGAGACAGGAGAAAGACAGGAAAAATGAATTGTAAGCCAAATAAATCTTTCCCTTCCCTTCACAATGTTGCTTTTTGTCAGGGTATTTTGTCATAGCAACAGAAAGGAAACTAGAGCACTGGCACACAAAATCCCATAGATGAGTGCAATTTTTATGATTTTACATAGCAGTTAATTTTGTATTAGAAAATTGGCATAAAGTTACTTACAGAATTCTTAGGAACTTCTTTTTAAAGTATTTTCTGGTAAATCTAGTTAGATTACTTTCTCACTCATCCATTAATTAATATGGCCAGCTTTTTTTTTCAGTACTGGGACTCAAATTCAGGGCCTTGTACACACTATATTGGTTTTGAATTTCCTTACATTAGAATCAGAGAATGCAATATGTTTCTCATTGATTTTTTTGGATATTTGTGATCTGTTTTGTTTTTAATGCATGTTCTCTTGGACTTAAACATATTCATTGTTTAGTGTTGATTTAAACAACTGATTTTAAAAAGTGAGTTCAGAGTTGTGTGTATATATTTGCACACACCAATATCTATCCATACAGTACATAAACATATTTATATACATTCACTTACATATACACAACATATGAAGTGAGTTAGGCTGTTCAATCTTCTATACATTTATTTTATATTACATAATCAATTACTGGTGAAGATATATAGAAAAGCTCCCTCTATCGATTTAGTCTGGCATCTATGCCAATTTTTGCATTATTTTTAAAGGTTTATTATTCCACGCAGATACATTTAAAATTATTTTACCTTCCTAGTGAATTATTCCTTTTGGAAATCAGTAATGATCTTTTTTACCCTTAATCATATTCTTTTCATTGTGAACTAAAGTTCCCAGAGGGAGTTTAAAAAAAGGAGCTGAGCCTGGTTAATGATTGCACAAGGCCAGATGACTGAACTTAATGATTCTAGAGAGTTAAAATGTTGTAGATAAAATCAAATTATCTTAGATTATTTTCAGTTTCTTTGAAAGTCATTCATTGCCCATTCGTATGTTTGACTTAACATCCTTGTGACTGTCAAAAAACTTTAAAATGTATTCTTAGCAAGCCATTAGCTTCCACTGATCCCATCTAAGAATCACCAGAAAACATCTGAGGCCTGTAACAGAGAATTTCTCACTTTGCTATAATCCTCTTACCTGATGTTTCCCTCTATGTATTTTTAAAGTGTTTTGATTTATGACTTATTTTGTTGTGTTAAACTTCTTTTTTTCCTTGTATACTTTCATTTTTGTAAATTTTAAATTGAATTTTTGTATGTTTCACACAGAACATCCAAATGATCTCTATATCCCCTTCTCCCATTGGCACCCTCCCACAGCTCTCCACACCAGTATTTATCCATTTTATCATCTGTCAAGGCCCATCATGTTAAGCTAGTGTCCCCAGATGTCCGTCAGTACAAGTTCATCTACTGGGGTCTAGTCAGTCCATCAAGAGCCCCTCCTCTTATGAAGACCAGCTCTTCCTCACCCAGCAATAATCAGCTGTCAATAATTCTTTGTCTACGATTGGGGCCTTTTGCCCATTTCCTCAGTTCTGTTCTGGGTTTTTGTCTACTTGAGTTTGCAGGGGTCTTGTGCATGCTGACACCATCACTATAGGATCACTATAGGTTCATATGAGCAAGGTCTCAGGAACTTGTAGGACTCTGTTTCCATATAGTCATGCACCTCCTTCCTCGCCCTTACAGTCTTTCCACCCCCTCTTCTGCAATGGTCCCTGAGCCCTGGGTGGGTGAAGTTTAATACATGAGTCCTTTCCAGGGACACACACTCTTCAGACTGTATGCTTTGGCCATTTGTGACCTTTTATGATCCTAGCCCTCTGTTGCATGAGGGATCTTCATTGATGAGAATTGGGAGATGTGTTAGTGTTCTCTCTACCCTTTGTTCTATGTTTCATGAGTGTTATAGAAGTTGCATTGTAGATATGCCCCTCAGGCTTGGGCAATTCACAGACAATCTCTGTGTATGACCAGTTGCAGTACTCTGTAATAATCTCTATCTGTTGCAAAAGAAGCTTCTTTGATGAGTAGTGACTGGGATACTTGTCTGTAAAGATAAGGATCCATAATTTGAACATTGAAAGAAACTATGTTTGTCTAGGGATGTTAAACTTTTTAAACCCTTCTTAAAATTGATACTTCACTGGACATGGAATTTGGGGTAATGTGAATCTGTATTCCTGGGCATGGTTACTCATATTTGGTTCTAGAATAAATTCTCATTCATTCTTTGTATTAAGACATTTTTTGTATCATCAGTGCATTAAAACCTATCCTGATAATATTAGCTTGATTTTAATTATGCTTCTTTCCCTGCCTACTGATGGTATCTTTTTTTTTCGCTTTTCTGTGAATTTAGTTATACACTTAAATAATATATATTTGAGCTGAGCATGATGGCATACCTTTAATCCCAGCACTTGGGAGGCAGAGGTAGGTGGATTTCTGTGAGACTGGTCTATATAGCCAGTTCCAGGTCAACTGGAGCTACAGGGGGACCCTGTCTCAAAAAGGAAAAAAATAAAGATATCTGGTGTATGTACCAAGTAAGCTTGCAGGATTTATATTGTATCTAGATATTGAAGTTCCAAACTTTCTTAAAATAATGAAACTTATACTCACCCTTGCATAGAAATCAATGGTTTTTATTTGATTTGGTATTGGTTTATATTTGATATTTAATCAGAATAGCATAATAAATGGTAATATATATGTATAACACCAAGGCCCTGTCTTATCAGCGAAGCTGAAGGCCATACTAATTACAGGGCTCAGTCTGAATGTATTAATTTTATATCTCCAATAAACATGAAAAAAAATTTTTTTCTTGCACTTTTTCCTAAGAATCTGATCTACCTCTCATCCTAGAAGGGTGGTTTTCTCCCCAACAACTGAGGATTACCAGTTTTTAGAATATCAAAAGAAGATTACAGTTTGAAGACGGAAATACTTTATTTCAATGATAGTTTGGTATTCCTCGTATGCTTAGCCATTCACAGACATTCTACTTAGCTCTTCTGCTCTGTGTGCTCCCTTCAGTACATTTCTGAACTGTTCTAGTCTCCTAGCAAGGTCTCATCTGAGACCAGCTGTAGGCTCAAACCCAGTTTCCCACTGGCAATGTGTGGATTCCATCACCAGAAACAAATCTCAACTGATGTTTAACCTAGTCTTACCAATAACTGCTTGCTAAGGACTTCTAACACTCATTCTGTGCATCTGCTTGTGAATTACGGTCTACTTTTCTCTACTACTATGAATGGTTAAAAATGGAACTTGGGTTCAGTTGTTTACAAGGAGCCTGAGGGAAGTTTTCATTCATTCTTAGCAACAGTGGTGTCTGATTTATCTGCCTTATCATATTTATGTACTACAGAAAAAGCCTTTAAAAACTCATTAAAGTCAATGCTTCCATCTTTGTTGAAGTCCATTATGTTGGCAAGCTCATCAATTTGAGAATCATCAATATGAACATTGTAGTGAGCATTGAAAAGTTTCCACATGGTCCGAAATTCTTGCATGGAGATCATGCCTATAGGAACACAGGAGAAGACAGTAAGGGTTCATTTTAAGACCTACCTAAGGGAAGAGTGGGGAAGCCATATTGATTGAACAGTCCCAATTATAAGCTCACTAACATGCCTGAGCATCAACACAATGAAGAAAATGGAAGGTCATAAATGTAAGGAGCAATATATCACTTTTCAACTACCAAGGATCCTAGGATTATTCTCTAGCTAAAATGAACAGTGAAGAAATGGGGGCGGGGGTTGTGGACTTAATTTGGTATAGAAATTGTAAGAACTAAAATCTAAGTGTGTGGAATGCATAAAAGGATGGCAGAAGAGAGAACAACATCAAAGCAAGAAAAAGTACCCTGAGAGTTAATAAAAGATTGCAAACCATGGTGTTGCTTGTGTGTATGTGTGTGTGAGGTGCACATGTGGAGGTCAATGGACAACTGGAGAGAGTCAATTCTTTTCTTCCACTGTGAGGGTCTTGGGATCAAACTCGGGACATCACACACAGCTACAACTGCCTTTGCTCCCTGACCCATCTCACAGGCCTGGTGCTCCTTTTTTTATAGACAATAATTTACTTTCATGGATCAATTATTGACTTTGGTATTCAAATGTCTCTGCACAAAGACAGAGATGGGGACAGAGTGCCGGAGTTGACACCCAGGGCCTCACACTTTGTAGGCAATCCTTCTACCACTGAGATATATTCCCAGCCTCTGACCCCCTTTTTAAGTTTGAAAATGAGCAATTATCCATTAAAGCTAAACAGAAGAAAGTTTTCAATCTCCAAAACAGAATCAGAACTCTGGGCATGATTTTTTTTCTTACTGCATTAACTAATACTAAAATAGAAAGTGAATTATCTTTTAATCGCTTCTCTGCATTTTACCTAAGATAGTGAAAGTTAATTATCCTTTTCATCTATGCTGGTGATTTATAAAAGGAGCTATTCCAGTGGGACCAATGCTACCTAGGCTTCTGTAGACAACTGTGGTCTTCAATACATAATTTTGGGCCAAACTAAAATACCAATAATGTTACATGTGAGCTTATCTTTGACCTTAGATTTTCCAACAAGTTTGGATGAAGAATGAAACAGATGAAAATTGAGTTCTGAGGTCAGACAACCAGACTATTGAACTAATCAAAGTTCATTTACCTGAGTGATCAGAATCAATGATATTAAATATGATTTTCAGGTCAGATCTGTATCTGTACAGAGTTTCAATTAGAGTTGATTTAGCCTAAAAGAAAGATTGTCTAAGTGTTAAAACATTTGGGATCAACAACAAAGGTTAATTTCAGCAAAAGTAACAAATACAAGATAACCTCACTGATTCTTTTTATCTTCTTATGGATCAAACCCAGGGCCTTGTACATATGCTAGGCAAATCTCTACCACTGAACTGTACCCTAAGCCTACCAATTCAAATGTGAAAAGGTATGCCTTCCCTTGGTCTAACCCTTTTTAATCAGATTAAAGACTTGCTCCTGTGTTCTACAGGGGATGAAAAGTAAATAAGGCAGCAGTAAATAACAATTGCTAACATTTACAGAAGGCTTTCTTGTGGATTATTTCATTCAGTTCTTTAGAAGCCTAAAGAATAGGAACATAAAACTATGATGTTCATTTTACAAATTAGAAAACAGAGAGATAAAGTAATTTTCCTAAAGGTAACGTAGCTTTAACGTGAAATTTGACTCTCAGCTTCCCCAAGTTAAAGCCTATGATCTCAGGCTCCATGGTAAACTGTCTGTAACATCTAAAGTCTCTTTCCTATGGATATTTTCATTTCCAGCCTGTACTTTTATTTCTCTTTATTCTTCTCATCTTCCCTGTAAATGATCACCCAAGTCTTAGTTCCAATTAGCTTAATGTTATAACTAACTTCTGACGAATTGCTAACTAGTAAGTGCTGGGATCTGATCACTCCTCCCTAAGGTATCCCCATTTTAATACAGTATTTCACATTTTTAAATTCTTTAAGGTATATTCTAGGTCATGTTGGCAAGCCCATACATGCATGTTAAGTATCTAAATGAAAGAACAAATGTTGTATCTGCCTTGCTGCAGGCAGGACTGAAAATATGAATCTTGGTTTGATATAGATTTGTTTGTCAAACTTCTTGCTGTTTTCTTTTCACCCAGTCTAAAAAGAATATAAAATTTTCTTGAACCCCTCACCACATTCCTAGAAGATTCCATTTTGGCCTTTCTTGAGACAGCCATTCCCATGCATTAGATTATTGTACTCCTAACTTTTGAAAGCGCTAAGTTACTTAGAGGTTATCCAAAGGGTGTTTTGTCCCAGCCAGACTTTAGCTGGGAGTATATGCCACTTGCCTCTTTCACAGGTTTTTCAATGTGGATATCCTCGAAGCTGGACATGTAGTCAATATTTCCATCTTGGTCTATGTTTACCAGATGCTGACTCAGGGATCTCCATGGTAAGTTCAGCCCCAAAATGCTCTCCACAGAAAAAGCCCACTGGGCCAATGAAATTTTTCCTAACAGAAACAACAAAAGCCTATATAATTTGTGTATAATTTGACAAACATGATGCATCCTGGGAAGAGCTAGTGGGCAGCCTGGGGCTTGGGGGTCAGGGAGCCTTCATGATCTATTCTACCAGGCCCCAGAGACTTGAGGAAGAATAAGTGAAGAAAGCCTTTCATATTCCGTAAATCTTACCTACACTGCTAAATCTAAGAAATTTCACCTTGAGCATTAGATTTCTTTTTCACTTTTTCCAATAAATGCTTATCACAGAAGGTTTGGAAACACAAAAGATTTTCATTTTTAGTATCTTAGTATTTTATTCATCTATTTTGCCAGCTAATTATGCTTCCACCCTTAATATCATATGCAATTTATCAAAATAAAAATATTTTTATTTTTCTGGTCATTAAAGATATATATTCATTTGAAGCAACTTTTTGTTGGCGATCCAACCTACAGTGGATGGTAGGCAAGCACTCTACCCCTGCACTACATCGCCAGACATTTGTTTTTGACATTGAATCTCTATACTTCCTACTTTTAGTAATTAATCATTTTTTTCTAGTTAGTAGTTGTTTATATCAAATTTTCCCTTTCAAATTACTGATGCAGCTTCTATATCCTGAAGAGACTAACAACACTAGTTTGTGGCAATAGCAACGTAATAAATTTCTGTGGGCCGACCTGGAGTTTGACAAGTTGCTACATGTGTTTAGTAATTCTACTGGTTTTTCTGTAGATTCCTTGGATTTCCTATATAGCCAATCATGTGTACACAGAGTATAGCTCACTTGCTTGCTTTTTAATTATCATTGCTTTAATTTGCCTTATTGTCCTGGCTAGTTACTCTCATACAATGTTGAATAGATATCTTGATACTGCACATCTCTATTGGTTTCCTATTAGTTCTGTAACAAAAATGATTTTTCTTATAGTCTAGGGGTCAGACATTTGAAATCACTTTCACCAGGCAAAAGTAAAGGTATTACTGCATACATGAGCTATAGAAAAAACGAGAAGAAATCAAGCTGGTGCTGACTTCAGAGCCTCATCTCCACTGGCTAGCATGCATAGTGTTAGAAGGTGCTATGCATGCTAACAGAGGGGAAAAAATAATCATCACCCTTACCCAGCTATGAATCTTGTAAACTACAATAACAAGTGCCCTGGCAAGACATGCCCACAGGTGCAATAGTGGCATGAACCACTATTATGGGAGCAACAAACCACACTTTAATTGAATTTAAGGTCTGCTTCATGGGATGGAGCCATACCTGACACTGATATCAGGGTTAGGAACTTGAAATTAGATAGGTCACTGGACATAGGAGAGAACCTAATACTAGTTTTATACTAAATAGTTATTATATTAAACTGACTCTTAATGACTTCTTGTTATTATCATAGACTAATATTGCGTCTCTCAGCTCTCACCAGAGTAGTTTCCTTATGCAATTGATGGTGATTAACACGGAAATCCACAAGTGGCAAATGTGCAGAGAACAAGAGGTTGCAGACCACTTATCGTTAATAGGACACCTATCAAACTTCTGCCTCCCAAGGCTCAGGAATTATTTTGGAAGAGGGAGCGTAAAGATTGTAAGAGCCAGAGGTGGTGGATGACCCCAAAGAAACAGAGTTCTCCAGATAGCTGGTCAGTTTATGAACTCGCAGCAACAGTGACAGCATACACAAGTACCATGCAAGCTCAAACCAGAAAAAATGCAGCATAGATATGAGGGAGTGGGTAAGAAGCAAGCTCCATCCCCACCCCCACCCAAGGAAATTGTGACAACAGAAGGCTGCTGACGAGGCAGAGACACTCTTTTTAAAATATGGCACTCTTAGTAATTTAATCAGGCTTCAGTGGATGGACTCACACTGAAGGACAGAAATTAGACTCCACAAAATATATATATCCATAAAAGTGTCTGTAAGACTGGCCTCTTCTGGAAGCTCTGAGGGAAGGATCTCCTCCTTTACCTTCTCTACCTTGTCCTGACTCTTTGTATTCTTTAGGTTGGATTTCTTTCTTTCATATAAAAATGGACACTATTTCATATCTGGTTCTAGCCTCCTATCACCTCCCCTTCTAACTCCCTCTCCTACATGCATCCCTCTTAAAAGGACCACTGTGATTATAATAGAGCCCCGCTTGGATAATATAGGATAATCACCTCAGCTCAAGATTCTTAAATTAATGACGTCTACAGATTCCTTTTTAGTATTTAAGGTAAGATCCTCAGATTCTGGGGTTAGGATATAGACACACTGGGAGAGGGAGCATTACTCAGTTCTACCACAATGGTATCCTCTTCTCATTTCCAATATTTCTCTATTAAGTATGTTGTTATAAACTTTAGTAGATATTTTTATGAGATTAAGGATATTTTTTGCAGGATTTCATATAGCCAAGGGTGGCCTTAAACTGGATATGTAGCTAAGGTTGGCCTTTAATTCTTGATCCTTCGGCCTCCACCTTCCCAGTGCTAGGATACCAGGCACAAGCCACTACATCCAGCCTTTGTTCCTCCATTTCTAAACTCTTTTTAAAAACATAAAACCAGGACTCAAGATTTAGCTAAGTTGGCAAAGTGCTTGCTTAGCATGCACAAAACCCTGGGTCCAGTCTGCAGCACCACATAAATGGGGCATGGTGGCATAAATCTGTAATTCCAGAACATGAGAGGTAGAGGCAGGAACATCAAAAGTTCAGGTTCATCCTCAACTACGTAGGGAGTTCAAGACCAGTTTGGCTAGTGATCCCATCTCAAACAAACAAAAGACAAACAAGAATGAAATATATCAAATGAGTTTTTAAAATTTTAACACAACTGTATAAGTCTTTATTAAAATGGTGAGTTCGTTGATTGGGTTTAAATGACAAAAGTATTCCTAGTAAAAACCAAATTTGGCTGTGATATATTATTTGACTTTTATTTAGGATTTTTTATATAAACTTATGAATAAAATCAGCCCTTAGCATTTCTTTTTCATAATATTCTTGCTAGGTTTTGGCATCAAGGTTATGTTGCCATCCTAACATATTCTAGGAAGAATTCATGCTACTTTTATTCTCTAGAAAAGCTAGAGATCTCTGTTCTTCTCTCTCTCTCCTTCCTTCCTTCCTTCCTTCCTTCCTTCCTTCCTTCCTTCCTTCCTTCCTCCCTCCCTCCCTCCCTCCCTCCCTCCCCCCCTCCCTCCCTCCTCCCTTCCTTCCTTCCTCCCTCCCACTCTCCCTCCCTCCCCCTCCCTTCCTTCCTTCCTTCCTTCCTTCCTTCCTTCCTTCCTTCCTTCCTTCCAGACAAGGTCTCCCTGTAGCCCCAGCTGTCCTGGAACCCACTATGTAAACCAGGTTGGTCTCGATCCCACAGAGATTCACATGCCTCTGCATCCCAAGTGCTGGAATTAAAGGCATATGCCATGGCTCCCCTCTCCTGCCTCTCTTTGAGACAGAGTTTCACTGTGTTCCCCTTTCTGCCTTGCTGGCCTGGAACTCCAGAGATCTGTCTGCCTGTCTTTCCTGAATGCTGAGATTAAAAGCATGCACTATCATTTCTGGCTTATGATCTTTTAAAAAATTATTTTCATTTTATGTGTATGAGTGTATTGCCTGCATGTATATAATTGCACCCATCTTGCAATGCCAGTGGACATCAGAAGAGGGCATCAGTTATTAGGTGCCATGTGGGTGCTGGGAACTAAACCTGGGCCCTCTGCAAGAGTAGCCAGTGCTCTTAACTGCTGAGCCATAACTCTAGTACCACTTATGATCTTTTAATGTTGATAAGTTTTGTAATAACATTTCTTTAAATCTTAGCACTTAAGTTACTTGTACTTAAACATGTGTTCTCTAATTTTGTATTCCCTCCCCCACCTTTTTCTTTCCAGAGTTGTATCATGTTTACCAGTTTATTCAAAGAACTATTTTTCTTATTTACTGGTAACTGTTTCATGTTTTAAAGTATATGCTTCAGAATTATCAGTGTTTCTCTACTTTGCATTCTAAAAACTTTAAATGTTGCATTTTCATTATCAGTGAGAACATTTTAATTTCTACTGTGATCTTTTCTTTGATTCAAAGATTATTCAGAAGTACACTTCTCATTTCCAAAACATTGTTTTTAAGACACGGTCTTATTATCTGACCTGGGCTGGCCTTGAACTTGTGATCCCTTTGCCATAGCTTTGAATGCTAAGATCCTAGCATGTGGCACCATGCCCAACCGTCAAAGAGGTTTAATGGTTAGCTGATATTTAGCTGTAGGTCTGTTCACTATGTCAGGGGTACTGCTGTATTCTATACTGATAGTCTTTGGTCTGTCTCTTCTTTTAGTTTTTCAGGGAAGAATATTTAAATCTCCCACTATGACAGTAGACTATTCTACTTCTGCTTGTTTCTCTGTCACTTTTTGTTTTACATATTTTGAGGCTATAGAAATAGGGACATTAAACATTTAGAATAAATTCAAATGGCAAGTTAAATATTTTTACCACCCTGAACTACCCCATTTTATATCCAGTAATGTGCACTTCCTTAGAGTCTACTTCACTTGTTATTAGCGGAGTTGTTCCAGCTGGGCATCCGTTAATGCTTTCATGCTATTCTTCTAAATGAACTTCCCACCTTTTGTGCATACGATCCACTGTCTATTAGCTTCTTTCTCAGTCACTGATCAGTCTACCTGTCTAATTGCTATGTCTCTGTAGCAATGTGTGTTTCCTCTCTGCCTGCATTTATGTTTCCCGTTTGTTCTTCTGTGGCTTCACTATAAGTGCATGCCAGTGCAGGTTTCATTTCATTTATCCTGCTTGAGATTCATTGATCCTCTTTATCACTTTGGGTCTTTCATCAGTTCTGGAGTAGTTTCAGACTTTATCATGTTAAATATATCCTCTCTAATACTCTTCTCTTTCCTTCTGGTATCCAGGTATATTTTAGACCTTTACCCTGACTAGATGTATGTTAAATCCTCTCATTCTGCTGTTTGTAACTTTTTTGGAGGTAGGGTCTGACTGTATAGCCCAAGCTAGTCTTGAAGTCATTGTGTAGCTTAGGCTAGTGTCAATGTTCATAACTCTCAGTCTAATTCTTGAAAAGGTGTCTAACAATTTCTTTAATCTATCCATTATGCTTTATCTTTCTCTTCCTCCCCCCTTCCTTTTTAATGAATTATTTATATCTTATGTGTATGAGTGTTTTGCCTGAATACATGGAAGTGGACTACATGTGTGCTATGCCCACAGAGGCCAGAAGAGGGCATTACAGGAACTGGAGCCATGTGGTGCTGGGAGTCAAACCCAGATCCTCTGTAAGAGCAGCCAGTGCTCTTAACTGATGAGCATTCTTTCCAGCCCCTGGTTTTTATTTGTATGAGACAAGGGTCTCGTGTAGCCCAGGCTTATGTTAAACTTGCTATGTAGCTGATGCTGGCCTCAAACTCTTGATTCCTGCTTCCACTTCCCAAGTGCTAGCATTACAGGAATGTGCCACCAGCACCAGATCTGCTTTATCTTTAACAAGCTTAGTATAATAATAACTATTTGGTTCTTTGTCCAATCATTTTCAAATGGATATTTGTGATTCTATCTTTTGTTTCTTTTCATTTCTTAGACATTTTATATTTTGTATTTGATAATTCCACAGTTGATGTCCTTGGGGAAACTAAATTGGTTATTTGCTCTTTCTTCTGACTCTTACTCATCATAGCTCACCTCCTCATTTGTTTAATAGTTGCTAACTGAAAGAGCAAACTAGTTGGCATTAACCTTTGAATATACTACTGGGGTAAAATTCAGGCTATTTCTCTCAAAGATGGAGTCTGGAACATTATAGACTTTAGCTACTTTGAAGGTGCAGGCATAATACAGAAGCCTCAAATCCATCTAGCCCATCTTTTCCTTATGGTAGAGTTTAGTCTCAGAGAGACTGCTAGCACAGCATTAGCAATCATTCAAGGGTAATCTAGCCTTTGGCGCTTGCTAGGTGTTCCATCCTTCCATATATGTTTCAAATCATCTTTTTTTTTATTTTTTTGGACAGGATCTCTCTGTGAAGCCCAAACTGGCCTCATACTCACAATTCTCCTGCCTCAGCCTCCTGGGGGTTGTGAATTACAAGCATGTGTCACTACACCAGGCTCAAATTGTTTTTCAAAATTGTGGTGATGCAGCCATGAGATTAAAATACTGTGCAGCTGACACATGCAGTAAAAGTCTTCATCCTCCAGAATTGAGCTGATTCTTCACAGGCTACCAGAATAGAACTCTAATTCAGGCTTGTTAGATTCTTGAATTGAAAGAAGCTTACTGAAAAGGAGATATACAACTGCTTGTGTGTGCATTCATGCGTGCGTGCTCTCGCGCACGCATATGTGTGTGTGTGTGTGTGTGTGTGTGTGTGTTTGTAAGGGATTTTTGAAATTTGTATCTCCATCGTACCTAAAATCCTAAGGAAGCAAAGAAAATGACAGCTGATCTGTATATAGACCACCATGCTGAGATAGTAAGCATTCTATAATTTTATTACCTGATCTACTGTGGTCACGAAGCTGGAAAGCATGAATGAGATCACTTTTTCGTGAAAGCATTCTCTCCTTTAATGTCTTGACGGCACTGAATTCCATAGCAGTCACTCTGTGTTAAAAAAACAACAACAACAGTAATTTGGTAAAAATTACAAAAATCACTCTGTTCTATTTCTTTTTAATGTGCTTTGTTACTACTTACCAGCTTCTACTTTAAATAAATTGCCTATATTTATATATACCATGTTACTAGATGGTAAATGTATGCATATGTGTGTGCATTTTGACGATCTGGTGAAAAAATTTTTTGTTCTTGTTGTTGTGTGTGCATACGTATATGTGCACATATGGTGTGTGTGGATGGATGTGCATGAATAGATCAGAGGACAACTTTAGGGAGTTGGCTTTCTTCTTCCACCTTTATGTGGGTTCTGGGGATAAAACTCAAGTCACCTTCTTTCTCCCTGCCGAGCCACCTCCCTGGTTCTGCACATTTCTAATGGAGTACTGCTATGTAGCACAGACTAGCCTGGAATCCAAAGTCTCCCTGCATCATCTGCCTACCATGTACTTGGATTGCAGGCATGCACACCACACCTGTGAAATTTTTAAAAGATTACAAATAGTGTTTTCATTAGGACTTGAAAGATTCATATGAATCATTATTTGAAAAGGGGAAATAAAAAGGAACTTGCTATACCAGATACTATATCAGATATTGAAATTTAACAAGAAGCTACTGAAACAAAACAGGCACTGTGGTAAGAGAAGATACACACATGAATAGAACACAACAGGAATTTCAAATAATATACCTAATTATATATGAGAATAACACATGACAACAGAGGGATTACAATGTAGTAGATGTAGCACACTTAATTCACCATCTAGACTTCAACTTCTACCTGAGATCATTTACAAAAGTAAATTTGAAATAAAGGAAGAACAGAAGCGCAAGGGTCATGAGATACACAGACAATCTCCAGTACCATGGCATACTTATTCTAGGATACAAAGTGGATTTTAACAAATCTGAGGCTTTTCAAGTTCCCTAAATAAACTGGCATAATATATGTATATAATCTGTACACAGTCTCATATATTTATTTGTAAATTACTTATAATACCTAATCCAATATAAATGCCATGTAAATAGTTGTCACACTATATTATTTGGGGTATAATGACAAGCAAAAATGTTTGCACATTTCAGAATAGACAACTTTTTTAAGTTTTTTCAAGGGAGAAATAGGGAAAATAGAGACACTTTAAATGGGGAAGGCATGGAGGAAGGGTTAGACAGGGAGAGAGGAGAAATAAATAATGCCTACCTAATATTAAAAAAAAACAGAGGGAATTATATTAGACCAACAAACTAATGACAAATTCCATATACAATTTCTCTACATGAGTCAGTGTGTCTAACTGAAGGCTACATAACAGGAAACAGTGCCAGACAGGAGAAACCTTCCTTTGAGTTGTTGATCAGGGTGGTCCAAGAGACTTCTAAAATTATACAGGTTATTGCCACAGCCCTTGATTGCCTCCCAGAACTTGAAAGTAAGACCCTATTTTTTTAAAAAAGAAGACATACTTTCAGAGACTGGATTTGAATCATTGGATCTGGAACTAACCTGGAAACCACTTCCGCTGAAGGCTAGCTCTTATAGTTATGGGGCTATAAGGGAAAACACCAATCGATGGCCCAACACCAGCTTCATGACCAAATAACCACATCAATGACCAGCACAACACATGACATTGGGGTAGTAGTGGCACTTTTATCTTAGGGGCAATCAACAGTTACTACAAACCCACTCAATGGGAGGAAACTTAAGTGTGATATTGTAAACATAGTCAAATACACATGGCTGGAGAGGTCATACATCTTGGAGAAAACCCCATGACTGTCTCATACCTAGACTAATGTAATTTCTTACTATCTGCAAAATATGTGTCCTTAAATTTATGGACAAATATCTGAGTTACCACTCATTGAAGAAGGAACTTTGTACCAGATAGAGACTATTAGAGAGTACCATAACTGGTCACACACAGGCATTGTCTGCAATTTGCTCAAGCCTAAGTGGCACAGCTACATACAATACAACTTCTACACCTGAGGCTCATGGAACATAGAACAGGGGGTAAAGAAGACAGTAATGAATCTCTCAACTCTCATTAATGAAGCTCCCTCATGCAACAGAGGGCCAGCCCTCTCTTGCCTTTTGACTGCAGTCATTTTAACAGGTATGAGGTAACATTTCATTGGGGTTTTGATTTGCATTTTCCTAATGAGAGGTGAGTCTGACTGGCTGACCATTTGTTAAGTCTTCTTTGGAAGACTTGACTTAGGTCCTTTGTCCATTTTCTAAACCAGATATTTTGGGGAGGGGACTGTATTGAATTGTCTGAGTTTGTTAATGCATTGTTTCTAAACTCAAGAACCCGGATGTAATCTGGACTCTATCAATTGGCGATTTACTCACTACATAACTGTTTTGTAGTGCTACTACACGTGTGCTACAATATATAATGTTCTATTAAAAATAATGAAGTAGGTCTATGCATTAAGACCTAGAGTGATATTCATGTTATAGTTTTTGGTAAGAGATTTGCAGAATAGAGAGTGCAATTAAGTCTACTTTTAAAAACTGCGTGTTACTGAGTCTGTGTAAGAATGGGTGCATCAACAGCCAGGCATGAATTGATCAGGATTCATGGTATCCTATCTGAACTACTTCCTACAAATAGATTCAGGGAAAGAGGGAATCATTGTCTTCAGTTGTATACCTACTGGTGAGCCCACCAGGCTTCAATGGATAGTGCCAATGCACTGCTCACACAGATGGCCCTGGATAAACTAAATGGGTCATAAAACAAAACCAACATTCATTAATCTGGAAAAGGAACCAGGAGAGAGGAGTGGGAGGTTGAAAGGGATGTAACAGAGATAAGAGAAGTGTGTGTGTGTGTGGGGGGGGGTAACCAGAATGCATTATATACATGCATGAAACTGTCAAAGAACTAACTAAACAATAAAAAATCCCATGTACAGTATTTACTGCCTTTCTCTTCATACAGGGATATGCATTTGGTGAGGGAGTTTTTGCCCATTTTGTTTATTGCTATAGAAACCTATGCATAGAAGAATGTCTGACATATAATAGATGTCCAAAAGTTAATTTATTCAATGAATTCATAATTGCTGGTCTATTTTTGTAGGATCAAGGAGAAGAGGGTGGAAGAGGCCACCCTTGATACTAGTTTTAGTTACTTCTGGGGGAAAGGATTATTGAGAAGGGGAGAGAAGATAACATTTTCTTTATACTTCTTTCTTGCACTTGTTAAAAATAAACATATTGGGTTTGTCATGCATAAAAGTCTAGGAAAGACACAGGGAGAAATGGAAAATAAGCCATGAATACCATCACATGGAAAGATGCTCAATATTTTAATCATATACACTTCTGAATAGAGAACAGAAGGGACGAAACCAGATGGGGCTGTTGGTGGCTTGTGGGAAGGTTTTAGGTTAAGGGACTGAAGGAGTGGGAAGGCCTTCCTTTCTTTGTGTTTAGTTGTGATCATGGGTGTTGACTGCTTTAGGAGTTGAAAACTGTTCCTTTGGCTATCAAATATCAATGTATTGACCACCTGCTGATGTCTGGAACTACTTGCATTTTGTCTAATCATAAACAGCCACCATCACATGTGTGGCTGTTCTTAGTCACTCAGGACTGGTCTTATGTGATCACAAATACAGTCCTTTGGAGTTTCAGCACATACACACCTTTGGTGAAGCGGGTTCAGGCATGAGGTACTAGTCACTTGGTACTGGAAAAATTGTGGGGTTGTACCGTAACTCAATTTGATGTAAGCGCCTCGATTGCTGCCTTCTTCATAATAATTAGAAGCAGAAAATACAGTAATAACCTGATTAAAGAAGAAGAAGATCCAGTTCATTGATTTAGTTTTCAAAAGGTCATTCAAAGAAGCCAGAAATAGCCCAATTCTTTATTTAAAAAATGCAAACAAAGCTCATAATCACTGCAAATTATCCACATCTTATGTGATTTCTTATGATACCCTTGAAGGAAAAAAAAAGTTTTCACTCAGTGTCTCCAGGAGCACTTACTCCTAGCTATCCATCCAATCTCTTCAGCATATGACCCTGAACACCTGCGTACTATTTGAGTGTTAGATCTTACAATTCTCTTTAATGTTTGCTGCTGTAAATTCTCATTTTCCAAGAGGATAAATTTCTGATTTTCTTACCTTGTAATGTCTGAGAATTCAAACTAAAACTTGATTAGAAGCTCAGTCTTTTTCCTTTTCAAAGAAGCTAAATGATTTAGAGGGTTCAGAACTGTACAAAACCAATGGTTTAAGAGCAGAAATTAATGGGATCATGATCACTATCTTGAGAAGGAACCAGTCTTGGAGGCATGGGAGAGTATGGAAAGGCAGTATTTGCTGGTGACAAGAAACCTATCCGTAGGCCTAGTTTTGGCCTAATAAGAATGTCATTTCAGGTGAGCCACTGTCATTTTCCAATTACAAAGAGAGTCTAAATACTTGCCTTACTAATCTTACAGTGTTAGTTTGAGCCTCATATTCTGCCACCATGCCTTCTCCACCATGATGAACTATACCCTCAAGCTGTGAATCAAAATATATCCTTCCTCAAGTTGCTTCTTGCAGTTTGTCATAGCAATGAGAAAAGTAATTAATACAATCATCTATCAGAATTTCTATTTCTGGGATTAGTGAAGATTAGGAAATAAGTGAAATATCTCTTGGGGTATAGGACAGTGAAACCTCTTCAGATATCTATATGAATCTATATGTTTGGTTGCTCTTTGGTACTAAGGAAGGCATCTTCTCATGGACTTTTTGGTAAGACACACTCTGTACAGAGAAGAAAATGCCTGTAGAAGGGATGTCTGTGAGTGTGTCGCCCAGGATGTTAGCTTACCTTTCCATCATGGCAGATCTCATACCCTTCAGGTTTACACTCGTGAGACCTAATGAGCATCTTTAACTGGTTTTTATTAAGAACCTTGGTGGTAACATCTGGTCCAAAATAGCAACCCCCTCCTCGACTGGTGTTTGGATAACAGCCTTTTCTGCCTCTGGGGTCACTCCATAGAAGGTCAATAATCTTGGAATAATAAAACAAATTAGTCTTATAAGTAACAGTTCATCTTTTTATATTCCAACTTGTTTGCTAGAAATAGTAACCCAAACTATCCAGAGACTATTTCTTATTTCTCCTTCAAAATGTTCTCCCATGCCTATAGTCAATAGGGAGGTGGAGGAAGGAAGATCAGGACTTCAAGGTCATGCTTGGCTACTTAGTGAATTCAAAGGCAGTCACAACTCCCAGAGTCTCTGCCTCAAACAAACAAAGAAATCACAGTTGCTTCATAATTGTTGGATCTATAAATTTGTTTTCTCTTTGTTTTTTTGCTTTTTGAAGACAGTATTTTACACTGTAGCCCAGGTTGGTCTGGAATTCACTATGTAATTCAGGCTGGTCTCAAAGTCATGATGATCCTGGTGCCTAGGATTTCCAAGTGCAAGGATTGTAGGCATGAGTCACCATGCCCAGTAAGTCCTTTTCTTTTAAGAAATCTTCGCTGTTATGTTCAGAAGAGAGAGTAGATCCTTACGAATGAACACATATCAGGTGTTCTTAACATGTTCAAAGAGATTAGCTAGATCTCTCATCCATGGACACAGGTTTTTGTCCTGTTGAACATACAGCCTGAAGAAGCTTTTGCTCCTTCCCATTACAAACAGAGAAAACTGTTCAGCCAAGTGAATCCCTAACCTTTCTTGATCTTTTGCCCCCTTTCTAAAGACTTTCTCCATGTCAGTGCTACACTGATCCACTGACCAGATTCTACCAGGTATTCTAAATCCACAATGATTTTGTTTTCAGTGTGCTCCACTTTACCTGGCTAAAGAATAGCAATCATTTTACTGAGTTTTCTCCCTAGGCACCTTGATTTTTTTTCAAGCTTAACATTTCCTTTTGGGGCTGGAAGAAGCAAATGCAGGTCACACAATACTCAGAACTGAAGACTCAAGTTTCTAAGAAACTTGTCTTAGAAAATCTGAGGTTCCAGAGCCTTTGTATCTCTGTTCTACACTGAAGTTTCACTGAAAAAAAGAATTAATGACTACAAGAGCTTAAAGAACAATGAAAAAAATGTATCACTAAAGTTAGTGAGTTAATGACAACCTTGAGAAAATTGTCTGAGTCTGACTTTGAAAACCTCTCCATCAGGTATTTCGGTCAATTGACTCACGAAGTACTTCAAAATTCTAACAGACAATGATTCTAAAAGCCTACTATTTTCTGTACTTTTATTTGTTGTTAGTGGTGTATGTGTGTGCAGGGAATTGAATCCAAGGTTTCATGTATGCTAAGTAAATGCTCGACCTCTGAGCCTCCAGTCCCTCTACCTCTACATGTTCCTTTTGATTAAAAGTATGTAATTAAAATTGTGTGTGTGTGTACATACATACATGTGTGACCATGTGTGTAGAGGACAGAGATCAATGCCCAACGTCTTCAACTATTCTTCTATCTCACTGAACATGGAGCTTCTCAGTTCAGCTAGACTGACTGTGACTGCCTCACCAGCACTGGGGATTACCAGGTGTGCAATGCCACACCTGACTCTTATATGGGTGCTGGGGTTCTGAACTCAGGACTTTATGGTTACACGAAAGCACCTTACTGACTGAGTCATCTCCTCAGTCCCCTTTATTTGAAAATTTTCAGTTATTTCAGTGGGTCCAAATCAGGTTTTGAGATGAGAACCAGAAATAGTTGCTCCCCTAAACCTGTCTGTGCACACATTTACAGGTCTAGTATCAAAGGGGACCTAAATATAAGTGAGAGAAAGGACAGTAGAAAGAAAAGCAGAACTGGAAGAACCATCCTGGAACAATCAGTACCTGGTCAACACCAGAGACACTTGCACCAGCCTCAGACCAGACACTGAGGGTTTATGATGACTGATGGAGGTGTGAATTAAAATTGCCCAAAGAAGAGTCAGCCCAAGTGTCTCCTTTCTCCCCACCAAATTTCAATATTGGCACAACTGTACCCTACAAATAAATACAATTTAACACCTTTAATTTCTTGGTGTTTATGACAAAAATAACACTTGTATTTTAAACTGAATCATATCGACTCCTCAGTACCATGAATTCACACTTGGAGGATGTGACTTGACCTGTAATATAATAAAGGAGGAAACATGGAACATAAGGGGTTATATTTTATTAGGAATGGATTAAGTTTTCAATTCCTACATGGGATACAGTTATTTACAGGTAAAATTTACCATGGAAGATATCTTCAATTATCCTTGAAGTACAGCATACATAATTTTATGTACACAATCCTATAAAATATGGATAATTGAGTATTTTATATGTAGGAAAATGAACAATATATGGTAAGGTATATGAAAGTAAAGTTTTGTAGCATCAGTTACCTTCTTCTTTGCTACATATGATATTCAAAATTTACATAAATTAAGTATGTACCTGAGCTGAACATTGTGGAACATGCCTATAACTCCAGCTTTAGGGAGGCAGAGGGAGAAGGCTCAAAAGTTCCAGGCCAATATGGGTAATGCAGCAAGACTCTATCTCAAAAAAAAAAAAAACCCTAAGGACTGGGGGTATAACTTAATTTCAGAGTGCTTGCCTAATATGCACAAAGCCCTGGGTTCAGGCTCCAGAAACATAAGAAAAAAAATACATATGTTGGAACTCTGCTGACCTAGATGACACTGTTATATCATCAAGAACAAATTACATATTTGTGTCATTCATTATCAATGAAACAAGAAAGGCATATCTGTAATCTAGTTTTCATTGAATTAAAGTCAAAAGGGCTAACATTTGTTAAGAAATGACCTCAGAGGCTGGAGGATGGCTCATCAGTTAAGAGCACTGGCTGATCTTGCAAAGGACCCAGGTTTGGTTCCCAGCGCCCACACAGCAGCTAACAACCATCTGAAATTCCAGTTCCAGGGGAGTTGATACACTTTTGGCATCCAGAGGCATTGTCCACATGTGGAGCACATGCATGCATGAAGGCAAAATACTCATACACATAAAATAAAAATTAAAAAAGAAATGAGTTTCTTTAATCCATTTCATGATTTCTAGAATTTTTTTCTGTCTAGAAATTATTCACTTGACTAGGTTTACCCAGACTGTGGATACAGCATAGATTTAATTCTGGAGCTCACAAACAAAATTTCTATAAAGGGTTATAAGTTGGTGAAATCAATTATTTCCTAGAAACCATCCCCTTTCAACAACCACCTATCTGGAAATGCAAGAGTCTTTGGGTGTTAACCGCAACATTCTTTCTGGAAAAATTAGAAGAATTGGCCTGTAAAGTACCTTAAAGTTCTAACACACTATGACTTTAAACATTTATTATTTTTCATGTTTTCCTATTCTTTGGTTGTTATTTTCCCCTAAATGGGAAAGGTGTACTGAACTACAGCTTTATTGTGACCAGAGTGACAACAATCTATTTACTGAAGTCTTTTATACCTCTTCAACTTAAAATAAATCAACATCAATTTCGCCTCAGACCTACCCACTAAAATGTTTAGAATCACAGGAGTTGGGGTATACCTTGCTCAGCATATGTGAGGCCCTGGGGTCAAACTCCAGTAAAAAGTAAAATAAACCACAGAAAATCAAAATTCCTGAAGAGGAAGTAAAGAATTTGGAATCCTTGCTTATACCTTGCTGATGACAATGTAAAGTGGCACAGCTACTTGAAAAGGAGAACTTTCTCAAAATGTTCAACTTTCCAGTTATCCCAGCAATCCCACTATTAGATATACCCCAAAGAAATAAAAGATACAAGCACACAAAAACCTGTGTGTGAATATTCATAGCAACATTGCTCATAACAGGCCAAAATGGAAACAATCCAGATGTTTATCAACTTATGAGTGAATACAATGTGATCTATCCATAGAATTGAAATTTATTCAGCAATAAAAACAAAGTACTGATACATGTTCCAGTCTGGGTGAGCTTAAAGAACATTGTGCTGAGTGAAAGATGTCAGACACAAAAGATTGCTTCCTACGCATGTCCATTTCAATAATGTGTTCAGAACAAGCAAACCTATAAATGAGTGAATTATGTGGTATGTGGTTTATATCCCAATAAAGGCATTAAAATATACAGATGAATTCAGAGAGCATGATATAGTATGCTTATAAAGGTAAAGTAATTTTTAGTCTCTATTTCATAAGGGACAGTATCATCACTGTTGTCTTCCTTGCCACTCTGGTGAATTTGTTGATTACTTACTTGTTCCCATTCATGCTTTGTTAACTGCTCAGAAGGGGGCATCTCTGATTCGGCCTTCCCTGGCATAGTAGTGGTTGCACCAGCTTTATTTTTTCTTATGTCACTGGCATGGTCTTTACTTAGTGACACTGGTGGCATCAACACAGATTTCATCTGCAAAACAAATTCATGCTTTAGTCAAATACTATCCATTTATTGCACTGCATGCACGTGCATTGGTTCTGCTTGGGAATCTGTCTATATTGTGCCTCAACACAATGCTGTATCCTTTTTCATTTCACCCAACTCCTCTGCCTTTATGATTCACTGATATCTGTAAGATGGACCTGTTAAAATCTTTCCACACATTTTTCAACTAGAGGTCCTGCCTTACAGGGAAACATTTTGTATTGTAGATACATGATTCTCTCTGAGTTGTTTATATATATACTATTGGTTCATTCAGGGGCAAGTCCTGCCCTCTGACCAATAAGGGGGCAAGAAGGCGGGGAAAGAGGAGAGGAAACATGGTGGCGAGTCCCAGCACGGGGCATGGAGAATACTCAAAGCCATGTGGGAGGAAAAGTGTCCTGGCCCCAGGCCCACGGAAGGCCGAGACTCAGGAGGCAGCGTTCCAAGTCCCCACAGTCCTAAGAATCGTGTGAGTAGAAGCGAAATTCAGGCCGGGAATGGGATAGGAGCCCTGTGCAACCAAGGCTCTGCGCTGGACCTTGCCAAAGAAAGGGCGGCTGATGGCGGGTAAACAATAACTTTGTGATTCACCCTAAATAAATCAGTCTCTCTAAATGGAAGACCAGTTTCCGTTTTATTCAGCTGGATTGACCAGACCCTGCCCGCTAAGGCACGGAAAATAAATTTCATGACACACATTTACATTAGCGAATCTAAGGGACCCCAGAGGCACATACATAGTTGCTAAACATATCGTATGGCATCACTGAAGGAAATAGAAGATGATAAATGTAGGGAAAACTAGCCTCCTTCTGAGCCGCCTTGAGGTATTCAGAAACATCTTTTAGAGGGGCTGTTTTTCATTTCATTGTGTTTTCCAAGATAAATGAGGAAAAAAAAAATCTGTGTCCAGCAAAGTTCTCACAGGGGGCACAGGTTGAAGACTTTGGAAGCTCTTCAACCTAAATGAAGTATGCTTCTCCCGCTGGCTGGTAAGCAACTGATCATGTTCTCTAATCTTAGTAGTAAAGCTTCTATGTTTCTTGGAAAATGTCTTCAAAATATCATGTAACCTAATATAATCTCTCTGTGTTCCTTTATATAAGCTGAGTTTGGAATGCTGTTATTTTTTCTTTGAAGCATTATACATTCACACAAAGCAATTAATATTTTTACATTTATTTATTTTGTGTGCATGCACGTATATGGATGTCAGAGGACAACTTTCGAGAGTCAGCTCTCTCCTTCCACCATATGAGTTCCAGGAATAGAACTCAGTCTGTCAGACTAAGGGCAAGCACTTATACCTATTAAGCCATTTCTCTTGCCTATACAACACAATGCAAATTTATTTTATTAAAAAATATTTTATGGGGGCTGAAGGGATGGCTCAGAAGTTAAGAGAATTGGCTGTTCTTGTAGATGACCCAGGTTCAGTTCCCAGCACCCACATGATGGCTAACAATTATCTGTAAGTCCAGTTCCAGTGTATCCAATGCCCACTTCTGACTTCCTCAGGCACTGCACAACATGGGTGTACCTACCTACCTTCAGGCAGTGCACTCATACATATAAAATACAAATAATAAATGAAAAAAATTAAAAATATATTTTAGGTATTGTCTTTATTTTATGTATATGTTTTGCCTACAAGTATGTAAGTATACACATGTTGTGCAAAGCCTGTGGAGGTCAGAGGAGGGTGTCAAATCCCCTGGAACTGGTGTTAGAAATGGTTGTTTGCCACAATGTGGGTGCTGGGAACCGAACCTGGGTTCTCTCCAAGGGCAGCCAGTGCTCTTAACCACTGAGCCATCTCTCAAGCCCCATAAGTCAATTTTAAATAATTCTTCTGTTACACTGGTGGCCAACGTTCAGTGACAAGCACTTTCTCTATAGTAGACATTTAGTTTCTTCTATAAAATAGGGTGTGACATTCTGTTTTGGGTTTTCAAAACTAAAATTGAATCTTATTCTGTAGTATCTCATTAACTTGGTTAGAAATTCAATCTCAGCTATTTTTCACTACTTCATAGCTTACCTTCCCTGTCTTCCCCAAGCAAGTGTTCTTACATCTTAGGCAGAGCAAAATATTCTGGAGGATCCTCCAGAAGTAGGTACCTCAAATCACTCTGATAAGCTCATTGGATAAGGCATCATGGTCCGTTAAGAACATGTGGCTCTGCAGTTTTCAAAGTCACTGGGGATTCTGATACTCTGCCCTAGAACCACTAAGGCATCTCATCACCATTTTTATTGAGGGTCCTACTCACAAACCTTCCCTACATCCCTGATGGGGAATTTGAAGAAAACTAAACCAGAGTCTCAGTCTTATAGAATCTCATTTCTTTGCATTAACCCCCACTACAAAAATGCCTTTAATTACTCTAAAATAGAGATTGCCATCAGGTTTTCCCAACTCTACTTCTCCCCTATTAACAACCATAGGGGTAAACCAAGACATAAGGCCAACCTGAAACTGGGGTGATAAAGTAAGGATTATGACATTTTAATTTAGAAATCTACTTTTGTATCTCATCTGATAAGAGTTCCAGAATCTTGAACCTATTGTTTTCATTACGGTTAGACTTTATTTATTTAATACAATAAGTATGTACTGTCAATTTCAACTTAAAGAAGGGTAGAAGACACAAACAATATCCAAATCAAAAATTTTTTACCTGTTTTGAAATAGGGTCTTCCTGTAGCACCAGCTGGCCTGGACTCACTACGGAAACCCAGCTGGCCTTGATCTCACAGAGATCCACCTGCCTCAGTCCCTTAGTGCTAAGATTAAAGGCCTGCACCACCATGTCCAGCTAAATTTCTATTTTAAAACCCCATGTATAATCAGGTGAAATAGCAATCCATTAATAGGGTAAAATTATGGGATATGCTGGGAAAATTACTGGCTTCAAAACTCCCCTTAGGATCTGTCTTGATAATTAAAATGAAGACCTCACACCAGGCCAGTGGTGCACAATTGTAATCCCAGGACTCAGGAGACAGAGGCTGAAAGAGTTCCACAAGTTCAAGGCCATCATAGACTACATAAAATGATTCAAGCCAGCCAGGGCTATATATCTAGACCCTACCTAAAAATAAACAAACAAATAAATAAATAAATACAGATCTCAGATACAAGTACCAGAAAATTAAAGGAAAGATGGAGAAGAGAGTCAGATATGTTTAGCACTTACTAGGTATATGCTATTTTATTTAAGTTGTGGTGGGTATTTTTACATTAACCTTCAGGTATGAGAATTGAGTTCTAAAAAAACTTCAGTACCTTGCCCAATTAACCAGCCAGGGACTGTCAGAGTTAGTATATAACCCTAGCTAAATTTGAGAGCATGATTTCAATATATGACCTACATAAACATCATATTCTTGGCTAGAATCATATCCACTCACTTTAGTTAACATTAACTGTGTCTATCAGAATGTCTCATTGTCTTGGTCAAGTGTTGATTTCATGGATACCTTAGGCTTGGGATGGCCTTAAAATGTATTTCAAGTGGGATATTAAAAAAAATTACAAGGAAACACTATTAACACTTACACCAGGAAGAGAAGTATAAAGCATCACATAGGTGTGACCATCACTCATTGGAGGGGAGGGAGTACATCACCATAGATTCAGGAAAGGGGTTACAAGAAAGTTTCTATCCACTTTATTTTAGGTTTGCTCTGCTCTGGGTTCAAATTTCTAAGGTGGGAACTTGAAGGATGGCTCAGTGGTTAAGAGCACTGGCTGTTCCTGCAGAAGACCCAGGTTTGAATCTCAGCACCCACCTGGCGGCTAACAATCATCTGTAACTCCAGTTCCAGGGAACCTAACACCCTCTTCTGACTTCCATGGGCACTGCATGACAAGGGTCCACTTACATACATGCAGGCATAACACTAATACACAAGACGTTTTTAAAAAATTCTAAGGAGATATTCAACAAATAAGAAGTACTACCACTTAGATATTGGGAATGTGCCAGTGCAACAAAGAAGCAGAAGAACTTACTGAAAACCAGGATCACCATTCCTTGCTTAAATTTGGTAACCTGTGAAGAATATGTACAAAGGGCTTGAAAGGACATAGAGGGAACTGAGTCTAGCCTGGAGGTTGTATTAAGGTGACAATAATGAGATAACGAGATGATAATTATAAACATCATTTACATATGTGATTTTACATGTGTAAAGGCTCCAAATCTCAAGGTACAATAGGGATCATATTTCTGTCTCTATCAGATTAAATTCTAGCTCTAGATCCCACCTGCCAAAACTCCTGGAAGTTGACTATCAGTCTTTAGGGATAATGGTTCAAGTTCCCCACTTGACTGTTCCCTACACAACTGTTCCACAGGTGCCATTGGTTCTCATGTCCATGTGGCACCCCATTTGCCCCTAGTCAAAAGGCTTCAGCTTGGTGCCAGTAAAGGAGGAAGACAACTCTAGCTAACTGTAAGGCCCTGCCTAGGAGTCCTTCATTAGGTGTGCTATCTTTACTGGCACCTTAGAGCTAATTCCTGGAGTTGTTCTATAAAAGTTCCTGTTCTAGCTCTTGTATTTAATATGATTGTTTAGGGTTAAGATATCCTGAAAACAGTTACCCTGATCAACTGAAATAAAGAGAAACCATAACAATTTAGAAATCAAATTATACATGATTCTACTTATATGTGTTACCTAGAGCAGTCAAATTCATACACAGAAGATAGAACACTGGTTATTATAGCTAGACAGAGAAAGGGAAGAGGACTTCTTGTTTGATGGGTATGGCTTCAGTCTAGAAAGATAAAAAGTTCTGTAAATGTATAGTTGTCATGGCAGTGATGGTGGCACAACAATATGAATGCGTATGAGACACTGAACTATACACACACAGATGGTTACAGTGGCAAATTGTTATTTTACCATAATGTAAGTGAATTAATTGAAAGCTTACTTTAAATTTTTCACTTTTAGAAATTATCCAATGTTCCAATGTATCCCCATTTTTCCATTTTCAACATGATTAAAAATAGTTTCCATATATAGAAGTCACCACTTAGTTGTCATGCAATTAATCACAGCTTTTCTCAAGATTTTTACTATTATGGGGCTAGAGAGATGGCTCAGTGATTAAGAGCACCCACTACTCTTGCAAAAGACCCAGGTTTGATTCCCAGCACCCACATAGTGGTTAATGATCGCCCATAACTACAGTTCCAGGGGATCCAATGTCCTCTTCCAGCCTCCATGCACAGGTGCACTTACATACATTAAAACACACACAAAATAAAGGTAAATTTTAAAGATTAAAGAAAAAGATTTCTGCTTTTTTTTCCAGTTACAACAACCACTAAAACACATCAGTTCAAAATGGCAAATGAAAAAAAGTATACTCCATTATCCATCCCTGAGACAAGATTCATACAAACATTACTTCTTACTTTATTTCTTTGTATTTGGTGGAGTTCATTCAAGTCTGTGGACTCTGATATCCCACCATGTATAACCAGGATTTCATCGTCAATAATTGTACCGATTGGCAGCCAGGTATAGACTTCTTCCAAGATGCGCAAGATTTTTTTTCCATGTAGCTGTAAGTAAGAGCTTGAGTGAGTTTTATTTTCCTGATAAGTCCAATTTACTGAGAAATTTCAATATATGGGCAAAAAAATAAGTTTTCATGCCAGCTAAAGGAAACCAGCAAGGAGTCATCAATCAATTAGTATGTACTTAACATCAATCAACTAGCATGTATTTAGCATGGTACTTTTTTATTCTGTATTTTTGATACTTTGACATGTTGGGGCCTTACTCAGGAGGAGAGCTTGCCCCCCATTGGGCTAATTTCTAGGGATCTTAAATGACTCTGTTTTTATGTGCAAACCAATCATTTCAGACCTCACATTTCCAAAGAAATCTTTTATTGGATTCTCACTCAGGGCCACTGTTCTGCTGTGCAAGCAATCTAGGGCAAGACAGTAGACAACTAGGAGAACTCTTAAGACCCAAAGCAGGCTGTCATTCTTCCAACTACTCAGCCTTAAGCTTGATTATACCGAGGGCCTTTGTCCTTTCCCTCCCATGAAAACCACAATAAATGTTCTTGTCCATGTTTTCCCATGGCTCTGTCTGCCTCTGACTAGCTCTGGTACTTTCCCATGTGCTAACCCCAGTGTGGTCTGCTATGCCTTGTGTGTGTAGAGAACTGAATAATAACATCTTGCTTCAGACCCATCATTTCTCTGGCTTCCTGTTATACTATACCTGAGTGACACAAATCCTGGGCAGGGCATCTTTAAAGCAATGCAACACGTTTGCATTTGTGCTGAAACTTACATAGAAGTCACAATGGAAAAGAAAATGTAAGATTCTACCATGGTAAGGGTTTCCTACGGTGCTTATATTTGATTGGCATGGGCTCTGACTAGGTAGCCTGTCCACTTTCCTAAAGCAATAACCTAGTCTTTATTGACTCTTTTTTTCCATAATGAAAACATAAATATGACTCTTACCTTGTATTTATGTAAAATTTCTTTTGTGAAGCCATACCTAGAAATAAATTTTAAACTATGAATTACCGATAATTTCTACTTAGATGAGTCATGCAAAAAGGAAACCGTTAACATCTCATTAATACTAAGAGCAGAAACTCAAGAAACTAGACCTCAGTTGGAACTATTACTTAGTAGAGTCTTTGTGGAGCATAGTAAAAAAAGAACAAAAGCAACCATTGGCATCATCCCTACTCTCAGGGCCTTAGAGTAAAATTGTAAAAAAAAAAAAAAGATTCTTATGAGACAGTTGTAAGCCAACTTAACCAATATGTACCCCAGGCTATGGAAAGGCTTTAAGTCTTTTAAGAAGTATGCTACTGGAGGAAGCTGTTGGAGATTTTTCATTTAGATAACATTCCTCAGACATCCTATTGTTTATAGTGAATGGCTAGGAGAAAATAAAGAGCAAAAAATCCAAAGAAAAGCCTAGAGGATAAGCTCCCCATGCTTTATCTGACATAAGTCCTGTACTGTAATGAATGATATTCAAGGTTTTAATAGAAATTATCAGGAATAGGGGTCAGCAGTTAAGAACACTGGCTGTTCTTGCAGAAGACCTGGGATCAAATCCCAGCACCCTCATGGAGACTAACAAGCATTCGTAACTCCAGTTCCAGGGGATCTAACGCCCTCTTCTGACCTCTGAGGGCACTGCACTATATGTCATAACATCCAGGCATAACACCTCATAAAAAAAAAAAGTATCAGGAATATTAATGCCTGAGCACCAGTAGCTAAGGGAGATTTTTTTCAATTAATTTTCCTTGTTTTAAGATCTACTGTATTACCTCCCCCCCTTTTTTTGAGACAAGATCTCACTATGTAGCCCCAGTAAACCTAGAATTCACTAATGTAGACCAGACTGGTCTTGAACTCAAGAGATCTGCTTGCTTCTGCCTCCTGAATGCTGGGATTAAAGTCGTGCATCACCAAACCTGGCTAGTACCATGTACTCTTAATATCCAACAGGTAAAGTAGGAACAAAGTACACCCACCTCTTGTTTTCATACAATTCATATCATTCCAGTCTCCTGTAGTCTAACATTATAATTTTCAAGATGAATTCCCTCTCAGCACTCACCAACATTTCTAGACCACTATATACATCTTCTCATTCTTACTGCTCTCACCTCTGTGAAACAGTAAATGCAATTGGCTACATCTTCCTTCTAAAAAACTTCTCTTAGATTTTGTGACAGTAAACGCTCTTGGATTTTCACCTACCTTTATGGCTATTCTGAAACTCCTTTGCAAGTTCTCTTCTACCTAAGTTTTAGAGTTGGCATTCCTTCAGATTCTGTCCCAGACCATCTCTTCCCCTCATTGTCTCTCTTAGCAATCTCATCCCTTCATGGCCAGGGCTTCAGGTACTATCTTGTGTCAATAACACAAGGAGACATTCCAGACCATACTTCATTTCTATTTCTGGACACATATTCAAAAGCACCTCAAATCAACTGATTTCAGACTGAATCCACTTGCCTTAGGATGATGCTGGTATCCTCCTAAACTCAAGTCAGCTCAGCCTTGATTCCTTCCTCTTTCAAGTTTCCCATATCAAGTGAGTGAGCCTTAAACTTTTATTGCCCAAAGTCTTCCTGAATCCATTTTTGCCATCTCCATCAACATCACACTAGTCTAAATGAGGACCTACCATTTCTTCAACTGCTTCCTAATTGACCTCCCTTTGTCCACTCTTCTTGCCTCTTTCCAAATCACTCTTGCTACATGAAAACACACACACACACACACACACACACACACACACACACAGTATTCTTCAATGATATTTTCCTGTTCTTAGATACAAGTCCATATTCCTTTGCATTACTCAACCATTTCTACCATCTCCAAATCTATCAGGCGCCATCCTCTCCCTCATGCTGAGCTTCTGTGCTCCTTAACTTCAAGTCTAAAGAATTCTTGTCTCAAGTTCTTCATCAGTCATCCCCTCACTTTGGAATACTGTCTCCCATCCTAATATTCCTTTCTCTTGACTGATTCATCCTTCAGGGCTTTGGCTACTTCTATGGGAGAACTTTAAATCACGCATTAAGCAAAGTTGAATCTTCCCTTTACAAGTCCAGCACACTTGAAAACCCCATTCAACACGTGTATTTCATACTAGACGTAAACTCTAAGTGAACAGGAGCTATATCTCTTTTGTTAACTATCATAGATATTAGATGGGTATGATCGATCAGCTAACTGGATAAATGAAAGAATAAATAGCATATCCAAACAGAAGTATTGAGGTATTTTATATAGAACGGGATTCTGATAATAATCCTAGGAATTTTGCTCTTTGTAGATCTTGCATTTACTTTTACACCTTGGGAATTAGAACTGAAACTCTTTATTCAGACCAGGTATCAAAACTGCCCAAAAGACAAAAGTAATTTGCTAAGCTTTGATCAAAGCACCCAAATGTCTAGTAAAAAAAGCATAATACATGCCGTAACGTCTATTGCTCTAGAACAAATTGATTTCTGTTTTCATAGAAAGAAAAGGAAAAAAAGGGAACATTTATTACCCACTGTGCCTTTCAGAAATAATTCTTGAACCATTTAGTCAATCTTTATGCCTCGAATTTTCAGTGAGTCACATAGTTAAAATGTTATGTTACAGCTGTTCTCAAAAATGTTTATGAACAACTATGCCAGAAGCAATTACCAGGACATTAAAAAGTATGCACATCACTGCAAAACATGGTACTAGCTTCTGAGACAACATTTGAGGCAAGCCAAGAGTAGCAACAGAAAATTTCATCTAAGTCTGCTCATGCAACCTTCCAGACCTATAAACCTGGCCTAACACATCTACCTACCCAACATGCAATTTGGACTGTGAAGAGAGGACATGATAGCATGAGAAAGCACAAAATAAAGGGGAAAAGGAAACACAGGACAGGAACGGGAAGGTTTCAGAGCAATCATTACTTAGTTGAAGACTGGGGATGGGAACAACTTGAGAAGAACTCAAGCTTTTCCTTGACATTCTTATCTATCCTTCAATAGCGCCCCCTATGCCTATCTGTTGGCAGCATTTCCAGAGTGGGAAATAAAGAAAATCTAAAGGCCAAGGTTACCTCAGATTCATCATACAATCTTCATGGTTCCCTCTGTTTAAGTGGAGGTTAGTGGGGTAGACAAGAAAACTCACAAGCAGGATCATTAGGATCTCCATGGAATTGCTTCCTCGATCTACAAAATCACCATTAAAAATATACGGATTGTTCTCTGAAGGGAGACCATTCTGTGAAGGAGATGGAGGAAAACAAGCAGTTCAAAGAATGTTCTTTTAAAAGTAAGGCTCTGTACACAATACCCCTGTAAATATGGAGAAGAGGACAACTCAGTTCTTCTTTTTAAAAATGTTATTCATTATTTTTATTTTATGTGCACAAGTGTATTGCCTGCATGTGTGTAAATGCAACCATGTCATGTAATGCCAGAAGAAGTTAGAAGAGGGTGTTAGATTCTCTGTAACGGTCATATGGGTGCTGGGAATTGAAGCTGAGTCCTCTGCAAGAGCAGCCAGTGCTCTTAATCACTGAGCCATCTCTCTAGTCCCAAGTCGGATCTTTCACTGAGAAAAATTTGCTCACTGGCTTGCACTTCTTCCAGGGCACATATCTGCCAGGGACCTGGAACCGAGGAATTAGCTTGAGACAGGAAGATTCCAGGGGTAATGGAAATTGCTTATTCTGCTTACCACATGCCATAAGTTTTCTCAGAAAGGAGCTAATATTTGTTCTGTCAAAATGGATATTCTCATCTTGTCCTTTTCCTTGAAAAGTAGGAATCTTTTATCCAAAGAACACCAAACTGGGGCTGGAGAGATGGCTCAGTGCTTAAGAGCACTGGCTGCTCCTGCAGAGGACTCTGGTTTGATTCCCAGCACCCACATGGTGCCTAACAATCACTCATAACTCCAGTTCCAGGGGATGCCAATGCCCTCTTCTGACCTCCATGGGCATTGCACAACGCAGGTGCACTCACACAAATGCAGTCAATGTACTCATACACATAAAATAAAAATAATAAATAAAATACTTTTAAAAAGAAGAATACTAAACTGAGGGTCAGAGAGCTTTCATTCTAAGGGGCCCCACATTTAACTTCTCTCAGTTGCAGTTCTCTCAATTTGCAAAAAAGATATGACACTGTATCCTTTGCCAATGACCTGGAAAAATGCACATGAAAGAAGTCAGGCAAGGGAAAGATGCTACACAATGGGACTGTGAGCAGGTTTAATATACCAGTGTGCAGATACAACCACACTTGGTGTCTCTAGCCAGCATATATTCTGGCTGACTTCTGGTTAAGCCATATTAGTTGTCAGCTTTTTGAATATCACTCCTGATTATGAAATATTTTATGTATTCATTTTAGATAATTCTTTTTAAAACACTGTATGAAAAGGAACTGAGAACAAAGAAACGATTTTAAAATAGCTTTCAATTTGTTTACTCCTACACTACAAAACCCTAGGACAAAACAAACACAGGTAATAAGATTACACAATCCCAGTGTTATACAAACAGTCAAATGCATTTCTATCACACAGTAAGAAAAATTCAAAAGTTTTTAAATGTATTACAAAGAGAAAACTCTAAGTACCCATATGTGAAAATACATGTTTTCCTTCATAAATGTTACCATCAAGAAGGAATACATATATTCTATGTATTTAATGTTTTTCTAACTATTTTCATGTCCTTCTGTTAGATTTCAAACTACATAAGAAAATCTTAGTACTTTACATCCAATGTCTTCCATTTATTGGCATTTTAAGTTGTTTACATCAGTATAAAAATTAATTTTCAAAATACAGGATATAACACATCCTTTAGGGATTCCAAAAAATCATTCATGCAATGTAACATGCTCTGAAGGTAAGTGGAAAACTAAGATGGCTAGATCATAGTCCTTCTCCACTTATTACCCATTTATCTTTGAGAAGGTTATTTAGCCTTTTCTTCATCTGTAAGATGGGGTAATAACTTTCCATAATTATCATGTAGAACTATTTTGGAACTCAAATGATAGAATGCATAAAAGTGCATTAAAATCATAAATGCAAATTAAGTGGTTCATTTTATTATGGTCTCCAGCCTATTTCTAATTTTAAGACTACCTTATTTTATATTTCCTTGATATATTCATTTACATGGGGCTTAGATAGTGTAACCTGCTACAAAAATATAGAGTATACTCATCAAAACTTACAGAAAAGAATAAGGATTCTGCATCTCTAATATTCATCCTTTTCCCAGGCTTTAGAGAAATGGGAGAAGTAGTTAGGAGAAGTGACAGGAATGTTAGAAGCTGCAGACTGTGCTGGAATGTGCAGGCTCTGAACGGGGCTGAAAGAGCTGCATCAAAGAGCTCTGGGATGAAAACACGGAAGGACTAATCCTGAGGGTAAAGAAGGAATCCATGGACACTTTGACTAAAGGATGATTCCACCTTAGATGGTAAGAGTGGCCCTGCTTGAGGGTGATGGAATGGTGGACCTCACTAGGAAAGTGCAAGAACTTTGTCCACAGACCAAAAGTCAAATAGCAAAGAATAACTTTATTTCAAAATAATAATAAGAGAAGCATAAAGAATAAAAAGCTTTAAAATTCATAGACGTGGATGGAGAGGTGGTTCAGTAGTTAAGAACTAATACTGCTCTTGCGGAGGACCCAAGATTGGTTCCCTGTACCCACATCTAGTGGCATACAAACACCTCGAACTCTAGCTGTAGGGGGATTCAATATTTCTGGCCTCCAAGAGCACCTGCACTCACATACATATACCTCCCCCACCATGCACATATACATAATTAATTTTTAATCTTTAAACATGCATGGAATTAAAACATGCTATGCAAATTTAAAGATTAATGGATCAGTGAAAATTCAAAGAATAATTGTGAAATACATTACTGACCTGCAAGAGCAAACAGATGACAAAAAGCAAAACTAATAGAATTCATAAAGAATAAGTAGGAGTCAGGCATGGTAGTATATTTCCTAACACTTGGGGGATAGAGGCAGCAGGACCAAGAGTTCAAGGTCATCCTTAACTACATAGTGAGTCCAAGGCTGACCTGAGGTACATGAGACTCTACTTCAAAAAAATAAAATAAAAATTACATAAATAAAAAAAGAAGGATGGAAAGAAGGAAGGGAAGGAAGGACTAGAGTTCAAAGCCAAGAGACCTAATATGCTAAAAATAAGTATTCCATAATCAGGGACAAAACAGACAGAGATCAATTAATTACAAAAATAAAAGATGCCAGGTATGGTGGCACATGTCCTTAATCCCAGCACTGGGGAGAGAGGGGGAAGGGCGGTGATCTCTGTGAGTTCAAGGGCAGCCTGGTGTACAGCAAGTTTCAAGCCACTCAGGGATACAGGGAGACCATGTCTTAAAAAACCAAAAATAACAATAATATATGTTTTCTATAGTTAAATATGTTTTCTATAGTTAAAAGGAGACTTCAGGGACTGGAGAGATGGCTCACTGGTTAAAAGTACTTGTTGCCCTTGCAGAGGAATGAAATTCAATTCCCAGAACACACACTAAAAGCTTATAGCTAACCATCTGTTAACTCCAGCTCCAGGGGAGACAATGCCCTCTTCTGGTGTTCAAAGGCACCGACCCTCACATGTGCATACCCACCACAGATACACATATTTAGAGCTTAAAATAAAAAAATTAAATTAAAAATAAAAACTAAATCTTTAAAAGGAGATTTGTTTGAATGAAGAGGCCAAATATACAGAACAAGTTACAAAGAGAGAAGAATCAGTCTGGCATTAGACTTACCATTTTCAATAAAGGAAGGCAGAAGATGGTAGAATAAAATCTACAAATTAAAGAAAGACAAGAATTCTCTATTGACAAGGACATCATTAACATGTCTATCTCAGGAAAACAGAAAAATCTTTGCAGATGAATCAGGGCTCAAGGTTCTTCAGGGTAGAAGAAAGATACATAGGGTTCCATACTACAAGAGCAATGAACAAACATGGATTGCTTTTTATGTACCAAGCACACACAGTTTTATATGCTAGGAATTAGATAATCCAAAGCTCCTGTATTCAAATGAGGTTGCATTCAGAGAGACAGCACTCGAATATGCCACAGAGGAAAGCACTCAACAAAATACTGTAATCCAATTATAATAATAATAGTTAAAATGCCTTCAAGCCTGGGAAAGGTCAAGAGGAAAGAATAAAACTATGAACAATGAAACTTTATATAATTAAACATAAATCAATATGAGAATATGAAAGTTTCACTTAAGTACTAATCAAGGATTCTAGAAAGAGAAGAATCAAATAGTTTAAAATTAAAAATATAGTAAATGATTCAGGTTGAATAACTATAAATGAACAATGGTAAAGTTCTGAAAGTTGGGGCTGGGAATATAGATTGCTAGCTTACCATGAATGAAATAGAATGCTAGCCTAGTATACATGAAGCCCTTGGTTCAGTCCCCAGCACCATATAAAACTGAGTGTGGTGGCACACACCTCTAATCTCAGTGTTGGGGAAGTAGAGGCAGGAAAATCAGACATGTAAGGCCACAGTCAGCTACATAAAGAGTTCAATGCCAGCCTAATCTATAATATATGAGACCTGGTCTCAACAAAAATAAAAATGGCTTAAGAAATGCCTAGGATTTGAGAGAAAGTATGTGGAAGAAAGCTGAGTAGTCTATAAATCTTAAATGCATAGGCAGAATGTAAAGTATGAAAATAAAGTTATCTTAGTGCAAGAGAGAAACAGTGTAAAAATAAGCATAACTATTTGAGAAATGCACAGACTTAATTAGAAATATCAAAAATGGGAAAGGTACATGACAAAGAGAAAAATTTTCACATACAATGAAAAATTAATTTTAAAAGACCAAATTTAACAATAATACAAAAGAAAACCACCCAAAACAGCAAAAAACAAAGGCTAAAACTAAGAAAAATAAATGATAAGGGAAGTTTTCAAACATACCTGCTGTTATATTAAATGCACTGTAAGTGGGTTAAATTTTCTCATGAAAATATCAAAGATGTGTTAAAATACAAATCTCAGAACTCCTCCCCCCATCCTGTTCTCATTCTAGCCTTGGGCACAGGCCTGCTCTTGCTCTTAGCACCCCAGATGTCTGGACTAGCCACTTGATCCAGACCCACCCACTGTGTCCTGAATCCTTGTACTGGGACCAGCTCAGTTTTTCAGTCTAGTTTGTTGGAGCCTTCACAGGCTGTTCCCACCCTTAACTTCCCTCTGCCCATACTAGTCCAGCCATCTATCATGACTGTCTGCTCCTCCAACCTGCCTTGGATTCCTGGGAGCAAACTTATTCCCTGGTAAGTCTCCCATCCACTGCCTTTCCACTCCCCTATGACCTGAACAACTCAATTCTCGTCCCCTTCCCACATCCTGTTCTCCTTCTACCTTTGGTCACAGGTCCGTTCTTGCTCTTAGCACCCCAGATCTCTGGACTACCCTCTTGATCCAGACCCACCGACTGCGTCTTGATCACCTTTACTCAGACCAGCTCAATTTTTCAGTCTAGTTCCTTAGAGCCAGCAGTGAATGAGCATTCTTTCTCCACATCCTCTCCAGCATTTGGTATCATTTATTCTCTTGATCTTACCAGTCTGACTGGGGTAAGATGAAATCTTAAAGTGGTTTTAATTTGCATTTCCCTAATTATTAATGTTGTTGAACACTTTTTAAGATGATTCTTAGTCATTTTTTCCTTCTTTTGAGAAGTCTCTGCTCAGAGCCTTAGTCCATCTTTTAACTGGGTCTCATGTCTTCTTGATTCTTTCTTTTTTGAGTTCTTCATATATTCTGGATGTTAAACCTCTGTCGAATGTGTTGCTGGTGAAGACTTTCTCACACTGTGAGTTGTCTCTTTATTTCCAGGATTGTAAACTAATGCAGTCATAGAAAGCAGTGTGGAGAACTCTTTAAAAAACGAATCTACCGTTTGACCTTGTTATACCAATCCTCAGTATATACAAAAAGGATTCATCCTATTGCAGGAATACTTGTACATGTATGTTTGTTGCTGCTCTTTCACAACTAAGAGATGGAAACAAACTAAGTGTCCCTCAGCTGATAAGTGTATAATGAAAATGTGGTACATTTACACAATGAAGTTCTATTCAACTGCAAAGAAAGACAAAATCATGACATTTGCAGGTAAATCAATGGAACTAGAAGCTGTTATGCTGAGTGAAGTAACACTCAGAAAAACAAATTATGTATGTTCTCCCTTTTTCTTAGATCCTCGAACCAAATCCTTATTTGTGAGTATATATCCTGATGTAACTGCAGAAACCAGGAAAATTGGAAAGAAACCAGGGAAGTAAAGGGAAAGAGAACCCCAGAGAGAAGAATAGTAGGAGACAGATATTACTAAGGGAGAAATTGATAAAAGGGGGTTATTTAAAAATGAGGGTGGAGGGAGGGTTATACAAAAAACTATGGGGATAAAGGGAAAGAAGGAGCTCCAGAGAGCTGGAACCATAGGAGACTGGTATTATCAAGGGAGAAATGGGGAAATGAGGGATACTTTAAATGGGGAAAGAATGGAGGGAGGGTTAGACAGGGAGAGCGAGAGAGGACACAGGTAAAGAATCCCTAGCTAGTGCAAAAACTCAGGGGGAAGCATATTAGTCTAACAATCTAATGACAAATTCCACATACAATATCTCTACAGGAGTCCATGTGCACAGCTGAAGGCTACATAACAAGAAATAATGCCAGACAGGAGAAACCTTCCTTTAAGATGCTAGTCAGGGTGGTCCAAGAGACCCCCAAATTTGCACAGGCTATTGCCACGGCCTTTGATTGCTTCCTGGAACCTGAAAAAAGGCCCTGTTGCTGCAAACAGGACATACTTTGGAGACCAGATTTGGAGCAACAGAGCTGGAACTGATCTGGAAGCCACTTCCCCTGAAAGCTAGCTCTCATAGCTCTGGAGAGCACTATGCAGGAAGCCAGGGGAAAATAGCTATAGATGGCCCAACACCAGCTTCATGACCAAAAAAACCATATCAATGACCAGCAGAGCAGGTTCAGTAGTGGAACTTTTTTCTTAAGGCCAATCAATAGCTATCTAATTGGTCTTAGAGCCCTCACAATGGGAGGAAACTCATATGTGTTACTGTAATCATAGCCAAATATATACATAGCTGGAGAGGTCATAAATCTCAGAGAAATCCCTAAGGCTTTCATATCCCTAGGCTAATGCAACTTCTTACTAAGTGCAAAATATGTATCCTTATATATACAAACAAGTATCCCAGTCGCCATCCATCAAAGAAGCAAAAAAAGAAATGGATGGTGTCCTTAAAAATTAGAAACTAGGGCTAGAGAGATGGTTCAGTGGTTAAGAACACTGGCCGTTCTTGCAGAGGACCCAGGTTCAGTTCCCAACAACCACGTGGCGGCTAACAACTGTCCTTAACTCCAGTTCCAGGAGATTGGGATGCACTATTCTGACTTTCGTGGGCATTACAACACCAGTGCACTTCCACACATGCAGTCACATACATAAAAAATAAAAAGAATAAAAATGTAAAGAATAAAAACTAAAAAAAGTTAGAAACTTACAAAATTAATTCAAAAGAAGTATATAATTTGAATAATGCATTGACCCATATGGTTTTATAGATGGTTCTATCTCAATGCTCATATGTAAATAGTTTTAATATTATTTAAATCTATGATTCTCAACCTTGGCTACATATTAGATTCACTTGGGTGATTACATTTTATATACAACTTTGAGTTTGAGAACAAGAGATTTAAAATGATTCTAAACAATAGTCAAGATGAAAATATCTCCACTTCATTTCATGAAAACAATGTATTTTTATTTTAAGTGCTGAGATCCATTCAGTAGTCTAAAAATGTATTTATTATGTTTGGGTGGCAGACGTGTTTTCTATTATGATGACAGAATTTTCTTTTATTAAAACTTCTCATTTGTAAACTAAATTTTGTTGAAAGTAGACTCTCCTACTTCAGTCTTACTTTAACTTCACTATGAGGAAAGAAAAGAAACTTCGTTTAAACTTCATTTTAAGATAAAAATCATAGTAAAGGTCAGTGAAGTCACCTCCTCTACACAGTGCACTTAACAACCAATGAGTTTCAACCTTTTAAAAATATCACACATTTCAAACACTGATTTGTGATAAGGACATTCATTTGGTAGAATATGTCACAATCTCTGCAAGCAATTCTGAAAGAAGTTCAGGGCTAAGGGCTGGGAATGTAGTACTGTTAGTATAGTGATTTCCCACCAGCATAAGTACCATATATAGTGGGGTGTGGATGGTGCAAGCCTATAATCGCAGCATTTGGGAAGTAGAAATGGAAAGATCAGAAGCTGAAGTCTAGCCTCTGTTGCATAGCAAGTTTGTTGCCTGAACTACAAAATAACCCCCATCCACACCAAAAGAAGTCCCGGGCTGGAAAGATGGCTCTGTGAGTAAAATGCTTGCTGCACAAGCATGAAGACATGAATTTACATTCCCAGAACCCACGTTAAAAGCTGGGTGGTGTCAGTGCACAATACCCCAGCACCGAGAAACAGAAACAAGAGGATCTTGGGGACACACTAGCCAGTCAGTATAGCCAAAAGCCAAGTACCAAGCTTTCTGAGTGACCTTGTCTTAAAACATAATGTGGAAAAAAATAGATGACATCAGATGTCAACTTCTAGCCTCCACACATGAAGGCACATACATGTATGAACAAATGTGCACCTGCCATCGCTCCCTTTAAAAAATATGTCCTGCATATTTAGTGACCTCTTCTTAGTGTTAAGCCTATCAAGACAATGCCTTTAAAAAGGTCAAATTTATTTGGATGTATAAGATCTGTCTTGTCTCTTCAGTATTAGTCAAATTACTTTGCATTGTCTGGTTTAGAATACATTTTAGTCTTAGAATTATAAGGGAATTAGAAAACAGACAGGATGATGAAGAAACGAGTCTCCTGTGACATGAATCTCTATGCTATTTAGGCTCCTGCTCCTGAGAGCTCTCTGGGTTCCTTTCAAAGGAGCCAAAACTGTTCGTTCGGTTCCAGAAAAGCAAACTCTGACTTATGTTACAGCTAATACATAACAAATCACCTATGATATGGAGATTAAGACAACAAATACAGAAAACCCAGGGAAATGAAAATTCTGAAAAGCACACAGATGATCTTCCAGGTATTAAAAAGAGAACAGATAAGAGAGAAGTTACTTTTTACAGCAGATGGTGATTAACACAGAGATCCACAACTGGTCAATATGCACAGAATAAGAGGCTGTGGAGAGCTCAGCCCTAAAGGTGACATCTACATCACACCCCTCCCCCTGCTCAGGGACTGTCCTGGAACAGGGGCAGGAAGATTGTAAGAGTCAGAGGGCATGGATGGCTACATTGAAATAGTGTTTTCTGGACACAGGTATTTGAACATATGAATCCACAGCACTTGTGACAGCATGTACAAGACCTGTGTAAACTCAAGCCAGACAAAAACCCAGCATGGAGTGTGGAGATGGCCAAGATGCCCAGCCCTACCTGAGGTGCTATTGGCAAATGATAGCTGCTGGGAGAGAGAGAGTCAGTTTTCTCCAAGGGTGTGACCCCTGGTACGTAGACCAGGCTCCAAGGCATGACCCCACGCCCAAGAGTATTGGGGGAACATGAATTGGATTGAAATAGGCAGGATTAAAAAAAAAAAGAGGACACAAAGTTGGAGGGGTAAGGAGATGAGGGTGGATCTGAGAGATGAGGGAGGTGGCTGAACATGATCAAAGTATGTTGTATGAAATTCTAAAGAATTAATCAAATATTTAAAAATATTTTTAAAAGAGAAGACCATAATTAATTAATTTGAATACCACACAAAAAGACATTTTCCTATATCCTCACCTATTTCCTACTGAAGCATTTTATAACAGACATCTGGAAGTTATTATGACATTTTTGTACACTTCCCTAAGGCATATTAAACAATAACTCTGGACCCCAACCCCATAATATTGCAATTTTCTTTTTTTGAAACCTCTATTTCAGAAATCTATTCTTCTGACTGGAGCATCCTCCCTTAATCTCAAAAGTAGATGAATTGATCACTGTGGCAGCATGAGGTATCTCAGTGATAGGGAATAAAGAAATGTTTGATTACCTTCACAGCTGGAAAGTTACAGGTATGGGCAGGGGTAGAGCGATGTGGAGAAGAAATAAAAGAAAGGAAAACAAGACAGCATGGATTGCAGCAGACAGCATCGGTGTGATACCCGTAGGGTTGAGTTAATTAGCTGCTCTCTGCCCGTGTACAGCTCTTTTTCAGCTTCAGGAGGTCGCCACTCACAGCACCAATTTAACAAAGTAATTTGCTAATACTTGATCTAAAATTTCAAGCTTTCTGTTCAGTAAACGGCAAATGTCTTATAATTTTAGCAAGGCTGGGGCTCTAAATGAAGTATTTCAAATTGGTCACTCTAATTAAACCAAAGTGGCTGATCAGAATTAACCTTTTCAGAAAAGAAAATCTAAAAACATGACCTAACTAATGATATGTAAATTGCTTCACTTGATGATAAAATTATATTTGAAGTCATATAAAGTGGAGATGCCCTTTTAGAAAAGGTCTGTTGTGGTTAAGAGTGTAGTACCCAGAGGGGAAGAATTATTTCCCAAGCCAGACGGGCCTGTGTGAACTGAAAATGTCTCAGTACTAATGTGCTAAATGACAATTTTTAAAGATAAGCAAATATTAACGAGACCCAAATCTCAAAACAATCCATCAAAAACAATCACTGGTATAAATCTTCAAAGTTATTACAGTATAGCACATGAATGTATATAATAAAAAAATATTTACTCACCCTCTGAAACATTTCTTTGTGATTTGGACCCTTACTAAATTATTCTATTTCCTTGAAAGGCTTACTAAACCTCTCATCTCAGCTGAGACTTGGCTGTTCATGCTTGTAATCACAGCAGTACTTATAAGGCTGAAGGAGGAAGATATTGAGTTCCAGGCTAGCCTGGGCTACACAGTGAGACTCCTTCTCAAGAAAAATGAAAAACTAGCTATGATGGCACATACCTGGAATTCCAGCACATAGGAGGCTGAGGCAGAAGGACTGCCACAATTTCAAGGTCAGACTGGGTTACTCAGCAAAATTCTGTCTCAAAAACAAAATGAAACAAAAACTAGACTCCTCTTCCACGAAGTATTCAATGAAGACAGGTATCCTAAAATAAAGCTCCTTTGGAGTTCCAGATTTATTTATTTATTTATTCCTACTCTCAACCCTCGTCTTTTGTTTCGTTTCTGCACCTCATCCCGTGCTAGAGAATCTTGTCTTTTTTATCAGCCAAACTTCCCACTAAACTATATGCCTGTAGTCAAGAGGATAAGGCAGGAGGATCACAAGATCAAGGCATGCCTGGGCTTTAGAGTATGCCCAGTGCTGTCCTGGGTGACTTAGTGAGTCCCTGTCTCAAAAATTATTTTTAAAAAAAGACTGAGGATATAGCTCAGTGGTCAAAGTACAGTGCCCACCTAGCATATAGAAGGCCCTAAGTTGAGTCCCCAGTATTGAAAAACAAGCCGTGATCCAAACTACCCACTTGGATAAGAAGAGTAAAATGGTGAGACATTCCAGAGATGCTGCAGCTTCTCAAACTATGCCTTTAGTTGATCTGTACTGACCATGAGCCTACAGCACTTCTCCTGTTACAGTGTACAAGGAACTGGTGAGGAAGAAAATGTAGGGCAAAGTACCAGTTGAGAGATAAATAAGAATCTTGCCAGAAAGCAAAGCCTGAGGTTTTGCTGGTTTCTCTTTATCATTGATGGAGAAGAATCTTTTCGTCATAATAGGACATGAACTGTGGTTATTTTATAGCTTCAAATTTTTCCAACAGGATATAGTTTATCAAACTGTTCCCCACAATTCAAATTCTGTTTCCCTTACAAATAAAAAAAATATGACCAGTAACTAATTCTAAAGAGAAGCTTGGAAGATGGTGGTTCACGCAGACATGACTCAATCCATTGTTCCTATCAATGAACCAGAGTCAAGCATTTAGACTGGGATTCAGTGAGTTATTGATGCATTCTTTGAGAACAAAAGGATGGCAAGCCCCCCATGGAAATTCAAGTTTGTCCTTACGTGATGGCTCTTCTCATAGGTATGTGCCTGTTGCAATCCTGAGCACATGACCTTTGTATCTGATGCCACAAGGAGAAATCCACCACTTATCACCACTCGAGTCATTTAAGATGTTCTTCATTCTTTTCTTCTTATCTACTTTCTGGCCTATTAATCTTCTTTCAATTAATCTTTCCATTTTTAAAAATTGTTATCATGTTCCCACAGCTAAGAGCCAAAAATAATATTCGCTTATACTATAAGCACTGTTTATATGAATTTTCCAGATCACTGAAACTTACTCCTCCAAAAGTTAAAATATCTTTTGAGTTACTTTAACCTTTTTGATGGGAGTTTTCAAAATGTGCCATTTGTTCCTTTTACTTTTTTACCAGACTATATGTAATATAACCTAAAACTTTCATGATCACACAAGCTCATCAATCTCATCATATTCCTACAGGCACTTCTGAGAAGTCAAGAACTCTTCCAAATACTACACAGTCCTAGTTCATTGAATATTATTACGTCATTTCCTATCTCACTTTTATAGTTCTATGTTCATTTATCCAATCCTATTCATTCTTCTTTGTTGCCATTAAATCTGACCTGAGCCTCTTCCTTTTCCACACCCTGATCTGCTGTGAGGTAAGTAGCCAGACAGGAGAATTTGTGTGAACCTTGTGTGAGAAAGTTTTCTGATATATGATCACTGGTCTTTGAGTAAGGATCTCTCCTGTAAGTAAAGCTGAGTGGATTCCTGACTATTTCAAGAGGTCAACAGATCCTATTTACTTAATTCTCCATTTGGAACCATACAAGCAGTAAGAGAAGATTGAGGAAGCAGTCTGAGGTTTGGCATCCTGATAGGAGGATTAACACTGGCATTTGTCTTTGTATAAAAAGTTTCTAGAGTAGTTTGTGTTCTTGGTTTTATAAAGCACCACCCTCATGCAATTTGTTATCATTCTACATTTAAACTGTAGACCAAAATGAGAGAGAAAACGTCCAAGTGTTGACTTTTGTAAGTTAGAGAGAGCGTCTTCAAATGTTTTTTGTCCTGCCCCCTTTTTTTGCACTGCCTTCATCTTAGACACTAATTTGTCATAAACTAAGTGCACCGTCACCACAAGCTTGCCCTGTCATATTCTCTTCTCTGACATCATTAAACTGCATCTTGACAGACCTAATAAGAAAAATAATATCTTTATCCAGTTACCAAAAAATTCTTTAAAATAATAATGTGAGTTGAGTGTGGTGGCTCATACCTATTATCTCAGCACTTGGGAGCCTAGTGAAGGTGGATCATTCTGAGTTTGAGGGAAGCCTAGACTACACAGTGAGTTTGAGATAGCCTAGGTCACATAGAAAGATTCTGCCTCAAAAAAAGTGAGTATATATGTGCATGTGTAATAGCTTTAGCATTTTTTCCTGTCATGCTGTTGAAAATACTAATAAATGATATTGATGACCAATTTTCCCTGCCCTCATTGCTTTATCATAACTGCTCTTTTCTTCCTTTTTAAAAAATAGAAGTTATTGTATATATTTCAAGTACATAATATAGTATAGAGACTAAAATGTTAACTACAGTGAAGCAAATTAACATCTCACATAGTTATTCTGTTTGTTAGTTTGTTGGCAAGCTCTACTAAAACTAACTCCTTTAGCATGAATCCTATACACAGTAATTAACCCAGCACAGTAGGTTTGCACCTTGATGATCGTAAAACCCAAACAAGCATGGTCAAGAAATAAAAGAATGAAGATTCATTACTTTCAATAGATAAAGTGAACACAGGAGCTGTTTTGTTCCCAAAGCAGTGTTCTCAAACAAAGGAAGCATAAGCATTCCATTTCAAGTGCCTAAACATATTTATATAGGAAAGCAGTTTAGGAGTGGGAATATTCTTGACAATGCTCAGTTAAGAAGTACATATCTGGGTATGTTCAGTTCAAGGTCATAGCTTAAAAAAGGAAAGATGATGGGCACATTTTTGAGCATGCTTATTTCACGGTCATAAAGCACACATTTAAAAGGTTAAAGTGGTAGATATGAACACCTTTAGGCATGTTGAGCTTGTGTCATAAATATGGCAGACAGGAATGTCTCTGGGAATGCTCAGTTTTCTACATAATACTTTAGTTGAAAAAATAGGAAAGGATACTTTGAAAGTGCATTAATATAGGAGTTTTCCCCTAAAGGTGCCTGGCATGCTTATCAGCCAACAGATACAATTCTATTACTGATAGTCCTCAAGCTATATGTTAGCTTTCTTCTGAGTTTCTTAAAGTGAAATCCTGTTATTAAAGGTCTGCCCCTCAATTCCTCCTGTTACGTCAGGTAATTGGTGTGTATGGTTCGTTTCAGGTCTAAGATGCATTTAACCTTCTTGCTTGAGTCCGCTGAAATTCTAAACTATGATTCTTATATGCTCTCCACCCCCAAATATCTCCCTCACCTCCTTCTACCCCAATCCACTTCAGAGTAGCACCCTACTCTGTCATTGCTGAGCCTGTAATCTCCACTTCCTGAATACTGTCATTGGTTCACTCTTGAAATGTCTCTTGCTTCCATTTGAATGCTATATTTTCACCTTTAGTTCCTTTTATAGTACTTCTTACCACCCACCTCCTCCTGTTCAGTCTTTATATCAGCACATTCCAGTTTTATATGCTCTGTTTAGTTTTACCAATGTAACTAAAAGAACTATGTCAGAATACTCTTCTCATCTCTCTAATCCAGGCTCTATGTTTGATGATACCTTAATATCTTCAGCTGCCTCTGAAAATCTTTCTTTTCTAAATGCCTTGGAATTTATAAGTGCTTTCCCAATTTAACTTGCTCAGCTACATATCTCTATCTATCGATCTATCTAACCATCTATCCAATCTTTCTCTTCCTTCCCTCCCTCCGTCATAGCTCTGGGTAAAGAATTAGCAGCTGTTTGTTGTTGGTATTGCTATTGTTCTCTACACCCCCACTCCTCCCAGACTGCAGCTGTCAGCAGTGGAGGGACTGAGCATCTGAACTTCTAGTATGGAGCAATGTAGTGAGATAAACAAACATCATTCCTCAAAATGGACAAGTTTTGGCTTGCTTTCACCAGTCCATCCTACCTTTCTAATACCTTTCCAATTTATTTGCCTGGTCCATGCCCTCCTTGTTGCCAATGTTCTTTCACCCATCCTAGTAATTCACCTTCTGAATTCTACGTCAGATCCTTGCATAACCTGAGAATATTTCCTTTGCAACTTTCGCCCCTTCCTGCTTCCTGCGGTCCTTCCAGCTACTCCGTGACCCTGGTGAGAATTCTAACCCTTCAGTCTTCCCGTTCCCCCCTGCTAGCCTCTCTTCTTCCTTCTTTACCTGTCTTGACTCCTGTGGCTGATATACAGAATTCCTCTTTTACCATCACCCTCAGCTCCCTACCAATAAGCCTTTGTCTGGAATTGCTACACCAGTCAACTGCCTGGGCAGTACCCTACTTCATCTGACCTCTCTTCTTTGCTCTGTATCTTTGCTTAGGCTACCTGCGATCTCATGCAAATGTTCCACTAAGTGCCAGGTTCACTGACTACTCCTTGTTTGGACTGAACATTTTCTTCGAAGCTGCCATTATGGATGAATGAAATGAAAACCTTGCATTTCTTTTATTATGTATTAGTTTAAAATGGTCTTGGATAATTATGTTATTTTATCGACAAGACAACTTACGGAGTGGAAGCTTGAGATAATATGGCTGCTGAAAAACAAATGCAGTTCATGGAAGTTGTGTCCCACTCCAGCTGTCAGTCTTAAAAAGCAGAACTAGTTGGTTATAACAAAATGACTATTATTTTCTTTCAATCCTTCTGAGATAGCTAGTTATGCCCAGTTATTCCTCTTGCTTGTTAGTTGTGAAGATGGCAGAGCTCGATAGACAGTAAATGCATTAATTAAAAAGAGACAGTTATAAGATCCCTGTTAAGGTACCACTAGGGTCTCAGGATCAGTTTGCTGTATTTAGTCATCCCAGAAGCAAATATTCAGGATGTAACTGTTGGCTCAGAAAGAAAAAGAAATCTAGTCCAAGAAATACAAAGAAACTCCATGCCAGCCAAGCTGCTTTAGGTCCTCTGTGCTGGCTTTCACAACCAAAATGCCAAAGTTGAAAGATCATAAAACTGGAAGAGCAACTGAACTCAGAGATGATGATGATGGGTAGAGAAGAGAGCACTTTGGCATTTGCAGTAGGAAACTGTTTTCACACATAATGACTGTAAGAGGAAGAGAAGACTGGCCATGTGACATGTTTATTTCCAAGCAAAATTCAAAACAAAATAAAACAGACTGTGTTCCTCTTCATCCTGTTAGCATCTAGTCACTTATGACATAATCAATACAACAAGGTACATATTCTAATTAATATACAGATAGCAGTAATGTTGAACAAAGACCCTCATTAAATTTTCAAACAAATCTTATGAGATATGTGAAAAATCAAATAATACCTCTATAAATCTTTGAGATTCTAGGATAAAAGTTATTATATTGCATTTGTACTTGTATATGGATACACACATGCATAAAGCAATTCTAACATTGTTAGCTACCTTAGGACTGACATGTCTCAACAAAAGCATAAATATTTAGCAAAATAATAATTTACCTTATAGAAGATCAACAAAAGATCATCGAGTTTCCCATGCAGATCACCTGGAATACAAATGAAAAAATCACTATGTAGTATGAAGCAAGACACAACACTTATGTTGTTACAGAATTTGAAATCTCAAATACTCCAGGTATTCTCAGGGCATCTCACCTTATAATAATACTAATTCAATAGGCAACTGGTTTCTACAGGACTCTTCTTTCCCTCCTTTGGTTTTTGGGGGGTGAGCGGAAGGTGGGTATCAGGAACTAGCTAGTATATGCTCTAGCCATCTCTGCAGGGCTTTACTTAGTTTGAACTAAGCCCTGTACTACAGACTGTTTATTATCTTGTTCAGTCCTCACAAGCTGGATTTTCATCATTCTTATTTTCCAAATGGGGCTGAGAGTAGTTAAGTAACTTATGTATTTATGCAGCCACCAAATATCAGAGCTGGAATTCAAACCCAGAATTATTTCATTTCAAATTTCAAACTCCAAGTGATTTCCTCTGTACTGCCTACATTACAATCCCTAGGAGAGCAGCAACAATACCTATCACAGGCTGCATTAAGTCTCCAAGGACCTACCATAGCATCAGGCAAATTGCAGACACTGAATACATACATTTAATCACTAAATCATAGCTGTTTTGTGCTTTCTTTGCCTTTATTGTTGTTGTTGTTATTGTTTGAGACAAGGTACTCCTATACAACCCATGCTGGCTTGAAACTTACGATTCTCCAGTTTTTGACTCCTGAGTGCTGGGATTGCAAGTGAAAGCTACCATGCCTGGCTAATGCATAGCTTTTGAGAGAATTAAAGAATATGCCCCAGCAGTGCATCTGAAGTTTAAAAATCGTGAGTAGATAGTTGAGATTCTTTTGATGAGACAATTACAAGAAATAAAAATGAAAGATAACTCAGGGTAGCTACTGAATGTTTAAGCCATTAATCTAAAAATAAGGAATGACTTAATCTCTATTTAGATAAATATTACATAACCTTTGCTCACAAATTTTTATTCAAATGAATTACAACACAATTTAATTTAGGAACACATTTCCTCAGTTTGTTAAAAATCCCATGACCAAGATAAATCAAATACATTCAACAGAAGACTCCAATTATATTGGAAATAATGAAATTAAAATCCTACATCACCCGCGCTTATTTATAAGATTATCATAATATTAACAATAAGATTAAGAGTGTATTTTAACGAATCCTTAGTTCTCTTTATGTTTACATAGTCTCACTCCAAAGAGACTTTTACTTATCAACTTAACATACTTTGTTAGTTATTTTATTTTCCTCATTTTCTTCAGAGTGATTTGACTTTTGAAAATCTAAGTATATGCCAGGCATGGTAACACTGGCCTTTAGTCCCAGAACTCAGGAGGCAGAAGCAGGAGGATCTCTGTGAGATTCAGGCCAGCCTGGTCTACATAGCGAGTTCCAGGCAGCTGGAGCTGCAGGAAGATCCTGTCTCAAAGGACAAAATTCTGATTATGTTGCAGGGGAGATGGCTCAGTGGGTGAAGTACTTGCTAAACAAGGACAAAGAACTGAGTTCAGAACCCAGAACCTATGTAAAAAAACAGGTGAGTGGCAAATATCTGTAATCATAATGCTGGGACTGAACAGAGACAATGCCTGGAACTCACCAGTTAGCCATACTTGCCTTTGAGACCATGCCTCAAAAAGTAAGATGAACAACTGAGGAAGACACCCTACAACAACCTCTGATCTTCACACACATGCACACACATTTGCACATACATGCACATGTGCACATACAACACACACACATAAATAAATCCACCATACACACAAAAAAATCTGAATATACAGGACTATGAAAGCTGGTATGCTAAAAAATGAACTTGTTTCAGCATATCAAGAGCTGAGGGACCTTGACTCAATTCCCAACAGAGGAAAAAAATAGGAGCCTGAAAATATTTTTAATTTCAGGTTGGACAGAAAATATACATATTACACAATAGGAAGACAGACAAAATATTTTCACTACACAGAATTGATTATAATTTATAACATAACTGTAAACAAACAAACAAACAAAAAATCCTCAAGAAGCTAAGGCTGAAAGAAGGGTCGAGAATTCAAATCATCCTAGATTGGCTAGTGAGTTCCATTCTGGACTATATAATGAGGTTCTATCAAAAAAAAAAAGGTATGGAGAGATGGCTCAGCAGTTAAGAGAGAGCACTGACTGTTCTTGCAGCACCCGCATGGTGGCTAACAACTGTAACTCCAATTCTGGGGGATCTGACACCCTCTTCTGACCTCTATGGACATTGCACAACATGGGTACACTTCCATACATGCAGACAAGACATTCCTATACATAAAATAAAAATAATAAATAAAATATTTAAAAAGAAAGAAAGAAAGAAGAAATACATATTAAAGAAATGCCTAAAATAAGGGATCCTTAAATGAATGGATCTATGCAGTCTACCTAAGTCCTCAGTATTTGTCTGATAACAATAAGTGAAATATTAACTAAGCAAGTGTAAACATGGCACTGCCTCTAACCTGGAATACAGAAGAACTGGTTTTTAATCCTACTCCTATCACTAACTAGCTGAGTAAGTTGGCATACGCGTTACTACACAGAAATGCTATCTATCTATCTACCTATCTATATCAAATATATGTATACATTTGGGCCTCTATTTTATCCATCAGAGCAAGATATAGGGGCTGGGAATGTAGTTCCATGCTAGAGTACTTGCCTAGAATGTGCCGGGTCTAAGCATGTACAAGGCCCTGGATTTGATCCATAATACTGAAAAAAAACAAATTCCTAAAACTATGTATATTTTTTTAATAAAGGGAGCAGAACGTCTTTGTAAGGGCCCTTCAGTTCTCATCCTGTGAGATTCTAGGACTTCCACAACCTGTAATTAATTTCTTTTTCCAGCCAAAGAGTGGTCTTCAATGGCAACTGGGGGTCTAATAGAAGCACATGGGAGTAGATCCCACCATCTGTTTGGGTCTATTACGTATACTCCAATAGCTTCACAGGTGTCACAGGTTGGCATGGTTTCCTGAATCTTATGACCCAGTGTTCATTATTTCCATCAGAAGTAAGGCCTTGACTAAAAGTTCCCTGGGCTCCAGTGCATCATCTGCTAGAGAGATCGGGTGGCTTGATTAGGTTGAAAATGAACCATTAGAGGCTCTTCAAAACTCTGAGCCAGGGCATGCCATGAGGTATGCACTGCTATATCAAATCCTTGTCACTACTGTTGGATGCTAGAAATGGAAATGGTTTAATTAGATTGTCAAATCCACTTCTACCTGCCAGAGTAAGAGAACATGGGCTAAAAATTGATTTGGAAAATAACAATCACTGTTTTGTAACCTAAAGGCTTAATTAGAAGTCAAGGGAATTGCTGTTCCTTCCATGCACCCCACTCCCAGATAGTTGTTAGCATGCTGAGCACCAACTGTGATGAATTTCAATGTGTACTGTTTCTTGAAGCAGTATCCTGCCAGGCTGGTCTATATGATAACAAAATCTCAAATCTTGTTATTTAGAAGAACAAGAAACAGATTTTGGGGACATTCCCACTCTTTTAAAAAGCTGCAAAGACCAGTTGGAAAAATCTAAAACCACAGCCAAGGGCAGAAAAGAATTTAATTTCCGCCCTGCCTTGGGTTTTTCTCTTTTCAGTTTAAGTGGCAGAGACCCACCTGGAAAAAAAAGCAACATAGAACAGAGATAATGAGAGCTAGTCAGAGGGCAAAGAACACTTATTCTACCCATGGGTGGCTTTCCATATTAAAATGCTATCTGCCTTTATAAAAAGCTACAAGAGTTCTTTAATTTCTCACATAATTAATTCTTGCCAGCTGGTATGCAAAACAAAGACAAGATGGGGAACAGTATTATCATGATAGATAATTCTACATTAACATTTTTCCCTTAACACCATCCAATTTACATAGTTTTCAAGTTAGGCAAATGATGCAGGACCAAGAGGCTCCTAAATATTAATTTGACAACCCTCCTCTGAAACTTACCACAGATCGTTATTTCTTTGGAGGGCATGGTTTTTATCTGAGTGAAATTCGGCATTTGCTTCAGGACTTTCCTGGTTTCAAATAGCACCTCTAAGACATAATGAGCATGAAGTGTCTGTGAGGGGGAAGCAGAGGAAATAGATATAATGAGCTAGGAAGAAAGACGTGACTGCGTAGAAAACTATAAAGATGAAGCATACGAGCACATTTTAGGTCACTACTTCAGATAATCTTTAAATTATTCTCAAATAGATTATTCTAGCATAGCGTCTGGCATATGAAAAGCCCTCTGTCGATATTTGTAATGGAATGAATGAGTGGCTCCTAGGATATCTAGATTCTCCTGTTCTTCAACATTATCTATGCTTGCAGAATATTTCTGATTATTCTTGGTCCTTAGATCCCAAGAGAAGTGATAGGGAAAAGGGACTCATTTGCCACAAGAAAATGTGCAGACGAAAGAATAAAAAAAGAATCATTTTAAAAAAGAATAAAAGAGAAACAAAACAAGAAAAGGAAAGAAAAGCAGAGGATCTGTGGAAGACTTATACTTCTTCCCTTGTTGAAAAGTCCAGCCAATTTTTTGAAATAGAAAGTAGGTGTTGGGGCTGGAGAGATGGCTCAGTGGTTAAGAGTACTGACTTCTCTTGCAGAGGACTTGGGTTCGATTTCCAGCACCCACGTGGTGGTTAACAACCATCTGTAACTCCAGTTTCAGCGGATCTGACGCCTCTTCTGATCTCTGTGGCCATTGCATGACACCAGTCATTCATACAGGCAATACACACATACACCTAAAAAAAGAAAGTAGGTGCTTTTGAACTCAGAGATCTCAAAGGTACCCAGAGAAGCTCCTCAGCTTCCTATGTATGTTGCCTGTATTTAGTGTACAGAATGCTCAGTACAACAGCACATTTATATAAAAGCCAAGCTATAGAACACATGTCAAAATTATCTTTTGTTTGTGACTATCTCACCACTCTCCTCCATTTACAGTATTGATGGGAACATCGTTTCCTACAGATTTACTATTTTCTCTCGCGAGCTTTTAAAAATCCAATGTGCCTGTTTTTCTTGGCTTTTAAATTTATGAAATAGTCTAAACACAAACTCCAAAGATAGGTGTGATTACCACACAAACTTAATTGATATCAGCACAACTTTAAGGTTCAGGACTATTTAGATCCAGGATGTCCAATATGGTGGCCACTAGTTACATGAGGTAACAGATTTAAAATGCAGGCTAATCTGAATTGAGATGTGCAGTAAGAATAAAATTCTAGAGAGAAGGCTTAGCTGTCAAAGGCTCAGGTTCACAACCTAAACATCAAGAACAAAATTCATACTGGATTTCAAAGATTTAATATGAAAAAAAGTAAAATGCCTCAATAATCTTAACAAGATAATATATTTAAATATTTCATATATGAAGTACGATGAGTTAAATAATATATTATTAAATTTTATTTCATCTTTTTTTCTTAATGTGACTACTAGAAAATCCTAAATATATGGCTAATATATTTCTATTAGAAAGACTCTCTTAAATTATTGAAGGCTGAGAGAGTGGTCATGTCTATGGATCTTTCAGATATGACTCTGGGATTGGGACTGAGGGCAGATAGAACCCTTTAGACTCATCCCATCTCATGAGGTCCTGAAATTTAGGTCTTGGGAATGTTTATGATTAAATAATTATTAAAAGAGCCAGAAATGGAGATTAATAGGAATGTAAGAATTAGAAGGAAGGAGACGAGTCCCTGGACATTGATTAGTGAGGAGAGGCTCAAATAACCAATGTCTACCTGAGATTTGATGGACTAGTCTTTTCTGCACAAAAGAATTCTAAAGTTATTGAATCCACACTTTGATTCAAAACTTGAATGAGAACTTTCCTTCAGCTGCACTTTATTTCCCTTTATTTTATTCTACTTAGTTAATTTTTTAAGACAGTATCTCATTCTGTACCTCAGGCTGGCCTCAAAAATGTAGCAATCCTCCTGTCTCAGTATCCCAAGTTCTTGAATTAACAGTTTATTAGGTTTTTTATTTACATTTTCATTTATTTGTTTTATGGGGGAGGTGTGGGCATGTAGGGTACCATGGTGCATGTGTAAAGGTTAAAGAACAGCTTGTGTGAGTTGGTTCTTTCCTTCTACCACATGGGCTCCAGGGATCAAACTCAGGTCCTTGGGATTGGTAACAGGCTCCTTTACTCATTGAGCCATCTTACTGGCCCCTGGATTAATAGTTTAAAGGAACTGTCAAAACCGCTTCTGTTTGATGGCTTGTTTCAGTGTGTACATTTGATCTACTGATCCCAAATGCTGACTTAATTTGCCACAGTAGCTTTTCTGATGTATTGTACTAATTAATAAGCAGAGGAATTGCTATCTGAAGAGTTATTTTATTTTCTGATGTTGGCAAATATGCACTAAGAATATCTTGCAACCACAGAAAAATTCTTAATATTAAAATAGTTTGGGGGAGCCTCTTTAGATTAGCTGAAATAACTTTGTTAATATTAGTACTTGCGTATAAGGCTCTATTTCAGGAGTTCTAATAGCTGTGTTTACAACTGAATATTAAATATTCAAAAAAGTTCATTCAAATGTTCACTTATATGTTTATAAATATATCAGATTCAAGAACCACTTAAATAAAATATTCACATTCTTTTAAAGGCATTGAAGGAGGAAGCTACTAGTTTTCAAGTATATTTTCCTCTTTTGTTGAAAGAAAGAGAAAAAGACAAAGAGAGGGGGGCAGAGAGAGAGAGAAAGAGAGAGACAGAGAGAGACTCACTGACTATGTAGCCCTGTGTTTTCCTGGAATGAGCTACGTAGTCTAGGCTAGCCTTAAACTCAAAGCAGTCCTTCTGCCCAGTCCACCCAAGTGCTGGATTACAAACATGTGCCACCATACCCAGCTTAAGGATATTTTTGTTACGTGAACAAACACCACATTATTTGAATGAAATAAAAATGTATCATTAAAAAGAAGTGGAATAATAAAAAGTGATTTTCCCTTTTCCCCAGACCTTACTCTCCAACCTCTGACCCTGGAGACAGCCACTGTTGGCAATGACTTGAGTATCTTTCCCCAAAACATTTTCTGTGTTTATAAGGATATAAAAATTAATAGAAGCATATATAAATATTCAAATATATAATCTCTTAAATAAATATGATATTCATGCAAAGAAATTGTATTAAATGAAAAATGGAACTGAAGAACTGGTATAAGCAAGAACATGGATGAATTCTAAAAAACATTATGTCAAGTAAAAGAATCTAGACACCAAAGACTATATATGTTCCATTTATATGGAACACCCAGATTAGATAGTCTGTAGAAACAGAAATAAATTACTGGCTTTCAGAGTCTGGGGATAGGGGACACAGTGACTGCTAATGAATATCAAGTTACATGCTGAGGTGACAAACACATTTGGGAAATAAAAGACTTGTCTAGCATGAATGAGGCTGTGAGTTTAATCCCTAATACTGAAAAAAGAATAAAAGCTTTAAAAGTTCTAGAAATAGTGGTGATGGCTCTACAGAATTCTCATATAGCAAATCACCAAATCATATACTCTGAAATCGTTAAAATGGTTAATTTTTGATTATGAATTTTTATTGTTGTTTTGCTTTGCTTTGACAGGATCTCCCTATTCTCAGCCTGCCTGAAATGCACTAGGTGGACCAGGCTGGCCTCAATCTCACAGAGCTCCAACTGCCTCTGCCTCCTGAGGGCTGGGATTAAAGGCCTGGCCACCACGCCTGGCACTTATGTGAATTTTATCTCAATTAAAAAAAAAACATATAGTTTGTTCTTTGTTTTTACAAATGAGAAAGCATTTTATATTGTTTTGAACCTTGATTCTTCCCTTGACAATACAAATTTTTCACATTTATAGTTAAAATTGTTAATCTTCTTTATAATGGTTCCTTGAACTGATACTGTATATTTTATCTCCTTGAACATATTAATCATAGTTATGCTAAACTCTAATAATGTCATTATCGAGGCACTCTGCAGGCCTATCTCTATCATTTGTTATTTGCCTCAGTTTTGTTTCACACATCATATATCCCCCTGGGCCTGGTTATATCTGTACTAAGGAACTGTATATCTATCCCATAGGACACTGTATATGAAAAAAATACAAAAATAATTCCAGGTCTATTTTCTCCCAGAGGATTTAAATTTGCTGTTGGCAGGTGGCCAGAAGAACTGGCTACCTGGTATATCTCAATTCTATCGCAGGAATTAGATGATTCAAAGCCATGTTTTGGTCCCTGCAAAGTCAACCTACTTCCAGTTCACTCTAACTTCTAGGGTGTACACTTTAGGGTGTAAATCTGAGAATTTGAGATGGTGTTAGAGAAAATGGTGGTTAGGGAACTCCAACACCCAATCCCTTCGCAGAAATATTGAAAAATCAAGGAAAATTGTATAAGAATAGATTTAGTCAAACTCTTGTTATAGCAATCAAACAAATATTGAATAAAGAAAAGGGAAATCTGACATCTCAGCACATGCACAAAGTAAAGACTAAGATTACTAAGTAGCCTGGCCAAGCAATGAACGATGAACATGTGTTCCAACATAGAAGCAATGCGCAAGGACTAGGAGATAATTTTTTTTGTTTCTTCTTGGTTTCTTTTTTTCTCTTTTCCCCCTTTTGTTTTCTTTCTCCCTTCCTTTTCTCCCCCCCCCCCCGCCTCTCTCTCTCTCTCTGTTGGCTTTTGGTATTCAAAGAAATCTTTGTTAAAACATTAACTGAGCATGTTGCCTTTAATCTCAGCACTGGGGAGCATAGGAAGGTAAATTTTTGTGAGTTCAGTTCAAGGCCAGCCTGGTGTACATAGTGAGTTCCAGGCCAGCTGAGGCTACAGGGAGACCATGTGGCAAAGAAAAAGAAAAGGAAAGAAAGAAATTCACTGAACACAAGCTAAAAGAACAAGAACTTTGAAACTATACACAATTAGACCTAACAGACAGCTATAGAATATCTCACCTAGCAAAAGAAGACTACACATTTTTCTTAAGTACACATGGAACTTCATGATAGACCAGATGTTAGGCCACAAAAGAAACCTCAATATATTTCAAAAGACTGAAATCATGCAAAGTAGCTTCTCTGACCAGAATGGAAAGAAACTAGCAATCAGTCATAAAACCAGGAGATTCAGGGTGTCTAGACAGATGGCTTGGAGGTTTACTTCTCTTGTAGAGGACCTGGATTCAGTTCACAGCACCTACATGTAGCTCACAACCACCTGCAACTCCAGTTCTGGGGATCCAATGCCCTCCTCTGGCTTCCCACCATGCCCATGCCTGCTGCACATAAGCGTAAACATACATCTAATTTTTTTTAATTAAAAAAAACAAATAATTTTTTAAACTAGGAAACTCATAAATATGTCATAATCATATAACATATGGAGGACTCATGTTTCCTTATTTCAAAATTTACAAAGTTACAATAATCAATATAGAGTGGAACTAGCATAAAGATAGACTCATAGAACAATGAAATAGAATTAAGAGTCCAGAAACAAATCCATATGTCCATGGATTTTTGACAAGAATGCCAAGACCACCCAGTGGGGAAAGAAAAGTCTCTTCAACAAATGGTGTTGGGACAGCTGCATATCTATATACAAAGAATGACGTTTGACCTCTAGCACACAGACACACATAATATATGTTAGGTCAAAATAGTTCATAGACTTGAATATAATAGCTAAAACTATAAAACTCTTAGAAGAAAGCATAGGGAATCTTTATAATCACAGACTTAGCAGTGGATCGCAAAAGCAGAAGCAATAGCAACAACAGAAATGCTAAACTGAAGTTCACCAATATTAAAAAATTTCTGCAAATCAAATCTAAAAAGAACTCTTACAACTCAATAATCAAAAACAACTGATTTGAAAATGGGCAAAGGATGTTCTCCAAAGAAAGTACACAAATGGCTAATAACTAGATGAAAAGATGCTCAACATTACTAGTGAGTGATTAGAGAAATTCCAGTCAGAACCACAATTAAGCATCACTTCACATACATCAGAATAGCAATAATAAAAATAAAATAGGTATTGGCAAAAACATGGAATAATTAGAACCCTCATGCATTGCTGGTAGAAATGTAAAATTGTTCAGCTACTTAGAGAAAAATTTTAGCAGTTACTCAGAAGTTCAACATAGAGTTAACCATGTGACCCCACAATTCCTCTCTTAGGTGTTATACCCAACAGAATGGGGACATGCTCATATAAAAATTTGTGAATGTTCATAGCAGCACTGTTTATAATAGCCCAAAGGTGGGAACAATTCAAATGTCCATGGAAAGGGAAATCAGTAAACACAGTGTGTGGTAAACAAAGAAATATTTCCAGCCATAAAAAGAAATGAAGTAAGGATACATGTTGTAGCATGATGAATCTTAGAAACACTATGTTTAGTGAAAGAAGCCAATTTATTTACTTATTTATTTATTAGTCTTTTTGAGACAGAGTCTCCCTCTAGCCTCAACTGTCCAGGAACCTGCTATGTATATCAGGCTGGCCTTGAACTCACAGAGCTCCACCTGCCTCTGCTCTCCCCCTCCAGTGCTGGGATTAAAGGCGTGTGGCACCACACCCAGCAGAAGAAGCCAAATTTTTAAGCCACATATAATAAATTTTTTTCATATGAAATCTGGAATAGATAAATCAAGAGACTAGAAATAAAAGGTAGAGGGAATGATGGTAAATGTGCATAACCTTTCTTTGGGAGATAATGACAATATTCTATAATTACATAATGATAATGATTATACAACCTTGTGACTGTATGAAAAAGAAATCACTGAACCATATATTTTTAAATGAATAATGTTATAGCATGTGAATTAGTCTCAGAAAATGAAAAGGGAAATTCTGTAAGCCTACAAATCACGAAGTTATTGTGTACCTGAGGAAATTTCTATTTAATAGGTTAAAGCAGAAGATAACTCATACAATGTCAAACATTTCCCATGGAAATCATTTCTGCTAAAGTATTTTCATGCATTTGTTCAATAGACAGCTGTGAGCACCTGTTATGAACAAGAATCAGGGCAGCTTCTGCTTAAACTTGCCTGCTGTTGCTTGAAGGCCTCAAGAAGTAAATCAATGTCAGTAAAAGTGAGAGGAAACTGCAGCCGAGGACCATCATAGGAGTCGGGGACATCTATCAACCCCACATATTCTTGTCTATCCTTGCTTTCCCGCACTGTGTTTTCAAAAATTCGACTTACTACTGCTGAAAAGGGAAAGAGAAAGAGGCACAGGAGTGGGAATCAACATTCTAATACTTTAAAATGTCTTCTTGAATACCTATCACATGTAAAATACTCCGCTTAATGTTATAAATACCAAGATGTAACGCATATAACCATGAGGAATAGTTGATTCTGAGGCCAATAATCAGCACCATCCCTTCCTGGAATCATGTTTTGCCAAAGCAGTGAGTAGATAAACAATGAAGAAGAGACCAGAAGCATAATTAAAAACCAGTCAGTCGAGGTATTTTGATGTTCTGAAGTTTAAGCTCTGATTCTTGTACCCACTCTACAAGATTTTTTTTTTACAAGCAAGGCTAAAAACATGGACAATGCATTGTATTTGATTCAAACATCTGCTGCTATTCAGGATCTACAGAAAATTTAACTGTAACATTTGATTTTTTCCCTTGTTAAACACTTCAGGGGTTTTACTTAGCTTTAATTGATTTGTTTCCTCTTTACTTAAGATTTTTCTGATGTGATTTTCTTTTTTTTTCCTTGGGAACAAAGAAGATAAACTTAAATGACAAACCATAGGCAGAAATACCCAAAGGCCTCTGTCTCTCTCAGACATTTCTATATAGTAACAGACTGCCTGCAGTCTGCCCATTTTAGTAGGTGCTGAGACTCACAGTCATTTCTTGCCAAATTGCCCATGAAACAGCCCCCAAACCAGAAATCCAGACAAATCAAGCACAGAAAGATGAAAGGGGATGTGGTTGCAAAATGGCCTCAGTATTCTACTCCAGCCTCTATTCATGCATTTTAGAATGCGATTTTGAGGCTATTTTCATTGAGAGTCTACTTTCCCATCCTTTCAAGCTGAGCTGGGCTCAAAATTTGTACTGTCCTGAAGAATGTGGTCCAAGTAAGATCTACGAACTCCAAGTCCAGGTCTCAAAAGGCCTTATATGTTTCCATGCTCTTTGTTTTGGAACCCTTCCACTTCTACTAAGCATAGGCTAGCCTACTAAAAGGCTACACCCTGTGTTAGAGAGCTGAATCATCCTATCCAAAGATGTCCTAGAACAGCTAACAGCCAGCAGACCCACAGATACATGAGTGAACTGTAGCCAAGACCCAAAACATGGCCAGATTATGTCTGGTAAGGCCAGCAGAAGTGCTCAGTTAATTTGTAGACTTGCTGGGAAAAAAACGATGTTTATTATATACCACTGAGATATTGTGGCTAATTCACAGGATTGTTGTAGTAAGAGATAACTGACTCCGAGAATAATGACATGCTTGACTCATTAACAGTGACATGTTATTAATGCCATCATCTGAAGTTCTCTGCAAACAATTTCTATCTTTGCAAATGTTTAAAATGGTCACCTATACAAGATACAATATTAGCAAATATAGACAGACTATAATTTTTTCATTATCAATTATGATGAGAGATTATAGTTAATACCTAAGCTTGAAAGGCTGGCTAGAGCAATGGCTCAGTGGATAAGAGTACTTACTGCTCTTGAAAGGGCCTGAGTTTAGTTCCCAGCACCCACATGGTGCCTCAAAACTCCAAAACTCCATGCAACTCCAGTTCCAGGGGCTCAGATGCCCTCTTCTGTACTGAGATGGTATCTGCACGCACACATGCACATTGTCCCCCATAGACACCCACATGTACACGTAGTTAAAAATAAAATAAATCATAAACAAGAACTAAATGTGGGGCTGGAGAGATGACTCAGTGGTTAAGAGCACTGGCTGCTCTTGCAGAGGACCCGAGTTCAATTCCCAGCACCCACACAGTGGCTAACAACCATTCATAACTCCAGCCCCAGGGGATCCGATGCCATCTTCTGATTTCCAATGGCATTGCAGGACATGGGTACACTTTCATCATGTAGGCAATACACTCATACACATAAAATAAAATGACAAATAAAATATTTTTTAAAAAAGGACAAAACTTGGGACTGGAGATAACTCAGCAGTTAAGAGTAATGGGTGATTCCCAGCACCCACATAAGCAACTAACGACCATCAGTAACTCCAGTTTCAGGGGATCCAACACACTCTTCTGATCTCCTTGGGCATTGCATGGCATGGGTGCACCTACCTACTTGCAGGCAATACATTCATATATATATATATATATAATTTTAAAAATTAAAAATAACAATATCTATATTCAATGTAGTACAGTAGAGGTTATTTTTCTCCTTTGCTTTCAGCTTGAGATTTAGGAATAGCTTAATTTTTTTATGTCAGAAACCAGAAATAAAGAGTATCTTGAAAAACTTTATTTCCGATTCATTATGTAGGCAGTGAAGACCAAATAGTCTACTTAACCATCTTAATGTTTATGGCACCCATTTCATTTGAGAAGCATTCTTAGAGATGAACTTTACTGCAAAGAAACTCTTTCTTTGTCCTGACTGGATATACTGAAATATCAAGCAACTCCTAGAAAAAAAAGTAGCAACAAAAACTCCCACCCACAAAAAGCCACCAAGAACTCCCAACAGTTTCAATGCATCATCTAATAGAGTTAAAAAGATTTTTTGTTATGGACTTTAAGAAATAAAGTGAGTATGGAGTACATGGAGTCACAACTAAGGAATCTTATTTTTCAGATGAGGTAGATATGACCTGACTATAGTATTCACAGAAGAGGCAGTACAACTTCTGAAACATGCCTGACTTCAAAAGGGCAAGCAGTTGAATATATAGATTTGCATATATCAATGCATATGGAGATCCCCTCCCACCCCACGTCCCACCAAACTCCTTTCCAACTCAAAGGTTAGCAGTCTTGGGGAGTCACTTTCTGTCGCCTATGCCTTCAGTATGCTTTGCTCTTCAGGCTCTGTAGCTTGATAAAATATGGTTGAAGACTACCCCCTGGATCTCATAAATACTCATATTGATATTTCTGTATTTATTGATCCAGTTGGCTTTGTCTTTGCAAAACCCTTTCTTCATTCTCTTCCTGCTTTGGATAATTTATCCTCATCCCTCAAAACTCAGTAGGCTGCCCAGGTTGAGCCTTAAATTCTCCCTTTTCAATAACATCATGTTGATGATGATAGCCCTGGTTTACTGAATGCTTTCTATATGCCAGATAATGCTCTAACATCTTTACATGTGGGCTGGAGAGATGACTCAGAAGTTAAGAGCACTGGCTGCTCTTGTAGAGGACCCAGGTACGGTTCCCAGCACCCATATGGAGGTGGCTAACAACTGTCTATAACTCCAGTTCCAGGGGATCCAATGCCCTCTTCTGACTCCCATAGGCACTGCATAGCATGGGTGTACCTACCTACATGCAGACAATATATTCATATACGGAAAAATAAAATAATAAAAATATAAAAAATAATAAAAATAATGAAATCTAAAAAAACCAGTTCTTTACATGCATATATTCATGCAATTACAACTACCCTGAGAGGCAAGGACTATTATTTTCTCATTATATAAGTGAAAAAAATGGCACACAGCATGCAACTAGAGAAATGGAATCTAGTCTCCAACTATGTGTGTTATGTATGTGTACATATGTGCATGTGGGGGGGTACGTGTATGCATGGTTGCACAAACGGGCCAGAGGTTGACATCAAATGTTTTCTTTAATAACTGTCTAACTCATTTTTTTTAAATGGAGCTCTCACTGAACCTGGAGGTTACTACTTGCCTAGTCTGGCTAACAAGCCCCGCAGATTTTCCTGTCTTTACCTCCCAAGCACTTGGTACTACAGGTGTACACCACTGTGCCTAACTTTTTATATGGGAGCTAGGGATTCAAACTCAGATCCTCATGCTTACATGGCAACCATTTTACTGACAACCATTTATCTAGCCCTCAAATTTTAACCATTGTATTTTCACTATATATTAAACTATCTCTGTTATATATGTAGTATTGTTTATATTCACATACTCAGACATAACTCTCTGAGACATAAACAAGAAATTACTTCAACAATGAAACCTATTATTTCCGTGCTAACCAGAAAAAAATTAAGTTTTAAAAATATCTAAGAAATGGGGCTGGAGAGATAGCTCAGCAGTTAAGAGTACTGGCTGCTCTTGCAGAGGACCTGGGTTCAATTCCCAGCGCCCACATGGCACCTAGCAACTGACCATAACTCCAGTTTCAGGGGATCCAACTCCCTCTTTGGACCTCCACAGGCACTGCAGGACATGGGTGTACTTATACACAGGCAATATACATACACATAAAATAAACATAATCATACATTTTTTAATTTAAGAAATGATTCCATTTTCCCAGTCATTGCTTTCATCCATGCTGTCATATCTCCCTTTTTTCTTGGCTGATAACAAGTCAATTCTATAACTCCAGTGGTTAAAGCTCAAGTCTTGCTGTTTTAAGAAAAAAATAAGGTATTATTCTTTCAAAATTAATTAGCTTAGTACTGTTCTTCCTTCCACAGATTTGATGACCCTCATTCTTTAAAAAGGTTTGGTGATAAATTAATGAAAAAGTGCCGCTTCTGTAAGTCAATTCTTCAGTAAAACTATTCAATATGAAATATTAATCAACATCAAATCATAATCCTTCTGCTGCTTTTTAGCACCATAAAATTAGTAACAGATAGTCTCTTCCAATAGCTAATGTGTGCCATGAATGAAAATGAAGCTTCAACATTTCTAATGGATACACTGTCCCTGTGGGAATAACTATAACTAATAATAATTTAATAAATACAAACAATATATGAAGATTGTGCAACGTGCAGTTAATCCTTAGTTATTTGACTTATAGCTTTGTCAACATGAATTTAAACTAATTGATATATTAAAATATTAACATAATCAAATCATACCTCTACAAGTTGTTCTAAGAAAATAACGTAAAAAAGTACCTCTACACCTAATCTTTTCACTCACCCAGACTCTAAATGTAGAGAGAGAAGAATTTAAAGCCCAGAATTGTTTTTCAAAATATAGTATCTAGTCATACCACCCACATGCCACTTTGAAAACAAGCTCCATATATTTCTGAAGAAAGAAAAGCACCATTAGAACAAAATTTATAATTATTTCATTTCCTAGTTATGAATCTGAGTTGAAATCCTTGGTGTTCATATAATAAATTAAATAGACACCAACAAAACATTTCATAACATTCAATACCAATTCTTCATTTAAAAAGGAAAACAGAAAATATGAACTAGAAGGATACTTCCTTAACATAATTTTTAAAAATAAAATTGCAATAATGCACCTGGCTGTGGTGGTGTAGACCTTTAATCCCACCACTGGGGAGGCAGAGGCAGGCGGATCTCTGTGAGTTCAAGGCCTGGTCTACATACAGAGTTCCAGAGTAGCTAGAGCTAAATGGTGAGACCTTATTGAAAAAGGAATTAAAACAAAAGTAAAAAGTTCCAAAATTGATAGACTACAGAGATTAATCTCACTGGCTTTAATCATATTTTTATAACTAGTGAGAAATAACCTTGAAAGTTTCCTCTAATAGCCTTAGATTTTACATTTATAAAAGGTGAATAATAATAATAATCTTATTGGTTTATCATGAATAAATGAAATAATGGATTTAAATTATTTAAATGTGTGGCACATGATAAACTTTAATAAAAACCAGCAATAATAATAAATTCACTACTAATATTATTCAGGCACAAATATAAAGGCACAAAAATCTTATGAAATTCTACTAATAATTAATGGGAAGATATCATGCTGAAAAACATCCTACTCACCATAGCAACAAAAAGTTTTAAATACCCTAGCACCACAAAAGTTAAAAATATAAGTATATCTACATATATATATATATATATATACATATATATATATATATATATATATTCACCAAAGAGCATACACATAAAATATGTGGTCTGAGAGGACATTTGGGCTGATCGGGGAGGCAGAAGAAAATTCTAAACAACACTTGCCTCCTATTCCCTGCGGTCTCTGTTTAAACCTATGGCAGCTTTACCTTTTTCCCCAGGGAAGAGGCTGCTGTGAAATGCAGACTGAGAACTTTTATGTGGATCTCCACACTCCATCAAGTCCTATGAACCTGTTAACACTGAACGTAGCAGACCAGGGACATAACTGCCATAACTGATGTTAACAACAGAGGCAGTGAGATTGTAAGCACAAGTACTGCTTCAGGACTCCTCTCACCTTTGAAGCCTAGAATGACTTGAGATAACTGTGCTCTTCAAAAATCCATCATTAACTTGGCCTAGATATCTTGGGATCTTAAATAACTTTCTGGCCATCAAAAGTACCTTGCTTAGAGATTTCAGCACTTCAGTTAAGCAAGCAAGACTAGGTGGTAAAGGTTGTCTGGAATCCTTCCAACAAAGAAAGTGTTAGAGATCAACCTACAAAGGCCATGCATGGTAGCAGATGTCTATACTTCCAGTGCTCAAGATGCTAAGGCATGAGGATTATGAGCCCAGGGTCATCCTGGGCTACAGAGCAAATTCAAAGTTATCCTGTATATATGGAAAACCTGTTTCAGGAAATGAAAAGGAGGGAGAACAGAGGTGGGGAGGAAAGGAAAAAGAGAGTGGGAGGGAGGGAGAAGGGAGGAAGAGAAAGGAGAGGAGAATGAATATATTCACTAAAAGAAACATGTACAGGAATTCACACAGCAGCACCATTTAAACTGTCAAATGGAAAACAATCCAAGTGCCCATAAACAATAGAATGCATAAATTATAGTATTTCATAAAATGGAATGCTATTCAATACGAATAACTAAATTAAAGTAACATGAATGAGCTTTCAAATGCAAGATTGAGCAAAAGATGCTAGATTCAAGAGTATATTTCTGTAAACTTTCATCTACATAAATAAGTTCCAAAACAAACAAAACTAATTTGTGGCATAGAAATTCAAAGAATAGTTCTATAGCAGAATGGGGGTTGGGTTGGAACTAGAAGAGGCGGAAGTGGGAGCTTCTGTGGTTTGGGGGAAAGGTATTGTCTGGTTTAGGAGATAGGGTCTCATAGATACCAGGCTGGCCTACAACTCTATGTAGCAAGGGTGACCTTGAACTTCTCATTCTTCTGCCTCCACCTCAACTGCTGGGATTATAAGCATTCATTATCACGCTCAGTTTATATAGTGCCCAGAGCCCCCCACATGCTAGGCAAACACTCTACCAACTGAGGTACATCCCTAGTCATGTTTTATTTCTTGTTCTGAGTGCCTGTTTCCTGGGTAAGTTTCCATTGAGAAAATGAGTTCAATCTAATTTGTACACTTTCCTGATATGTATGTTATACTTCAAGAAAAATTATTGTTCCCTTCTTTGATAAGAAACATTTTGTTCTATTTTAAAATCACCTGCAACGTGGTTTCAAAATGTAGGTTTTGAAAACTGGAATCTGAGTAAATATCTCTGAGTGGGAACCCAGCTATCTGTGGCTCGGAAACTCTAAATGTGACTCCGATGAAGTGAGGTTAGATTGAAATAGTAGGTCATTTGCAGAAAAAGCCCTGTTTCATCGCATCATTGCTGTATTTCCTGCCCAAAACATTTTGCCAAAGAGCATGAAGCACAAACAACTGTCTTCAAATTGCAATTGCCAAAAATAAAGAAAACAGCAAAGTATCCACTTCCACCCAGTTCCCACTTATCTGGTTTAGCTAGTCCACGATTCAGAGAGCCTCTGTGGATCAGGAAAGGCTTTAGTTTCACATACATGTAATTTAGCTCAAATCATGCCAGTAAAATACCACTCCTCTCACTATTTTAGGAGTATTTATGGGCCAGTGAGATGGCTCAGTGGGTAAAAGTTCCTGCCACCAAGACTGAAGATCTGAATTCAATTCCTAGGACTCGTATGGTGAAAGGAGAGAATCTATTCCTGCAAATACTGACATGAAGACAAGTATACATATACACACATCACAATAATAAATGTAACAAAAATTTTAGAAGCATATTTACTAGATTATTTAAAGATGCTATTAGAGGTCTGAGGAGATGGCTCACTGGATAAGAGCACTTGCTGTAAAAGCATGAGGACCTGAGTTTAGATGCTAACCACCTATGAAAAAAGCCAAGTGTGGCTGCACCTTCCTGTGACCCCATTGCTGGTGGGAGGTAAAGACAGGAGGCTTGCTGGGGATTGCTGGCCAGCTAGCCTAGGTGAAAAACGGTGAACTCCACATTCAGAGAGAGACCCTGTCTCAAGGGAATCCAGTGGTGAGTGATAGAGCATGTAACATGTAACAGCCTCCTCTGGCCTCTGCATGTATGCACACACATGTTCACAAAGACACATACACACACACACACACACACACACACAAAGATGCTCCTAAATACTTTGCATGTTGTAATTAGAATAAAAAATGGTCAGCCCCAATGTTTTTTTTTTAAAGAAAGAGCTTTTAGGCCAGGCATCTGCTTTGGAGATAATAGGTAGATCTTAATTTACATGAGAAATACAGGCTTTGTAAATAACTATAATTTTAAAATCGTAGTTGAACCATTTCTTTATTTCCTGACTCTGATTCAAAATAATTACATAGATGATAGACAAATCAATGATATAGCTAGGCAGATTATAACTAGGTAGCGTCATAGTCCAATTTATGTTATTATAACATGCTAGATAATTTATAATAAACAGAAGTTTATGGATGATCCACTTGTTTTCCAATCTTTTTTAGATTCTGGCCTAGAAAATATTAAACTAAAAGGACTTCACATGTACCTATTATTTTTAACTTCTTTAAAAAAGAAACTATGAAAAATACATATATAATATTTTAGATAAATGAGAAAATGAGAAGCACCTACATTCTCCACTCTGAAAAAATATCTACCAAAGAGTTCTACAGTCCAGGAAGTATAAGCTCAAGGGGAAATGTCTGGTGAGGTAGTTCTTGCTAAAGGTCATAACATGACCAAAAACATCACAGGGTAAGGGTTAGAGTCCTACTTTATGAGGGAACCACTCCCAAAATAATGACTCCATTTGTGGGAGTAGGGCTCCTTATAACCTAAACACCTCTTAAAGGTCCCACCTTTCAACACTGTTGTATGAAATTTGGGAAAATATTCAAATAGCAGAAAGACAGAAAGATAGGAGAGAACGAGAAAGAAGAGATTTAATCTACCAATTTCATGTAGACCCACTGGTATGAAATACTTAAAATACTTAAAATTTCTCAATATAAAAGTTTTGTGGGTAAAAAAAAAGATCCTCTTTACTAACCTACTGTTTTGCATCAGTAGGTTGTGATTTAAGACAAAGTATTCAGCAAATGAATGCTGAATGGAATCCAATTTTTAAAAACTTATTTATTATTACATGTATATGAATGTATTGTCTGAATGTAGATAGGTGCATTTGTATCATGCAGTGCCCATAGAGGTCAGAAGATAGTGTCAGATTCTCTGAACCTGGAGTTACAGAAGGTTGTTAGCCTCCATGTGGGTGTTGGGAATTGAACCTGGGTCCTCTGTAAGAATAGCCAGTGCTCTTAACCACTGAGCCATCTCTCCAGTCCTGGAATCTAATTTTTTAAGTGAAAAAATTACATACTGATTTAGCAAATATCATCTGAAGAGGAAAAAAATACCTAGTTGAACTAATTTTGTCCTTTGTTAGGTCTCATAGACAATAAAGGTGAGCATCTTTTTAATCTCAGCATGTCCCATCTTAGCACTTTAGCATTTAATTTCTTTTCTTCCTTTTTTCTTTTCTTTTCTTTTTGGTCTTTTGAGATAGGGTCTCTCTGTAGCTCCAGCTGGACTAGAACTAACTATGTAGACCAGGCTGGCCTTGGACTCACAGAAATCTTCCTGCCTCTGCCTTCCTAGTACTAGGATTATAGTTTTGCACTATGACACCCAGCTGGCATTAAGAGGGCAATTCAAAACTTCTTTTAAAGACACTAAACTTTGGGATTAAAGGGATGGCTCAGTAGTTTAGATTGCATATTGCTCTTGCAGAGGACCAAAATGGTTCCCAACTCTTCCATTCAGTGGCTCACAATTGTCTACAACTCCAGCTCCAAGAGATCCAACCTCCTCTTTCTGGCCTACAAAAAGCATGTGCATAAACCCACCCAGACATATAAACACATACACATAAATTAAAACTTAAAATCTTAAAAGATAAACATTTGCTTACCTGAATCTTCCTTGCGTGTCTTTGTATAGTTTTCTAACATGAAGGAAAAGAAGTTGGACAGCTGGACAAGATTTTTAAAAAGATATAAATCAATTAAGGAACACAAAAAAGCTACTGCAGCAAATACCAGAGTTCTATGCAAGTCCCTCATTTTTCTAGGCTACCCATGTTCCTGCTGCTACAAGTGCCAAGAGTTACCTATCCCTGTCCTCACAAATGGGCAGAGCCACACTTAGATACAGAGGTTATTATATATACATGTCCCTTCTCGGAAGCTGCCCATACACAACTGACTGGAGAAAGAGTGTAACTCACCAGTCCCCACCTCCTTGCCATGCATAGGACAAACTTCGATGCACTTCACAACTGAGTGTTTCTGATGGGTTCAGGATGAGACTAGACTTTTCCAGAAAGCAGTTTTTTCTGGCTTCCTCTCTTGTCCTGTCTTGCTCTTCTCACTTTCATAAAGGTTTGTCCTGAGAATCCTTCCTCCATTTCAGTAGGTCACTTAGACCAGAATTCTATCCTTGTCTCTGACTTTTCTACACAGTGTACACTGTGAGGCAACTAATTAATACTTTTTCATTTCTCTTTTTCTCTCTCTCTCCCTCTCACTCTCGGCAAAACTAGGCACAGCTTGAATGACAGCCAATGCTATGAGCTCCTAATTGGGCAAAGGGAGAGTGTGATTAAATGTCCTGTATCACTTTTACAGCTGCCAAGAAGAGATCCACTAAGCTTTAATATTTTTGAAATATGTTTAATTATTTTTAAAGACCATAATCTGGTACTTAAATATGGTTGTTTAAAACTATGAACAAGGGGCTGGAGAGATGGCTCAGCAGTTAAGAGTACTGGCTACCCTTTGAAGAAGATCAAGGTTCAGTTTCCAGCACCCACATGATGGCTAACAACCATACATAATTCCAGTTCCAAAGAATCAAACATCCTCTTCTGACCTCCGTGGGCACTGCACAGCATGGGTGTATTTACATACCTCCAGCCAAAACACTTATACATATAAAATCAAAAAATATTTTGTATAAAACTACAAGCAATACCAAAGGAAAATGAGAAATGTTTTCATATTCCCGTCCACTCATCAGTATCACTGTCGTCCCTAGAAGTAGCCTCTATACACTTTTTGCTATATATCTTTTTTCCAGAGTTTTGTTATAAGCTTAGTTTTCTTTCATGTATATAGGATAAATTCTATGTATTACTCTATAAGTTGATTTTTTCATTAATAACTGTAGTGCAGATCTAAGATTATTTTATGGTTAAAAATTCATTTTACTAGTAAAATTCATATTTATTAGATTACTAAAGCTCAATTTATGTTCTAAGTCTTTAAAAGGACTTCAAGGTGGGCATTCTTCCATATTTTTTAAATCCTTAAAGTATTATTTCTGGAGAGCTTGGGAGTTACTTTAGTTGTAAAGTGCTTGTCATGTAAGCATGAGAACCTGAGTTTGATCCCCAGAACCCATGAAAAGAAGTCAGACATGGTGGTACACTCTTGTAATCCCAGCACTGAGGAGGCAAAGACCAGAAGACACCTAGGGCTCATAGGCTAGTCAGTCTAGCCTTAGTGAGTTTTAAGTCTCACTGAGAGAACCTGTCCCAAAAACCGAGGTAGACAGCTCTTGAGGAATGATACCCGACTTTGACCCTTGGCTGACACACACACATGCACGTATGTACACATACTCCTGCATACTCACTGGCATATGCAAGAACACATACACATGCACATACACATACACACACACACACACACACACACACACACACACACACACACAGCAGAGCTGTTCTTTCTGGGCTGCGGATAAGGCTTAGTGGTACAGTGCTTACCTAAAATGGGCAAAGCACTGGGTACAACCCCCACTATCACCAATTTTTTTAAAAACTTCTTTTCCATCATAAAGTAATGACTCTATTTACCATTAGGGCATATGCCCCAAAATAGAATAAGACTATTTTTATTAGTTAGCTAGACATCTGGTATCCCTCTAAAAAACTGTGAACTACAAAACTGAAAACATCATCTTGCCAAATCACAATCTCTCAATATCTAGTTCCAAAACAATGTCACTGCAGCCTCTATTAAAGCTTTTTATCAAGGTTCCTCAGCTTCAAATGGACCCAGACTTTCATTCTTTCAAAAACAAGAACTAAAATGTTTGAGAGAGAGAGAGAGGCTTATAAAACAGACCTGCATTTGGCCTTGTTCATCGGCATATTCAATGGACTGGAAGATGGCAAGGGCATAATGTTGTCTGGCCCTCAGTCGAGCTCTGTAACGTCGATACCAGTTTTGGATGACTAATGCGGCTCTCAGGGCTGCACACACACAAGATTTGAAAGAGACAAACAATTACACACAGCTCTTAGGGAAATAGGTGCTTTAACAACAACAAAAACCCAAATCAGTCCACTCAGATTCCTTGGTCTTAAGAATAGAAAAACTATAAACAATGACATTGACCTTTAAGCTTTTATGAAATGTCTTCAAGTCTCAAACACTCAGAAAATAGTAATACCATAACTATTCAGGGTAGGTGTTTTACCGTAAGATTGCCTGAACTTGAATCCCAGCCCTGCAAATTTCTATGTGGGTAACTAAGTTATTAAGATTCTCAAAGCCTCATTTTCTTCATCTATAATGGATTCGCAGACAGCACACACCTCTCCCATGACTAAAAATATTCTATTCTTCATTATAAACCACAAAGTGACTTCCACAAAGTCCGTAAAGAGACACGGGTATGGGTATGCAACTGCTTCCTTATGGCATCAGGGAATTTTATACAAATGCAGCCTAGCTGTCAGTCACTAAGAAAGCAAATGTGGACCTATAATGGACACATACCATGAAGTATCTCTATCGTGTCACCATTAGAAGCAATATATGAAATAAACTCATGGCAATATGGATAGGTCTTAAAAACATAGTGTTTCTACTAGAACAGTTATTTTTTAAAAATATACACATAATGAAATACAATACCATTTTACATCAATTAAAATATTTATACAATATGAGCAGGCATGGTGGTGCATGCCTTTAATCCCAATCCTCATGGAGGCAGAGGCAGGTAGATCTCTGTGAGTTCTACATCAGCCTGAGCTACATAGAAAGACCCTGTCAAATAAAACACAATTTTAAGAAGGGCTGGAGGGATGGCTCAGCAGTTAAGAGCACTGGCTGCTCTTCCAGATACAGGTTCAGTTCCCAGCACCCACATGGCAGGCTCACATACATCCTTAACTCCACTTCCAGGGGATTCAACATTCTCTGGCCTCCATGGGGACCAGGCATGCATGTGGTATGTGTACATACATGCAGGCAAAACACTCATATGCATAAAAAAATCTGTGTATGCACACACAGAGGGAACCACAATATATTTCATAATAGCATATACAAAGGAAAAGATGCACAGTGCACATAATACATTGGTTATTTGTATAGGAGGCAAATGAACATGGGTTAGTAAATAAAGTAATTAATTAATATAAGAAAATGTCTTGCATAGAGTAACTAGGCACTGTACAATAAACTGAAAAGTTTGATTCACTCTACCTTTTATGACTGAGATTCAACTGACAAAAGATAGATGGATAAATACATACTTCCCGCTCTCACAGAGGTAACTATAGTATAGACTCAATACTAGATAAAGACGTTAGCCCATGGATGATGTAAGTGGTCCTTATAATTATTGCTTTGTTTATGAATACCCAGACATACTAGGGCTGGTGACCTTTAGCCATCCTAGAATTTCATTGTATTGGAGAGAGATCAGGTGAGAAATAATGAAGTTTGAAATGGTCTCCTATGCTTTTAGGGTGAGGAACAATCAACAGCAGCTGGCTCCTTTGATTCAGGCTATATCATTCACAGCACATAAAAATAAAAGGTTGACTATAGGCATAATTTGGATTCTAAAAGCAAAGTTGTCATCTTTGGTACTATGTAGTGCACTGGACCTAGTCAGTCAAGAATATCTATTTCTTTATTTTTGGTCTTTTTGAGACATGGTAACCCTAGCTGGCTTAGAACTCACTATGTAGACCAGGTTGACCTTTATCTCACAGAGTGTGATATATACCCCTGGGTAAAGCCTATGCCACCGTACCCAGCTTTCAAGAATATTTCTTTATGACTTTCCCCAAAGTTCGGGGTTCTAGAGATGCTCATTTCACTACTCAGTTTCCCAAAACCTTAGGCAAGTGGACCTAAGGTCAAGCATTTTGCTCCTTATAGGGAGAAACCACATGTAGAAAAAGAGTGACTTGTCAATATTGTAAAGCAAATAACTGGCAGTTTGATGGCCCAAATCTCCCATGTTCTCACAATATCATTATGGAGTGTCCAGGCTCTCCTGAAAGGCCTGTTCTGTGATACAGTCACTGTCATAATGAACCAACCCTAGTCCCCCAGAGGGGTTCTTATATTTACCAAGCATAATGGTACTGTTTTGTATTACTCACGGAGTCCCCCCAACAACACGAAGCTAAGAGAGACAAAAGAACCTCCTTAAACCCACTTAGCCAGTAAGGGGAATGGACAGTGAAGATCTGAACACAAATCTAACTCCAGAGCCCAAGCTTTTTGCCTCTAGAGAGCTACTGATCTCTTGCTGTGCCTCAGTTTCTTCATTTGTACAACAATACAGTGAAATAAATGATCACTGGAGTCTCTTGTACTTAATATTATCAATAATAAATAACCAGGTTGATTTCTAATTAATAATATAACAAATGACTACCATATGTTAAGGGTTTACTACAAAACTTTCAGTACTCACAAATTCCACCATCTCCATACTACACATAAGGAAACCAAGTTCACAGCAGCAAGTATGCTGTTGAAAGTAACTTGCCTAGCATAGATTCAGCTTTCTGTGTCCAAAACCAGAGCTCTCTCCACTAAGGCTAGTTACTTCATTCTGTAATCCATTTGTACTTTCCTTCCTTTAAGTTATAATAGACACTACTTCATGAATGCCTAGTATGTGCCTGGCAGTAACTAAACACAAGTTACATATATATCACTCTTTCTGCTCCTTGCAAACACAGGGGAGAGATGATCGCTAACTCTTCTTTTCTGTCTCTGCTTGGCTTCTGTTCAGGGCATGACTGGAATCCCATTCTACTGTTCATGGGTGGAGTCACTGCTTGCTTTGTTAAACATATACATTCACTGAGTTTTATTCTGAGGCAGGATAGAAATATATGGAAAATAAAGAGGGCATGGAAAGAAGCCCCTCATCCAAGAGACTGGTGAACGTCTTCAGTCAGCTCAGAGTAAAAAATATCACAGGTACACAATAGCTCCCTATAAATTGATGGTCAAGGAGATCCCAGAGGCCTCAAAATCATACAGCCATTGCTCCAGAACTAGATGATAAAATTTCTGAAGACGCATTTAGTTTTGCTACACCATGCAATGTAGCTCAGTTGGTAAATCAAGACAGAAGTTTCTAGCTATCATAGTTCCAGAACATGCTATATAGACTTCTAAGGGAGAAAAATATTCAGTAGTATTACTCATCTGTGAACTCTTCAAGCTACAAAACTACTTGCCAAGCAAGATGTTCCCATTGATGCAACAGTGGCATGGCCATTATTGGGATAACCAACCACTTTCTGATTGGATTTGAGTCCCGCTCCAAAAGAGGGAATTCATGACTGGTGCTATCTACCAAGCTCATGGTTGAGGAAGTCATGGACCCTAGGACAGAATCTATTACTATTGTTTTGTTAAATGGACTTGGTGTCAAACTACCTTCTAAATATTTATGTTTACACTCACAGATTAGTGCTGCTCTGAGCCTGAGTCAGAGAAGTTTGTCATGGGAAGTTGTTAATGCAGAGACTCTAGTCAAAGTGCTGAAAATAAGTAACTCTTGAGTGCTTATCCCTAAACAGAACATTATATCAGCTCCTCCAAGGCTAAGGGAACATTAAGGAAGAAGAGGTGGAAAGAATGTAAAAGCCAGAGAATGGAGAAGAGTGCCATGAAATGCTCTCTTCTGTATGTGACTGTCTACTGCACCCATGAATGCACAGCAGTGGTGATTGCCTGCATAAGACCTGCACAAGACTACACCATCAACATTTTATCACAAGCCCCTCCCTGAGAAGCTATATGCAGCTAATGGTTGTTGAGGGAGCAAAAGTCTTATTCCTCAGTGGGGTAGCCACTGGCAAATTCCTCTTGCTCAAGTAAATAATCCCCACCCATGTTCATGTGAGGAACCCTAATTAAATATGTGGCACAGAAAAGACACAAAAGTAGGAATGGGAGTTGTTGGAAAAAAGAAAGGATTCAAAGTGGGAGGAGAGTTAAAAGACAATATAGAATGGGAAATAGAATCAAAATGCATTATACATATACATATACATTTATGAAAGAAAATGTAAGTTTTTGAATGCTTAGCAAAAAATGAAAGAAGGAAAAAGGGAAAAAAAGAATTCTAGCATATTTGGAATTGGAGGAATGTGGCACAGTTGGTAAGGTGCTTGCCTAGCATGCATGAAGCTCCTGATTCAATCCCTAGTACTGCACAAAACAAAGTGTGCTGGTGCACGCCTTGTAATCATAGCACTTAGTGGGTAAAGGCAAAACATCAGAAGGTCAGTGCCACCCTCAGCTACAAAATGCGTTCAAGGCCAACCTGTACTACATGACACCATATCTCAAAAATAGAAAAGAGGAAGAATTCCAGCACAGTTAACATTTACTGTGCAGATTGCCTACAGAGAGACAATTTTTAATTTCTTGTAAAATACTATGATAATGATGATCACCACCAGAGATAAGAATCTATTTTTTAAAAACTTGGCAACAGAAAAACCACCTGTTCTGGACAAAGAAAACTGTCCGGAAACCTATACTGTTTTCTGAGAGACACATAAGGCAATAACATTTTTTTCTCATTCAGTATGGAATAAACAAGATAGGAAAAACAGACCTTTTTGCAAAATGATACAAGACCCTAAGTAGCTGTAAGCTGTCCAACAAGACGACCACTGGACATCAAAGATCTTCACCTCTTTGGGCAGCATGGGTATTCCGGAGCCAGCAACCCTCTGGGGTAGACTCTATCACATCTGAGTTTTACTTTTTGCCAGTTTGGAGGTGCCTGCTCCAGGGAAGAGTCCTCAGTTGGCTAGTGTCGCTCTGCACTGGGTAGGAAGGTCTTAGAAACCAGGTAAGTTTCTAGAGGCCTGCTGTTGTTATGTCTAACCCTGCCTGCCAATCTCCTTCCTTTTCCTGGAAAAGTTTCTGAGGGAGGTGCATGCCCAAAGGACAACAGTATGGTGTGGATCGAAGCCCACTTTATCACTCAACTGATGCCCAAATGCTCAAAATCCCAGTGTAGAATTCCAGTAGAGGCCTGAGTTGGAGAAGCCAGGAAGTGGCAAGATTGCGACCTAAGAGGGTTCTATTTTTCTCACTCCACTGAGACAAGTTTATCAAAGATCTAGGTGAGAGGAATCACTGCCACTCCCCAGCACCCAGGACAAAACCTGGCAACGAACATGTGTTAATGGAAAGAAGGAACAAAAGAATGATTGAATAAACAAAATGAATGAATACCTTGTAGGGCTGCTGTAATTATACATAATATACTTAGTAATATGTCGAACTAGGTACTAATGATATATAAATTAATTCACCTAAAACCCATAGTACATAGCCTGGCACATAGGAAATAATCACTACATAGAACTTCTTAAAAATACCTTTTGGGTTAGGGGTGTAGCTCAGTGTTAGAGTATCTGTCTAGTATACACAAAGCCCTGGAGTTAGTCCCCATCCAGCACCACAGACACAGACACACACATACTCACACATGCACATATATGTATGTGTCTCTCCAAGCTAAGAATTCTAGTTCTCCAGAATTCGCACTCTTTGTTAAGATGTCACCTTCTCAGTGAAGCCTTTCTGAGCACTGTTTGTGAAGTAGCAGCCCACAATCTTCTATCTCCTTCTATTTTGTTTCCTCCACAGCACTTACTACCATCTAATATTCATTTTACCTATTTGGTATAGTCTGTCTCCTCCCATAGAGTGTAATCTAGGGTTCTTAATTTTTATTACAATTATTGTATGTACACTTGTACACGCTACACATCAGGCCATCTCTCCTTCCGTCATGTTGGTTCTGGGGCTCAAACTCAGGTTATCAGGCTTGGAAGCAAGTACCTTTACCCAATGAGCTACCTCCCCAGTTTGTAATGTAGAATTTTGATCTACTCAGTTAGCTACCGCATTCCCTAGGTCTGAAACAAGCCCTAGTACATAGGTACTCAATAAATATTTGTTGAATGAGTGGATTAAATTGATGCTTAAACTTTCTGTGCCTTGCTTCATGTTGACTGGTAGAGATGTCTTCTGTTTGCTTTGTTTTTGTTCTTGAAATAGGAGTTTCCTTGGCAGACAGTCCTTTTAACTAGAAGTTTTGTATTTGACATGATAAGGTATTTAGACTTTGAATTTGAAATTCTGCTGACAGAGGCCTTATGAGGAAGCACCAGGATGAACAAATTTTTAATGTACCTTTAAAGGAATCTGGCAGCTAGTCAGGAAGACACAGAGGCACAAGTGCAATAAAGTTGATGAAAAGGAATTCAAATGAACTGGAAAGAGACTAGATCCTCTAGTGGCAAAAGGCTTTAACATTATGACCTCAGTAGCTCCAAGCATGATAAAAATAGAGTATCTCTTACCTCTGGCCAGGGGCCACAGGTGTCACTATTGTATAGCTGCCACCTGCCAGAGTGTGTGGCTGTCCCAGTGGCACTTTCAAGTTTGCTGAGAAACAGCACATGGCACATGCTTGGTGGGCATGAGATGGTCAAAGCACCTCCTTCTTGAGCATTGCCATAGCTTCAGTGTCCCCTCTGCAATCCACTGGGAAATGCCATAGCTGCACAAGTCACGGTGGTTCACACCTGTAATCCCAGCACTTCAGAAGCTGAGGCAGGAAGATGGCTGCAAGTTGGAGGGCAGCCTGAACTATACAGTGCTTTCTAGGCTGGCCTGGGTGACAGAGAGAGGCACTGTCTCAAAAAAATTAATACAGAAAATAACCAAAAAGGAATGCCATTGCTGTGGTGACATTATTAAGAGGTACGACATTTGGAATATGCTTAGGTTCCCTATGAATGGATAAGACTGCTTCCTTAGGTGTGGGTTCTTGAGGAAAGGATGGGTTTGACACCCTTTTTTCTCTCTACGTGCTCAGGCTTTCTCATCATGTGATGTCTTTAGCTGTGTTATAAGGCAGCAAAAAGGTCCTCACTAGATGCTAACACCTTAATATTAGACTACCTAGTCTCTAGAACTGTGAGGTATGTCTTTTCCTTATACACACACAGTCTGTAGTACTGTGTTACAGCAGCTGAAAGTGAACCACGATGGGAGGCAAGGAAAGGAAAGAACTTATTGAGGCTTACACATCTACAAACTTTAGCATGCCTAGAGAGCAATGGCACAACACATAGTCCTGAAAGGCATTTCAATTTTTAAAAATATTTTATTATTTTTATTTTATGTGTATGAGTGTATTGCCTGCATCACATGTAAGTGTGCCGATGTTCTGTGATGCCTGTGGAGGTCAGAAGAGGGCATTGGATCCCCTAGAACTGGAGTTAGGATGGTTGTTAGCTGCCATGTGGGTGCTGGGAACTGAACCTGGGTCCTCTGCAAGAGCAGCCAGTGTTCTTAACCACTGAGCCATGTCTCCATCACCCATTTAAAAAAAATTAAACTACATTTATTTATTTTGTTATGTGTAGGAGAAATGTGCTTGTGCATACATGCTGAAGCACACATATAGAAGGCAGAGGACACCTGGCAGGAGTCTGTTCTCTCTTTCTACCATGTGAGTATTGGAGATTGAACTCAGGTCTTTGGGCTTGGCAGGAAGTGTTTTTATCCACTAAGCCATCTCACCAACCCCCAAAAGGCATTTTCATAAAGATGTGTGTGTGTGTGTGTGTGTGTGTGTGTGTGTTTGCACATGAGTGGGGCTGTCCACAGAGGGCAGAGGCACTGGGTCCCCTGGAGCTGGAGTTAACAGATGACTAGATGACTGTGACCTGCCCCACACAGATACTGGGAACCAAACTATCCAAACTCCAGTCCTCTGCAAGAGTAGCATGCACTCTTAACCACTCAAAGATCCATCTCTCCAGCCCTAGGAGTTTTCTCAAACAACCAACCAAAGCATAAAGCCTAGTCTCCAAACAATGACAAGTGTTTTAAAGCTATTATGTTCCCTAAGTGACAAAAAAAGAAGAGTAACAGAGGTCATTCATGTATTCACTTGTCCACTCTCCAAGTCCATCTCTCTGAATTAATAAAAATAGTTATGAATATGTAATTAGGAGACTTCCATTTTGGTCCTGACTAAACCAGGTGCCAGCTGTGTAGCTTCAGGCAAATCATGTAACCTCTCTGGTCCTCATTTCTCATGTGAACACTGACAACTTTGGGTTATGAGATCTCTAAGATTCTTTCCAATTAGAAAATATTCAGACCATCTGTTTTGTTAGTGCCACAGCTGCAGCTAACTTATTATTGCACATAGCAAAGCTGAAAATAACCATTGAAGGAAAAAATATGACGTGAAACACTGAGTGATCAAACCAGAAACTTCTGGGTAAAAAAAGACAAATTCTAAAGGCTATTCAAAATTAAAAAGGAGTTGGCACAGATGTAGTCTAGCGGTAGAGCACTTGCCTAGAATATACAAGCCCCTAGGTTTGATTCCTAGTACTGCAATAGATAGAATAGATAGATAGACAGACAGATAGGTAGGTACGTAGATAGATAGATGAATTATACCTATAGAAAAATATAAGTCACACCACTAATAGCTCCAGTTTTCCCATCAAGGATCCACAAACATTCTTTTTTCCTGTTATTACTTTGCTTGTTTTAATTCTTGCTTTGTTGATTTGGTTGGTTGATTGGTTTATTGTAGAATGACTTTTATAAAGACATAATCTGGACTAATGAATTTTAATTAAGCCCAGCAAAACCATATGCTCTTGTGCCCTGTGACCTGGACATTTAATCTTGTTTCCTGGGAACCTCAATTAAATACTCAACCCTTCCCCCAAAAATGAATGAATGTTGGTATACTTGAGAATTAACACATCAAAGTACTGAAGGCCACACACTCATCTGTAATTGCACGCTGTGGAGAATGGGAAGGAGGCAGGACTTCAGTTGAATGAGATATTCTAGAACTAGGGATGAAAAGGCTGAATGGTCTGTTAAGATTAGGATGGAGCCAAATTTGTACTCCCCAATTGAAACTGGAGAAACTGATTCAATAGAAGATAAGGAAAGATGAATGGAGAAGAAAATGAAGACCAGAGGGGGCTGAAACCTAGGGCATGGTAGCAGGAAATGGAAATGAGCAAGTGAATCAAAGTTGTATAAGAAGAGGATGAATTTAGGAGATTAAAGAACTGAGATGTCAAAGTATTTGACAGGTTATTATCATACACCTTAAAGATACTCAGGATGAAAGTGGGGAGAATCTTTGGGCAACACCCAAAATGAGGAGCTAAAATGTGGCACTACGTAAGGACATAAGCATCAGTACAGAGGATTACCATTTTTAAAAATAGTTTATAATTGTTTGGTTAGGTGGTTGGTTTTAGATTTTTATTTTACGCATATGAGTGCTTTGGCTGCATGTATTTAAGTGCATCCATGCATACATTGCCCACAGAGGCCAGAAGAGGCTGTCAGATTACTTAGAATTGAAGCTACAGATTGTTTTGGGCTGCCACGTGAGTGTCACCCTGTTGCGCATGTGTGGAGGTCAGAGGAAGGCTTCACGAGCCTATGCTCTCCTTCCAACTTAACATGCATTCCAGGGACTGAACTCGGGTTCCAAGCCTATACAGCTTTACCAGGTGAGCCATGTCCCCAACAAGAGTTTCACCTACATGCAAGTATAACATGTGTATGCAGTGCCATCAAAGACCAGAAGAGGGCATTGAATCCCCTAAAACTGGAGTTACGGATTGTTGTGGTCTGCCATGTGGGTGGTGGGAGCTGAACCCAGGTCATGTGCAAGAGCAGCCAGTGCTCTTAACTGCTGAGAAATCTCTAGAGCTCCCTTCTGGAGATTCTTGTCTCTGACCCCCATCTTGCTGTAGGAACATAGGGATTACAGATACATGCTACTCCATCAGGCTTTGTGGTGATTCTGGAGATTCAAACTCAAGTCCTCACTCTTGTTTTGCAAGCACTTTATCTACTGAGTCATCTCCCCCAGCCCAACACTGAAAAACAATGCTTCTTTTATTTTTTTAAATTCTATATGTATGAGTATTTTGCCTGCTTATATGTAAGTGAATGAGTGTCAGACAATGCTTATGGAGGCCAGGAGAGGCTATCAGATGATATAGAAGTGGACCTGTGGATGGTTATTAGCCACCATGTGGGTGCTGGGAACTGAACTCAGGACCTCTACAAGAACAGTGAGTACTCTTAACTGCTGGGCCATCTCTCCAGCCCCTCAACACTGAAATTTGTAAAGAGATTGGTTGTTTATAATATTTCTCACAATTTGAATTTTCTATTTATTTTCACAATTATGTTCAGGTTATATATTTTGCTTGAAGAAGCAATATGTACTTCTCAGAATATTATATCAAGAAATACATAATGTGGCTGGAGAGACAGCTCAGAGATAAAAAGCACTGGCTATTCTTCCAAAGGACCTGGATTTGGTTGCCAGCACCCACATGGTTGATAACAACCACCTGTAACTTCAGTTCCAGGGGATCCAATATCCTCTCATGGCCTCTATGGGCACTGCTTCCATATGGTGCACTTACAGAGCTATAGGCAAAACACTTATACACACAAAAACTAGATATCTTTTTAAAAGAAGCACATGATATTTAGTCTCTTCAATGGTTATGTCCACTTGGATAGCTTGGTAAAGGTGGTATCTGCAGGAAATTCTCCACCAAAGAAGTACTGCTTTGTTCCCTTTCAGTTAATGAACAATTTTCAGGAGCATGCTTTGAGATTGTGTATATACTCTTTTCTCTAAAACATTCACTAATTTTTGTGTAAAGCAACTTTTTTCTACGGTGATCACAAAACAGTCACTTTCTAACTCATTCTTTCTATATTAGGATTAGGGTTTTTAAATACCCTATTTAAAGTGCTATTTATTAACAGATTATAAATAGCCATCTTATGAAAGTTTATATTACAAATGTAATCCTTGGCTACATGACTAGTTCAGAAAACTGTGAATCTTTAGCTATACAATATCAAAATAAAACAAGCCAACTCAGTAAAATACTTGGTGCAGGAGAAAAACACTATAATAGTAACTCTGACCTCCTCACCATATGATCTTTTTGCCAGTTCTCTAAAAGAATCATCAGTGTCATGCAATGCCTGCTAAAGTCAGAAGAGAGTGTTGAATCCCCTAGAACTGGAATTATGGACAGCAGTTGTTAGCTGCCATGTGGGTGCTGGGAACTGAACCTAGGTCCTCTGCATAAATAGCCAGTGCTCTTAACTATTGAGCCATCTCTCTAGCCACCAAACTATTATTTTCTTAACTGTACAAGAAATTTAGCTATGTAGAAGAATTAACATAATTTTAAATTGTTTAAATTTTTTCTCACAGGAAAGATGTCCTATACAACAATCTAATAATGATCTTACTTTAAAATTTTATTTTTATTATTTTTAATTATGCGTGTATGTGCAGATGCATGTGGTTGCCTGCAGAAGCCAGAAGAGAGTATTAGATCCCCAGGAGCTTAAGTTACAGGCGGTTGTGAGCTGTCTGACATAGGTGCTAGGAAGTGACTTTGGTCCTCTGGAAGAACAGTAAGTGCTCTTAACTGCTGAGCCATCTTTCCACACACCTCCCCTCAATGATCTTTAATCTTACTTAGAAAAAATTTCAACACCTTGTCTACAACTTTTTATCTCTCCCTTGTTATTTTAGTCTGAATTATATTGCCACATTTGTTCTTCAAGATCAAATATAAACACCATTTATTTTTTGGCTTTTGATAGTGGAGAGATGGCTCAGTGTTTAAGAGCACATAGTGCTTGTCCAAAGGACCTGAGTTGGGTTCCCAGCACCCACATCAGGCAGCTCACAATGTCTGTAAGTCCAGTTTCAGGGGTATCTGATGCCTCTGGCCCCCAGGGGCACTTGCACTTACATACATGGACATCTACATATACACATAATTAAAAATAATTTTAAAATAAATCTTTAATTTTTGTCTGTTGCACCTGCTAAAAGCCTAAAACAATATGAACCATACCTGTACATGTATTCTGATTATGAGATATAAGTGGTAACGGGAACTAAAGCATTGCCTTTCTTATCCTAAATTGAAATATGTCTTTCTGTAACAGGATTTTGTAATGATTACAAGGATTCAACTATAAATATGGCATCTTTGTGAATCGTTCAGTAAAGGATAGTAGCTGGTTTAAAAAATAAAGCACATTTAAATGGATAGATGGAATGCCACATCCTTTGAAGTATTTTCTGCCTTTTAAAGACTTCTGATTCTAAAATGGATATCTACATAGTCCTTGTCAGAGTCTAAAAATGCTTGGAATTTTAAAAGTAAAGGTGGACTAATCACACAGAAAATAAAGAAAAAAGTGAAAATGCATTTAATTTGTATATAGAATAAAAACATTGTTGGGGTTTTGTTGTTTTGGTTTGGTTTAGGGGTTTGGCCCATTTTACTCAGGCAAAATGTGTTTGCCTATGTACAAATGTTTGTAGTATCAATCCTACACAAGCCTCAAGGCCAACACATTACCATATCGTAGCAAACAGTGAATGATTTACTAAGTATTATTATTGAAAGGGATTATAATTTCCTTTTTTAAAAAAATGTTATGTCCTTTTACCAAGAAAAATATTGGAGATGATTGCCAATAAACCAAGGATTATAGCATATGATGTGTCTAAAAAATGACGATCTAGCAGCCTCAACATCTTGATGATAATTAAAGCCATAAAATCACCCAGGGGGAATCTAAGGGTGACAAAATAAAAAGGCTAAGAGGAACCCGGAGGAGTTCCAACATTTAAAAGTTGGGAGCAAATGAAGCCAGCAGAAACAATTCAGGAGAGACCCAAAAGGAAATCCAAAAGAATGTGCAGACACTGAAGCCAAAGGCAATGAATATTTTTAAGAAAGGGGTGTGTAGGAAAGCCAAGGTCTGCCAGGAAGTTAAGCAAGATCAGTACCAAATGTGCTCCACTGGACTTTAAGTCATTCAAGAACCTGTCAAATTATCTTCCCTGGGCTAAGATAGATGAAGAGTGGAAGACAGCAATGTGGACAAAAGGGAAATTCTGGGTATAATGTTTTCTATATGTAGCTATCATTACTGATATTAAATTTCTTCAGTATGATTTAGTGCTCTAGTTATATTAGAGAATATCCCTCTTTTGAAGACAATTCATAGTGAAGTATATAAAGGTCAACACTATAATCTCTCCAGCTTATTTTAGAATAGCAAAGAGAGAAGAAGAGGGAAACAAAAAGAAAGGCTAGCAAGCTGTTAATAACTGGCGAAGCTAGGTAAAAGGCGTATGGGTATTCATTGTACTGTAAGATTTTCCCATCTTTAGACGTTCGCAGCTGTCAAAACCAGCAAGTTAGAGGGAAAGCAAAAGTAAAGCAAAATAAAACTGCATGAGAAAAAAGCAAGGGGGGGGGCTGGATAGATGGTGCCGACATGAGGACCCTATTTCAGAGTTCAGCATGTGTGTAAAAAGCCAGGCATGGTCATGTTCACCTGTAACTCCAGCACTGGATAAGAGGAGGGGTTGTCATCTGACAACCTAGCTCTAGGTTCAGCCAGAGACATTGTCTCAAAAGAATAAGGCAGAAAGAGGTAAAGCAAAAGACACCAGCATTCTCTTCTGGCCTCCATGTGTGCAGAGGTACACAAACACACACACGCGCACGCAAGCATGCACGCACACACACATGCGCAGCATTTCAACGTACCAGGAGGCTGATGGGTGATAGCAAAATGTGAGAAAAAGAGGCAGAAGAGAAAGAACAGTATGCCTGCAGCTATAAGAACACAGATAGTGGATGCATGACATCTGACTTTACAAAGCTTCTTATCTGATGCCTGTATAAATAAATGAGGGAGGTCCCAGCTCACAGTGACATCTACTGCACCACACAGTGCTAGTAAAGACTGCCTAATGGCAGTTATAGCAGGAAAAGAAAACAACCAATGACAACAGCAAGCAATACTCCAAACTTTGAGAAACTTCTTGGAGGGAACAGCAAAGATCAAAGAAACAATGTCATTCATTTTTGTCTATGAAGGTCCTAAATTGAAATACAGCTTTAAAATTGAAAGTGAGGGGCTAGGGAACATGGAGCTAGAAGTGACCAAAGAGTCATTCAAACATGTGCGAAGAGCCTAATTGTGAGAATTTTAGAGAAGTAAATTAACTTTAAGTCAATGAACCAATTTTTCCCAAATTCATTTAAAAAAACATTTTTTATGAAGAATCCAAAGCCTGGTGTGGTGGCACAGGCCTTTAATCCCAGCATTAAGAGGCAGAAGCAGGTAGATGGATCTTTGTGAGATCAAGGCCCTTCAGTTCTACATAGCAAGTTTCAGACTAGCTGGGGCTACAAGGAGACCCTGTGTCTAACAAACAAACAAACAAACAAAATCCTACCAAGAATTAAAGAATTTTTTTGTTAGCAACTTTGCATTTTTCAGATTTTTAATTTGTGTGTGTGTGCATATGTAGGGAGAGTTCACAGATATGTTGGTACACTTGCAAATGTGTGTGCATGCATGTGGAGACCGGAAGTTGACATTAGGTGTCTTTCTTAATTGCTCTCCACCTTGTTTTCCTGAAGCCAGGTCTTTGACTGAACCTGAGTTCACCAATCCAGCTAAAATGGCTGGCTGGTAAGGCTCAGGATCCTCCTGCCTCCAGCTGCCCAATGCTGGGATTATAGGCATGCACCACTGCATCTTTTTTATTTTTTTAATGCGGGTGCTGGGGAACAAATTCAGGGCCTTACGCTTGCACAGCAAGCATATTACAGACTAAGCTATTTCTCCAGACCCCCATGCCCTCACATTTTAGGATTTTTAAATAAAAGTAACAAACCAATAGTTTGCTGAGAATAATCTCCATTAGTGAATTTTCCATTCTCTATTATTATAGCTTAAGCATCAAACTTCAAAGCCCAAAAGGGTACTCTCTTTCTGCCCCTTAGCACTTAAAATAAATGCTCATCAATATCAAAATTTAACCGTAAAGTTCAGGAGAATGAAATGAAAGTACTTAATTTCCGTTACATGCAAAAATTCTAGTTCTCAAAGTCAAGACAACATCTGAGATGGGACCTAAATTTAGGGGCTGAAGTAAAAGCCCAGTTGATGAAGTGCTAGCTGTGCAAGCATGTGGACCTGCATTTGATATGTAAACCCATGTAAAAGAAAAATCCAGGCATGGTGGCATGCACTTATAATCCCAAAACAAGGGTCAGCAGAGACAGGTGAATCCCTGGAGCTCACTGGCCAGCCACATAGCCTACCTGGTGAGCTCCAGGACAGCGAATGGTCCTATCACCCAAAGCAAGGACAGTGTTTGAGGAACAACAGTCAAGATCAATAGCTGGCTTCCACACACATGTGCATATGCACATTCATGCATGTATGTATACATGCACACACACATACATACACACACTCATACACACTAAGGGACTGGAACATTGGACTCCATCAGATCTAGTTCTAATTATGCCTCAATTAATGACTACTGTGTAACTTTGGGCAATTCTTTAATCAAGTCTCAGTCTCTTCATTTATAGAAAAAGGCTAATCAAAACTTCCTCCAAGAGTGTGGGTGAAAAATATCTAATCACTTGATTGTGGGAATAATCCAAAATATGGAAACATCTTTGCATGAAGAAATTCTTCAAAGTGTTGTTTCCATTTAGTATCAAAAGTACAATATTAGAAAAAGACCTCAGCAAATTATGATCCATCTATTAAATGAAATATTTAGCAATGGCCAACATGCTGTCTACAGAACATATATAACAACTTGAAAATATTTATATATATTAATATTTTGTGCTGCAAGTGAGGCTACCAAAAACTAATATTTAGGGTGATCAAAAAAATCTCCAGTAAAAGCCAGGTATGGTGGCAAATGCCTGTCTCCCAGCACTTGTGAGCTAGAAGTAGGCAGACCTCTGTGAGACTGAGGCCAGTCTGTCTGCATAGTGAGTTCCAGGTCAGCCAGGAGTACAGGGAGACCCTGTCTCAAACAAACAAACAAACAAACAAACATACAAACATATCTCCAGAAAAGATCTGGAGTTTGTATGTATTAGTTCCAATTGTTTTTTTCTATATCTTTCAAATTTTATATATGTGAAAAAATTTAGACAAAAAACAGCATGATGACATACATGTATAATCCTAGTTCTGGAATGGTAGAGGCAAGAAGATCTCTGCAGCTAGCTGGTCAGCTAGTTTTGCTGAGTTGGCAAGCCATAGGTTTCACTTTATGTAGGTAAAGTGATAGAGGAAGACACCTAACATCAGTCTCTGGCCCCTACATGAATACCCACACCTCTACAAAAACACATACTATACACACACGTAAAAGGAATGTCTAAAATCTTCTTCCGTGCATGAATATGAGTAAACACCATTGTATCAGCGTTTTGGCAGGTTTTTTTATATGAAACTGTAAGAAACTTTGACATATTTACAAGAGATAATGAAAGAAATTTAAAACTATAAACAGTCCTGTGATGGTTAGTATTAATTGTCAACTTGGCAGACTCCCCTGGATCTCTAGACATGCCTGTGGTGGATTATCTTGATTACTTTAATTGATGTGGGAGGACACATCTGAATTGAGGGCAAGACCATTGCCTGGGCAAGGGATCCTAGAGGAAACAAATGGAGAAAGGGAACTGCCCGGCAACATGCATTCATCTCACTCTGCTTCTTGACTGCAGATATAATGTTTCTGGCTTCCTCCAGCTCCTGCCTCTGTGACTTCCCCACCATGATGGATTGTAACCTAGAACTATAAGCCAAAGGAAACTCTCCTTAAAGTTCCTTTGGTCAGAGTATTTTATCACAGCAACAGGAGAGGAAACTAAGACGACTCAAACAAGTGTATGTCAACAAATTACATAACTAAGAAGTAATGGCCAATTCCTGGGATATAAAATACCAAAAATGACTTAAGGAGAAAGAAAATATGAATAGACTTATAACAAGCTAAGAAACAAAATAGGTAACCAAAACGCTACCCACAAAGGAAATTTTATGTACAGATGGCTTTGCTGATTAATTCTACAAACATTTAAAAGAAAATACCGACTCTTCATAGACTCTTCAAAAAAGAAAAAAAAAACAGAAAGGGAAGGGACTGGAGACATGGCTGAGAGGTTAAAAGCACCAGTTGCTCTTGTAGAGGACCTGGGTTCAGTTCTCAGCACCCACATGGCGATTAACAACTGTCTGTAACTCCAGTTCCAGGCCAACGCCCTCTTCAGACTGCCATGACATGGATGTATAACATGGGTATACACACATGCAGGCAATACACTCATACACAGAAAATAAAAATAATAAAAAATAGTTTTTAAAAAACCAGAGAATAAGGGAACAGTCTCCAATTTATTCTGTAAGGTCAGTATTACCCTCTCTCACAACTATACAAAGACATCACAAGAAAACTATGAACAGAGAACTGATGAATACAGCTGCAAAATGATTCTACAATATACTAGCAGACTGACCCAGACATGGTGGTGCATGGTTTTAATCCCAGCACCCAGGAACAGAGGCAGGGAGATCTCTGTGTGATTGAGGCCAGCCTTGTCTACATACTGAGTTCCAGGTCAACTGGAGCAACAGGGAAACCCTGTCTCAAAAAGAACTAAAATGAAACAAAACAAACAAAATAGTAGCTGACTGAATGTAGTAATACAGATAAAGCATTAATACATCAAGATAAAATAGGAATGCAAAGTTAGTTTAACATATGAAATTCAATTGATATTAATATTCTGTATTAAAGACTAAGGGAAAACGTGATCACCTTAATATGTGCAGGAAAAAAGCTACAAAGACCTTATGCATAAGCATATATCCTCTTCGATTTGGAAACAGACTACTGGATATGACAACAAAAGAACAGGAAAACAAAAATAAAAGATAAGCCAGACTTTTTTAAATTGAAAACTTTTATTGCAAAGGACACTACCAAGAAAGTGAAAAGGGGGCCTGGAGAGCTGGCCCAGTGAGCACTGGTTGCTCTTACAGAGGACCTGGGTTTGGTTCCCAGCACCCACATGGTAGCTAATAACCATCCAGGTCCAGGGGATCTGACACCCTCTTCTGGGCTCTGTGTGCATTATGTGACAAAGGTACACATACATAAATGCAGGCAAAAAACATTCACACGTGTAATTTTTTTTAAAAGAAGAAAGTGAAAAAGTTTCATGCTAGCAGGCAATGTTCAAGAAAATAAGCCAGGAGGATTGAAAGTTCGAGGCCAGCTTGGGCCATGCCTTAAATCAGGCATGGTGGTTCATGCCTGGAATCCCAGCACATAGAAGATGGGGGGCAGGTGAACCAGGAGTTCAAAGTACTTCTTGAACATAGTGAGTTCGAGGCCAGGCTGGGATATAAGAGACCATCTCAAAAATAATAAATGACAAAAATCAAATGCAAATAAAATTCATTTTTTTGGAAAGAAATAGTTGCAAATTATATACTTGAGTGATGAGTTGGTAGTAAAGTGGTGAACATGGCTGCTTCCAAATTATATATTTGGTAAGAAATTTCTATCTAGAATATATAGATGTCTTACAACAAAATAATATAAAAATAAATTAATAATTTAAAAAGCGGATGGTTGGGGGCTGGAGAGATGGCTCATTGGTTGGAAGAGCTTGCTAGTCTTCCAAAGGACCTGAGTTTCATTCCACACACCCACATTAGGCAGCTCACAATTGTCTAGCTCAAACTCCAAGGGTTCTAACACCCTCCTCTGGTCTCCACAGGTACCCACAAACAAACACATGGCACATACAGACATACCCAAACAAACATAAATTAAAATAAATCTTTTTTTAAGTGAGTGACTGGCACGGTGGCGGCAACACACCTGTAATTCCAGCACTCAGGAGGCAGAGACAGGAGAATTATGACTTTGAGTCCATCTGTGCTATATAGAGTAAGTTCCAGGCCAACATGGGCTACCAAGTGACACCCTGTCTTAGAAACAATGGTGACAGGGCTGTGAATGATCCTAAAGGACACTTGTCTAAGAAGACTGATTCAGATGGCCCATAAACATGGTGAAAAGAAGCTGAAAATCATTAGCCATTAAGGATCTACAAGTAAAAACCACAATGAGATACTTCTTGATACTCATTGGGAGGGTTATAATAAAAACAATGTTACAAGTGTTGCCAAGAATATGGAAAAAAATTATAACTCTCACACATTGCTGGTAGGAACATAGAATGGTACAGTCACTTGAGGAAATAGCTTAGAAGTTTCTCAAAATGAAGAGTTAGTATATGACCCAGAAATTACACTCATTAGTATATGCCTAAGAATACCGAAAACCTATGCTTCCACAATAACATGTCCATGAGAGTATTGTTCATAAACAAGTTATGATCTAATATCTACTGATTAATGAATGGATAAATACAATATGGCCTATTTTCACAGTAGGGTATTATTTAGCAATAAAAGGGAACAAAATAATAATACATGCTACAGCAAGGATGAAGCCAAACATAAAAGGCCAAATGGTTTATGACTCCATTTACATAAAATATAGACCAAGGATAAATCCATAGAGACAGATAGTAGTTTGGTTACTGCTATAGGATGAGAGGAGATGGAAACAGAGAGAGAAAATCTATGGAAGACAGGGCTTTACTTTGGAGTCATAGATTTATTTTGGAATAAGACAAGGGTGGTAGTTGCACAATACTGTAAGTATACCAAAATGCCATACTATAAATATACTAAAATGTTTATGATGGTCAAGTTTGTGTTATGTGAATCACACTTCCACAAATTCTTTTAAAAAAGCAATCCAAAAATCTAAGCTAATGCTTCCATTTATGTTTAACAGTTGAAAAGTTGAAAAGCAATTCAAAGAGATAGAACTTACTTTTTAAAGATAGATATAGCCTTTTTTAACCAAATAAATTTGAGTCAATTTAAAGAACTCTGAGGTGGGGTGGGGAGAACAAGGGAATGAAGGAATGAAAGTGAGCAAATACATGATCTGTGTATGACAGAACACATGATGTGCAAAGAAAGGTATTGTATTAAAACCATTCCATGTTCTTCACTCACTTTTTAAAAATATTTTAAATTATGTGTACTAGCATACTGCCTGCATGTATATAAGTGCACCCACGTCCTGCAATACCCGAGGAGGTTAGAAGAGGAGCTGAAGTTACAGATGGTTGTTAGCTGCTGTGTGGGTGCTCGGAATTGAACCTGGGTCCTCTGCAAGAGCAGCCAGTGCTCTTAACTGCTGAGCTATCTTTCCAGGCCCTGTTCATTCATCTTTTAAAAAAAAAGAAAATTACTTTCTTTCCTCTGTGCTAATAAATTATTACTATGGAATCAGCTTGTGACATGGACATGCTTAAAGATTTCAGGCAGTGCACCTCCCATCTCCCTACTTTTAGAAATCAGCTTGGAACCTTGACACAAGTTATCTGGGGAAAGAGAAACACATTTGATTCCCAAAGGAAAAAAATCCCAGAAAAAATTGTGTATAGAATACTCTGAATCTCTACCTTAAGCCTGGGTAAACTTCCAAAACCAAGACATAGAAAGAAAACCTAGAAAATAACCCATCACTCAAACAACAAAGGAATGGGGTTTAAAAGCAATGCATTCTTATAACTGAAACAACTTGTCTGTTTTTATTTTAATTTGCTTGTAGAAGCTCTAGCTCTTAAACATTCAAAGGACTTTTCAACTAGATCTCAGTACCACATAAAAGTACTGCAGCGTAAAATAAAGGAAATATTTAAGTTTTTAACTACCTGGTGGTATCATCTCTGCAGAAACAATCCACTTCTTCTGGAAATATTAGCATTCTCACCAGAGGATTTTTAAAACATGAGGCAAATCTCATGTTTTCTAAATCTCTGTGTTGACTAGGTATTTCTTAAATGAGATCACTGACTTATAAAATTGAATACAATTCAATGATGCTACTAAATGTGACATAGGTATGTTATGTATACCTATTACAGGAGTAGTAAACAAACAGATAAAAATTACAGTGTCTTTTTCCCTGCTACTGAGTTATAAATTCATACTTTATACGGATATATTTTCAACTGAAATTAAACCTACTTCTTAGATAATATTTTATTCATGCAGCATGAATTCAAAGCTACATCTTTCTACAGGTCGTTTCCTATGTTCCCCCAGTAGGTCACCTCCAGTCTAAGTAATGATGTCTTAGTACGGAATCACACAGGGGTAGCTTGTGAACCATGGAAGTAAACAAGAAATAGGGGACGAGTGTGAGTTGGGCTTCTTCCATCCCCTTCATTCATAAACACAGGCTTGTCCCCAGCACTCACCGTTCTGTGATTTGTTTTCTTTCATTGAAGAAGTGCCACAGCCCATGACTTCTAAATCATATTATGCTTATGAATTCAACTTCTGGTTTCAATAGAGGGTGTGAAGTCCTCCTTTTATGCTTTGAGAAGCCAGTCAGCTGATTCCCTTCAGTCCATAGATACTAACAAGGAACACAGGAGAGAGAAAGGGAAAGTGCCAGTTAACAACTGGTAGCTAAGGGGCTGCCCAGCAGGATTCACTTTATGCTTCTGAATTGCTGTTCATTGTGTGATATGGAAAGTGATCACATATAATCTGATCCTTGTTTATTTTCCAAACCACAGGAGCAGCCACAGAGCAGCTCTTGATAGTTTTTTCTGCTACATCAAAACGATAGTTTCCCGTGTCTAGGTCAGATCTAGCTCTGTATAAAATTGGGCACAAAAAAAAATGAAAAGAAAAATTGAAATGTAAGAGTATATAATTTTCTAATTAAAATACAAGGAATGGAATATGGAGCTGACACAATTCAGTTGTTTTGGCTTTAAGCTCAAAGTAATTAAATCTATCTAGGCTTTTAAACACAAATTGGAGGCTATGAGACAAAAACAACACATTCAACTATGCCAAAAATCAAATCAAAGTGAGTTCTTTGGCAATATTCCTCAGAATCAGTTTGAGGAGGGAGCTCCCTCACAAAAAAGAGAGGTCCAGACATCCCCCCACAAACTTACAAATCATAATCTGAGACTGTCCTAAACAAGCTTCCCAGGCATTCCTGAGGCTGTTCCAAAGCCCCAAAGTCTTCGCCACATACTTATTGGGCTCTTCTTAGGAGGCCACTGAAGTGCTACTTTCAGAATCATTTGATGGAGGCTTTCTACGAGTCTCTATGTAGCACAGTATCTCATCATCTCATTGCCTGCAGGGTGTATTTCTTTTATTTTGTGATGTTTTCAAATGACCCATTTATATTTCTTGATAGGAACACAGGGAACAACTAACTGGACTCACTTGATGTGTATCTTTCTGTCACTACTAGACTAAAACCTTCAAATTTTCAACTCAGCTAAAGAAAGAGAACACTAAAATGAGCAAACTAGGGCTACAGTTGGAGCTCATTAGTAGGACATGTGCTTGTCATGCCTAATTCCCAAAGTTCAGTTCCTAGCACCAAAGTTAAATCAATAATCAGATTTTCTAGTCAGAACCTATTTCTTATGTGTTGAATTAATGAATCACCTTAAACTCTGGGTTGTTTCCAATTTTGATAGGGATTTCTTTTGTTATTTTATTTTGTTTAGTTTACATGCAGGCTAGCCTTAAATAGCCTGTGTAACCAAGGATGACCTTTAAGTCCTAATCCTCCTCCTCCACTTTCTGAGTGCTGGGATTGTCTTACATTTGCAGGTGTGTACCACCATGGTCAGTTTATACAGTGTTTGAGAGAATACCCAGGGCACATGCATGCTAGGAAAGCACACTCCCAACTGAGCTCTATTCCCAGCTCCATCTTTCATTTCTTTCTCTATCTTGAATTAAAAATGTTAACGAGGTCAAGCTCAAAGGCAGAAGAAGCCTTGTGACACTCCACTCCAGATTACTCTTTAGGACTACCACAAACCTACTACATTCACACTCTGTTACTATAGGAGGAGGGGGGAGAGGAGAAAGAGGAGGTGGTGAAGAAGGGAAGGGGAAAGGAAGAGAATCAGTTTGCCAAGATAGTTAATAAAGAATCACAGATATTTAAAGCTAGAAGAGATCTTTATACAAAGTGCAAGGAAGCTAGGCAACTTGCCATGTCATACAGGCCTGTGATCGACAAACTTCGTTAGCAATTACAATTATCTAGTGAGCTTTCTAAAACTCCCAGTGCTCAGCATGAACCATTAAATCGGACTCTGGGAGTTTAAAGAAGACTAATGCCCAGGTCTTGCCCCCTGAAATTCTGAAAGAATTGTTACTAGATGCTGACTGGGACTAGAGAGAAGGCTCAGTCAGTAAAGTGTTTTCTGTGTGAGCATGATGACCCAAGTTTGATTCCCAGTATCCAAGAAAAAAAAAGGTGAGCACGTTAGTGTATGCTTATAATTCCAGCACTGAGAAAGAGACAGGCAGATAGATCCCCAAGGCTCAGTGCTCAGCCAGCCTAACCTAATCAAGAAGTTCCACCTCAGTGAGAGACTGTCTTAAAAAACAAGGTGGACAGCTCCTGAGAAGTAACATACAAGGTTGTCCTTTGGCCTCTATACAGATACACATGTGCATCTACACATACATGAACATACATACATACATACACACACACACTAAAAATGCTGTTAAAATTTTCCGAATAATTCTCATATACATCAAAGTTCGGCTATCTCTGCTAGAGACAATGTTTTAGCAAACCTATGGTGCCGCCTAGCAATCATTTTCCCAGAAAGGCCTTGAATCCATCTATTTGAAGCTGAATTGTTCCAGAGTCAGGCTTGTAAGCCTGTGGCTTTTGGCATCTCCTCTTTTTTCCTTCTTCAAAGTGGGGCAATACTGACCCATGTTTATGCTCAGGAATTTCCTAAAGGTCACTTGCAGTGCTGATGAGAAAGAAGACTCCTTCATCACTCTTTGAAGGAATTCTTCTAGCTCAGGCAGCATTCTCCAAGCCAATGCTCTCCAGTTGGAGAGGAGCCTGCAGTGTCTAGGTTTTACGAACAAAATGCAGCCTGCCAGGCTTTACTAACAAAACTTGACTGTTTATTTTTTTTTTAAATCTGGGGTCTTAGAATTTACATTAAATACAATCATGGCCTAGGAATCTAGGAATGTAGCTGAGTAGGAGAGGGACGGGGGAGAGAGAGAGAGAGAGAGAGAGAGAGAGAGAGAGAGAGAGAGAAGCAAAGAGAGAGAAAGAGGGAGAGAGAGAAAGAAGAAAAAGAAGAAGAAGAAGAAGAAGAAGAAGAAGAAGAAGAAGAAGAAGAAGAAGAGGAGGAGGAGGAGGAGGAGGAGGAAGAGGAGGAGGAGGAGGAGGAGGAGGAGGAGGAGGAGGAGAGGAGGGACAGAGAAAGAGACAGAGAGAGGGTAGAGAAGAGGAACAGAGTAAAATAAGCAAAAAAAAAAAAAATGAAATGCACCTTCCGGGGACTTTGATGTATGCAACCCACACATTCCAAGACAAGAAACACTGTCCATAGTATCCATGTTCTCCTTGGGCTTTAATCCGCCCTGACATATTTTTAATATTCCCCCTTTTTGAGACAGGGTCTTCCTGAAGCCTCTGCTGGCCTGGAACTCACTATGTAAACCATGCTGGCCTCAATTTCACAGAAATCTACCTGCCTCTGCCCCCCAAGTCAGTGCTGGTATTAAAAGCATGTGCCACCACACCTGATATTTTCTACCCTTTTTTGTGAATTATAAGAGTTGGGCCTTGAGCAGGCAACAAACATGGACTTAGATAACAAGAAGTGATATATTTAATCCTAATTTTCTTTTCACATGCAAAAATATAAAGCAATGCCTCTCCAAAGATACTTGGTTCTCAGCCACTTTTCAGCTAATTCATCTCATAACGAACAAAATTATACATACAAGATTCACTAGGAAGTTTGCTGTGGTAACAAATGCCTGTGGTCTTGGCACTCCGGAGGTGGAAACAGGAGGGCCAAGAATTTGAGACCCTGTACAAGACTGAACCTGCCAATAGCCAGTCGCCAGTCATGGATGGAGGAAAGGCTTGTGGGGCCCTACTCTCCCTGCTGAACTATTGGCTTCTGAGTGAGGGGTAGCCTTTGTCTTCAGCTGTGTACCCATAAGTGAGTACACCAGGCTTTATTGGACAGTTTCATACTCAGGTCATGGAAACAGCCCTGGTTAAAGTCAGTGGGTCACCAAATGAAACAAAAAACTTGAACATGAGAAAAAGGGCTCTTAGAGTAGAGGGATTTGCAGGGGTGTGAGGAAAATGTAAGAGAGGGTAGGATGAAAGTAAGTTAATTATAATATACATGTATAACATCATTGTCAAAGAAGGGCCAGAGCTATGGTACAGTGGGTAAAGCTACTTGTCATGAGGCCTGACAACCTGAGTTCCATCCCCAGGTCCCACATAGTAGAAGGAGAGAACCATCTTGCCAATGCTGTTCTCTGATTTCTAAACACATAAATACATATCATGGTATGTGTCCTCACACACAAAATAAATAAATGAACTAAAACAAATTAAAGACATTTTCAAAGAATAAATCCAGGGAGACAAAGTCTCAAAAAATTTTACTTGGAACTTTAAAAGCAGGAAACTTGAGAACATTTCTGTTATACTTTGAGTTCCATGCATAATTTTCTTCCTGAATACCCCTTGAATTCATCTCCAGCACCTGTATGGTATTTTTCACATGTGATGTGTTTGTTAAATGAACAGTGGATAAATAAAGGAATGATTATTTCTAAGCAAGAGTTATTTTGAAATTGACTTACTAAAAATCATTATTATTGTATCATTTTATACACAGAAACATGTTATTTTGATGATACAAAAGCCTTTTATTACAGTAGGAATGGGTAAGGCTTATGTAACCTTTATTAAAGTACATTTTAAAATCATGATGGAAAGAAATGGTAATTGTAGAATTCTTTGCTTGTCTGTTAGAGATGGTAATTGGCTATTTAAAACTTTACATTATTAATTATCAGATTATTTTAAAACTGTTTTTCTCTCTCCATTAATGGTGAGAGGAAGAAAGAAGAGGAGGAAAGAGATAAAAAAACATGAGTTCTGTTTAGCACTCACCAAACATGAGCTAATTAAGAATTGGCTCTTCTGTCTCAGGCTGCCTGACCTAGACCTTGAAGCAGGGGAGGGAAAATGGTGCCTTTGAGGACACCTCTAAGTGACTGCAAATCTGATAAAGATGATTTGGAGATTTTCCACTACTTAGTAAAGCCTAAGCTTCTTCTAGCCCCACTCTCTGGCAGCATTAGGAGAGCTCTTAGTGTACCAACAAAGTCTGAAGAAATGATCCCCTGAGATGTTCTCAGGTTCAGGGAGGATGGGGGCCTCTACATTGTTTACAAAGGCCTACAGATGTCCTGGTTGGACACACACACACACACACACACACACACACACACGCACACATACATGCATACACATACACGCACCACTGGGATGGATATCTTGTACCATGCAAATTTGTTTAATTTCTTTAAAACCACATCAAGGATGTGTTCAAAGAGTAAACATGAAATAGAGAGTCAGTGGGCGCTCATGGACAATCTGCAAAACGAAGGGCTTCTGCTAAAAGGTTTGTACTATGCAATGTAAGGAGGGCTGGATGATGGAACTGTTTGATGCTGCTCTTCTTTTCACCCTCACCACTTTCATTGCAAAGCTGAAAACAGAAGGAAAAAACAAGAGACGGCCCCTGGAACCAGACTCACCTTTAGTGCTGAGAACTCTCCAAGTGCCAGGCAAGGATCCTCAACATGTAACATGTTTTTATTCTTTCATAGCATTACTTTTATTACAGAATGCATCTCTGCCCAACTCCCACACCTTGACTTAGCTATCCTGACCATGAACTGGATGTCAGTTGTGCAGTTCTCTATGTTAGAAGCCCAGCTTTTCCTAGAGATGTTGCTTTTGGCAAAAATTGCCACTCAGTGGGGCTGGAGAGATGGCTCAGTGGTTAAAAGTACTGGCTGCTCTTGGAGAAGACCCAAGTTTGAATCCCAGCACCCACATAGCAGCTAACAACCATCCATAACTCCAGTTCCAGGAGTTCTGATGCCCCATTCTGTTCTCCATGGGCAGTGCATGACATGGGTACACTTACACACATGCAGGGATAACACTCATACATATAAAAATGTTTTTAAATTGCCACTAAATCTCTGGCTCTAAGGAAATGAAATCTGCAACCCAAAATCATTCCTGTGACACCAAGACTTTCCTCGGTGCTACAGTGAGAGTTTGGCAAGAAGGTGCAATTCTTATTCCTAGGAATGTGTAGACAGACGAGACAGAAGGGAAGGCAGATTCCTTGTCAGGTTCTCACTCTTCTGCATTTTTATTGGTATTCGCTGAAACAGAGGTTTTATAGCCTGTTCCCTGAGGCCTAAATATTATTACTGGATAGAGAGCAGGTTAGAGAAGCCCCTGGCAGAACACACTAAAGAGGTTCCTTCCATCAATCTCCTACACCTACAGTAGAACAATATAACTTTGCTTATGTCCAAAGTCTTAAACGCATGTGGAGAAGGCACGTAAGACTGATTTGGTGATTCTTCCTTGATCTCAGCACATGAAAAGAGAGGAAATTATGTCAGCTACTGGAAGGTACCTAAAGGTGGCCACATCCAAAATTATAATGAGGAAGCAGTTTGGAGTGGTATCAGGGTTTCCAAAGTATCTGTCTGTATAGGAGATGGTTTTAGAGATATGGGGAGTTTCCTACCATCTGAGAAGTTCAGAAGAGGTTGGGTTAAACAGGTTTCTTTACTGCAGGACCTCACAGATTAATATGCATTGTGAATCTCTAAGCTGATCCCTGTTTTCCCAAAGAGCCTACCAAGAGACTGTTTTGAGATAAAGCATCTCACAAACAATTGTTCATAACTCCTTCATGCTGATCCAGTACAGTTTTGGTTTTGAAGTCAGGCAAATCGGAGTTTGAATTCAGTTTGTCTTCAATTCCTCTATACTTCAGGTTCCTCATAAGAAAACAGGACTAACAGCATATTCTTGCTGGACTTGTACTGTGAACTTAATGAGAAGCTCAGTGAAAACAAAACTGGCTTGAACAAAGAGAAACTCTTCTTAGTAAATGTCAAGTTAGGAGGAGCTATGCATAGTGGATATCCATTATTGTTTATTCAAATTACTTCCTTTGATTGCTTTGTTTGGGGGCCTCTCCAAGGCTGAACCCTATAGGTATCCAGAGGTTTGAGGATAACTGAAGATTCACAAAGAAATGGGTTCCGTAGCCCCCACCAGAGCTCTAAGATCTGAAAGAATGTTATACCAGTAATATCATAATAGCTAAAATCACCTATGTTCATTAAAGGGATACTATTTACCCACCACAATATGTACTTTAGATTTCTATTATATATATATATATATATATATATATATATATATATATATATATATGTATATGTGTGTGTGTGTGTGTGCGTGCGCGCGTGTGTGTGTGTATGTATAGCCTGCATGTATGTAAGTGCACCCGTGTCATGAAATTCCCACAGAGCTTAGAAGTAGGCCTCGGATCCCCTAGTACTGGAGTTAAGGATGGTTGTTAGCCACCACAAGGGTGCTGTGAAGCGAACCCAAGTTCTCTGCAAGATCAGTGCTCTAGACCTCTGAGCCACCTCCCCAGTCCCAGATTTCTATTATTCTAGTGCATCTTCAAAGCAAAGCTTCAAGGCAGTGTCATCATCACTCCCATATCACAGATGAAGAAACTGAGTCTCAGAAATTAAATATCATATTCCCTGGCACAGGTGATTACTGGAAGAACTAAAAACTCCATGTAATCATTAAAGAATGACAGTTGGGCATGGTGGCCCATGCCTGTAACCCCAGCCCTTGCGAGGTAAAGGCAGGAGGATCAAGAGTATGAAGCCAGCCTCACATACACAATGAGTTTGAGACCAGAATGGGATATATAAGAAACAAAGAAAAACAAGAGGGGAAAAAAAGGTAGGCCTAAAGCTGGGCACAGGCATGATGGTTCACACCATAATTCCTGTACTCAGGAGATTGAGGCAAAAGAATCTCACTAAGTTCCAAACTAACCCAGGCTATATAGTGAGGTTTGAACAAACTTGAGTTATAGAGTGAGACCCTGCCTCACAAACAAAACAAATGAATGAAAATGTCTGCCCACTGAAAGGCTGCCTTACACCATGGTTCCAGGATCTGGTCTGCTTAATCTGTGTAATATCTAAATCACTAAGCAGAATTCCTGAACAACAAAAGGAAATATTACCATTTCTTTTGTACAGATAGAATCATTGTGATCTTCTAAGATTATATGAGGCCAAAGCAGAGAAAGTAAAAATTTGAAATTATATAGAGGACTGTGGAAAATACCCAATGGGGACTGGCCTTGAAGGGTTTCTCAAAGAACCCCTTCCCTCAGTTCCCAAGGAGATCACAGAGTTTTTCCAAATATCAAATTCATTTGGAATAGTTTGCAGCCCTTCATAGTGCAAAGTCATCCATATACTGCTTTTAAATGATAACAACTGATTTACAAACAGCAACTCTGAGAAAAACCATTCTTAGAAATTGCAAAGTCATAAAATATAGTATATAATTCAACTTGCTCATAATGTCTAAGAACAAACAAAAATATTACCTGTGTCTTCTGCTTGGCCAATGCCGAGGTTTTCCTCACTCCAGGTGTTCTGGAAGATACAAAGATGAGAAAAGCCTTGTGTGTGAGGGAATACAGGGATCTAAAAGGAAAGAGGTACAATTTCACCTCTCTCTGGACCAGCATCCTTCACACATGTACACATAAAAGCATATTTTCTATCTTCGTGGGGAAAGCTCTAGCTTAAATAAACATGTACAGAGAGAGAGACAGACAGACAGACCAAGCTACTGTCCCTTGCAACTTGGAAGGCAAGCCCAGAGACCCATTGGGCTAGCCCACAAGGCGTGGCTGTTCACCACATCCCTGCTGTGCCTGGCCTGGATATAAACGGGTGTGCTCAAGTGATGGACTGCAATGTCAGCAGTCACATGACTGCTTCCAAGGGAATGATACTCTGTCCAGGAAGGACCAGGCTGTTGTTTTCAAAAACAATCCACATCAGTATAAAGTAGAAAAGAGAAGCTCAGTAGATAAGGCAGAAAAGCACTCTTTTTTATGTGTATAAGTGTACTGCTTGCATGTATACGAGTGCACCCCTGTAGTGCAATGCCCATGGAGGTCAGAAGAGAGTGTGAGATTCCCCTGGAACTGGAGTTAAGGACAGTTATTATCCACTGTGTAGGTGCTAGAAATCAAACCTGGTTCCTCTGCAAGAACAGCCAATAGTCTCAATTGCTGAGCCATCTCTTCAGCCCCAGAAAAGCATTCTTTAAGTCAACTGAAAGTGAATTTTTAGGAAACATTGAAGTACTTTGTATATAACTAAGAGAAAGAAGTAGGAAAATATTCCTTAAGGCTAGAAAGATTTGAGTTTACAGACATGTGTTTGGGGACAGTGTTGCAAATGTTTCATGTAAACTTTATATTGCCCCAGCTCTTCAATTAGGTCCTTGTTAGAGAAACTATCTGTGAAAGAGACTTACATTCCTTCATAAGCAAAAAGGAAACAAACTTGACCTTTAGTTCTGCAGCATTTCAGAAGAAGAGGACAGCACATGGGAAAACTCAAAGCACTGATGTCAGTGATAGACACCAATGACAGGGGCTCATCTACCCTCTGAGGAAATCCCAGGCTCTTACTCCCAAATGCTGACTGATAGCTACACCATAGGCAATTTTTTCCCCTCAAACTCTCACTAGGTGGTTACTTAGCATATATGTTTTGCAACTACTGTCCTTGGGCTTTGCCAACCAAGATTTACAGGATTCTGACCATAACCCTACCCAAGCTGCTCTTTAGACCAATACCTTTCTACAATTGACAGCTATGGGAGATCAAGTGAAATAGTTACTAGTGTGCTGTTTAATCTAATAGAGATCCTTTAGAAATAACTGCAATGGGCAAGTTGGGGCTTCTGTATTAGCTTATTAAATATTACCAGAGGGTCTCATTATGAGGCAATACAACCATACAGGCTTCCATGGCAGGAACACCAAGGCTAGGATGTGATGAGACTGCCACACATATTGTAAATGATAGCAAAATTATCCAGGTTCCCCCCAAAATTGTGGACAATGTAACTACATGGCTGACTTTCTAGCCAAATGCCTGTTCAATGCACAGTGATTAAATGATAGATAGCTACGTCTAGATGCAGTTGTTCAAATGTTACCTCCTCTGCATGAAGCTTTTTCTGAATCACCAAAGGTAAATGAGTCATTCTGTCTTTGGATCTCAAAGTCATGGGTGTGTCTAACCACAGAGCTACCCAAAGTATGCTCTAATTTATTCTTTTACAAATTAAACCCTAAAGAGAAAGAACCCATGCTAGTCCTCTTGGCAACCATAGCACTGAATATATAAGAGGTACTCAATAATTGTTTATTTAATCACAGAAAGGGGAAAAAGGAGAAAAAGAATTCGGCTAGCTATTTTAACAACCAACCTCTGGATCAGGAATTACATTAGCTATGTGAGATATATATATATATATTCATATCTTAAACTTAGGATAATTTCCTTGGTAGGATAGCAGATTGGAAGCTGCCTCAATATGAGAAGTGAATGAACAGTATCAGGATGGTGAACAATAGGTTATTTTCTAAAGAGAGAAACCACAGGGTAATTAGGATAGCTGGAAAGTGTGGAGAAACAAAAAGAGAAAAAGAGTAGCCACCACATGGCTCCAAGAATGGCTCCTCAAGAGAAGGGAGGTAACAGACAAATTTCATCTAAAAGCATCTTTTGTCTTCTCCTCCCTAAGTGGTACTGGAGACTGGGCTTCCAAGAGTAGGCTGCTAGACAAGCCTGATGGCACAAGCCTAGATTTCTAACTACTTAGTAGGCTGAGGAAGGAGGATTACAAGTACAAGGCCAGTTTGGGCTACAGAGTAAATTGAAGGCTAGTCTGGGCAACTTGGTGAGACCTTAACTCAAAATAAAAAAGAGGGCTGGGGATAAAGGTCAGTAAAGTGCTTGCCTAGCATGCATGAGAACCTAGGTTCAATCCCCAGAACTGGAAGAAAATGAAAAAATACTAGACTGTTCCTTAATCCAAATCAACACATGCACAAATCAGTACACAGAACACAGTAACAAAAAGTATGACAACCTGAAACCTCCAGAGATCATAACTCCTGAATTAATAAATCCAAAAATACTGAAATGGTTGACATACTAGACAAAAAATATTCAAAATTCTATTTTATAAGTTGATCAATGACTGCAAAGAGGAAACAAAGAAATAGATGAAGTAAAGAAATCAATTCAGGAAATGGATAAAAAAAAGTCAGAATATAGAAGAAAGAGAAAAAAAGAAACATGGAAGTGGGAGAAATGGCTCAGTGGTTAAGAGTTAGAGTGCTTTCTGCTCTTAAACTCGGGTCCTAGCATGCACTTCTGACACCCTCTTCTGACCTCCTTGGACACCCACATGCAGGTGGTATACATGCACACACACAAAATATAAATGATAAATAAGCATGGATGAAAAGTTCAGTAAGGAAAATGAGATTGGAGGATTGGAAATTTTAAAAAATCAATCAAATAACAAAACACAACAGAAAGCATTGTAAATACACATGAGCAAGCATAAAAAAGATTATTAAGGATGAAGACAAGGACTAGGAAATATTACATTAACATGTTGACAAGGAAAAAATAAACACTCACTACCACAACCTCTGAGAACCCTGAGACATGAGCAAGAAACCAAACAAAAGAATCTGTGGAGAAGAAGAATACAAGATAAAAGTTAAAGATGCTGAATAGAAAATGTATTCAATGCAATTATAATATAAAATTTCCCAAATCTATGGAAATAAACGGATACCCAATTAAAAGAGGTATTCAGAACTTTAAATATACATGATGAAAAGAACCTCTCCATGACACAGTATCATCAAAATACCAAAACCACATAACAAAGAAACAGTATTAAAAGCCACAATAGAAAAATACCAGTTCATAAATGCTAACTTATCAAAAACTCCCAAATCCAGCAAAACATGAAAAGGTCCTCTGCCAGGGCAACCAGTGCTCTTAGGCCCTGAGGCACCTCTCTAGCCCCAAAATGGAATATTTTAAGCTCTGAAAGTAAATAACCAGCAACAAAGACTACTATATCAAGCACTGGTATCATTCAAAATTGATAAAGAAACAAAGACATTACAGGTCCCAATAAGAAACCTTGTCTCAAAAAAGAAAGTAGACAGCCTCGGAGGAATGACTACCAAGATTGACGTCTGGCCTCTACACACTTGCATATGTACCCACGCATACACAAACATGAGCACACACACATATACATGTGCACATACACAGCACAAAATAAGAAATCCTACACAGAGGGTATGGATGTAGTTCAATTGGTTAAAACCTAGGGGTGGAGATGCGGGGTGCTGAATGCCGGTCCTCACTGCGAGAGAATTCATAATACACTTGGCATAGTCGAGCAAGACTGACTGACAAAAGGAGAACGCTCCCTGGAAAAGGATCTATGGAGCCGCCACTAACATGGAGACCAGCTAAGGGAAAAGTACGGGCAGAAGAAATTTTGATATGGTGGATTATCTCCATAGGACTGGTGTGTATGGCAACCATTGCAGTGTTGGGGCCGTTTATAGTGAAATATGTAATTAAGGTGAACTTGCCTAAGCAGATGAGATTGGTGGGACAAATACCCATGGTGGTGGCACACACTGGTGGGGACGCCATGGAGGAGACCACGGCGCATGGGTCCAGTTCGAGATGGCAGTCTTAGGCTGAGGTCTTAGCACAGAGAGAGTCTATTCAAAGTGTGAGAGACAAATTAGATCGAGAGAAAGATAAGAGGCTTGCTAGCAAATTGGATACACATTTAACATCTGTACTGAGTCCTTTAGTGGGACAAGATCTTTACAAGGTAGGAGAGGCTTTGACAGATTTAAGCAACCTAGACAAGCATGTAAAGTATGTCTGTAAAAGAATAGAACAACCTAAAAGATGTGTAAGGGAGGCAAAACAGAAGAGGAGGTCTGCTTGGGTTACTCGTAGGCAAATGTGGTGATACTTGCATTTAGCCCAAGTTCCTTAAGATAACAAGCCAAATTCTGTGCTAAAGCACCTCTAGGAGGCTTTAAGGCCTGAGAAACGGTTCCACAAAAGGTACAGAAGATAAAGATTATCCCAGGGATGGATACTAACCTCCCCAGAGTAAACGGGGTACATTTCTCCCCTATGACTGGCTATTCGAGGGGTGGAGATAGTTTGCCCTGGCAGGACCTCTCCCAACAGCCAGGTGTGGCTAGAGTCAGGAATCAGACCCAGGGTCTCCATGGCCCTAGGAAACAACAGGTGTGACAGGGGAAAGAGAAGCCTTATTCCTCTTTGGCCCTATGTAGAACCAAGCACCAGTGAGGTTAGTAAGGATAAAGGGATGTATGGAGGCTCCATGTGAGAACTCTGGGACACTAAATGAATTCCCAACAATAACTAAAGGCAGTAAAGGACTGACTAATTTACATGTCATTGTACCCAACCTGGATCTGTTGATAAAACAGCTGATGCAAATGAAAAGGAATTTCTCATGCTATGTTAGACCTTGTATGTGTATATAATGTTGACTTCTGAGTGTTTTACAGATATGAAACCCAGTTGAGAGACATCAAGTACACCTGAAGGAACAAGAATGGAATGTAACTCATACAGGGTACAAGGATGAAGTATAGCTATGAAATTCTGGGAGCGCTGTGGGCCTAGGCCTATAGATTCCAAAGAGTAAAATGATACTTTATATAATTGTTAACCAGCAATTCCGGTACCAGGTGTGGGTTGCTCCCCTTGTGAGCTGTTGGCCAAGGAAGCCTTGGAAGCCCTCCTTCTACCAAAACAAAAGGCACTTTCCACATTATAATGCTGGTTGCACACTGAAAGTGGACGGTAAGGCCCTATTACTGAAGATGTGACATGGTTCCAGCATGGAAAGAGAGATCTAGCTGGGACCGAGCTGAAAACTCCCCACAAATGGATGGCTGGCCTTTATAGTACTAGAGGGCACTAAGTAATCTGCTATGGGAGAATGGTCCTGAAAAGCTCTGCTTGTCTCTACATGTGTAATAGAGGCTCATCTGGTATGTGCACCCCCCCAGCATATTTATAATTGGATTCAGAGCCTGCTCTTCAGGGAGGGAACTCACATCTGATATTAGGAAAAGAATGTCAACCCCCAGTGGTGATGGGGAGAGCTATAAGCCCCCCTAAAGAAGCTACTGTAATTGTTTGCAAGATAAATATGATGTGCCTACTTAGGCATTGCCTAAGCAGTTGTGTTTACACCCATAGGTTAGGTCATTCATTATTTGTGTGGATGTTACTTTTGCTGTTGTTGTTGTTGTTTTACACTTGTTGTGTCTTTACAGTAGGAGTATCACTGAAGCAAGATGATAACCCAGGCCACAGTGGAAAGAACATCATCCTATATCTGTTATTCCCTCCCCAAAGCACTTGCTTTTGTGGCTCAGGGACTATCATGGAAGAGGATGGTGGAAAGTGTTGTAAGGTCCAGAGAGAAAAAGGGGTGGGATGTTGGACAGATCTACAGTTTCCTCTCTGCTGCGAGGGACAGGCTTCAACATGTGATTGACATCCCACTAACCAATGACTTAAGGGGGGAGGTCTAGCAAAAGCGCAGGGAAGGCTGGGAAGGAGAGGGGCAGTCGTGGCACCAGAGCTCCATCTTAGGCGTATGTTCCAGAGGTCCAGGGGACTTATGATCAAAACACAGGCTCCACCATATGAAATCTCTGTCTCTCTCCCTGGGGATGAATCCTTTGTATGTAACCCGGAATAAATTAATTCCTCTAAGAGAGCATTCTCTGTCCACTCAATCGGTTCAAACCTAGGGGTGGAGCGGGTGGGGCTGAATGCTGGGCCTCACCATGAGAGAATTCATAATACAATGCCCAGCACCTCAAAAACCAGGTTTGGTGGTATACACCTGTAATCCCAGCACCTGGATCATTCTTAGTTCCATAGTCAGTTGGAGGTCAGCCTGTACTACATATAATGAGATTCTGCTCAAAAAGCAAAAGAACAAAAGAAGAAAGAATGAATAGGAAAGAAAGAAAGAAAGAAAGAAAGAGGAAGGAAGGAAGGAAGGAAGGAAGGAAGGAAGGAAGGAAGGAAGAAAAAGAAACTCTGCATATAAATAGCAAAGAAATTCTCAATTAGAAAAGCATGGGGAAGTAAATTCATGAGAAAAACAGAACAAAGCACAACTAATGAAGACTCAGTCACACCCACATCAGCAAACCAGTATGCCTCTAATAGAAATAAGTAGCAGAGAAAGAAAAGAAAAATTGAACCAACCAGGAAAACAACCAACAAAATTATAGGAATCAGCAGATTAAAAAAAATCAACCAAGACATTTCAATATTAAACTGAACCATAAATCAAATGGACTTAACAGACATGCATAGAATATTCTATCTAACAACTGCTCAGTCCACAATCTTCTCAGCAGCCTGTGGAACTTTCTTTAAAAGATATCACATTTTAGGCAATAAAGCAAGTCTTAACAAATATAAAACAATCAAAATACTTTCATTTATCTTATCATAATCTAGTGCAATGAAGTAAGGAATGGGGGTGCATCCCTTTATACCCAGCACTCAGGAGGCAGAGGCAGGTGGATCTCTGTGAGATTGAAGCCAGCCTGGTCTACATTGTGAATTTCTAGCTATCTAGGGCTACAGGGAGACCCAGTCTTAAAAAAAAATTAGTCTAGTGAAATGTACTGAAACTAGAAAGCAATAGCAAGAGAAACTATATTTAAAACATGGAGATTCAACAATACACTCTTGAATTTACCAATGGGTCATTGAAAAAAGTCAAGGAAGAATTTTAAAACTCCTAGAATCAAATGAAAAAAAAAAACTTGTCAGAACCTTTGGCACATAACAAAGGCATATTTTTAAAAAGTTAATACCTATTGTCAGGTTCAGGGTTCGAGAGACGCAGCAGACAGAAGGGACCGGACTGTGCTGGCAGCTAACAGAACCCGACTTTATTGAGAGAAGACCAGATGGGACTAGCTCCTCCGCACCCACAAGTGGAGAAACGCTAGCCTCCCTTGGGGGCTAGCCTCCCCGAAGAGATGGGGGGGAGGCTATCCCCCTCACCCCCATCTTGGGGCTGGGGCTCCGGGGAACCAGGCTGGCCACGCAGCACCAGCAGCAGCAGCAGCAGCAGAAGCACTAGCACTAGAAGCACAAACACGTTGTCCAAGTCCTCAAAACCTTTTAAACCTTCAGTCCCCTCCTGGCTTTTAGGGGAGGGGGTTTGCCATGACATCTGATTGATGTTTCAGGCAAGCTTCTGTCCAGGAAGTAGTCCTTTTCCAGAGCTGTTCGTGAATTCCTTGCTTATCTGCCAAGGAATTTGGGATCTGGAACCGGTTTGCAAGGCTTAGATAAGCTCTGGCTCCAGGTTTCTTCCAGAGTCCGAAACTGTTGGGGGTCTCATTCACACCTTACATTCCAGCCTTTTGTGTCATAAGGGAATTGGGGCACAGTTTCTCCTCTAGCTACTTCCTGCTGACAGATTGGATGATGATAGGGGGGTAGGGAATGACACATGAGGCTGGAATGGGTTCGAGTCCTCATCAGGGTTAGACAGTGGTGCATAGTTCCTGGTGGGAAGGTGAGCAGAAGGGCAAGAGCTGGTGGCAGTCCTCCCGCGTAGGCAAGCAGAGTGACTGGTTCTGAGACACTTCCTCCTGCATAAGAGACTGTAGACCAAGTGAGGAGATAAGCTTGAAAGGCCTCCCGGCTTCCTGCCCCCTGGTGGGATAAGAGGACAGGATAAATCTTTAGAGACTTAGCTGCTGGTAACACTGTTTCAGACCTGAAAAGGTTAATGAAATGGGAGAGTTGACACTTTGTAGGGATCAGGTCCAGGTAGAGATCAAAGAAAATTCTGCAAAAAAAAATTTTTTTAAGGGGGTAGAGATGGGAGTAAGTTTGGCCCATGACGGAGGTCAGATAAATGAGGTGTGTAAAGGTTAGCTTCATACATAGTATTTGTTCCTGATTGAGACACATCCTAGCCTTATATCCAATCCTGAAGACCACCAGAAACTGTCAAACTCAGAGTCACAGACACAGATGTGGTCATTAACAATGGTTATTTGCTTAAGATGTTCTGCATAAAATTAGATACTCCTCTTTCAAGACTCAGACCTTCAACCACTTACATAGACTTTCTTTTTTCTTTCTATTCTGAAAATATCCAGCCCTCATAATCTTACATAAATCCTTCTTTATAAAATATTTCCTTTCTTTTTACCCTCTTATTTTCTTTCTTAATACCACGAGACATAATAACATTAAAGCTGAGAGAGGTGGTTGGATATTTAGGTGAGAGTCCAATGACTCCGCTTAACGAACCTGTAAGTGGACACAGTTGAAGTTATGGAGATGGCAGTTTGGCTCAGAAGAGTGCTGTATAGTAAATGTAGTTGAGAGGGGTGGGGGGCATCTCCCAATGCTTTAATAATTTGTCTGAAATAGGAGGGGTGTCCAGGGCATAAAGGAATAAGGGAAATGTTAGGGCTGTTAGGGGTATTTTAGAGAATGTAGGGAAGAGGTAGAGTAGCCTTGGGGGTGTGGGGAGGCCCATTGACTCCCACCATGGAGAGCTGCTAAGGGTGTGTCTTACCCAAGTAGGAAGAGGAGGACAGACCATGTGGTCCCCTACTACAAACAGGCCTTTTGTCTACTGTGGCAGCGGCTCTGGGTTCCTCCATTGCTGTTGTGCAGGTCAATCCTCGGTGGCCAGGCAGATGAGTTCTGTCAGTGAAGAAGATCTGAAGGCTGGTTGGGGATCTGGGGGCCACGTGACTGGCCTACCTCGATTCTGCAAAGAAGGGCAGTCATCCTCCAGCATCCGCATTTTTCCCACTGTGGGCATGGCCCTGGCAGCGGCTGCTGAGTTGGGGCAGGCTTGTGCCCAGTGTCCTTCGTTGTCACCGTGGGCCTGGCAGCTGTTGCGGCATAGATGCTGAGTTGCTTGGAGGTCTTCTTGGGAGGAACCCCGAATGCCACCATCAGTAGTTGAGCCTCCTGTATCAGGTGGCACACTCAGTTTGCCTTTTCCTATTCCTCTGGGTTATGGAGTATTTTAAAGGCCGTTTTTCAGCAGCTCTCCCTGGGAGGGTAAGGGGCTTTGGGGCATCTGTTAGTGGACAGGTTAGAAGGAGAGAGAGCATTTGTACCTGGGCAGCAGGGTAGAGTGTAAATATAAAAGGAGGCGAGATAAGTAGATAGAGGCAGGAACAAAGGAGAGTCGGGTACAGGAGTTTGAGTGCTTGCGTGCGGATGGCACTGCCCATGAGATACCCCCCCACACACACTCAACTACATTTCTTACATTTTCTACAAGATCACCTGGAAGTTTATAAAGTGCAATGTATACACCAATAATATCCAATTCATAACATTATGTGTGTTCTTTTAGTAAGATGGTACTACACAGAACTCTTCTGAGCCAAACTGCCATCTTCATAACTTCAACTATGTTCAATTACAGGTTTGTTAAGTGGAGTCATTGGACTATCACCTAAATATCCAACCACCCCTCTCAGCTTTAATGTTATTATGTCTCGTGGTATTAAGAAAGAAAATAAGAGGGTAAAAGGAAAGGAAATATTTTATAAAGAAGGATTTATGTAAGATTATGAGGGCTGGATATTTTCAGAATAGAAAGAAAAAAGAAAGTCTATGTAAGTGGTTGAAGGTCTGAGTCTTGAAAGAGGAGTATCTAATTTTATGCAGAACATCTTAAGCAAATAACCATTGTTAATGACCACATCTGTGTCTGTGACTCTGAGTTTGACAGTTTCTGGTGGTCTTCAGGATTGGATATAAGGCTAGGATGTGTCTCAATCAGGAACAAATACTATGTATGAAGCTAACCTTTACATACCTCATTTGTCTGACCTCCGTCATGGGCCAATCTTTCTCCCATCTCTACCCCCTTAAAATTTTTTTTTGCAGAATTTTCTTTGATCTCTACCTGGACCTGATCCCTACAAAGTGTCAACTCTCCCATTTCATTAACCTTTTCAGGTCTGAAACAGTGTTACCAGCAGCTAAGCCTGCAAAGTTTTATCCTGTCCTTTTATCCCACCAGGGGGCAGGAAGGGGGGAAGGCCTGTCAAGCTTATCTACTCCCCTGGTCTACAGTCTCTTATGCAGGAGGAACTGTCTCAGAACCAGTCCCTCTGCTTGCCTACACAGGAGGACTGCCTCCAGCTCTTGCCCTTCTGCCCTTCTGCTCACCTTCCCACCAGGAACTATGCACCTCTGCCTAACCCTGATGAGGACTCGAACCCATTCCAGCCTCATGTGTCATTCCCTACCCCCCTATCATCGTCCAATCTGTCAGCAGGAAGTAGCTAGAGGAGAAACTGTGCCCCAATTCCCTTATGACACAAAAGGCTGGAATGTAAGGTGTGAATGAGACCCCCAACAGTTTCGGACTCTGGAAGAAACCTGGAGCCAGAGCTTATCTAAGCCTTGCAAACCGGTTCCAGATCCCAAATTCCTTGGCAGATAAGCAAGGAATTCACGAACAGCTCTGGAAAAGGACTACTTCCTGGACAGAAGCTTGCCTGAAACATCAATCAGATGTCATGGCAAACCCCCTCCCCTAAAAGCCAGGAGGGGACTGAAGGTTTAAAAGGTTTTGAGGACTTGGACAACGTGTTTGTGCTTCTAGTGTTAGTGCTTCTGCTGCTGCTGCTGCTGCTGGTGCTGCGTGGCCAGCCTGGTTCCCCGGAGCCCCAGCCCCAAGATGGGGGTGAGGGGGATAGCCTCCCCCCCATCTCTTCGGGGAGGCTAGCCCCCAAGGGAGGCTAGTGTTTCTCCACTTGTGGGTGCGGAGGAGCTAGTCCCATCTGGTCTTCTCTCAATAAAGTCAGGTCCTGTTAGCTGCCAGCGGAGTCCGGTCCCTTCTGTCTGCTGCGTCTCTCGAACCCTGAACCTGACACCTATGAGTGCTAACATTAAAGAATCAGAGAGATCTCAAATAACTCAATGATACATATTAAGAACTTAGAAAAAAGAAAAATTTGAAAGAAATAATAATGATCAAGAGAGAAATTAATGAATTAAAGACTGAAAAAATACCAAGAGTCAAAGAAACAAAGAGTTTTTCTTAGAAAAAATAAATAGGCTCAACAAAGTCTTAGCTGGACTAAACAGAAGACAAAGAAAAAATCCAATTTAATAAAATGAGAGATGAAAAGTGACACATTATGCTAGATAATATTAAAATCCCGGAGATCAACAGAGACTACTTTGCAAAGCCGCAAAGCTGAAAAATCTAGAAGAAGTGGACAAAATCATAGACTTCTATTCCCTTGATTATATTAAATCAAGAGGATGGAAACTTAAACAGATCTATAATAAGCAAGAAGACTATAGCAGTAACAAGAGTCTCCCAACAAAGAAAAACCAAAGAGTGGATAGATTTCCTACCCAATTGTACCAGACCTTTAAAGAAAACACCAATGCTCCTCAAACTATTATGTAAAACAGAAAGGGAAGGGAAACTGCCAAACTTTCTATAAAGCCACTTTCATACTCATGCCAAACCCAGATGATAAAATTTTAAAAAGGAAACTATAGACCAATGTCCTTGAAGAATACAAATGCAAAAAAATTCCTCAATAAAATAACTTGCAACCAAATTCAACAACATATTTAAAAGATCCTATATATACTGCTGGGTATGGAGGCATATTCCTTAATCCCAGCACTGAGGAGGCAGAAGCAGACAGATTTCTGTAAGTTTGAAGCCAACATGGTCTACATAGCAAGTTCCAGGCCATCCAGGGATACATAGTGAGACCCTGTCTCAAAAGAATCATAGATGATGATACAGTTGAATTTATTCCAAGGATGCAAGAATGGCTCAATATAAATCAATAAATGTAATATAGCACATAAATAAACTCAGGGACAGAAATAGCAATAATATGATCATCTCAATCATGCAGGAAAGGCCTAACTAATTTCAGTATGCCCTTATGATAAAAACCCTGAAGAAACTAGAAATAAAAGGAACATTTGTGAACACAATAAAAGCTATGTCAAAAAACGTACAGCCAACAATCTAAAAGCCTATCCTCTAAAATTAGGTATGAGATAAGGGTATCCCGTCATTCTATTCTTATCAATATAGTGCTTGAAATTTTCACTAAAGCAGTACGTCAAGGAAAAGAAATAAAAAGGGATATAAATAGGAAAGGAAGAAGAAAATTATTGCTGTTTGAAGATGATATGATCCTATACGTAAAAGACCTTAAAGACACTATTAAAAAAACTCTCAGATGTTTTCAGTGAAGTTGCAGAATACAAAATAAATATAAAAACAATCAGTGGCCTTTCTATATGCCAATAATGAACTTTCTGAGAAAGAAATCAGAAAAAAAATCTCATTCACAACAGCTTCCAACACACACACACACACACACACACACACACACGCACACACGCACACACTAGGAATAAATCTAACCAAGGAGGTCAAAGACTTCTACAGTGAAAAGTTAAGACACTGAAGAAAGAAATTAAACAAGACCCAAATCTAGAAAAACTTCTCATTGTAGGGTGGGGCTCATGAAGCCCTGCCCATTCTTAATGAACTACTGGCTACTGATGGATTCTGGGGAAGAGGCAGTCATTGTCTTCAGTTGTATACCAACTAATAAGCCCACTAAACTCCAATGGATAGTTCCAAACCCATGATCACACAAATATCTCCAGTTAAACTCAACAGGCCACAAAGCAACACAAAGACATGAATGCAGGAAATGGGGTGGGAGGTTGAATGCATGTTGAAAGGGGTGGGAATGAGATAACAGGATGGATGGTGACAGTAATTAGAATGTATTCTAACAATGTATGAAATTGTTAAAGATAAATTTAATAAAAGGCTCTAGTGGTTGAACTCACACCAAGGGACATCTGATAACATAAACTTGACTCAATAGACTTTAACATATAGACAGAATGCATTAAATCCAGCGGGAAAGCTATAGGAAGGGGGTACAAATAGGGGCAGGGTCTAAATATGTTTAAGATGTACTGTGTGAACTGTATGAAATTATATATACATATATAATATATAATACATATATAATATATATGTATATATATTCAAAACAGGGGGTAGAGATATGGCTTAACAGGTAAGAGTGCTTGCTGTGCAAGCATGAGGACCTGAGTTCAAATCAACTCAAACAAAAATCTAAGTGCTGTATTGAGCATGCCTATATCCCCAACACTGTCGGGGAAAGCAGAGACAGGAATATATATATTTTACATTACATGTTAGAGAAAATATGCAATATTTGTCTCCCTCCCCACAAATATCCTCTCTTGTTCCCTGCCTCCATGAAATCCTTCCTTCTCTCACATTGTCCCCTTTCTACCTTCATGTCATATATATTAATGTTTAGGAATATGGAAGTTTGAATATACATGGATTATGCCTTTGAAAATATGCATCTGAAAATCAACATTCTGCATATTGGAGAACACATGGGATTATATATGCCTTTCTGAATCTGGCTTATTTCACTTAACATTCAGTTCCATCAATTTCCTGCAAATGACATAATTTGACTCTTATTTATTGCTGAATGCAACTCCACTGTAAATGTGTACCACAGTTTCCTTATCCATTCATATGTTGATGTATACCTAGGCTGATTCCATATCTGGGTATTGTAAATATGCTGTGATAAACATGGATGTGTAGGTATCACTCATGGTGGTGTGATATGGTATGCTGACCTAGAAGCCTTCAGATAGATGTCCAGGAGAGGTGTAGATGGACCACATGGTAGTTCTATTTTCAGTTTCTGTATGTATATGTGTGTGTGTGTGTGTGTGTGTGCATGTTTGTGTGTGTGTGTGTGAGAGAGAGAGAGAGAGAGAGAGAGAGGGAGAGAGAGAGATTTCTGAATTTCTGTATACGTACACGTTTGCATTTGGGTGCATGTATGTGGGTGCATGTGTGCAGAGGCCAAAAAAAGACATCAGGTATCCTGCTCTACCATCCTCTACCTCATTCTCTTGAGACAGGGTCTCCCACTGAACTTGGAGCTAATATACATATCATGAAAATAACAGAGGCACAATGTAGGAGAGAAAGGGTCTAGAGGGAGGCAGGGAGGATGGGAGACGGAAGAGCAATAATGGGTGAATATGAGGCAAGTATAGTGATACACATGAATGAAAATAAAATGAAACCCATGATTCTGTACATTAACTTAAAAAGTTAGGCTTTCCTTTAAATGAACAACTACAGTTTTTGTCAATTATTCAAAAAACAAGATATGTTACTTTGAGCACCACAGCTTATATAGCCAGCCTCCAACTGCTAAATGAATGAACACTGACATATATTAATAAATCATAATGATAGCCATTATTGAACACATAATGTTCTAGGCACTAATTTTACAAGTGTGAATCATTCCATCCCCACACCATCCCATGAGGTCTATGCTATTATTATCCCTACTCACACATAAGAACAGTAACCCAAAGTCAAATAGCAGAAGAAGGACAGAGATAGAATTTGAACCAGGCTACATAAACTCTAGAATCTCTGCTTATAAGCATTACACAATGTTGTATGCACCAGCACCTATGTGTTTGCAAAACTGGGTTTTCGGCTCCTTCACCGAGTCCCTCTGATCTTCTTGTAGTTGAACAAGGATGTGTTTCCAATCTGGAAAAAGAAAGAAAAGAATTGGTCAATTTATCCATTAGTGGGGAAATCATCATATTGAAAACAAGCCAATAGGAAAGATGAAAGCTCAGAAGAGAAAAGGCCATGGCCATACCAAGTCACCCTTGACTGAGATGCCTTATGCTCTTCCATTCCACTCAACAATATTTATTCAGCTGATCTTTCTCAATGTTGTCTAGCCTGCTTCAGTAAAACAACACTAGATCTCCAATAGCTAGAACCAAAAAACAAAAACAAACCTACAGATAACAAACCACTTCATTTCAAAATATATTACAAAGTTATCGTAATCAAAACAGTAAAACACTGGTATAGAAACAGATACATAGACCAACAGAACAGAATAGAGAGGCTAGAAATAAACACAAAGTTGAGTGATCTTCAGCAAGGAGTCCAAGAGTATGCAATGGAGAAATTACAACCTCCAATTAATCAGTGCTAGAGAAACTGAATGTACACATGCATAAGAATGAAGATGCACTATGCACAAATAAAATCAAGTAAAAATGGACTAAAATCTTAAATATGAGACCTGAATCCATAAAACTCTTAAGAAAAAAAAGTACAAAGAAAATCTTTGTGGAACAACAACAGAAAAAGTGAGGGTGGGAGACTGGAGAGTGGTTAAGAGCACTGGTTGCTCCTGCAGAGGACCTGAGTTTGGTTCCCAGTACCCACATGGTAGCTAACAATCATTTGTAACTCCAGTTCTAGGGGACCTGATGCCCTCTTCAGGTCTCCACAGGTATGGCACACACATGGCACACATACATATATATGCAGGCAAGCCATTCATACACAGAAAATTAAAAAAAAAAACACCTCATTTTAATTGTTTTCAAGACTTTAATCTTGACAGATAGTTCTCAGATATAATACCAAAGCATACACAAAACAAATTTACAAATAAGATGATGAGCCAGATGTGATGACACATACCTATAATCCCAGTGCTTGAGAGGTGAAGGCAAGAGGATCAGAAATCCAAGGTATTCGTGGATACATATCATGTCCCCAGGCAAGCCTGGACTACATGGCAGACCATCTTAAAAAAAAAAGAGCTAAAGGTACAGACACACACACACACACACACACACACACACAGAGAGAGAGAGAGAGAGAGAGAGAGAGAGAGAGAGAGAGAGAGAGAGAGAAGCATATCAACTATGCTGAAGAAAAGGACATAACCAAAACACACATGATTGGAAGTTAATAAGGAATGGAATAAAATTACAAATGAAGATTTGCCTCCCCAGATACCTCTAATGATGCCAGGCACATAAGCAGCAGTACATGAATAAATAAATGAAATGAATATGGTCTCTAATGGGACAGATAGAGGGCACTATGGGGGCACAAAGAGCCTTATCTCACAGACAGGGATAAAAGAAGGCTTTCTTTAAAAAGTGACATGACACATAACCTGGTGACTGAGCAGACCTCAGCAGAAGAGGCTGTTCTCATAAGCACTCATATTCTACAATACTTAACAAGGATGTGGAATGGGAGAAAGAACTGAAAATCAGAATGAACTGCATTTCTAACGATAATAGTGCAATTAGAGGAGACAGACAAATGTGCCTGTGAGTTGTAAAACAGTTGCCTGCTCCACTTCTGCAGGAGGAAGTGACAATTCCTTTGCTGTCTCCCATTCCTCACTTGCACACTGCCCTACTGGCTTGGCCTTCATCTTCCAAATAAACTTCTTGATCTAAGATATTTGCCTCAGGTTCTGCTACTCAGGGAACCCAGACTAGGACAGTGAGTTAGTAGATGGCAGTAACAAAGTGCAAAAAGGCAGAAGGAAATGGAGAATGTAGTATACCGAAAATGGAAAAGAGAGGGCACTGCAGGCAAGGCTCTCCTATTTCACACACTTCGTGGGGTTGGAAATAGTTCTAATTTCTGCCAAGGCAAAGTACTTCTAATAACAAGCTCTTATTATCCATCAGACCCACCCTGAAGAATAGGTTAGAATCTAAGCACAGCAGCAGAACTGAATAGATTGAGAAGACAGGAATATGCACTATTCTTCTTGATGGGGAATAATACTTATGGGGTCTGTCCACAAAGGAAGGGGAACTCAGAGCTGACTTCCCAACCCTAGCAACATAGCTATCTTTCTGGTGTTCAGGCCTATATAGTAAGCAATCATACATAATCAATACTTCCTAACTCCTACTCCTCTCCAAAACTGTATTACTCAGTAAAAGTGAACGATAAATTTATAAAAATCCATGAAAACATGGGAGTGCTATGGAACACCATAAAGGGCCCTAAACTTTGGGTTATGGTCATAGAAGAGGACGAAGAATACTGTGCCAAAGGCATAGAATACATTTATAATAAAATTATAAAAGAAAATTTTCCACCCCTAGAGAAAGGGATGCTCATCCAGGTATAAGAAACCTATGGAACTCCAAATAGAAAGGACCAGAAAAGAAACTCCCAATGACACATTATATTTAAAATATTAAAAACACAGAATAAAGAAAGGGTATTGAAAGCTGCAAGAGACGAAGGCCAAGTCACTTATATAAAGGCAGGCCCATCAGAATAACATCTGATTATTTGACAGAAACCTTCAAAGCCAGAAGGGCCTGGAAAGAGGTATTCCAAGTTCTGAAAGATCATAACTGTCAACTCAGACTATTACATCCAACAAAATTATCTATAAGATTGAAGGAAAAATAAAAAACCTTCCGTGATAAAAACAGATCAAAGGAATTTATGACCATTTAGCCAGCTCTACAGAGGATACTAGAAGAATACTTCAGTCTGAAGAGAAGGATAAGCACAGCCAAGAGGTCCCAAGGAATAAGTAAGCAATTCAGGATAATTGGTCAAAAGAAGACAAAGAAAATGCCACAAGATCAACAAAATGACAGAAATATAAATTTTTCAGTAATAACTGAATATTAGCCTTCTCAGTTCCCCAATAAAAAGACACAGAATATCAGATTGGTTCAGAAATCAGGATCCATCTTTTTTTATTTTTTATGTGTGTAAGCATATAACTCCTGGAACTGGAGTTATAGGCAGTTGTTAGACACCATGTAGGTGCTAGGAATCAAACCTGGGTCCTCTGCAAGAGCAGCCAGTGCTCTTACTAACTGCTGAGCCACCTCTCCAGGCCCCTGGGATCCATCTTCTTGTTTCCTCCAAGAATCACACCTTACCATCAGGGATCACACCTTCTTAGAGTAAAAGAATGGAAAAAGGCATTCCAAGTAAGTGGATGTAGGAAAAAAAGCAGGTGTAGCTATTCTAAGATGTGACAAAATAGGCTTCAAACAAAAATTAAAGAAGATAAGGAAGTTTACTTCATGTGCATCAAAGGAAGTGTATACCACCAAGAGAATATTACAGTTCTAATCATATGTTCACCAAACACAAGTGCACCCAATTTCATAAAGAAAATTCTATTATATATAAAAGCACTGATTAAGCCTAAAACAGTTATAGTAGATAATTTAAATGCCCCACTCTCACCAATAGACATGTCATCTGAACAAAAAGTAAACAGAGTTACACTGGATTTAAATGATGCTATAAATTAAATGAATCTAATAGATATCTACAGAACATTACACTCAAACACCAAAGAATGCACATTCTTCTCAGAAGTCCAGGGGATTTTCTCCAAAACTGATCACATATTAGGACATAAAGCAAGTCTCAACAAATATAGAAAAATTGAAATAACATCCTGCTGTCTACCTGACCACAATGGAATGAAGTAGATATTCACAGCAACAGAAGCTACAGAAAGTACACAAACTCATGGAAACTAAATAACATGTTACTGAATGATAACAGGGTCAAGGAAGAAATTAAAGTTATTTAAAAATTTCTAGAACTGAGTGAAAATGAAAGCACAACATACCAAAATCTATGGTGTATCATGAAGGCATTCCTAAGAGGAAATTTATAGCAAAAGTGCCTACATCAACACATTTGAAAGATCTCAAATTAGAACTTAAAAATGCACCTGAAGGCCTTGGAAAAACACAAACAGTGTGCAAAATCAGTAGAAGGGAAGAGATAATCAAAATCAAGGCTGAAATTAATGAAATAGAATTTTGAAAAACAATACAAAGAATCAAAAAATGAAGAGTTGGTTCTTTAAAAATATTAACAAGATTGACAAACCTTTACCTAAACTAACCAAAAGAAATAGAGACAACCTAAATTAATAAAATTAGAGATGAAAGGGAGTTATTTCAATAGATAATGAGCAAATTCAAGAAATCAGAAGAACATACTTTTAAAACCTTTAGTCCACTAAATTGAAAAATCTAAAAGAAATGGTTAAATTTCTAGATACATACTTCCTACCAAATTTAAATCTGGAAGAAGTAAATAAATAGACCTATAATAACCAACAAGATAGAAACAGTCTATAAGGTACTTTTCTGTTGCTGTAATAAAACACCATGGCCAAGGCAACTATATAAGAAAGAGTTTGTTTGGGCTTACACTTCCAGAGAAATAAGAGTCCATCAGGGCAGAGGCTTGACAGCAGGAGCAGGAAGTGGATAATTCACATCTTGAAAGATGTGCAGGAAGCAGAGAGAGAAACTGGAAGTGGGACCAGGCCATGAACTCTCAAAACCTGCCCCCAGTGATGTGCTTCCTCCACCAAGGTCACACATCCTAAATGTTCCATGGCCTCCTCCAAACAGCACCACCAACCAAGTGCTCAGATGCTTGAGCCTGTGGTTGGTCGGGGGGTGGTTCTCATTCAAACCACCATAAGCAATAATTTAAAATCTCACAATTAAAACAAGCCTAGGGTCAGATCAATTCAACACAGAATTCTACCCAAACTTCAAAAAGAACTAGCAACAATACTCTTCAAATTATTCCATAAAATAGAAAAGGAACACTTCCAAATTCTTTTTACAAAGTCACTATTACACTGATACCAAGACGAAATAAAGACCCAACATAAAAGAGAATTATAAGCCACTGCTCTGGGTGAACATAGACTCAAAAATTCTCAATAAGATATTTGCAAACCAATGACAAGATTCTTTGCATAAGAGATCACAAAAATTCTACCAGAAAACTTCTAGAAATGATCAACACTTTCAGCAAAGTGGCAGGTTACAAAATCAGTTTACAAAAATCAGAAGCCTTTCAATGTACCAATAACAAGCAATCACAGAAAGAATTCATGGAAACCCTCTCATTCACAATAGCCTAACAAAACCCTAAAATACCTAGGAATAAACCTAATCAAAGACATTAAAAATCTCTACAGTGAAAATTTTAAATTTCTGAAGAAAGAGATTGAAGAAGACACAAGGAGATGGAAAGACCTCCCATGCTCATGGCCTGATGATAGAATTAATATTGTGAAAATGACCATCCTACTAAAAGTAATTTATAGATTCAATGTAATTCTAATCAAAATCCTCTGGATATTCTTTACAGAATTAGAAAAAAAATCCTAAAATTCATATGGAAACACAAAAGAAGATCAAGCCTGCCAAATTCCAGCATGGATGGGAAGGGGCTCACACAGTCTCACTTCGAGCTGAGGAGTTATTGGCAAGTGATGGCTGCTGGAGGAGGAAGAGTCCATTTTCCTTGGGAAAGGAGGCCTCTGGGACCATGCTCCAGTAGATGGTCCTACATCCATGCACATACTGGCAGCAAAAAGTAGGCTGAGTGTTTTTGAGTGTTTTGTTTTTTTGTTTTTTTTTTAAAGCGCACATGAAGTTTGAAGTGAAAAGTGGTGGGAGGGATGCCGAGGAATTAGAGAGGAAGGAATGGGGGTGGTGGATTTGATCCAACATAATATATGCATGTGTGAAATCCTCGAACAATTAAAAAAATGAAAAAGAGCTCAAAAGCAGGCTATGAGTCACTAGCAGTGGAAGAAATGCATAAAGGTCAAGCTGACCACAGGTGCCTGCCTGTTGGAAATCACCTGGTCAGCAACCAGGCTCACAGACTGAAATACCTGTTCTGATCTGAAGCATGGATGTTCATCTTGGAAAAGGCTTGGAATTCACAAAAGTTATTCTTTCCTCTCATGCATGCTCTTGATGAAGTAAGCCACCATGATGGAGGGCCAACAAAGCAAAGAACTAGAGGAGGTCTTTGACCAAAATCCAGCAAGAAACTAATTAAGAACTTCAGTCAAACAGAGCTTGAGGGACTGAATCTCACCAACAACCACATGAGCTTGAAAGTGGGCCCCTCCTCCAGTCAAACCTTCAGATGATTACAGCCCAGCCCAGCCCAGCCCACCCCTTGATTGCCTCAGCTCACACCAGCACCTCACATACTAAAGTTGAGGGCCCAGGTAAGCTGTGCTTGGATCTTGACCCACAGATACAGTTCTATCACAAAAGTGTGTTACTTTAAGTACAAAAATATTTATTAATCTGTCACATGGAAATAATTTGAAGACTCTGCAAAGTAGATTAAAACAACAGATCAGTTTAAAGTGCCACTGAACGGTGCCATGAGTTTACCTTGTTTTCCTTTTTAGTTCCTTCAGACTGAACTCAAGGAAGCAGAAATTTACATTGAAACTACAGTGAGATACCACCATTCACCTATTACTACAGTTTAAGTCTTTTAATATTAATAATGCCCAGCACTGGCTAGAATGGGGAATAACTAGAACATTAGTATTTTGCTGATGGGAATGCAAAGTACTATGAAAGAGCTGGGTAGTTATTTATAAAGTTGAACACATAACCATATGACAACACTCCTACACCTGAGTAATTAATTTAGGGAAATACAATGCTCTATTCACAGAAAAACTTATATTTGGGTTTATATTGCAAATTAAGAAAAGTAGATAGGCATGGTAGCATGTGCCTATAATTCCAGCACTTGAGGGGGGAAGGCAGGAAGACCAGGAGTTTATGGCTAACCTTAGCTACATGGTGAATTTGAGAGAAGTCTGGCCTATATGAGACTCTGTCGTGTCCATTCTGCATTTAATACATACTTGCTGAACATGTTCCAGCTATGAAACACTGAAGTAATGATGAATCAGTTTATGATGCACTCTCCTACCCATTCTCAGCAGGACAAAGGACATAGTCATTTACAAAAATAATTTCAAGAGAGAGGTGTAGGCATATGCCTACATACTACAGGAGTTGAGAAAAATGAGGTCTGCCTGAACAAACCAGAAAATGTTTCTTCGTGAGCTTAAAAGGTAATGAAAAGGCATCCCAGGGGTCATGACAGCATTTTTCTATCCAAGTAGTACGTCCTGAAATTAAGGAATAAAGTGTATATAGCAGAGGGTAGATGCATTAACCTGGGAAGCTAGGTTAGTGACAACTGTGAGCATTCTTATAAATCACACAAAGAATTTGGACGTTAACCTGCCAGTTAGAAGAGGTAATTTCAAAATGCTTAATGAGGCTGGGGTGAATAACAGCCTTTGTAGAAACTACAGACACTGAAGAGTGTATCTAAATGAGGCAATAGCTCCATCTCAAGATGCCATCCAGAGATCCTGTGCCACTGTTGCCTCATGCAACTTTTTAGAAGAAGCTAAGCATACTTTTATGCATGATCTATTTTGAAATGCCCACATGAATATCTTTCAGTGCAATTAGATGTCATGAGTTACAGGGTACAACACTATTTTATGTACTTGTAAAAAAGAAAACTACCACCAATCAAACCATGACAGTGTCAATTTTAAGACACATTCCCAAATCAGAGATACTAAAATGTGAAAAAATATGCATCTTAGAATCAATGAAATAATTTTTATCTTCACAAAATAGTGAATAGACTGCGTGGATTCAGTTTGAAGCTGCCAGATTGTACCCTGTTTAAGTCAAGGGGAGCCTGAGGGTAATCTGATTAAGTTCAAGACCTAGAACGATAGGAGGATCATTCTGAGGGTCAGCTGGGGATGAACAGGTGGGGCGGGGGACAGAAATAGGAAGACCAATAAGGAGGCTCCTGCAACAAGCCAGGAAATAGATAGTGAGGGCTCAATGGAAGCCATGGCAGTAGGCATGAGGAGGAAGGAGAGGCCAATGTAAGAGTTTTATTAACAAGGCCTACAAATCTATGACTAGGGATAGAAAGTAAGTGAGACAGAAACATCATGGAGGATTCCAAGATTCCTGTTTTGGAATAGATTTGTGATTTGTCCAACAACACATACTAAGTGTCTACTATGTGCCAGATGCTAGAGGTACAATGGTGAACAGAACAAATGTGGTACCTGCCTTCTTACAATTTACAGTCTAGGAGATAACACCACCATTAATTGCACTAGGGTGTTAGGATACAGACTCATAAAGAAAAACGGATGAGCATGTTGATTAGGGAGAAAAGTAAATTTGGGTGCTAGTGAGACCTCAAGCTACAATGGCCCATAGGCAGTAAAAGCCTAGGTTTCAAGTCCAGGAAATATAACAGGTTTGATTAAGGAGGTCATCAGGGGCAGGAGAGATACCTCAGAGGTTAAGAGCACTGGCTACTCTTGTAGGGGACCTGGGTTCAGTTTCCAGAAACGACACGGCAGCTACCAACCATCTATTAACTTCAGTTCCAGGGAATCTCACACCCCCTTCTGGCTTCCATGAGTACGTATTGCATGCACAGGTGCACTAACATATATGTGAGAGTTTTACTCACATAAAATTAAAAATAAGCAAATTTTTAAGGAGTTTATCAGGTTATGAGTAATGGCTGAAATGATTAGAGAAGGTAATGTAATCAGGAAGAGTGTGGCTAAGAAACGGGGGGTAGAGGGGAGGGCTGAAGAGATGGCTCAGTGGTTAAGAGCACTGGCTACTCTTGCAGAGGACCTGGGCTCAGTTCCAAGCTCCTACACGGAAGCTAACAACTGTCTGTAACTCCTGTTCTAGGAGATCCAACATCTTCTGACCTCCACGGGTATTGCATAACACGGGTGCACTTCCATAAGTAAGTGCATAGCACTTATGTAAGCACATAAGTAAGCAAGCATAACACTCATACACATAAAATAAATCAATAAAAAAAGAAGGCTATAGGGGCCAAAACAAAACACTGGGGAACTAAGATACTGAGGAGACTAAGAAGAGGACAGATCAAACCCAGAGGCTAACAAAGAACAATCTGGAAAGATGCTGAGGCAAGGAGGTAGCTATAAACCAAGGGAGACTTTTACTACCATGTGATTCCCATCTACCTTTACCTTCGATTCTGCACAGAAGTAATAACTTGGCAGTGTACAATTCAGATTCTCAGAGCCTATGGATATTTTGCCTGAACTCTAAATAGGCTTATCAGAACTGCTTCTTATTTAGAGAGCTATGATATTTTTAAGTACTGCTACAATCTGTTCCTTTATCCTCTAAGAGCTTATGTTTTGCATATATCTCAGTTTGACATCTAAAATATGAGTCAATGGCAGAATGATGGTAATTCCCTATTTCATCTCATTTTCCTTCTGTGGGAGCTATAATCTGCTGTTCCAAGATAAAAGTTCCATTTCAAAACAAAGACTATGTGGTGATACATGTCCCTTTCATGTGAAGGCACTGGGCAGAAGTGATCAAGGCATATATGCCAAGGTTGCTTTCCAAAGACCATCATGAGGGTCTTGGCCCAGACCCCTGTAACAGGTAAGTCTATGATACATTAAAGATAACTCTGGTTCTTTCAGACTTGTTCAGAAATGCCCTGAGAGATCACCAACTTGGAAGAGTAAAGAAGCAGGCCTAGGCCAGTGACATGTCTCAGCAGGTGAAGTCACTTGTCGCCAAACCTGATGATCTGTGTTTGATCCCCAAGGTTCACATGATGGAAGGAAGGACTAACTTCCAAAGGTTGTCCTCCGACTGCCACATGTGCTCTGTAGTGTGTAAAGATATTCACACATACACACACACACGTGTGTGTGTGTGCACACACATACACACACCCAAAATAAATGTAATAAAAATTTATTTAAAGAAGCAGGTCTAGGAAAGTTATGTGGCTTCTCTAAAATCACAGTCTTGTGGCTTAGTAGCTAGCTAGTAACCCTTTCCAGTACATCAGGGTGACAGAAACATTAAAGGATAAACATTAAAGCATATACCAAAAACATGAAGTTCACAAGAGTTGGGCCAACCAGAGGAAGTAGATTCAAAATCATATGGTCCCTTGCCCATCCAGAGATCACTCACTATATTTGTACATTTAGTGCTCTTACCCTTCCCTCCAGGTTTTATGTTCCACACAGGCTCAAGGAAACTAGATTCCTAGATCTTCATTTTACGGATCTCTGAATCTTTCAGCCTGACCTGCAGGCTCAGGACACAATCCATCTTCACGTTTATAAGTCCTATTTAGAGAGGTTTTCCTGGCCTTGTGTAGAATCTTTCAGAGGAAAATTCTAGAATGATTCTATAATAGATTGCCTTGGCAACCCCACAATGAAGGTTGAGATATGACAGTACCTGCCAATAAAATGGGGGCAACACAACCCTGATGAGAGAACTACTTCTGGCTTATTAAAACGTTCTTCAAGCTTTCTTTTGGTCACCGTTACTTTCCTGACAACCATTTTTTTTTTGCATCCATGAACACAAAATAAAGAACAGTTTGTAGGGTTTTTTTAGAAGAATGTCAGAACTATTCGTTAAAACAAGCCTAGGAAAGATCCATAGCTTTCTGTTTAAAACTCGTTTCTATTGCCTCAGATGGCTAAAAGGTTATGGTAAAGACTTTGAGAAAATTTGAAAAGCCTTTTATTTCAGAGTTATTCTTGATTTCACTCATATAATCATTCAACAAATATTTGTTGCGCATCTATTGTACACTGAGTACCGCTCACAACTGAGGTAGAACAACTATTAAAATTAACAAGGTCCCTTCCATTCTTGAAGTTTGTCATTTCAAGGGAGAATAATAGTAAATAATTAAAACTATGAAACTGCAACAAAAAAGTATGCATATTGCAAGAGTAAAGCAAGAAGTTTAGGGAAGACTCCAGGAAGTCATCTTCAAAGCGATGTGAAGAATGAAGATAAACATACAGAGAACACACACAAGCTAAGGCTTCCAACCTGGAGCAGTTAACTGGAGTCTGAATTGAGGTCTTTCACAGGAAAATTTATGTTTAATGAGGTACAGATTGAACCTAGGGCCTCATGCAAGCTAGGTAAGCACTGTACCACTGAGCTCCATCCTCAGCTCTTTTTATAATCTGTTGTTTTGAGACAAGGTCTTACTAAGTTGCCCACACTGACCCTCAACTCACTTTATAGGTCAGTGAGGCCTTGAACTTGCAACCCTCCTGAGTAGCTTGGATTAGCCTATGCTACTTGGTCTGGCTGAAATTCTTATTTTCACCAGGATTCAAAGGGTACTACAATCTGCAAGTCTCTTTCAAATCATCTACATGAAAGTCTCTAAAAAGGTATTTCCCACGCTTTAATGGCTTACAAAAATAATCACATGTTCCTAGGCCCAGTTCCTAGAGGTATTAATTTAGTAGGTCTGAGGTGGGATGCAGGACTTTTTTATTTCTAATAAGTTCCCAGGTAATGGGGAAGTATACTTTGAGTGGCAGTGCTATACAACACAATACAGGTTTGCTTTATTTAATAGATATTTCTTTTTCACTTTACCCCCTATGACTTTTTTCCCTCTTCTAGTGCTGGGGATTCAACCCAGAGCCTTGTGCCTTATGCATGCTGGACAAGCACTGCACCACTTAAGTCCCCAACCCTCTTTGTAACTGTGTGTGTGCGCGTAGGTTTGGGGGACAGGGTCTCATTCTGTAGTCCCAGCTGACCTTAAACTCGTGGTGATTCTCCTGTCTCAGCCTTGCTAGTTCCCAATTATAGGTGTGCACCACCATATTTAGCCCTTTCATAACTTTTGAAATCAAATTGTATTCTACAATAGTCTTGAGAAATTTTATGGTCTGCATTCAGTAGTACTGCCAAAATAAGGCATTAGTAATGGAACTTTATTAATTCATCCCAGTCAGGTGAACTGTCATTCTTACTCAGTGAAAAGTAAAATTTGCAAAGCAATTTGAAATGTAATTGGATGTAATTTACTAACTGCCAGAAATTTCCATATGTTTAATGACCATAAGGGCTATATGTAACTAGCACTTTCATTTTCTGAATGTAGCTCTAATTTTATATCATGTAAGATAAAAATCACCTTCTTTTTTTGTTGTTTGGTTTAGTGTAGCTTTGTTTTGCTATGTAGGCCTGGCTGGTCTGTAATTCACTATGTATCTCAGTCTGGCTCAAATTCATAGCAATCCTTCCTCAGCCTCTTGAGTGCTGAGTGCTTGGATTATAGGTAAGAGTCACCATGCCCAGCCTTGCCTACCTTTAAAACAAATGTTTTTTTTTAAAAATTACATACATTTACTTGAGAGAGGAGGCACTTACCAGTGTTCCTGTGGAGGTCAGATAACAACTTGCAGAAGTCACTTCTCTCCTTTCACCATGTGAACTCCAGCGATCAGACCTAGGTCTTTAGGCTTGGTAGCAGGCACCTTCACCCACTGAGCCATCTTGTGAGTCCTTTGCAACTCTTCTTTAAGTCTTTGTTACTTACTACTGAACGCAAATCTTGCTGATAGGCCATGTTCCTGTTAGTATGGCTACATAAAAAGAATACTATGTAAACAAGTTGGTAAGAGAGTCAATATTTTGATTAACTGTTTTTCCTGAGGTCATGAAGTTAATATAGGGCCTTGAGCAAAAGACTGTGATTTTTTAAAAAAAATTAAAAATGAAGTCTTTTGGCTAGGAATAATGGCACATGTCTTTAATACCAGCACCCAGGAGGCAGAGGCAGGCAGATCTCTGTGAGTTCAAAGGCAGCCTGGTCTACATAGCAAGTTCCAGGCTAGCCAGGGCTACATTGTGAGACCCTGTCTCAATAGAGGAGGAGGAGGATGACAAGGAAGAGGAAGATGACGAAGGGAAGGAGGAGGAGGAGAAGGAAGAGTTCCCCTGTATAGGGATAAGTAGGAAGATTAAGAAAGGGAACCAGGAATAATTATTTCAAGAAGGTATCAGTTCTGCCACTTACAGCCTTCAGCAAATTAAGTAATTCCTCTGGGCCTCAGTTTCCTCATGTTCAAAAGGAGGATAAATATTTAAAGGGAACAATTTACTGTGATCTCTTATAAGTTATAAAGTGGTGCACAGATATTAGCAACCTTTTCTTGGAGAGGTCTGCATTTCACACGTAGATACACATCCAAGAGAAGAAATGCGGTTTGGCTAAGGGGCCAGGATGTGTTGAGGAACATAACAGACTTGGGTTCTACAGTCAGCTTGCTTGGGGTCAGATTCTAGCACTCCTATTTAACAGTTGTGTGTGGAGAAGATATAGCCTCTCTGGCAGCTTCGTCATTTATAAAAGCAGGGAGTAATAGTACCAACCACATCAGGTTGATATAAACAATAAATGAGGCAACACATATTGAGGCAGTCACTGATGTCTGTTTGAACATCCATTCTTCTTTTTTCCTTACCAGTAAAATCCCAATTTGGGAGACTGGAGAGATGTCTCGGTAGTTAAGAGCACTGGCTCCTCTTGAAGACAACCCAGGTTCAGTTCCCACATGGTGGCTAACAACTATTTTTAACTCCAGTTCCAAGGGAATCTGACACCCTCTTCTGGCCTCCACAGGCATTGCATAACATGTATGCATTTACATACATGCAGAAAAAACACTCATACATATAAAATAAAAATAAGTAAAAAAAATTTAAATCCTAATTTTATTCTAAGTGGCAATGTGCTCAGTCAACAGAAAATGTGATAGACTCTCTTGCAGTTAATGGCAGCAATTCACATAGTTCTGGCCAATGAGATATAAATAGAAATCTACTGACTCGAACTTCCCAGAAAAACTCTTTTTCTGATTAAAAAGGAAAAGTATTAGCTGGTCCGATCCTTTTTCTCTTTATCCTTCATCTATTCTGCCTGGAAACAGAATGCAAGGCCTAGAAAGAAGGCCTCACACTGAGAACCGTAACAGGTCAAACCTGAGAAATGGAGGACAAGATAAAGCTGCTTATTTCTTGGCTATATCATGTGGGATAAAAAAAAAAACTTTCTGTATTAAGTTTCTGCTATTTCATTTATTTCATTACATGAAGCCAAGTGTATTCTCTAACCGAAATACATGTAAAGTGATTTAAGTGGTACCTGGCTTATATTAGTTAATAAATGTTTATAGTTATCATTATGAAGCCAACATTCTGTTTGCTAACAAGGTGGCTAGTAAATATTCTCTTGATCTCTTTGCAATAGAACATCGACTCTTTTTGAAATCAGTCCTGTCACAATTCTCAGGTATGCATGAGATGGATACTACTCCACACTTGAATGGTTCTAAGACAATTAGATTATTATTCCACCTCCCAAGCAATGGTGATTGTTCAGAAATGGGCACATACCTCAGGCCTAAGTCAGTTAACACATCCTCTTCTCCTGCCACAAGAGCATTTGAAAAGCGCATATAACTAATGAGACAGCATGGGCAAATCTCAGAGCTCCTGGAAAGAGCACTGGGACCTAGACTCACCACTCTCACCAAGTATGATGCTCTGGGCAAAGCTGTCCCCATCAGGACAGCCTGTTGAGACAGTGAACTGGTACATGGAGAAGAGCAAACCAAAAGAAGGCCAGGGAAATGCAACTGGATCATAAATCTCTGCATCAACTCTTGAGGAATTTTCAAACCAAATTTTTCAAACTCATTTTGGGTGGGATGTTCTGCCACTTGCAACGAGTCCTTCTAATACTGATACATGAAAAAAACGTAATGAGAAAAGAATTTGTGTGTGTGCACAGTTATGGAGGCCAGGGTCAAGGTGGGTGTCTTCTTCAGTCACTTTTCCATGTTATTATTTTAATTTTATCTTATTTAGCGTGTGTATGTGTGTGTGTGTATGAGAGAGAGAGAGAGAGAGAGAGAGAAAGAGAAAGAGAAAAAGAGAGATATGAATGTGTGGGAACATGCATGTGCCATGATGAATTTGTGGAGATTAGAGGACAACTTTGTGCAATTGGTTCTCTCCTTCTACCTTTACATGGGTTCTGGGGATCAAACTCAGCTTATCAGGCTTCCATGACAAGTGCCTTTATCCACTGAACCTTCTTGCCAGCATTCTATCTTATTTTTTGAGACAGGGTCTCTCAATAAACCTGGAGTTCATCTACTGGCTAGACTGACTAGTTAGCAAACCCTAAGGATCCTTCTGTCTCTGCACCCAATTCTCAACACTGGCGTTACATGTACAGGCCACCAACCTGGCTTTTTACATGGGTGCTGGGAATCTAAACTCGGGTCCTCAGGCTTGCACAGCAAACAGTCAACTGAGCCATCTCCCAAGCATGGTGCTGTAGGCCTTTAATCCCAGAATACAAGAGGCAGAGGCAGGGGATCTCTGTGAGTTTCAGGCCAGTCTGGCAGTCTGATCTACAGAATGTTCCAGGCTAACCCAGGATACATAATGAGGCCATGTCTCAGAAAAAGAAGAAAAAAACCCCTATAGTCAAGCATTATATAAATGTGAATTACCTTTCCAAAAGAAAAAGCAACAACAACAAAAACCAACACAACTAATTTGCTATTGTGTGAATTCATGTAAACTTCTCTTCCAAAAGAAAAAGTCAGCCAACTGAAAGTGTGTTTTTGTTTTTGTAAACATGTCCAGGAGAACTCCATTAAGAATAGATGTGCATCTGGGTTTTAGAATGAACATTGGACCCAGAGGCAGATACTGGGAACTTATGACTAATAGTAAAATATTATCCACAGACAGTTGTCATGGCAGCCTGCTCATTTTGCACAGGCGTCAGAGGAAAACTGCTAGCCTGCAGGCAGCCTTTAACTGAGTTAAAAAAACCATTAATTGGTTTTGGTTTTATTATGGTACATAGCGTTCAAACTATATTTTCATTGTAAAAAAGACCCCTGATACTTCAAATCATTAATAAAAATATACATATGATTGTGGTTTAACACCACCTGCACCACTCTTGAAATCTTTCCATCAGACTATGGAAAGCTTCTTAGAAGCAGGTTTCATTGGACACACACTTGAATCATATGGAAATTATAAGACAGTAAGTGATACAGAAGTAGAGGGAGTTGCATATTTCCTTGGCTGGTATCAGATGCTGCCTTTTAAGTGGTGTGCTACGGAAGCGGGGAGCTGCCAGTTTTTCTCAGTTACATAGCCCCAGGGGAATGAGTTTGGGAACCAGGGGTATCTCAAGACAAGTAAGAAAGGGTGACAAGGTATTTTGGACTGATCTATTTCTAGAGTGGCTGTTTCTATAAAATATCATCTCATTGAATGTGATTGTGGATAATTTTGAAGATTATAGATAGCTAATCTCAAGAGGAATACTACACAGAAGACTTGTCACTATTAGAGAGGCTTTTGACTATCAATCACCCTGTCTCTTCTTCCATCTACCTTCTTCTCTTTGAGTTTCTTCTTTAAGATAGAGGACACTGGGCCCTAATTATAATAATCAAGAACCATCCCATATTAGGAAAACCACATCAAGCCATTACTGTGGTGACTTGAAAGAGAAATATCTCCCATAGACTCAACTACTTGAATAGTTGGTCCCCAGTTGCTGGTGCTGTTTTGGAGAGGTTTAGAAGGTGCAACCCTGCTGGAGGAAGTAGATCACTGGGGGTGAGTTTTGAGAATTCAGAGCCCTGCCCTGATTCCAGTTTGTTCTCTCTCCTTTGTGTCTGCAGTTGAAATGTCTTCTCCCGGCTTCCTGCTCCAGCAGACTTCTATAATGCTTCCCCCCATTATTGGCTCAATTTATTTTCTTCCATAAGGTGTCTTTGGTTATGGTGTTTATCATGGCTACAGAAAAATAATTAATTGCCTGCATTAATATCTTACATTCATCCTTTGGAATAACTAATGTACTTCAAACTTTTTGAGATGGGCCATGTCTTGTACATTTTTTTTTTGAGTCAGGGTCTTCCTGCAGCCCCAGGTGACCTGGAGCAGGCTATGTAGACCAGATTGGCCTTAATCTCACAGAGATGCACCTGCCTCTGCCTCCTGAGTGCTCGGAGTAAAGGTATGCGCCATCATGCCAGGCTTGTACCTTTAAAAAAAAACCTAGTACTGTGATCCTAGACAAATTATACATATGAGCTGGGATTAAAAAGAACAGTCACCCAGTAGCTGGTGGCCAGATTAAAGACATTGTCAAAATGATATAGGAATCAGAGCTCCTTCCCTGAGACTCCCTAATGTCCCACAATCTTAGCTCTTAGATTCCCTAGGTCACAGGGATCTGCCCTCACCCCAGATCAGCACACATCTTGCCATGGCAGACAGCTCCATCCAAATCTGCTGATTCAATCAATCCTAAAATGACAACTCAAAAGTTCCACCTATCTATAGCTGAACTGAGACCATTTCTTTCATTCGAATTGTATATCAACATGAAGTGGCTCCAAAACTGAACACTAAGCTGGGCCATAACCTGACAAGTTGGAAAAACAACAAAACAAGACACAAACATTCAACAAGGATGAGATCACTTACCCACACCAAGACACCATCACACAAGTCCAGATGTCCAGGCCTCAGTGAAACCCAAACAGGAATAACCAAGATAATATGACTACAACAGAAATTAACAACCCCGTCGTAATGTTTCCTGAGAATGACAACCAAGTGTGTACACAAGACAATGATTTCAAAATAGCGATTATAAATATGTTCAAGGAACTCAAAGAGGATATGAAGAAAAAACTGAAGACCAAAAAAACAAAAAAATAGTTGAATGAAATAAACTAAAGTAATTCAAAACATGAAACCAGAATTCAAAAAAGAGACAGAGTCTCTGAAGAAAAGACTATCTGAAATAAAATTTGAAAACAAAAACTCAGGAATTCAAACAAAAAGCTTAGAGATGCAGAGTGTGGTGGCAGAGGCCTTTAATCCCAGCACTTGAGAGAGAGTCAAGGTAGATATCTGTGAGAACAAAGTCAGTGTGGTCTACATAGTGAGCTCCAGGCCAGGTGGGGCTACAGAAAAACAAATGTCTCAAAAAGACAAAAAAAAATTTAGAAGAAACAAAAAGGAAGTAGAGGAAATGAAACACAGAATATCAGATCTTGATGGCAAGCCTGGGGAAATGGAATGCTCAATCAAAGATATTGTCAGATCGAAAATAAGTCAGAACTGGAATATGCAAGACCTCTGAAACACTGTAAAAAGACAAAACCTGGGGCTGGAGAGATGGCCCAATGGTTAAGAGCAGTGGCTACTCTTGCAGAGGACCTGGGTCCATTTCCCAGCACCCACATGGCAGCTAACAACTGTCTATAACTCCAGTTCCAGGGGATCTGATGCCCTCTTCTGACCTCGTGGGCACTGCACAATACAGGTGCAGTTACATATATGCAGGCAGTACTCACACACACACACACACACACACACACACACACGCAAAACCTATTCATCATAGGCATAGTAAAAGGAAAAGAAACCCAGGCCAAATATTAATGCATTGCTCAAATCTCACAAGAGAAGTCTCCTTATGCAGATGGTAATTAACACAGAAACCTACAACCAGCCAATGTGCAAAGAACAACAGGCTGCAGAGTGATTATTCCTAAATAGGACACTTATATCAAACTTCTGCCTCCTAAGGCTCAGGATCATTGTAGAAGAAGAGGTGCAAAGATTGCAAGAACCAGAGGTACTAGATGACTACAACGAAATGAGGTTTCCAGACAGCTGGTCAGTTACTCATATGATAACATAGTAATGGAAACAATATGCACAACTCCCATGTAAGTTCAAACCAGAAAAAAAAAATCTCAGCATAAACACGAGGAAGTGGGTAAGAAGCTCCAACCCAACCTAAGGTAATTGGGAGGAGCAGAGACAGTCTCTTTCAAGGACAGGACTCTTGATATGTTAACCAGGTTCCAGTGGATGGACTCACACTAAAGGACATTTGTATACACAAATTAGACTCTTTAAGTCGTGTGTGTGTGTGTGTGTGTGTGTGAAAGTAAAGTACATTAAATTGGGCAGAGGACAATATGGGGAGGTAAGGATAGGGGAGGGGATATAAATACCATCAAATCATATCATATGAAAATCACAAAAATTCAATTAAAAACAAAACAAAAACGATATAATAGGACATAGCAACCAGCTGGAAATAAGGAACATGATAAATCAGTAGGGTTTCTATTTTCTGTCATATGATTCAACTCTCACTAAACAGTGAAATTTCAAATTAGGGGTTTTATTTTTCCCATGTACCATGGAATCTGATAGTAGGAAATGGCAGCCTCTTTCATTTTTCACCCGAACCATATAGTTTTCTTCTTAATAACTGTCCACACATGATCACAAAACAGCTGATCTACTGCCAGCACCACATGCACATTCTGGATAGAAAGGGAAGAATTAATGTGAAAATGGTCCATACCAACTAACACTTTCTTTTAAAGAAAATGTTTTGGAAGTCCACCTATTTACATACGTCTGATTGACCAGAATGATGTCATATCATCTCCTCCAGCTCTGAGGGACACAGAAAATCAAACTGTTTTAATGAAACACTGCAAAATCAAAGTCAAGCAGTGCCATTAAGAAGTGAAACACAGCTTATGGAGCTCAGGGCCTAGTTGTGTGACTTAATTGAGTGACCTCATCATTCTGTGCCTTAGTTTTCTCACCTGAAAAACAAACATAACAGCTTTTTCATAGGGTTGCTGTGAGGATTAAAACAGTTAATATGATATCCTCTCACCTCCACATTTGTGCACACACAAATAATAAATTGTAAAAAAAAAAAAAAAAAGCCCTGCTAATATGAATTGGGCATGGTGGCACATGCCTTTAATCCCAGCACTCTGAAGGCAGAGGCAGAAAGAATTCTGTAAATTCAAGGGCAGTCTAATCTATATAGTGAATTCCAGGCAGGCAAAAGCTTCATAGTGAGACCCTGTCACAAAAAAAGAGGCAGGGGACTCATATGAGGAGCTTGAAATAGTTCCCAAGACACAATAAACACTATACAAGTGTCTGTTTTGATTTTTTATTATTGAGGAAAAGCGGCATGGATATTAGATAAGCAGTGAGCAGTGTCTGCCACGGGTGTCTTTGCCCACCCTTAATAATTGTACTGATCCTTCTATGAGCAAATGTCTTGCTATATTTGAGAACTGCTGTGAACTAAAACCTTATCCTACTCAAACTGGCCATTTTCATGACCATCAGTCTCATCCCCATAAATGGGAATTGAGAATAGCCAAAATTTTAAGTGTCCAAGCCTAGGTACCACTGTCAGCCACTGTGTCAGTGCTCATACATTTTGGACATAGATCATTTGGCTGGGTGTGGTCTATAACCACAGCACCTACAAAGTAGAGGCAGGAGGATCAGGAGTTTAAGGCCAACTTCGGCTATGTGGTAAGTTTGAGACCAACCTGGGCTACATGAGATTCTGTCTCAATAAGATGGGGTTGGAGAGGGGAGAGGGGGAAGGGGGAAGAGAAAGGGGGAGGGGGGAGGGAGAGGAGAGAGATTATTAGAATTCTTTCAGTTGCAACTTTCAGTAAACCCATTCTAGTTGCCCTGAGCAGAACTGGAGAACTGGAAATATATTTAAGGGGACAAACAGGTTATGCTTATGGCATGACTTGATCAATAGTACAAATGAAAACATACACCTGCTCTATTTCTCAGCCCATATCCTTTGATGCTTGCTCCATTTTCAGGTCTCACGAAGCTACTGGATGTCTTTCATACTTTGTGGTCAGCCACTGGCTTCAGAACCTCTTCCCTGTACTTTGGTAACCCCTCACATTTGATTCTTCCCTAAATGGTAGAAACAAGCAATCTGCTTTTCCAGTCTCTTTATAGCAAGGGCAAAAGCATATAAAACAAGCTCTGACAGAGACTTCACTGCAGAAGATGGCAACTTAAATAAGGGGAGTTGGTTATGGAAGCCATCTTCTGACAAAGTTAGTAGCAGAGATGCCTAGTTTTCAGACAGCAGTAGTCGGGATTCTGGGCTCAGTCAGGCATGGTGGAACACACCTGTGATCCTAGCACTCATGAGACTCAGGCAGGAAGATCATGAGTTCAAGGTCATCCTAGGCTACATGATGAGAACCTGTGCCAAAACAACAACCACCAAAAAAAAGGGAGGAAAAGGATGATGAGGAGGAAGCTAAATACCACAAATCTTTACAGCTTATAATAATAAATGCTTATTTTTCAGTTCCATTCCAGTACAGGTAGGCAACAGTTCTATAACATGTCATCTTCTCTCTAATACTGAGGCTGATCTGTCTCCAGGGCACTGATGGTCTTATTGCAAATGTAAAAATGGAAGTATCAAATCACATGGGCCTTTATGCTTTTGCTGAGAAGTGATATACACCTCTCCTGCCCACATGCAATTGGTAAAGCAAATCACTTGGTCAAACCTATGGGTAGAGTTATATCATAAAAAGTAACCTACATGGATGGGATTAAGGATATAGCTCAATGATAGAGCACATGGTCACCATGCATGAGGCCATGGGTTTGATCCTCAATAATAGAGACTTTTACTAACCACCAAACTATAAAGTAATTATTGTTTTGCAAACAAGTCTGTCCAGGACCCCCATAAATCCTAATCATAACATTCTACAAATAAGTCCTCCAGACATTCTTATCAGGAAAGAATGCAGGCCTTGAAGATTCTCTACTTAACCCCTCATGGCACAGTACTTATGCAAAAGTACTTAAGTTCCCATACTCTTTGGCCCTTGTGGCTATTGCAGACTCCTGCTGGTCAGTACTCACTCCTCACAGACTATTAAAGGCCAATATGGAGTCTATGAGGTTGGTTGCTTTTTTTCCTACCTACAACTCTTTCAACTTCTAATCCTAACATTCACCCGGGAGAAAGTATAAACTCCTAATTTCCCAACAAACAGCAAGATTAAATAAACTCAAGAAAATTTTACTTCTAACAAGAGATATAAAATTATTACTGTCTGACTGTGATGGTTAATCCTTATTGTCACTATGACTGGATTTCAAATCACCTAGACTGGTAAAACACACTTGTGGGTATGTATATGACAGGGTTTCCAGAGATTAACTGAGAGGTAAAAGACAACTATCCCAGAGACAAGGGACTCAAAGAGAATAATAAGGGAAAAGGAGAAAACCACCTCAGCTGCAACATTTCCCTTTTCTTTGCTTCTTGTCCACTATATGTTTTTATGATGTGCTGCCTCACAATGGACCCAGCCAAGTGGTAATGGAATAAACCGTCTGAAACCATGAGCCAAAATAAATCCTTCTTCCCTTAAGTCATTTAGTCAGATATTTTGTCACAGCTATAAGAAAAGAAACTAAGTCCTTTAAGGGGAAGCCTGAATGGAGCAGAGATGGTCTTTGAAGCAAAGGTGAGTTATCTCCCAGCAAAGAGATAGCAGAAGCAGTATCTTCAGTTTCTGTGTCTATGACCAACCTCTTTTTCAGTGTTTCTGTGAGGGTAGCATGTTCAGTACCCATAGTATGGCTCATTGGGAGTCTGATGACAGAGGTTTTTTATCACTGACATCATATTTTGGTGAATCAGCTAAAGATAAAAGATCAGGGACTGAAGATATGACTCAGCAGTTAAGAGCACTGGCTGCTCTTATAGAGGATGTGAGTTCAATTCCCAGCACCCACTTGGTGGCTAACAACCATCCGTAACACCAGTTCTGGGAGGATATGATGCCTTCCTCTGACCTCTGTGAGCACTGCATGACACGGGCGCACTTACACACATGCAGGCAATACACTCATACACATAAAATAAAAATAATGAATATTTTTAAAAGAATAAGTACATAAAGTTAATTCATTTGAAATAAAATTGACCAATACTTTGCATGTTCACAAGTTTTCCAACCACCACCACTTATATACTTTTTGAACATTTTTAACATCTTAAAACTTATACTTGATCACAGTCTCTTCCCAGTTACTTCCCTATCACAGCTATAAGCAACCAGTAGTCTATTTTCTGTATTAAATGCTGATTTTGAATACTTCACATACATGACATCATATAACATGTAGTCCTATGTGGCTAGCTGGCTTTTTCCACCCACTATGACATTTTGGAGGATTATTCATGTTGTGCTTCATTTCTTTTACATAGCTGAATACTACTTCATTTTGCACACAGACCACATTTTGCTTATCTTTTCATCAGTTGATAATAATTTCAGTTGTTTCCACTTTTTGTCTACTATGAACAATATTGTTTTGAACATCTGTGGACAAATTTGTTATGTGTCCCTGCATGTGTGTGTGTGTGTGTGTGTGTGTGTATAAACATACAGCTACATAATATATGTAGATACATATCTTTCCTTCCCTTCACGCTCCTTCTCCCTTCCCCTTCCTTTCTTTTTCTTTTCTTCCTTTCATTCTGTTCTTTTGAGACAGGGTTTTGCATTGTAGCTCAGACAAGCCTGAAACTTGTTGTGAAGCCCAGGTTGGCTCAAACTCAGTGATCCTCCTGTCAGCCTCTGCGAGTATTATACAACATAGGTGCACTTATATACATGCAGGCGATACACTCAGAAACATAAAATAAAATAAATAAAAGTATTTTTAAAAAACAGAAAAAAATGAACAGACTGGAATCCTATGCAGGCACCAGTGGAGAGGAAGGTCCCTTCATAGAAGCAGTGTACATACTGTACACATTTCAAAATTTGAGTCTGAACATGGTAAACTTTTAAAACAATCCATCAAACACAAGACTGAGGGGGAAAGTAAGTAATACACTGACAGTGTAAAATATAAAAAATTAAGTGGGGCTGGAGAGATGGCTCAGTGACTAAGAACACCGGCTGTTCTTGAAGAAGACCCATGTTCAAATCCCAGCATTCACACGGCACCTAACAACTGTTCATAACTCTAGTTCCAGAGAATTTGATGCCCTCTTCTGTCCTCTGCAGGCATTACATGACACAGGTGCACTTGTATACATTCACAAAATACACACATACACATAAAATAAAAATCAATCAAAAAAAATTTTTTTAAAAAGAAAGCAATACACTGAAATTCCAGCCTCTGAATCATTCCACATTCACATCTGGGGTCAACAAGAAAATGTGTCCTCTCAGGAATCATGCAAAAGCTACAGAACTTGCTCTCACTGGAACTGACCAGCCCAGCCACTCACAGACTTACTCAAGTCATGTCTACTGAGCACCTAGTATGTGCTAGCAACTATTTAGTCTCTGCCACTATATGGAACAAAGTGAAATCTGTACTTTCATGGAGCTTTCATTCTAGAAGATGGGAAGAGGAGGCATTTAACTAAAGAAATACCCAGAAATTTAGTGGATGTCATGTGCTATAGAGACAAATAAACAAGAAATTAAACTGCTATGTTTTTACGGCGAATGGAAAGGGATAATTACGACTGTGAATAGGACAATCAGGAAAGGCCTCACTGAGAAGTTATTTGGGTAAATCCTTGAACAAGTTGACACTGCTAGCCATGGGCTAATATAAGAGCAGGGCATTTAAGGCTCAGGTAACAGCAGGCCCAAAGGCCCCAAGGCAGCTGAGATGGCTAGTGTGTTTGGAGACAGCAAGCAGGCAAGGGTGGCTGGAGTAAAATAAAAGGTGAAGAGGATATATAATCATAGAGGACATAGACAAGGAAGTCAGATTACACAGGGTTTTCTAAGCCAGTGTAAAACTTTAGATTTAACCCAGTTAAGGTGAGGGGTCATCCAAGGGTTTTTGAGGAAAGTACTGGCAAATCTAACTAGTCTTTTAAAAGGACCGCTCTGACAACTATGTTAATATTCTGTAAGAAGAAAAGGGAAGGAATTGGGAGGCTAAGATATGAAGCCACTGGCAATGATCCAGTGAGAATAACTGGTTGAGTTGGTAGCAGGGGATACAGTAGAAAATTACTAGATTCTAGATAATTTTGAAGATGGAGTCCATATGATTTGCTAGTGAGCTTATTCATAGGGTATAAGAAATAGAGAAGAATCAATTACGATTCTGTTTTAGGCCTAAATAATGAGAAAGACAAACTTTCCATTATGTAAGATAAGGAAGTCTGAGACAGCAGCAGATTTGGGAAGTGGAGATCAGGAGCTCAGATGCAGATCTAATGGGTTTGAGATGCCTATTAGATGTCTAAATGGAGATGATAAGTATGAAGTTTTGCAGTTCAGCTGAAAAGTCTGGATTAAAGATATACATTTAGAATAATTTAGGTTTTAGCTGGTATTTGAAGTCATTAGATTGGATAAAGTCACCAAGATAGTACAAATGAATAGAGAGGCCCAAGGACAAAGACTTGAGAAACAGCCATGTTCAAAAATCAAAGATATACAGATCCAGCAAAGGTGTTAGCAAAGAAGGAAGCAGTGACTTAGGAAACAAGCATTGTGCGACGGTGGCATTGTCTTAAAAGCTTGCAAGAGGAACATGTCTCAAAAAAGGTTCAGGGCATGATCAATTGTTTGAAATTGAAATGCTGATGACATACCAAAGAACATGAAGAAAAATATGCTGCTGCGGTGGTTTGAATGAGAGGTGTCCCCCATAGGCTCAAGTATTTGAACACTCAGTCACTCAGTGGCACTATCTGGGGAGGGTCATGGAACCTATAGGATGTGTGGCCTTGCTGGTGGAAGCACATCCTTGAGACAAGTTTTAAGAACTGCCCTCCCTCTGTTTCCTGTGTGAACTTGAAGATGTGAGCTCTCAGCTTTCTGATCTGGCTGCTTCCTGTCGTATGTCCCCACCATGATAGATTCTCATCCCTCTGGAACCCTAAGCCAAGTAAACTCTTCCTTTTTATAAATTGCCTTGGTCATGGTGTTTTAGCACAGCAACAGAAAAGTCACTAATATAGAAGTAATGTAGAAGCTATTGGCAAACCAGACCTGAAGAATTTGGGTGGAGTGGTGGGAGCCAGCCAAATGCAGGGAGTAGAGTCGCAGAGAACACCAAAGACCAACGGAAAAATTTTCCTGCAAAAAAGACAGAGAAATAGAAATAGCTAGAGGTAGAAATGAGATTAAAAGGCTACTGTTTTTATGAAGAGATCAATTACTGCATGTATGCAGGCTGATCAGAATGATCTAATATAGAAGAGGAAATAACATTATGTAAGAAACAGGAAGGAATTGTTGGAATGAGTTCAAGCAGGGAAGGGCAGATGGGATTTTGTGCAACCAGTACAGGGCCTGGATTTCATTAATAATGCACACAATTGGGCCAGTGAGACGTCTGTGCAAGCCTGCCAATGTGAATTGGATCCCTGGAAGCCCACGAAAAGGTAGACCATGAAATCCAACTCCACAAAGTTGTCTGGTTACCTCCACATGGATGCTGTACTGTGGCACATGCACAAACACACATATTAATAATTAATAATAATAAAGCTTTTTGAAGGGTTAGAGAGATAGTTCAGTGATTAAGACTGAGCACTGCTGTTGCAGAGGGCCTGAGTTCGGTTTCCACCACCCATATCAGGCAGCTCACAACTGCCTATAACTCCAACTCCAGGGGTATCTGAAGTCTCTGACCTCTGCAGGCATCTGCACACATGTGTACATGCACACACACACAGTTTTTTTTAAAAGTATGTACATAATTTATAATAGAGCAGGATTCTTTTTTATTATTTTATTTATTTTTATATATTATGAGTATATTACCTGCATGTAGATAGGTGCACTTGTGTCATCGGATTCCCTTAGAACTGGAGTTACAGACAGTTGTTACCCTCCATGTGGGTGCTGGGAATCAAATCTGGGTCCTCTGCAAGAACAGCCAGTGTAGAACAAGGTTTTTCAATTATGACACTGCTGCCGTTTGAGGCCATGTCACTCTTTGTTGTAGGGAGCTCTTCTGTGCTTCCTAAAATATTAGACAGGGGCTGAAAAGCTGCCTCAGCAGTTAAAGGCTACAACCAAAGACAAGATGTTAAACAGCATCCTTGGCCCTTATCCATTAGATGTCAATAGCACTCCCCTCCCAGTCATGACAAACAGAAGTATCCCAGCCACTGCCAAAGAGGTTTCACAAGACGTCCCCTCCCCCAGGACATTTTAAGTAGTCACAACTGGATGCTTGCGGCAGGTGCTACAGGCATTTCATGAATAGAGGTTGGCAATGCTGTAAAACATATTAATACTATCATTCACAGTGGAGCTCCTACGATAGGGTTTCCAGTGACCATCCACAGGGCTGTGGTAGAAAAACGCTAATCTAAGCATAAGAGACCACAGCCTCCTGGGCTGCAGGGTTCACTTGGGGCAAGTAGTGGTGAATTTAATATGAAAGCAGTCCACCTTCATGTATGTTTTTTTCTTGGGCCAGAGGCAGAGCAGAGAGAGAGTGAAGAGATTCTGGTTTTGCCAACAGTACACAGAAACAGCTCAGCATAGTGGTACACACCTGTAATCCCAGCACTCTGGAGGCAGAGGCAGGAGGACTGATGTAAGTTCAAGGCCAGCCTGGTCTACATGCCAAGTTCTAGGTTAGCCACAGCTTCAAAGTGAAACCCTGTCTCATAAAACAAATGCAAGGGGCAGGAGAGATGGCTCAGTGGTTAAGAGCACTTGCCTGCTCTTACAGAAGTCCTGGGTTTGGTCCCTAGCACCCAAATGGTGGTTCACCATCTAGTTTCAAGGTTTCCAATGGCCTCTTCTGGCCTCCCCCAGGCAAGCACGTGGTGCATATACATACATGCAGGCAAAACACTCACATATATAAAAGACAATAACTGAATCTTTAAAAATCAAAACATATAAGGAAGCAATGAAGCAGCCAACAAGTGATTTGAGTTGACACAGAATCTGAGCTGAATTAGAAGACAGAAATATAAGGGACTATGGAAAGACGAGAGATAAAAAGCAACAAATATCTACAATGATACGTAGTGTCAAGGTGTTTTGAACATGAGGAGCTGCAAATGGTAAGGTAAGCTCTGCTATATTACCAAAGTGATTTGCTCTCCCAAGTAAATCCTCAATACTCACTAAGGACAGAGTATAACAGTCTGCAAATAAAATCAGGTAAACTAGGCTTCCTAACTGGGACTACAGTTTATTAATTGAAACCACTTTCCATCAGTGAAGCCAAACACTGGGGAAGCAAAACCATCTGAGAAATCAGAGAACTCAGAATCTTTACATATTTTGTTATGGCTGTTCAGATCCTTAGAGGGATCCCTGGGGTTGTCAGGACTCACCAATTTAACGGAATAAACTGAAATGCCAGGCAAAAGCGTCACCATCAGAGAGGCATTATCTCTGTCCTTTGATGATTTCAAGTTGAAAGTCATCAACAATTGTTTCTAGCATAATCACAGTTCCTATTTTTGAGAATTTTGCTTAAAAATTGAAAAAGATTTTTTTAAAGTATGTACTTCCTAACATGCAGAGAAAATAGACAAGAGGTCAACGCCACTCTTATGGGAACATGTGGCATTTACGGACTTGGTCTTTGCACAATCACTTAAATATTAGAGGCTGAAAGGTTGTGGGCAAGGTACTTGAACTCCTCTGCATCAATTTCTTCAGCTTAAAAATGGAGATAGTAACGTCATGGCTACCTCAAAGAGCTATTACCCAAGAATACATGTGAAAGCACTTTGTAAGCTATTTTGTACTCTACTAATATTAGTCATTGTGACTATCTTTTGAGAGGGACAGAGAGTGTGGAACGAAAGTCTCCAGTTAGAACGGAGAAAAAAGAATAGAAGGCAGAAACCTATGTTGAATGCATTAGTGGAGCACCAGCTTCTTTTCTACAGGAAGTATAAGTGTAGGAATGGAATGTGGCTAAAATATGCATTTGGCAAACCACCCTTACAGCCAAGGGCAGAGAGGAAGCAGGAGGGAAATCAAAGCATTCCCTGAAGACACAAATTAAAACATAACTGGTAGGTATAATTTTAGGGCCAATTCTTACCACCTTATTTTGAAATGATAGAGGGTTAGAAATAGGTGGGATGTGCATTTGCTTCCTCAGGAATCATTACACTCACTGAGCAGCAGGAAACATGGGGCTTTTGTGAAGACACCCTCCAGCTGCTGGCTGGTCACTTATGGCTCTCTCACTGCCAACAATCTAGACATCAAGTGCTCAAATGGCCTCTCAAAGATGAATCAACAAAAAGGCAGGCTGGAGCGGAGGATATAGCACAGCTGATAAAGTGCTTGCCTAACATACACAAAGACATAGCTTCAATCCCCAGCACCCTATAAAACTGGGAGTGATGGAATGTGCCTGTAATCACAGAAATCAGGAGGTAGAGAGGCAGGGAATCAGAAGTTCAAGGTCATCCTTGGCTACTTAGTCAGTTTGAGGCCATACTGGGCTACAAGAGACCCTGTCTCAAAAAAAAAATAGTACTTAGAAAAAAGAGATAATACCATTAATTAGTTGTGTGGAGAGACAGAGGAAATTTTATATATATATATATATATATATATATATATATATATATATATATAATCACAGCAGATAGCTGGCTTCATTCTTCTTTGGGAAAAAAATGAAGAGAAACTTTAGAGCCCAGAGTGAAAATAGGGGGTTGTGTAGCCCAATCCTTGTATATCATAATAGATGGAATCTGGGAGGTTGCACTGGCTGACTCAAGAGTAGCCACGGCTGAACGACAGTTAAGCTCGTAACTCCACATTCAGTGCTCATTTCACCCACTTGTTTCTTCCCATAATCTTCTCAGAAAAACGGGTTAGTAAACCAGAGATATTTCTAATCAGTTTCATTTCTCCATTACCATGCCAATCTCAGAGGTGGATGCCAGAGGAAAAGACAACTGCCACCTCTAGGTCATATGCACGTGATGCCCCCAAATGAGTTTTAGGTTTTGAAGCTGGCAGATGATGGGCAAGACTAGGAATAATGACCAAAAAATCACCCAGAAGCCCCGGAAAAGGCAGGGGAGAAAAAAAAAAAAAAGACAAGCAAAAGCCCATTTTAGGGGCCTTTTGTGATGGAGAATCGAGAGGCAGTACTGGGTTTAATGATCAGCGGGGACAGTTTGAATTCTTCATAAATTACGAACACTGGGCCATCAGTTTCATTTCGCATTTAGGCCCCCAGTTCTGTGATTGGCAGCCATGAAGACTTGGCCTATACACAACCACCACTCCTTCTAGCCCTAGACAAATGGGACCAAATGAAAGGTAGCTTTAGGAGGGAAAAGAATGTTGGGGAAGGTCAAAAGATAGCAAGAGAGTCGAAGTCTTGGACCTTTTCCAACTCTGGCAAAACATATGCCATCATAAACATGGCACCTCGTCCGTAAACCCTACCGCTGCCTGATTTCTTCAGCTCCAGGGACGCATTTCATCTTCCCTGCTCCGAAATCCCACGCAGCTAGAAGCGGCGGCCTTCTAATGACTTCCGACTGGACTAGCAAATCCAGTAGCTCAAGGTTCAGCTAGTCTCTGAGGAACTAGGGCAAAGGGCGGATCCCTCAAGAGCCCTGAGGGAAGATGCCAGAAGCAGCTGTGTCAAGACACAAGACTTCTGCCTTTTGGACGGCCTCAGTCCCGGCTGAGAGGAAGTTTGGAGAAAGGAAATCGGGGGGGGGGGGGGGGGGGGGGGGGGGGGGAAGCAGTGGTCTCGGCCAATGGGAGTGAGGCGGCCAAGCCCAACCCGGGCACCATGCAGTTACGAATTTGAATTCCAAAGTCTGGGGACAAAATCCCGCTTTGAATTAGGCGCCTCTGGGATAGGGGTGGAGCCTCGCCGAAGGCAGGGCTTCCGGTAGAGACGCCGCGTCTGATGCAATCTCTCAAATTTGTTACCAAGTAAACTTTTCTCCGCGGAGGTTCCATAGTGTAGTGGTTATCACGTCTGCTTTACACGCAGAAGGTCCTGGGTTCGAGCCCCAGTGGAACCAAGACTGGAAAGTGGGTCTCTTTTTAAAGCAAATTTTAGAAGTGTTTTTCTACCCGTGTTACTATTCTTTTTCTCCTGATACCTTTATAACTCAGAAGCGAAATTACTCAGCACCTTCCCGTCAAGGTTACTGGCGCCTTCACCAGATCCCAGAAATAGGCCACAGTGGAAACAGGAAGAGTGACCTTGGCAGGCGGCTACCCCATCTCTCAGCGGTACTCCCTGACAATTCCTGGGGAGCACCTTTCTCTGGAGCTAGATCTGCCCCAAAACTTCCAACGAAATTATGTCCACACAGCCGTGCCGTGACTGTGGCTAAATCATTAAAGATTGATAATGATTATGATTAAAAATTTAGCATTTCATTAAACTCTAAAATACAGAGCAAGAGGAGCAGTCCTTTTAAATACAACTGTAGTTATGGTTGGTGAAATATTCATTTAAGGAAGGATTTATATACAATATGAAATAAATGCCAGGCTTTACGAAAAATTATTGATTACATTTATTCTTTGACAATTTCATACATGTATATAAGGCATTCTGTGGATATGATTTATTTATTTCTTGTTGGTTTGGTTTGGTTTTTTGAGACATAGTCTCGCTATGAAGCCCTAGCAGACCTGGAACTTGCTATATTATAGACCAGACTGGCCCCAAACTCATAGAAATGGCCTGGTCTGCGTCCCCAAAACTGGAATTAAAGGTGTGTACCACCACACCTTGGCATATACTACATACTGATTATTCTCACCACCACCTGCCATTCAATGTCAGGCTTTCTAGACATCCAGTCAATGCTGACTGAATAACCAAATGTTTCTCTGCTGCCTTTTTTGCTTCTCGCTCTTTCATTACAGTTCTGCTGTGAGCAGGGAAACTCTTTTTGGGTGAGTGGGAGCTTTTTCATCTTTGACAAAAGGAATGAATGAAAGGTGTTTGGGGTCCTAGAGTCCCTGGGTTTGGGCCAGGGGAGGGATGGTAGTGGCAAAGAACTGAAAGGGAAAAGAGAAACTTCAGTTGTGATGTGTGTGTGTGTTTGTTATTTTGTTTTGTTTTCTGAGACATCTCACTGAGTAGCCCTGGCTAGCCTGGAACTCTCAGATCTAGGTATCTCTGTCCCCATAATGTTTGGATTAAAGGAGTGTTTGACCACACCCAGCAAGCTTCAGTACTTTCCTTGGTTTTCTTCACATAATTTTTTAAATACAGTATATAACTTTCCATGTTTTTCTAACACAAAAACACCATCCTTTTCCTGTTGTTAATAGTCATCTTTAAATTTTTTTTTCAGGTATACAGTTCAGTAATATTAAGTACATTCACATTGTTGTGAACAGATCTCTAGAACTTTTTCATCTTGTGAAACTGAAACTCTGTCTCCATCAGCCTTGCCCATTTTCCTCCTATTTCTACGTAGTGATGACAGCTAAGTATGCCAGACACTGATCTAAGTATTTTCTTTTGTTTTATGATGCTGAGAATCAAGGTAAGTTACATCTCTAGCCTTATGATGTATGTGTGTGTATCGTCCCTAAGGGAGATGATACAAAATATTCCAAAAGCCTCAAAATAGTCTATGATATAGGCATTAGTTTTTTTAATATTTCATTTATTTTTATGTGTATGAGTGTTTTGCCTACATGTATGTAAGTACACCATGTGTATGCAGTTCTCCTGGAAGCCAGAACAGGGCATTATGGAACTGGAATTACGGACCACTGTGAGCCACCATACGGGTGCTGGGAACTGAAACTGGGTCCTCTGCGAGCCATCTTTCCAGCCCCTGAAGTAAACATTATTATCATCATCTTATAGATAGATAATTTGCCTTGGGCTCACAGCACAGCATTTCCTCCCACCTCAACCTGGGAAACCCTACTCTTCTCCAGCCCCTAACCTTGGACATTCTGATTGTTCCCATGGTTGCATTATTATGAATAACTCGGCATTGCTCATTCATATGTGTAATTGACTCCCTCCCCCAAATTATTTTCCTGAGTAGGTGTCAAGATGATACCAGATTCTTCTGTGAGAGGACACTCTGTGGCATTTCCCTGTGGATAGAGAATATCTGTGTTTATTCAAGGTCACTCTCTAGAAAAGGATGGCAGGAAAGAATTAAGACCTGAGTCTTCTGATTCTAGTGTCTATTTTTCTCCATTGCTCCCCTTATATTTAAAGATAGAATAAAACCAGTATGTCCTTTGCTGAATGAAACTAAGTCAATAGTGTGTTCTTTGAAACTTCTTGTTGAGGCAGGTAACTGTGTGGGTTAACTTGAGGGGGCTCAGTGGAAGATCTAAGAACTAAATGGAATAAGATGCTTAGTGAGTCCAATGCTCAAGCTAATCACCTGCTCCTAGGCCAGCTCCCCACTTCAGTTAGGTAAAGCTGTGGCCAAGGACGAGGGGAAAATGCCACGCAAGATAGAAGGATTCTTCTTATTACTTCTCTTTGGCTATGAAGGTATGTGCGATTCAGCCACTGGCATTCATTACAGACTTAATAATGCAATTTAATTAAGACAATAGTTGATCAATAGAGATTCCCAAATAATAAAAATGATTAGTGATCAGCATGTTAATTAGTTAATGGATTATTAATAAACAACAGTCATCTTTCTGTGGATATGTTTTTCATTGTCTTGCTACTGGCTTCATGGTTCTGTGGGAGTCTTCTAAAGTTCAAAAGATATTAAACTCCAACAGAAAGAAGGAAGACCCTCAGACACCGTATAAAACTGTAAATTGCAACAGTGAATGAGAAAGCATATATTCTTGAAATACTTTCAGAGTCAAAGTTAGAGCAATTGTAGAATTTAATCTTCTAAACCTGACTATTATTGAGGGTGAAGGGTGAAGCTATTAATAGCTCTGCTGGGACAAGTGTAAATGAGGACTGTCCCAGGCAAATCAGGACAAAAGGTCACCCTAGTTTAAATATGGATAAGCATAAGGCCAAGTACCACTGAAGTCGAATAGAAATCTAATAAAATAATCCGAGTCAGGAAACCCTAAAGACTCAATCCACTCCATCACTTTGAAATTTCTAAATGTGGCCCAGGGAGGCATGCTCTGCTTAAATAAGGACAAATTAAAGTCAAATATCTAAAATGTCAATCAAATCAACTTTTTAATTTTCTCTCAATCTTAGAAATAATATTCTTTCACACCACTTTCAAGTCTCAAGTACCCATCAATTCAGAATTCTTTCCTTAATTCATTCATTCAGACATAAAAACTTGCCTAGCCTTCATGAGGCCCTGAGTTCAAACTCCAGAAGCAATGGGATGGGGTGGGGGACTTCTTTCTCTGGCATAATTACACACACCAGCAATCCCAACACTAGACAGACTAAGGCAGAAAGGTCATGAGTTAAAGTCAGCTTCAGTGGCATAGAGTTTGAGGCCAGCCTGAACTACCTGAGACCCCAGTTCATAAAAGAAAAGGGAGGGTAGAAGAGGGGGAAGGTTCTAGGCTAGTCTGAGCAACAAAGTCTGTCTGGAAGGGAAGGAGGGAGGGAAGGAAAATGGAAAAAAATTGGTTGAATGTTTTTTGGGTGTGTGTGGTCATTATGTGTTATGAGTGTTACAGGGGAAGATAGGGCCTCTCTGCTCTGTAAATGACCTGGCAGGCACACAACATGAAACACACAAGTAGAGTCATAATATCTGCTTTACAGAACTCTCCCCTGTTATACATACATTTTGAAGACAAGGTCTCTCTCTACATAGTCCTGACTGGCCTGGAATGTGTTATGTAGACCAGGCTGGCCTGAATCTCACAGACATCCACCTGCCTCTGCCTCCTGAGTACTGGCATTAAAATTGTGGACAACCATGCCAAGCTTCCACCTATATCTATTTTACTGGTAGTGAAGTACCCACTTTTATGGAGTCCTCAGTCTTGTGACTTCTGTTATTTGGTCATATTTCTAGTTTTTTGAAAGACTTCGGAAAGTATAATTCCAAGGTCAAATTGCAAAGCTTAAGATATAAATTTCTTTTCTTTATATTTTTTGTTGTTGTTGTTTTGAGACAAGGTCTCGCTGTAGCCCAGGATGGCCTTTGAAATTACAGCATTCCTTCTGCTTCTACCTCCTGAGTGCTGAGATTTCAAGAATAATCTAACACACTCTGTTTCTAAGATATATTTTTAAGTAGCAATCATTCAACCAAATTTCAAGTTTTCATCCTCACCTCTGGGAATTTTAAGAGTCAACAAGTTGTACCAGTGATTTTTTTTTTCTTTCAGGCCTGGAGATGGAGCCTGGGGCGTTGTGCCTGCTCAGCAAGCACTCCACTCCTCAACTGTACCCCAACTGTCCCAGTAACTCTTAATGCTTTCTAATGTTTAGGGGTTTGTTATTTCTCTTTGTCCCCTGCCCTTTTCTCACAAAATTTCTAAACAGAGTCTTAAGTTCAAATACCCCTGGTTCTCAGATAGACATCCACGGTGCTCACCCTTAGATTTCTCTCTCTCTCTTGGTTGGCATCGAGAGTCATTTGTTCATTTGTCTGTTCTTTCAAGAACCTGTGTCTGGGGCTGGGGAAATGGCTTAGTTGTTAAAGTGCTTGCAGCTCAAGCCTAAGGACTCAAATTCAATCCCCAGAACGCACATTAAAAAAGCCACCACATACATGGTGACCGTATGTTTGCAATCCCAGTGCTGAGAAGTCAGATGACTGGAATTTTTGGGCAGCCAACATAGCCTACTCCATGTGCTCCAGGCCATTGAACAACGGCTCCTGAGGAAGGACACACAAGGTTGTCCTCTGATCTCCACAGGCACAAGTGCATCAAACCCTTATCTGAATATACGGAAGAACCTAACATTCAAGACAGATCCTCTAGCCTAACAACCCTAATCCTTGGGAAGAAGTCCTTTAAAAGTTTAGTAATGGTGTGTGTATGTGTGTGTGTGTGTGTGTGTGTGTGTGTGTGTGTGTATGCACTTGAGTCCCAGTGATCCTCCTATCTCTACACTCCCACAGTTACTGGGGTTATAGGCCCAGCTTCTGACATGGGTACAAGGATCTGAACTAAGCTGTGTAGGAAATGTTCTTACCATTGAGCCATTTCTCTAAATCACAAATATACTTTTTAATGAGACCTGCCCTTTTCAGAATCTGTAACGAAAGGCAAGCTGTGGAAAGCAGATGACAGGACACTTTCCTTTTCTAAAATTTCTAATCCTAGTGCATGGCCGAGGAGTTCCAGAAATATCCAGAAAGAGCAGAGATACCATCTGTCCAGGTAGAAAGGCTGAGAGCGAAGGCTTGAGGAGAGTAAATTGTCTCAGCCAGGCCCTCCATCTCTCACCCTGCTTAGAAGCAAACCAGCTAGCCAAAAATGACCAGCATGATCAGCTAGCCAAAAATGATGTGATGACCTTCTCTGTACTCTACCCTGAGCCAAAGGGGATGCTATAGGAGGAGGGGGGTGGGACACATACAGGACACAGTGGCTGCACATAAGTAGTTTATGGACCAACTGGAGACATAAAGACAACACACATGGGAAAGATGCATTCCATTGGACAGCCAGGAACTGAACACGATGTTCTCTGGCTCATTGACTTTCTGCTGTTTCTATTCTTCAGTGAGAGCGGCTCCTTATTATCATGAAGTAAGATCAATGGATGTGTTTTGCTTCTGTACCCAATGAAGGTTTATTTGGCAATTCAAATTTCATCATAGTAAGACTACCACCCATGTGTAGAATTAAGTTAGGGGCCTATTTAGCCTCCACTGCTCATTTTGTATTCTGTGCAATAAAGATTATTAAAATATCCATCGTGGTGGGGTGTGGGGTAGCACACCTTTAATCCTAACACTCAGGAGGCAAAGACAGGCAGATCTCTGAGTTTCAGGTCAGCCAGGGATACATAGTGAAACCCTGTCTTAAAATGTATTAGTCCATTTCCTGGTCATGTTTATTGTATAAAGGAAAAAAAAAACAGCTATGTAGCCTCACATCTTACAGGTAACTATATCTCCTTTGCAGATGTGCCAACCATCAGGAATTGTACATTTTTGTAAAACGCAACTTTTTTTGAGATGTTAAGTTATATGCCATTTAATTCATCCAGTTAGAATACAGTTCAATAGTTTTTTAATATACTTACAGATTTGTGGCACACAGAGTCTAATTTTAGAACATTTTCATCTCTCCAAACATTCACCACTCATTTTCTGTTCTCCCCATCCCCAACCCCCAGAGCCTGGCACCCACAAATTTGCTTCCTGTCTATAGATTCACTCCTTCTGGACACATTACATTGAAATCGTATTACACGACATGTGGTCTTTTGTCTTTTGCTTAGTATGTATGTCTTTGAGGTTCATCTGTGTTGAAGCATGAAAGAATAACACATTTTACCCATGAATATGCCTGTCTCCTAAAATAGCATCACTTTCACAGCAGAAGCAATTTTCTTCTTTCTTCTTCCCAAGAGGGACATGGGTACAGCCTGCTGCCTCTCTCCTGTGTCTTATTCCTGTTTCTCAAGTAGATTAAGAGGCCCGTTACTGGTTTTTATCATTCATGGTTTTATGCTTTTCTCCTCGGCATCATCTGCTTCTGCGGGAATCAGTGCTGTATTTAGTGATACCCAGTCGAAGAGACAAAAATAATCTCTGTGTCTCTAAGGCACACTTTTCTTCATGGGCTTGCAAGATTCTTGCAGAGAAATAGGCACGCCTTGACTTTTTGTGCTGTGGTGAGAAGGGTTTCCCCAGTGGAGTAGCCCTTTGGATTAAAGGGCACATGAGCCCATATTGTACAAATGATGAGCAAGTGGCAGACATCACAGATAACATGTGGTAGAATCATGCAAACCATCTGTGTAGGCAGAAAAATATGCAGCCACATGATCAAAATCTTTTATGATTTTCCCTTTAAAGGTTGCTGGTTCTTTGTGTGTGTGTTTTTTTCTTTCTTTCTTTCCAATAATGTTATCTTCTGGTACAATGACATGCTGCAGATAAAAAAAATACTTCTGCTTTTGTTCCCCAGTTGTTTGGGTGATTAAATCATTTTAGGGAGCTGCAGCAGCTACTTTCTCATTCGTTGCTCCCTTGGTGACAGCGTTTCCTGTAAAATGCCTGCTGTTCTCTCTTTTTCTGCTCATTTCCATAAGGATCTGGCAACTCAGAATTCCCAGGATGCCTGCAGAGGAATGCTTACTGGAGAGGGGAGCCTGGGAGGGGGTGGGAAAAACCTGCAAGAAGTCAGCCCCAAATCTAACTGGAGCACAGGAACTTCCCAGCACCAGGGCTGCCTTAGGAGCCTTTATTCCACAGAAAACAGTGGCCAGGTCCCCACCTCTACCCCTCCAGGGATATGGGAGGATGCAAAAATCCCTGAAGGCCATTTGTTGAGCCTCTTATGAACTGTGGGTTGGCTCAGCTGCAGAGGAGTAGATGCTCTTCAGTGTCAGATTTGGCCTTTGACCCCTCAAAGAGTCTTGGCAAACTGATGTTTATGCAACTGATAAGACCTCTAGGAAACTGTCTCTTTGTTGTCCCTTCTTCTCTTGAGGGTGGGAGGTGGTGCAGAGTGTCTCCTGATTAACTACCAAGTTTGACAAGCACTAATTGCTCATTCACAGGGATTAGGAATACAGTTCAAGGGTTTCATATAGCTCAGGCTGGCTTTGAACTCACTACACAGCAAAGGATGACCTTGAACTTCTGTTTCTTTTGCTCCCATCTCCCAGGTGCTGGGATTATAGGCATGTGTGATACCATTCATGGTTTATGTGGTACTGGAATGAAAAGCAGGGCTTTGTGCATGCTTTCTACCAACTGAGCTATATCCCCAGCCCTGATTTGAAAGAAAGAAATGGGGGGAGAGAGAAAGAAGAAAGAAAGAAAGAAAGAAAGAAAGAAAGAAAGAAAGAAAGAAAGAAAGAAAGGAAGGAAGAAAGAAAGAAAGAAAGGAAGGAAGAAAGGAAGAGAGAGAGAAAGAGAAAGAGAGAGAAAGAAAGAAAGAAAGAGAAAGAAAGAAAGAAAGAAAGGAAGGAAGGAAGAAAGAAAGAAAGAAAGAGAAAGGAAGGAAGGAAGGAAGAAAGAAAGAAAAAGAAAGAAAGAAAGAAAGAAAGAAAGAAAGAAAGAAAGAAAGAAAGAAAGAAAGGGAAAGATGTTGGACAAAAAGAACAAAAGTTAGGGGATAGCAAAAGTCCTCTTTATAGCAGAAGGGATAAGGGATATGGAGGGAGAGATGCTGGTGGAGAAGCAAGAAAATTTGAGGCAAAAAAATTCTGTGGACCAGGACATGATGAGAAATACACAGCACAAAAGGTGCATAAGGAAAGGTGGGTGGGAGACACATCACAGCGACTCTGAACAATGTATTATTATACTCATATAGAGATAAGAAAGCTCACCAGAGGGTTTTGAACAACTGAGTTTCGTGTCTCTGCTTTGGCAGATGAAGGATGGATGAAAGAGCAGCTGTCCTTAAGGCATGACAAGGAGTGCTAAGACTGAGCAACAGCCATGGGAAGGAGAGATGAAGCCCCATTTTCAAACTGTCATATTGTTTTACTTTCAATTATTTTCATTGTGGTATAGTGCTCCATTGTGGGAATTTATCACAATGTATCTGTACTCTTTTTTAAATTAAAAAAATTATATGTATGAGTGTTTTGCCTGAATGTATGTAAGTGTACCCACACGCAATGCCCAGGGCAGTCAAAAGACAGCATTGGATCCCTTGGAATTAGGGTTACAAATGGCTGTTAGTCAGCATATGATGCTGGGAACTGAACACATATCTTCTGCAAAAGTAGCCAGTGCTCTTACCCACTGAGCCATCACTCCAGCCCCATATTTGTAGTCCTGATGGCCATATGCGTGCTTCCGGTTGAAGGGTATTATAAGTATAGCTTCCATGAATAATCTAGGACAAATTTTGTTGGGGGAGGACACAGGAATAATTCCTAGTTAGGAGAGGAATGGCTATGTTAAAGTGAACACATGTGTTCAGTATTAGTATAAATAACTGACAGGTAGCCAGCTAGTCTACACTACCTTCCACCCCCAACAGCAAGCAGCATATGAGAGTTTGGTTGCTCTATGCCTTACCAACATTTGATTGGGTCCTGTTTTTGATAGAAAGACATCTACAGGTAGAGATCTGATAAGCCATTTCAATGCAAGAGTCTGAACCTTGGCTTCAGCAATATCTGTGGGGTGTGTGGAATAAGCCAAGCTCTCAAAGGAAACAAAGGCTTATTCAAAGTGGTGGAAGCTGAAGGAAGACTGGAGAGGCTGACAGCATACAATATGGGAGTAGGGAGATGGAGGAATGGCTTAAGGAAGAACCTACTTGATTTGAAATATGAAGGGATTTGCAATATCTTTTTTATTTTCTTTTTGGCCTTTTTGAGACAGGGACTCCCTGTAGCCACAGCCATCCTGGAACTCTGTATGGAGACTAGGCTTCCTTGATCTCACAGAGATATACCCACTTCAGCCTCCCAAGTGCTGGGATTAAAGGAATGCATCACCACTCTGACTTAGCAGTATCTTTTTTTAAAGATTTATTTATTGTATTTTATGTGTTGTGAATGTCTGTATGTATATATGTGTGAGTGTCTGCAGGTATATATGTGCACCGTGTGCATGTCTGGTGCCTACAGGGGCCAGAATAGGATGCTGAATCCCCTGAAACTGGAGTTGCTGATGGATGTGAGCTGCCATACAGGTGCTAGGAACTGAACCTGGGTCCCCTGCAAGAGCAGCTCACTTAACTGCTAACCATTTCTCTATCCCCAATGGCAACTTCTTTTGTCAGCACAGGCCTTGGCACTGTGGTACTTGGTCCATTTGGTAAACTATAATATAACAAAATACCACAAACTGAGTTACTTATGACAATACAGCAGTGTTGCTCACAGTACTAGAAGCTGGTATGTCCTTGATTAAGGTCCAGAAAATTCTGTGTCTGGTGAGGGCTGCCCTCTGGTTCATAGATGGTGCTTTTTCCTTATGTCCTTGCATATGGAAGAGCTCTCTGGGTCCTCTTATTAGAGCACAAGTCCCATTGATGAGGACAGACAGCCTAATCACTGATCAAAGTGACAGTCACCTTACAAAGGCTATACCAATCACAATACTAATCACATTGATAAAGAAATTTCAATAGGAATTCGACGGGGGGAGGGGAGTACCCAAACAATTAGATCAAAGCAAGTACTCTGGTGAATGCCTATGAAAATGGTGTGTTCAAGCTCAGAATGGTGGGACATGCCTATAATCTCATCACTCAGGACCTGGGTTCAGTTCTCAGAATCTACATGGCAACCATCCATAACTCCAGTTCCAGGAGATCAGACACCCTCTTTGCCCTCTATGGGAACTACACACACGGGGCACTTACATACATGCAGGCAAAACACTCATACACATAAAATAAATTTTTAAAAAATTAAGTAAGGGCCTGGAGAAATGGCTCAGTGGTTAGGAGTACTAGATGCTCTTGAAGAGGACCCAGGTTTGGTTCCCAGCACCCACATGATGACAAACAACTGTCTGTAACTCCAGTTCCATGGGATCTGACACCCTCTTCTGACCTCTGCAGGCATTGCACAATATGGGTACACTTACATACATGCAGGCAATATGTTCATACACATAAAATAAAAACAACAAATTTTTTTAGTTAAATAAATGTAAAAAGTTCAAGGGCAACCTTGGCTACAAAGCAAGTTTAAGGCTAACCTCAGCTACATGAGTCCCAGTCTCATAAAAATGGAAACAGCCACAACAAAAACCATGAGCATTCCTTACCTTTCAATGCTACGATAGAAGATAAATTCTGTCAATCATAGGTGACTAACAATGGAACAAGGGCCTAGAAGAGATACCAATGTGATGGCTGCAGATCAGGGTTGACCTTGAACCTTCCAAGATTAAAGTATGCTCCCTCAACTCCGATCACAGCATAGACATCAAAGTACTCATCATGGGTATAGCCCCAAGGTCTGTCTTCTTCCAGGTCTTCAAGTCCTCCCTGGGCAGACAATAAGACTGTTTCAGGGAGCCTGAGTCCCAGTCCAGTGCCAGGTTCACAGTAGACATACCAATGTGGCCACAGAACGGATAAATTTGTATTCTTTAAATGGTAGCTTGTATAATTATGATAAAAAACACGAGTCCCTACTCTCAAGCTGAAAGGGTTTGTTTTGTTTTGTTTTGTTTGGGGTTTTGTGGGCATCAGATTTACTTGTTAAATAGTGAAGAAAAGGGAGTGATTTATATTTCCCATTTTCTACACTCAGCTTTCTTTTGAAATTTTTATAATAGATATGTATTGTTTTATAGTCAGAACAGGAATAAAGGGGTTTGTTGCAGAAAAGGAGAAGTGTAGCTTTGGTGCTAGTGATGAGAAAATTAGCATCTTTTCCTTATCTGTAAGGTTCATGGCTGAGATTCATTATGACAAAAGAGAGATTAATAAAAACATGCAAATTGAGGCTGTTGAGACAGCTCAGCTGGTAAATTGCTTGATATGCAAGTATGAAGATCTTAGTTCAGGCCTCAGAACCCACATTTAAAAAGCTGGGCATGGCACTGGAGAGATGGCTCAGCAGTTAAGAGCACTGGCTAACAACCATCTGTAACTCCAGTTCCAGGGGATCTGAAATCCTCTTCTTTCCTCCTTGGGCACTGCATGACATGGGTGCACTTACACACATGCAGGCATAACACAGATACACATTTTTAAAAAATGGGCACAATAGAGAGGAGGAGAGAGGAGGATCCCTGGGGTTTGCTGGGGTTTGCATCTACTTGTTCCAGGCCAATGAGAGACTGTGCCTCAAAAAAAGGGTAGATGATTGCTGAGGAATAACATCTGAGGCTGTCCTCTAACCTACACACACACACACAAACACACACACACACATGTGCACACACGCAGGCATATTAAGTTTTACCGAGGCACAGACTCTTCAGGAATAAAGGGAAGGGTGGGGTGAGAAGAAGAACCCTTATTCACCACCTATAGGGATGCAAATTGGCTTAATCTCTATGGAAATAAGTGCAGAAGATTCCAAAAACCGCACTAAAAATAGCTACACCATTCCTGGATATTTACCCAAAGGACTCTAAGTCAGCCTACATCCATATCTATTTCTATACTATTCACAATAACCAAAGTGTGTAACCAGCCTAGATGCCCATCAACAGATGAAGGATTACAAAAATGTGATACATGTACATAACAGAATTTTATAGAGCCACAAAGAAAAGAGAAATCATGACATTTGCAAAATAAGTCAGGCTCAGAAAGACAAATACTGCATTCTTTCTGTCATATGCAGATACTGGATTTTAATTTTTATCTGTGTACACATATAAACAAACATATGTATATATGATGACTAGGTGACTAGTTGGTTGTGCATTATGAAATTACAAAGGGGATCATGAGAAGAGAGATCTTGGGAGGAGGATAACAATATACACATGATATGAAAGCAGAAGGAAAAATAGTTAATGGACAGGGAAAAGAAGATGCAGGGGAACAGAGGAGAGAAAAGGAGGAGGGCCAATATGAAAAAAAAATATGTGTGAGAGAATGCTTTAATGAAGCCCGTACTTTTGTGTTTTGGATTATGAGCCTGAGCTTTTAATGGCTCTTCCAGCTCTCCAGCCCCAAAGCCCATATGTTTAATGAAACTTATAAAACAAAAAACAAAACAAACCCTGAAGACTTGGGGCTGGAGGTATGGCTAGGTGGTAAAGCACTCACCTAGCATGCACTCAGGTGAGGTCTATACTTAGCATTACAAAACCAAACTAAACCAAACCAAAGAAATAGGGAAATCTGTCTATTTGTATGGATAGGCATGTCGAGACATAACTGGAGGACAAACCAGAATGTGATGTAGTGGTAACAAACTGGGGAAACAGCATGGCCTGTTTGCTCAGTTTCTCCTTGGCATCCTCTGTGACAATCTTACCTTCTGGGAACAGGGCAGGACACCTGTCACATGACAGTGTTTAGGGGACAAGGTCAAAGGATGACTTTTCTAAGTCTTGTGGCCTGCTTCAGGGGAAAAGGGCAAGAGAAATTCCCATTTCTTTGGCCCACTTCTGGGGAGAAGAGGAGGGAGAGGGCAACTCAAGACAGAGGGGACAGGACAAGGGAGGAAGGCTATGGGGCTTCTGTGGGTCTCTCAATTTCCCTCACCTTAAATACTGTCTGCCAAGGGTATATTTGAGGGTAATGTTTCCTCAACCCCACTTTCTGCAAATATAAAAATACTCTATATTTGTGCCGTCCAATACAGCAACTACCACTAGCCCAAGTGGCTATTAAGTTCTTGAAATATGGCTGCTTCAGTGGAGACATTTAATTGTTGTTTATATTAATTTAAATACCAATAGTCATGTAGGACTCGGGGCCATTGTACTAGATGGGGCAGCTTTAATCAGATTATACAGATATATACAAGTTTTTTCTTACTAAGTGGGGTGTTCTCTTTATTTTTATTTTACGTGTATGAGTATTTTGCCTGAATGTATGTAAGTTCACCCATGAGTGCAGTGCCTGCAGAGGCCAGAAGAGGAATTCTGATTCCCTGGAACTGAAGTTAGTGATCCTTGTTAGCTGCCATGTGGGTCCTCTGCGAGAACAACCAGAGTTCTTTATCAGTGAGCCACCTCTGAAGTCCCACATTCTTCTCTTTATTTAGACACTTAGACTCCCTAATTGATAGTTTATATGCAAATTTTACACTAAATTGTGCATTTATATATTTGAGACAGGTTCTAACTATGTAGCCCTGACTGACCTAGAATTTTCTATGTAGACCAAGCTGGCCTCAATCTCACAGAGATCTGTCTACCTCTGCCTCCCAACAGCTAGAATTAAAGGATGTGCACTACTATGCCTGGCCAGTATTTCTATTTTGATTATGGTTTGAAGATATTTATACTTTGGTTTATGGTTTGATATCTCTTATATATTGCAGGCAAAGCCCAAAAAGAATTTCCAAACTATATCCAAGCTCTAAATGACCTTTTTGGTTTTTTCTTTTTGTTGTTTTTGCTTGCTTTTGAGACAGGTTTTGCTAGGTAACACGGAATGAACTCAAACTTTTTTTTTTCTCTAAGACAAGGTCTCATATATTCTGGGCTGGTCTCACACTCAATGTGTGGCCAAGAATGCCCTTAATCTCCTGATCATCCTGCTTCTATATCTCAAGTCCTGGGATTACAGCCATGTGCCACCATGCCTGGCTTCACATATGTTGAATGTGAAAGGGTAGGAGAAATGGAAATCAACTCCGGGGTAGTACTGTTAGAGAGCAAATCACTATCTAGCTGGGACAGACTCTAAATTCTCAAGTTTATCTGTTGAAAGACCCACATTTCCAGTTTCACTTGGTCAATCACCTGATCACAGGACCACCCTTAGAAAGGTGGGTTCAACTTAAGCTATACTAAATAGATGGGCGGAATACAGAGTGTGTTAATGAGGCAGTGAACTTTTCTGCCTGGAATCCATCCTCACAGTGCAGCTCTTCTGGACCCGGCCACAGACATGTGGCTCTCTGTAAGTCTGCCCGCTTTCTGAAGAATTCAGAAAAGCGTAATCTTTCCTTCTCTTCTTCACATCCTTTTTCTAAACATGCTTTCTCTAAGGCTTTGGGCTGCCCTAGCATCTTGTATTTCTCTACTTTTTCTCTAATGCTCCATGTGGCTGCCAGTCCGCCACGTGTCTGACCTCCATGCAGGCTCTAAACCTGCATGACTTTGTGGCTTCTTTTCTTCTCCCTCCATTCTCCTCCTACAGGCAGCTGCTGAGATCCCCAGCTTGCCTGCCTTGAGGATTTGTCTTCAAATTCCAATAAAATTGTCCTAAACCTTCCAATTGGGTCCATTCTTAAATTCTTTTATGAATGAGACTAAGAACCCACTAGGGGATGCTCTCATTTCACCCAGTTTCAGCACATTTAGAAAGACACAGGAAGGAGGAGGAAGAGGAGGACAAGGAAGAGGAGGGGAGGAAGAGTTAACAAGTAAAGGAAAAAGCTCACATTGTCAAGTGGAAAAGGAAAATAGAATACAACATTGTTTAAAGAGTAAGCTCCCAAATATATTTGTTAATGCACATAGAAAAGTAACTGAAGGGCTGGGCATGCAGCTCAATTGATAGAGTGCTTGTCTAGTATGCATGAAGTCCTGGGTTAAATCCCCAGTAGCACAGAAAGCAAGTGTGGTGCATGCCCTGTAATACTAGCAATGGGAAGGTGGAGGCAGGAAGATCAGGATTTCAAGGTCATTTTCAGCAAAATAGCAAATTAGAGGCAAACCGTTATACTGGATACATAACACCATCTCAAAATAGACAAAGAGGCAGGTATGGTGGTGCATGCCTTTAGTCCCAGCACTCCAGAGGAAAAGGCAGGGGGATCTGTGTGATATTGAAGCCAGCCTGATGTCCATAGAGAGTTCCAGGCCAGCTGGGGCTATAGGGAGGCCCTGTCTCAAAGGAAAAATAAAAGGACAAAGAAGAGGAGGAGGAGGAGAAGGAGGAAGAGGAGGAGGAGGAGGAGGAGACTTAGGAGCTGAAGGTGTAACTCAGTACTAGAGGAGGAACTTAGTATACATCAGGTTCTGGGTTTCACAAAACAAAATAGGACTGGATATATTTACACTAAAATGTTAACAGTATTGATTCTGGTAGTAAGAAATGAAAGTGTACTGAGGCTGAGAAGATGGCTCAGTTGGGGGCTGGAAGGATGGCTCAGCAGCTTAAGAGCACTTACTACTCTTCCAGAGGGCTCAAGTTTGGTTTTCAGCACAACTGTCCATAATTTCAGTTCCAGGAGATCTGATGCCCTCTTAAGGCCTCCATGGGCATTGCATGCATATGGTGCACCTACATACATGTAGACAAAACACTCATACATAAAATATAAATTTGCTTTTAGAAGATGGTTCAGTGGAAAACCGCACTTTCACTAAGACTGACAACCTGAGTTCAATACCCAGAACCCATATGTCAGAAGGAGAGAGCCAATTCTGGAAAGTTGTCCCCTAGACGCTACACACATGCCATGGTACCCTTGCCCTGACCTCAAATAAATAAATAAACATAATTTTAAAAGACAGTTATATTTCCACCTGCTTTGCTAAGGTAATGCATTTTCCATAAATTTATAATGAACAAAATTAATAATTGTCAGCCTTTCCTTCCCTTACCGTGCAACATCTGTGGAACTTTTTCCCGGTTGGATGTGCACTTACCTTGACTCTTCTAGAAGCTTTGTTAGCTTTCCTGTCACCATTTTCATTTTGCTTACCCATGCCATTAATTGTTTTGATGAATTTCTCATTTTGATTTTTCCTCTTGTTCTTTTGCTCAGCCACACTGGGATTATCATCTACAGATTATCAACATACAGAGGTATGTTACAGGAATGCTGGAGTGTCCATGAATATTGCTTTTAAAGTTTTCTTAGCTAAAACTAATGCATAAGTCTACCATTTTGGGGGGTGGGAGATGTTGAGGAGGGGCATGTGCATTCTAAGCATGTTATTTACCACCAGTGAGCTACCTACACTTGCAATATGAGAGGTGTTTTTCCAAGTGTATTTGATTTGACTTTGTGGTGTGTGTGTGTAGTGTAGTGTAGTTGTACATGAGTGTTTCCAGGTGTACACTAGTGCATGTGCATGCAGAAGTTGGAGGAAGACTTTGGGTGTCTTTCTCTATTGCTCTCCACTCCATTGCCTCAAGAGAGCCTCCCTCACTAGACTGGAAGCTTGCCTTATCCCCTAGGCTGGGTTACTGACCAGCAAGCTGCCTGAATCCACCTGTCTCTGCCCACCTAAGCTGAGGCTACTAGCAACATGCCACATGCTACAGGCACATGTAGCCACACCCAGCTTTTTTATGTGCATGCTGGGAATACAAACTTGGGTCCTCATACTTGCTCAACAAGTGCTCTTATTCATCAAGTCACCTTCACAGGCCTTTTTCACATGTATTATAAAAAAAATTTAGCTGGGTGTGGTGGTGTATGCCTTTAATCCCAGGCCTTGGGAGGCAGAAGGAGGTGAATATCTCTGAATTTGAGGCCATCTTCGTCTTGTCTCAATAGTGAGTTCAAGTCAGTCAGGGCCACATAGTAAGACCCTGTCTTAACTAACTAACCAACTAAATAAATAAATAAATAAATAAATTTAGGCTGGATGTGATGGCATAGGCCTATAATTCCAATACTTAGGAAGTGAAGGCATTCAGGGCTAGCCTGGGCTTACATAGACAGTTCCAAGCCAGCCTGGGCTACAAAGTGAGACCCCCCCCCGACTCAAGAAAACAAAAGAAAGAAAGAAAAAAGGAGCTCTAAGGATGAAGCTCAGTTGGCAGAGTGCTTGCCTAGCATGTATAGCCAGGTACAGCATAGCTGGATGAGGAGGTGCATGATGTAATACCAGCACTCTAGAAGTAAAGGCAGGAGGATCATTTCAATGTCATTTTTGGTTACCTAGAGAGTTCAAGGGCAGTCTGGTATATATGACACCATCTCAAAACAAGCAAATAAGCGAAACAAACAAAAAATTAGGTGCTTTTGCCTATCCTAGGCAGGTGATCTATATCACTAAGCCACATCCTCAGTAAGACCTGTGAGGTTTCTTTTTTTCTTTCTTTCTTAAAATATTTTATGTACTATTTTTTATTTTATGTGTATGAGTGTATTGCCTGTATGTGTGTAAGTGCATCTATGTCTTGCAATGTGCGTGGAGGTCAAAAGAGGGAGTCTGATCCCCTGGAACTGTAGTTAAGGAGGATTGTTAGCTGCCATGTGCATGCTGAGAACCGAAACTGGGTCCTCTGCTAGAGCAGCTAGTGCTCTTAACCATTGAGCCATCTCTCCAGCATATTTCTTTGTTCTTGAGACAGGACTTTGCTATGTAGCCCAGACATGTGTCATCATGTCCAGCTAAATTGGTGTCTGGTCTTTTGTTGTTGTTGTTGTTGTTGTTGCTTTTTATTTAAGGCAGATTCTCATATAGCTAAGCTGGCCTGGAACTCAATATGTAGCTGTACATAACCTTGAACCATTGACTCTCGAGCCTCTTGCCTCTATTCACCAAGTGTTAGGATTACAGTCATGTGCCACCACAGCTGGCTTTAGAGTGGTGTGTGAGCTAGAATAAAAGTAAATCAGGTCTTCAATTAGATGGCACAATTTTGATTCCAATAACTTTTAAGACTGGATCACTAGATAGGACCCTCTAGGGAATCTGAAGAGAACAACCTTACAGTGGGACTCCGTTCCCAAAAGGGTGAGTATTGCCCTTGCACACTTGGGTTGGTCTGTGAGATAATTAGCTGATTGCCTATGGTGGCAGATATTTACTTATTTAGAATCAAACATGAGCATGGCATCATGGCACATGTCTATAATCCCAGCATTTGGGAAGCAGTGGCAGAAGGATCAGGAGGTTCAAGGTCATCTTAGCCTACATAGTTAGTTGAAGTCAGGCTGGGCTACATGAGACCCTCAAACAAAACAAACAACACAGAAACATAGGGAGATGCCTGGTAAAATACTTGCACTCAAGTACAATCTGAGTACAATCCCCAGAACTCATAAAAAAGAAAATTCTGAGCATGGTTGCAGGAGCTTTATCATTCCAGTGCTGGAGAGGTGAAGACAGGAGGATCCCTAGGGCTTGCTGGCCAGCCAGTCTAGCCTAATTGACGAACTGCAGACTCTAGGGAGGTGGACAGCATTCCTGACAGCAGTCCTCTAACCTCCACATTCAAGAACATACAAGCACAGTTGCACCCCCACATAAAAGTGCACATGCATTCACACAACCACACACATTAAAAGAAAGTAATATAGGAGGCTGGGGATATGGCTTGGCAGTTAAGAGCACTGGCTGCTCTTGCAAAGGACCCGGGTTTGGTTCTCAACAACCACATGGTAGTGAACAACTATCTATAACTCCAGTTCCAGGGAATCTGATGCTGTCTTCTGGCCTTTGCAGGCACTGCACATACGATACACTTACATACATGCAGGCAAAACACTCATAGATATAAAATAAAAATCTAAAAGAAATTAAAATAATATAGAGCTGGACATGTAGTTTAGTTGGTAGAGTACTTGCCTAGCATGCACAAAGCCCTGGGTTCAGTCCCCAGCACTGCATAGACAGCATGGTGGCACATATTTATAATCCTAGGACTTGGAAGTAGAGGCAGGAGGATCAGGAGTTCAAGGTCATCCTCAGCCACACAGCAAGTCTAAAGCCAGCCTGGAATACCCTGTCTTAAAAAAAAAAGCTAACAAAACAAAATATAAACACCTTAAGCAAATGTAAAATTGAATCAAAGATGAGAAGCCATTTTGTGTTCAGAGCTAGTAGCCACAGGCTTCTGAGGACCTCTGCAAACAAGCTTCTCATGGTGAACTGGCCAATTTCCTTTTACTATGACTTTTGTAACCTCTGCCTCTCTGAATACCTGTAGGATGAAGGTGAGGACCCCTGGTACCAGAAAGCATGTAAGTGTGATTGCCAAGGAGGAGCCAATGCCCTGTGGTCTACTGGAGCTGCCTCCTTAGACTGCATTCCAGGTGAGCGGCCTTGGAAAAGCCCTGTTCTGACTCCCTAGCCCTCTGCTCTGCGTTCTCTCCACATTCTTGTCCACTTTGAATCTCACAGTGGCCGCTCCTTCAACATACTGTACTGATAGCATTGTTCAGAATCAGCTGCTACGCTTCCTCCCACCCTGGCCTGCCTGGGATGTCAGGTGGATCCAACTATCAATGCAATCTGAAATAAATTACTGGAAGACAGTATTAGCTTTTGAACAGAAGCCAGCCATTGGGACCAGAAAAGAATCTTGGTTGAGTTACTTTGGAAGTCCTGGACTGTCCGCTGGGTCTTCTCTTTCATGGTGGAGGGGACAGCACCTTGTCCAGACACTCATTGCTCACCAGGCAACCATGTGCTTATGTGCTTTCCTTGCATGTGCAGTGGCTGTCACCAGTAGGCAGGCTGCTTTCCAAAAGGAGGTGCTGCAAGGCTGGCCCTCAACTCCCTGGTTCTCCCTTCCCACTCATTCTGTTTGGCCTGGTCCCTGGATATTAATGGGAGCAGATATTCTTGCCCACACTGGGGAAGAAAAGTCACCCATGTGAAAAACACACCTCTATTTTGTGAAGTCTCCAAACTGTGGACACTGACCTCGAACTCACAGTGATCTGTCTGCCTCTTCCCCCTTAGTGCTGGGATTAAAGGCCTGTGCCACCATATTCAGCCTCCTAAGCAATTTATTCCACTGCTAATGTGACCTTATCCTAACAAATAAGAAGGCCTTTCTGACAGGGGTCTGCACACTATGTTTGCAAAGCACCACACAGCAAATGTTTGTGACTTTGTGGACCACATGTTTCTCTGCCACAAGTACCTAATGAAACGTTTTGGGCTCATGGAGGATATTGCGACAGATTGTCCTTTTGGGTGAGAGATTTATTAGAAGTTGCTAATGCCATAGACAGCAGCATGGGGTAAGTTTCTAGGGAAATTTCATTCCCATGCAGAATGGGGGTCCCTTTTCATAGGTTTCAGAGGAAAAGGGGAGATTCTATGTTTTATGATTGATGAGAAGTCCATAACATGTGTTTACCTTCAGGCTACCTCTGAATTAGCTATGAGGGTGAGGGCAAGAATCTAGAACAACAAATTACTTTAGTTCAAGAGACCAAATTACTGTGGTTTCTTTAATTGTCAAAATTCAACCAAAATGGAGTTTTACAAAGTGGCCTCGTCCTGGCTAAAAGTTCATTTTTCCATTGCAGTTTAGAAGTAAGCACAGACAATACTTAAACTACACAAGCATGGCTGTGTTCCAGTAACATGTTATAATAAAGCAGCTGTTGGATCTAGGTATGGTGGTACAAGCCTGTGATCCTGCTCTTGGGAAACTGAGGCAGGAGAATCATGAGTTCAGGGAGAGCATGGGCTACACAGTGAGACACTATCACAAACACACAAACAGACAGGTGGTGCTTCAGATTTGACCCAAGTGCTACAGTGTGCTGACTCTGTTTTAAGGGCTGTTAGAAGGAATAAATAGGATAAGGCATCATTGTGTTAAACTTGACCAATTGCAGCTTTTAGTAAAGGTCAGTTCCTTTGTTTTGCTGCCTCCTAGGAGCTCACATTGAGAAATTAGAATAGACTTTAAGAGGCACGTGCTGTCCCAGCAAATATTTACAGAGCTTAATCTTTTCCATGGCCCAGGGTCAATTTTGCAGGAAGCTGGTCCTGCCTTCTCTCTGCTGCTTGACAGTGCCCTTCAACCTCATTTTCTGGACAGAATTGCCTAATAGTAGCTCCACAAGAAACAGGTTTGTTGCCAACATGTGAGATTCATTATTTTACGAAATTTGAATTCAAATAGTAAGTTGAGGAGTAGAGGGACTAGGGTACAGTGATTTCCACTGGTTCCATTCTCTTATTTGCTAAAGGGATAGAGGAAGTCATTTCTGATAGTCCACCTGTTCTTCAGGAACCTCTGAGGTTAGAGGGAGCAGGAAAGCAGGAAGGCTGTTCAATGCAGTAGACTTTTCAGCAGGGACATGCCATTATGCTCTGTGGCATGGGCTCATGTAGCCGTTAAATATTGGTGTGATCTGCCAAATCTTGAAGGAAGGATCCTCTTTAATAATGCATGTACAAATCTGTTCAATCACTTTCCTCATGAGCCTACCATGTGCCTGGAAGTGATAGGAAGACAGGAACAAAGGCTTTGGCTTCACCGTGGAGAGATTACATTTTAAATATTTTATTTCAAATTTTGTGTGAGTGCTTTGCTTGCATGTATGTAAGTATACCTGTGTCATGCAATGCCAGTGGAGGCCAGAAGAGGGAGTCAGGATTCCCTAAAACTGGGGTTATAGCCACTGAGCCATCTCTCCAGCTCGAGGTTTACCATTGTAGTGGACGGGTATGCCTCTTTCAAAAAGAAAATCTCCAATCACAACAGCAACATCAGTTTCCATCTTGTGCTGCCAAAGGATTCGAATTCCCACAAGGTCATAGGTAAAGTGAGCAAGTGGTCAAGGTTTATTTTAGCAAGCAAAAGATTTTAGCAGGCATGAAAGCAAAAGCAAAGAGTGAGTCCACCCTTCAGAATCTACTAGCAAAGGCAGAGGGCTGCCTCTGGTATAATTTACAAATCTTGGTCTATTATTTTCCTTCCCTTGCCCGCCCTTGGAGCAGCCTGGTCCCTTTCCTGGAATACATATGTAGGCTTTATTAGGACCTGCCTTTACCCACAATTCAGTCTGTTGCAATTATATGCATTGGGTTCAGAAATGTGTATAAAGGTATAACTACTTATAAAGTTGAGGAGCTTTCTAGAGAATTATTATTGGTATTCCACTCTGAAGAAGTTTCTAAGAAATTGAACAGAGGGCTGAAGATATGGTTTTCAGTTGGTACAGTACACGCCTAGTATGCATGAAGCCCTGGGTTCCACTCCTGGCACTGCATAATCTGGGCATGGTCATGCATGCCTGTGAGCCCAGCACTAGGGAGGCAGAAACAGGAGGATTAGAAGTTCAAGGTCAACCGCAGCTACATAGGGAGCTTGAAGCTAGCCTGGGCTCAATAAGTAAACAGGGATGGCAGGATGACTCAGCAGCTAAAGGAACCTGCCACCAAGCCTGACAACTTTAGTTCGATCCTTGGGACCCACATGATAGAAGGAGAAGTTAACTCCCTTAAGTTGTTCTCTGCCCTCCACACATGTGCTGATCTCCATATGTGCTGTGACACGCTCCCCCCCTCTAAATAAATATAAATGTATTTTAAAAATTAAAATTAATTAAAAATACAGAAAAAGAAAAGGAATTGGACAGAGATTGTTCATGGGGATTAGTTTAATTGAGTCAGTCGACTAAAAGGCTGAAAACTGGGGAAGTGAAAACTACTTTGGTCCCCCAAGTTGCTTCTCCTACAAAGTTGTCATGAAATTGAGATTCTAAAATGAAAATGTGTTCTAAAATGAACATATATCTTAGTGTAAGCATTCTATCTATAGTGTTTATTTACTTCTAACAACACAGATATTTTCAGGAACGAAGAAGAAAAAAGCCACAACAGTGTGAAATGGTTGACTCATTGTATTAACTGGCTGTTCTGTGAATGAAAAAAATCAAGGCCGTAGGACTAGACACAAGGTTCTAGATGTCACTTGTTGGTCACTATTTCGGTTTCTTGTGGAATGCCAAGAACCCCACTTCATCTGTCTGGATCTTGATATTGAGTGCTTCCATCAGTGCCTGCCTCGGGGAACAGACCCTAGAAATCACAGAAGGACGGGGGAGGTATCACTCAGGGCTGCCAGGGCAGCCCACAGGTACACATTAGCTAATATTTAGGAGCTCCACCCACAGAGCAGAAGGCCAGGTACATGCTGACCTCCTAAGCTTAAGCTAAGGCTATTATAAACACGAATACTGCCCTTCCACAGTTGAGCCAAGATTGCCCTGGCCCACGGAGAGTGGGATATAACAGAGGGAAGGCATTCAAAAGCTTGAGAAGTCTAGTGGTCAGGCACTTGCCTTACATGTGTGAGGGCCCAGGTTCAGTCCCCAGCTCTAAAAAAAAAAGAAAAAGAAAGATAATCCAACAGTTCCTTAGTGCTTCACTTTCAATCTAGATTTTTTATCCTATATTGTCTTCACATGTACAATATTTTATAAATATTACTTATTATTCTATATTCTGTTATTGCTATATATTCAAGTCTTACATATGCATGATAATATTCACAACTCTCTGAGATTTCTTGTCAAGAATGTTCCCAAGATTTGTTTGTTTTATTTTTTTTTTTTTGAGACAGGGTCTCATGTAGCCCAGTCTGGCTTCCACCTTGCCACACTGTAGCAGAGGATGACCTTGAACTCCCCACCCTCCTGCGTCAATAATGGGAGTGCTGGGATTATAGGAGTGCCTCACCAGGCCTCAAATTCTCTGTGATACTGAGGCCAGCCTGGTCTCTATAATGAGTCTAGGCCATCTGGAGCTATAGGGAGACCCTGTCTCAGAAAGGCAAAAAATAAACAAAGAAAAAACCAAAGAAAATCAGATGTGCTTGTGCATGCCTGGAACCCTAGCATTGGGGAATAGAGACAGGTGACTCCCAAGTGCTTGCTGGCCGGGCAGCCTAGCCAAAACTGAGCTTCAAACCATGTCTGAAAATAATAGGGCACAGGGGAAGAGAGGAAATCACTCAACTTCCTCTTCTGGACTCCACATTGGTATGTATATCCTCATATACACTTGCATATACACACATATATGAACACACACTCACACACACACACACACACACACACCAGCATGATTGCTGCTACCACAAAGTTCCATTAAGCAGAAACTTGGGAAGATTATGTTCTTTGAGGGTCTGACAAGGGTTTCTTTAATACCTTTGGCAACATTATTTATGCTGCTTTCTAACTTCAAATTTACAGTTGCTTTGTGATCAGGGCAGGGGGAGTTGTAGGGGCTGTAGTGACTTTTACCTTCTCCCCCAATGTTCTGTGCTTGCTGCTTCTACCGTTTTCTCTGCTTGTCTCCAAAGCTTACCCACAGTGGGTTTGTTTATCCCTTCATCCATCCATCCATCCATCCATCCATCCATCCATCCATCCATCCAGTGTCTGCTGAGTCCCTGGCATGTGCAGGCAGTCTGCAAGGCTCAGAGACTTAAAAACTCTGCGTGACAGACCAGAGGAGCCAACGGACAATTACAAGGCAGGCTATGTGCTGGGCATAGGGAGGCCACCGTGTGTATGAAAGATCTGAAGGAGCGGAATTGGCTAGAGAGAGAGTAAGCAGCCTCCAGGAAAGGCTCCCTTTTGACCAACCTGAGGGAGCTTAGCCAGGAAGGCAAAGAGAGGATGAGAATAGTCAGGAAATAGGGTAATCATGTGAGTGGAGAGCAGTTTACTTTACGGCACACAGAGCATGGGAAATGCCACATTTTCTACTTTTCCAAGTAAAAACAAATCAGGTTTAGTGTCTTTTTTCCTTATGGTCTGTGAGGAGTCTAATGACAGACCTTTCAAAGATCCTTTCTCTGCTCTTTGAAGCTTGCAAGGACTGTCTCACAGAAGGTGGATAGCTGCTCACAGTGGTCTTTCTTTCTTTAGGCCATGCTTTTTAAGAACCCCCAGATGGTTACCTGAGGGTTCCCAGATCTCTCATTCCTTGTTCAATCCCTCCTGGTCTTCGATCTTTGCTATGTGGCTTGAGGTGTCAATGCCTCAGACCCGGAACTCCAGGCACGGGGTGGGAAGACGGATGGTCAGTTTGGATATAAAGGACATTAAGCTTATTTGGGCCACCCAGGTGAAATTATTTATTGGACAAATAATCACATGGTATCAAGATAAGGCTCAGAGCCTGGGACTCTGGCATAGGTTGCTAGAACCCAGCTGGAGCCCAATCACCTTCCCTGGAGAGTGAGTGCAGGAGCCTTGACCTGGAAAAATGTGTCTTAATTTTTAATTTATTATTATTGTTATTTTGTTATTATTAGTGGAGATGGGGTCTCATGTATTCCAGGCTGGCCTCAAACTCACTATGTTTCCAAGGATGGCCTTCAACTCCTCATTCTCCTGGCTCCACCTCCCAGACAGGTGCGAGTAACCAAAACCTGAGCTTTGTGCATGCTAGGTAAGATCTCTATCAACTGAGTGATCTCCCCAGCCTTCCCAAACACGTCTTTAGATCACAAAGTGAACAACAGAACCTCAATGGCTGGACAAGGCCTCCAGGTCTCTGAGGCCATTACCACTGTAGGTCTCTAGTCCTCTTTTAACCATGGACCAGTAGTGGAAAACACAGCAAGACAGTTGTGAGGAGGAAAATAGAAAGAGCAAACTGCCTCCAACAGTAATCAGAATGGAGAAGGGGTACCAAGTCTTTCATCCCCGTCTGCTTCCTCCATTACAGTTACTGGCCCTGAAGAGAAAGGGAGGAAAAAGGGAAATTTGGTCATCAAATGTTCAAAGTAGAGTGAGCTTGGCGCTATCCAGTTAGAATTGTACAGATTAAGACTGGAGATGTAGCTTGGTTGGTAAAGTACTTGGCACTTTTGCCTCCATGGGGAAAAAACTCTTACAGATTATAAAGAAATTGAGGCGGGTAGGCTGGAGGACACACACTTATAATCTCAGCATTTGAAAGGTGGAGGCAGAAAGATCAAAGTCAACCTCAACATAGCAGATGTTTACTATAAGTTTGAGGTCAGCCTGGGCTATGTGAGATTCTGTTTCAAAACAACAACATCATCAACAACAAAAACAGATTAAGTGATGGCTAAGAGCTCATTAGAGCCATGATTTCTGCATTTAGGATGTGTCCCTCCTGAGAGTCTGGGCCTGTCTTCCAGGCTGAAAGGGGAGTTCACAAGCATAGGGACCATGGGCCTTCTTAATCCACTAGCCCACAAAAGCCTTCCCTAGCAAGCCAAAGCTTTTAAAGTTCACTTTGAAAGTGTGCTTGTTAAAAATATACCACTCAGAGTGGAATCCTAGACACTGCATTCTTAATGAGCTCCCCTAATAATCTGGACACACCAGGCATCATGATTGAGTGGCTAAAAGCACCACTCTTCTCTCTTGCTCAAATGGACATGATTTTAATAGACTCCAAGATCTTGAATACTTGATAAACTACAAATGCTGTACCCTCATCCCTGGCCACACTGAGAGCAGATCTAGGTAAAAGTCTATTGCTTTGATGTGTTTTAGAAAGGAAGCCAAGTCATTCTGCTTGAAGCTATCTTGCCTACAGTTTCTCAGGGAAGAGCTGGGGAGGGTCATTTCTGAAAGTGGTGTGGTGGGGGTACTGGAAATGGAGACTTGCGTGTGCTAGCAAAATGCACCACCAGTGAGCTATAGCCCCTCAGCCCATTTTACTAACTTTTGAAAACTCATTCTCTAGGAAGACTTCAGCATTCCTTGTGAGTTAATGTGAACGGTGATGACCCCACAATAAATAAACCTTTTGAGTTTGTTACACATGAAGAAAATAATTTGGTTTGCCTTATTTGGAATTTATCATTCACAATCAGGAAGCTAGGTGAATATATGCGTATAAGGTTATTCTTTGTTTTCTATAGAAATTCAGTTAAGAACTGGGTTTGGCTACAAGTGAGAGATCACCTACATGAGGCTTCTTGAATTACTTTTACACTGACATGTGGTTAAAAAAAAAAGATGACTAAGGGGTAGGAAGTTGGCCAGGGATAGCAGGGCTGAGGACCAAGCAGGTCTCACAGCCTTACCTTTATAGTGCAACCCGGCTACAGTTGCACCAACCATCAAGACTTCCTTTATTCTTGCTAACGGGAATAAAGACAAGGCAAAGATTTGACTAGAAAACCCTTACAGACAGCTTCTTATATCTCACTGGTCAGAAACTGTATCATATAGACACTTCTAAAGAACTCTTGGAAAGACTTTGTTTTTCAGCAAGTCACACTGCTGCCCTCAATCAAATTGGGGCTTTTTTAGTCAAGACAAAAGGGAAAGTAGATGGTGCCTTGGCAAGTGACAGTTTCTGGCCAGGTAACCCAATGCTGTTTTTAATGTGAGCACATCCAGGCAAAGGAAGGGAGCAGCAGGCAATTAGCATGTAAGGACCACTTTAGCTATCCCCATTAAAAAAAAAAAAAGCAGTCCTTTTCAGTTGATGCTTATTCAACAGTCACTTGGACACATTTCACCCCCCCCCCCTTTTCTTGCTGCAGACAGTGATAAAACGACAGTTTTTCAAGTAGGAAGTCAATCTCAATATATAATTGCCCTTCTCACTGCTCACCATTATTTTCCTCCTATAATTGGCATCATCTGCTGCCCAAGAACAATTAGAGACCCCAGTGTTCTTACACAGCACTGCTCAACCTGCATTAATGAGGGAACGAAAGGATGCCTGGAATTTCAATATGCTATTTTGCTGTGCACCTCTTGGGTTTAGGCCTCTAAGTTGATGGAGGAAGGCAATGCATTTCTCATGCATCCCCCACCCCATGAAGTTGCCACAGAACCGCCTCCCTCCACTTTTATGAATGTTGAGCGGTTGTCTCTATGGCAATCCCTTACCTCAGTCATCCTGCATGAGCAGTTAATAGCTGTAGGCCTGGCTCTCTGCTGAGAACTAGACCCTTCTTCCACCCCCAGAATGTAAACAAGATGGCTCTACTGTGTTCTCAATAACTTCCCACTAGAGTATTGGTGTAGGGCCTTGCTCCTTTGTTTGGATTTGGAAGTGAGATCTCAATACTTTCCCAGGATAGCAGAGAGAAGCAGGGATTCCCAAACATGCACATGCCATATCTCTGTCTAGAGATTGGGGTGTTTAAACGTACATTGTTCTTCTTTCCCAGAATGCCCATATCACAAGGCCCTGGGGTTCGAGTCAGGAGAGGTCACGCCAGATCAGATCACCTGCTCCAACCCAGAGCAGTACGTGGGCTGGTATTCCTCGTGGACAGCAAACAAAGCCCGGCTCAACAGTCAAGGCTTTGGGTAAGTAGGGCAGGCAGCCTAGGTGGAGTCATTTTTTAAAAATGTACTTTGAAAAATTAGGTCTGGCTCATAAACTGATGGCACAGAAGAAAGCACTTATTCAACAAGTCCTGACTGAGTACCTTGTTGTGCCAAGGACTGTGGATACAGTGGTGGCAGGAGGGGTGAGTTCCTTGGTGTCAGAGATTCAGTGAAGAGGTGGAGGAAGACTCTAAGCACACCCCTAAACACCTGGCTATTCAAAGTAGGATGAATGCTTGGGGAAGGTGAGGGAGGAAGACCTCGTCAGTTGAAAGTGCTAGGAAGAATTTCCTAAGGAAAAGACCCGAGACTTGGGCTACAAGAGGTCTAAAGGCTCAGGATGACACCTTTGGGTGCTGGTAGGCACCTCAAAAATCAGTGCCTGCTGGCCTTTTGCAGGCATTCATAGGGGATGGCTACTGATGATTTGGTGGGTTCCTGGCAGGTGTGCCTGGCTCTCCAAGTACCAGGACAGTAGCCAGTGGCTACAGATAGATTTGAAGGAGATCAAGGTGATTTCCGGGATCCTCACCCAAGGGCGCTGTGACATAGATGAGTGGATGACTAAGTACAGTGTGCAGTACAGGACCAACGAACGCTTGAACTGGATTTACTACAAGGACCAGACTGGAAACAACCGGGTAAGTGGGGCCTGCTCACCCCAAAGTACCTTCAGCTCATATCCCCTTGGACTTGCCCATCCCTATGTTCCTACCTTGACCCCTCTGCATGTTAGATCATCTGTGCTGCTTCTCCACAGTTGATCTGCTCTTTCCAAGATGTAGCCTGGGTGATCGGCAGTTTGTAAATGAATGCTTATCTTTCATGCAAAAGAGATACTTGTCTAGTTATCAGCATGTAGTTGCTTGAAGATACAACCCTGGCTGTTGGACTGTTCCAAACTCATTGGGATCACTGAATGTGTAGCTTCACTGGCCTGGCTTATCTGATACTGATGCAAGTAAATCACTCATCTTTATAGTTATGACTTCTTACTATTGACTGAGATCAAATGCTGGAAATCTGGAAACCTGGCAAGTTAGCCACTTTGGTGTTGGAGAGATGGCTCAGCAGTTAAGAGCACATACTGGACCTGGGGTTTGGTTCCTAGCACTCATGATGGGTGGCTCCAACTGCCTCTAACTCCACCTCAGGGGAAACAGAGGCCCCTGGCTTCCAAGGGCATCTGTACTCACATGCACATATACACACAAGGATACACATACACATAATTAAAAATAAATTTCTTTAAAAAGGTAAGTTAGTCACTTCATCACCTAAATGGCTATTAAAAGGGTGCCACCAATACAAACACAATCTATCAGTCTTTGAGGATGGTGACCAAAGTCTTCCACGTAAACACATTCAGCTTCTGGCTATCTTTGCAATGAATAAAAATGTACTGAAAACTCACTAGCTATTCCTATCTGTCTGTCTGCCTATCTGTTATCTGTCAGTCTCCCTCCCTCCTCTTCTTTCCTTCCTCCTTCTCAATGCTGCAGTCCAGACTGGACTCAAGCGCCTGAGCTTCCTGCCTCTCTCTCCTCAATGCTGGGATTACAGACACATGCCAACATGTCCTGCTCTCCACAGAGTATTTTTAAGGATTATTTTTAATTATGTCAATGGGTATGTGTCTGTGTGTGTGTGTGTGTATGTGCACATGTAAGAGGATGCCTACAGAGGCTAGAAGAGGGTGTTGTATCCCCTGGAACTGAAGGTATACGTGGTTGTGAGCAGTCATGTGGGTGATAAGAATTGAACTTGGGTCCTTTGCATGAACAGCAAATGCTCTTAACTGCTGAGCCATCTCTCCAGCCCCTTCTGTAGGCTATTTTTGACATTTAGTTAGGTTAAGTAGACATGTATGTCTAATCATCAGAAGGTTTTGTAGTCTTTGATGACAATTTTACAGTAAGATATTCATGGGTTGAGGTTACAAGAAGTATGAACCCAATAGGGAAAACCACCTTGATGTTTCTATGTTTTATTTATATTTATGTGTATGAGTGTTTTGCCTTCATGTATGTAAGTGTACCATGCACCTGCAATGCCTGCAGTGGCCAGAAAAGGGCTTGGGATTCCCCTGGAAATGGAGTTACAGATGGTCTTTAGCTTCCATGTGGGTGCTGAGAACCAAACCTGTGTTTCCTGCAAGAGCAGCCAGTGCTCCTAACTGCTCAGCCATCTCTCCAGCCTCCTTGCTTGCTCCTTTGAGACAAGGTCTCATGTATCACAGGCTGATTTCCAACTTGCTATGTGGCTGTGGTTAATCTTGAATTTCTGATCCTTCTGCCTCCATTCATGTCCCGAGTGTTGGGATTACAGGTGTGTACCATCATTCTTGTGTACCTGGTACTGGGGACTGGATCCCAGGACTTTGTACATGTAAGGCAAGCTGTCTACCAATTGAGCCCCATCTCCAGCACCTAATTTCATTTTTTGATCTTACTAGTTGGCTTCTCCAAATATATCAGAATTCTTTTCCAAGTCTTGTGCTTTGTGAAGGCCTTGCTGATACTCTGAAAAAAGCACTTCACTCCATTTGCACAATCTAGCAGATTCTGTTCCATCAACCCCTCTTCCCCTTCTTCTGACCTGAATAGGCTCAAGGACAAAACGGCTTAAAGAGAGGGCAGTTTGAGCCTTGTTCTTGGGAAGAAAGGCAAAATCATGGCAACAAGGCCTGTCCTATTTTGTGGATGGATTAAGGCTAAGTGCAACAGTTAGATATTTTTTCAGAAAATCACAGAAGGAAATGAAATGCTCTTGTGTCACAGAGCAGAACACTGTGACCCTGGAAAGAGTGCAAAGAATGATTTCTTCAGAAATACTGTCAAGCATTTGCTGCATCTTATGCTTCTTGAAAAGCACTAAGCAAACCTTTCATTTCCTTATGTTGACACTACCTCCTCCCCTCCTTTCCAGATTTTTCCATCTAGTTTTTGCCCATAAAAATATATTTCTAAGTCTAAAAGGTACTTGCCACTTCTACCAAAGTAGAAATACACATTTAAGTGTTGGTTCCCAACTTGAGCCCATTTAGGATAACTTTGGAACATGTGAACACTTCTGTGTGATATGCAGCTTTTTAACCTTTCTAGTTTCATTAGAAAACTAATGAGTCAAGGGGAATTTTCTAGTAGCATCATCTAATTGGACCATCTGTGATGATGGAAATATTCATATATGCACTGTCCAACATGGGGACTACTGGTCACATGTAACGACTGACCACTTGAAATGTGGCTAATGTGGGCTGGGCATGTACAGACGCTGGCACTACAAAAAATGTGAGAATCTGAATTTTCATCTACTTTTACTTCACATAAATTTTAATAAAATTTTACATGTGGCTACTGGCTATCACTTTGGATAGTACAATTCCAAATGCCTCCATATCCTCAGAGATGCACAGAGCATATACGTGCTGGCAATCATCCATGGTCAGATTTTAGGGATTGCCTGTAAATTCTTTGTAGTTAAACTGCTGTTGTGATTGGCTCTGATTGTCAACTTGACACACCTGGGAAGAGAGAACCTTAGTTGAGGCACTTTCTCTATTGGACTGGCCTGTGTGGTCATGTCTGTGGGATATTTTCTTGATTGATGAGTGATGTGGGAGCACCCAGCCCATTGTGAGTGGTGCCACCCATGGGCAGGTGGTCCTGAGTTGTTTAAGAAAGCAGGCTGAGCACAGACCAGAGGAGCAAGCCAGTAAGAAGTCCTCCTCCATGGTTTCTGCTTCAGCTCCTGCCCTGGCTTCCATCCAAGAAGGACTGTACTGAAAGCTGAAATAAACCCCTTTCTCCACCAAGTTAGTTTTGGTTAGTGTTTTAGCATAGCAATAGAAAGTAAACTAGAGTAAGCCACTTTCTAAGAGTCTATATTGTTAAAAGTTGAGGGTAAGGCTGGCAAGATGGCTAAGCAAGTAAAGGTGCTTGCTGCAAAGCATGGTGACCCCAGTTCCCTGAAATCCACATGGTAGGAAAGAACCAACTGAACCCTGAAATTTGTCATTCAACTTCCACACATGCACCATGGCACACAAGTGCACATACACACACTAAATAGATATACATTTTTTTAAAGTTGAGGCTAGATCCAGGCAGGAGTGGTTTTTCCTTTTTCCTTCTTCTACTGTAATAATCAGACTGCTTCCTCTGTTTAGGTCTTCTATGGAAACTCAGACCGGAGCTCCACAGTTCAGAACTTGCTACGGCCCCCCATCATTTCTCGCTTCATCCGACTGATTCCTCTGGGCTGGCATGTACGCATTGCCATCCGGATGGAGCTGCTCGAGTGTGCCAGCAAGTGTACCTGATGCCTCTCTCAGTTCAGTCCTGCCACCATGGGGAGGGCCTGTGGGGGTGGGCAGTATCTTCTAAGTATTTTTAAATGCAGCGCTGGCTAGAGAATATTCGGATATTTCGTGGTTTTTTTGTTTTTGTTTTTTAAGATATAGTTTCCAATTTCAATGAAAGAAAAAGAAAAATGAGCTTTTCCTCAATTCAGGGCCAAAGAAAATAAGAACAAAGAAAATATCTCTCTAACCAGTTTTCTTAGAAAAACCTAAGTAGCAAGGGTAATTTGCGGCTCTTCTTCTCTTTTTGTCCCAGGGACACTGTAAAAGATGCCGACCTAGGTGAGCATAAGCAGCTCTGGTAATTTGGAAATTCTTTTTTTGCATTTACCACATTCAAAACAGGAACATAGCATTTAGTAAAGCTTCACTTGAATGCTGAAGGCTTATACTGAACACTTTCATCAAATTCTGGTGAGAGGATTGGGGAGAAGCAGCCAAGCAGAAGGATGAATGGAAGGCAAGCTTGAATGAGATGGAGGGGAGCCTGTAGCACGTCCCACTAGCGTCTCCTAAGTCTGTAAACAGCAAACAATCAATGGAGGCCCCCTCTCTTGGAGGATCTTTTGCTTTGAAGGGTTTGGACTTTTAGCCACAGGACTGCAGAGATTAGGGAAGGTCCAGAGTTCCTTTTAGGTACAACTCCATTCAGCAACCCATTAAGCAACCTGCCCATCTATGGGCAGAAGATGAATGCATGGAGCAGGCTGGATGTGTGTGTACTGAGGTATCCCTTACATACAGGAAGCCCAAATGATCAGAATACATCACAGCTTCCTTATTTATGGCTACAGTGTATTAGCAAATTGAACATACATTTTTTTTTTGAGACAGGGTCTCTCTGTAGCCCTAGCTAGCCTGGAACTCATTATATAGACCAGGCTGACCTTGATGTACAGATATCTGCCTCTGTCTCCCAAGTGCTGAGATTAAAGGCATGCACTATCATGCCTGGCATTTTGTTGTTATTGTTTTTTGGTTACACATACTTTGAAAACTGCTGGAACAAAATTTCATCCCATTGGTGGCTACTGCGAGGAGGCCAGGTCAGGGATCATGTCATAAAAAGGAGGCTGGGGACACGGCTCAGTCAGTAAAGTGCTTGCCACACAAGCGTAAGTACTGAATTTATATCCCTAAAATCTGTGTAAAGTGTCAGGCATGGAGGCTAGCACATGTAATGCCAATCGGAGGAAGGCAGAGACAGAAGGATCCCTGGGGTTTACTGGCCAGTCAATCTAGACTAATCAGTGAGCTCCTGGTTCAATGAGAGACCCTGTCTCAAAAAATAAGGTGGAGGTGCTGGAGAGATGGCTCAGCAGTTAAGAGCCGTGGTTTCTCTTGTAGAGAACCTGGGTTCAGTTCCCTGCAATGACATAGGGGCTAACAAACATCTGTAACTCCAGTTCCGGGAGATCTGATGCCCTATTCCGGCTTCCAAGCCTTGTACATATGTTGTGCACCTACATACATACAGGCAAAACATTCACACATATACAAGTAAATAAATAAAATTTTAAAAATTAAGGTGGAGAATGATTGAGAAAGATGCCAAATTACTAGATGTCAACCTCTGGTCTACACACACACACACACACACACACACACACACACACACACACGGACCATATAGCTTCTCCCTGAGAGGCTCCTCCCCTCCAATGTCTGTGTCACCCATGCAAACATGCTTGCTCCCAACACTTGAAAGCCCATTGGAAACAAATGCTTTGGCTTGCCCTTCTCCTGCTGGAGTAGCTCATTTAGCAGCAAGCTTGGATCTTGAGAAAACTATAGTCAGCTTCATTTGTCATCTATAGCTCAGCCTGGGTTTGAGGCCCTTCTCTAGGAGAGGCTGTTAACAGAAGGGTGGGAGCAGGTGAAGCATATGGAAAGTAGAAAGAGAGAGGAGTAGAACCAGAGCATGAGGACCCTCCAAAGACAGGGTCCTGGCCTCACACAATGTAACCGTGGCTAGCTGCTAATTCCTCTGAGATACTTTCCATTTCCAGATGCCAAAGTGAGTGGATTGACTCACACCAAAACAACTTTGGACATGATAGTCTTCTCTGTGAATGGGCAACTTCTCAAAAGCTTCAAATCTCCTTCCTAGGTTTTGGGGCTCCATATGTGTTTTGTGTGTGCATGTGTACATACATTGACATTCTTGGATTTTAATACATGGACAAATCCATTTTGATGGCATGACTGAACACAGATCCTTATTTAGAAAACTGAATTAACTTTTCTCACCACACTGATTTCTAGAGAAAATGGCAATAACCTAGGCATATAGTTCAGGGGAAAAAAATAAAGAACAAGGCATTGTGAAGCATGGATAAAGACTCTTCTAATAACTGTTCGTGTTAGAAATTCATTTTGTAATAGTTTTATTGAGATAAAATATACATACACAGTTCTTATCCATTTAAAGTGTATAATTCAATGACTTCATATATTCTGAGTTATGCAAGTATAACCATAAGTAATTTTAGGTAATTTTTTATCACCCTAGAGAGAAACTTGCACCTATCAGCCACCATCCACCCCAGTTCCAAGCAACTTGTAATCTGTTTTCTATTTCTATGTAGATTTTCCTGTCCTGGAAAATTTTCCATATAAACAGAACCATTTGAGATGCAGTAGTTTGTGACTGGTTTCTTGCACTTGGTGTGTTTTTAGCATCTATCTGTTTTGTAGAAGTACTTCATCCCTTTTTATTGCTATCATTCCATTGCAGGGATATAGTATTGTTATATATCCATTCATTTGGGTCTCCACTTTGGGGCTATTATAAATAATGCTGCTGTGAATATTTATGTTGAAGTTTGGCATGGATATGTTTTACCTTGGGTTTACATCTAGAATTATGGGGTCACTTGGTGACTCCTTTTGGGGAACTACCTTCCCAGGTGGCTGCATCATTTTCTGTTCCCACTGGCAGAGTATGAGAGTTCCAGTTTCTCCACATCCTCAGCAATGCTTGTCTTTCACTGTAGCCATCCTAGTCTATGTGACCTGTTATTTCACTGTGGTTTGGATTTGCACTTCCCTAATGGCTGAAGTTGTTGAGCATTTTTTCATTTTTCCATGTGGCCATTTGCACATCTTTGGAGAAATGTCTATCTAGATCCTTTACGCATTTTAATATCAACTTAACAATTTACTCATCTCTAACAGTCCTTTATATGTTCTAGATACAATTGTTTTATGCAAATATTTCTCCCATCCTGTTCTTATTTTCAGTTCTCTTGATGCAGTTCTATGAAGCACAAGAAATTTCAAAATTTTTAATGATGTTCAACTTAATTTTTATCTTGCTTTTGGTGTCATTATTTGGGAAACCACTGCCAAATCCAAGTTCATGAAGTTTTACTCCTCGGTTTTCTTCTTAAATTTTAAAGTTCTACCTCTTACTTTTGTGTATGATTCTGAAGCAAGGGTGTAACTTCATGCTTTGTGTGTAAATATGCAGTTGTTCCAATAACATTTGTTGAAATTCTTCCCCTATTGAATGGTCTTGGGACTCTTGCTGAAACCAACTGACCATAACTGTAAGGGTTTGCTTTAGGCCTCACAAAACCTATCACCTCACTGTCTTCATTACTGTAGTACTGTATGAAGGTTAGACACGTAAGTCTTCTAACTCTGTTCTTCTTCAAGATTGTCTTGGCTATTCTGGGTTAATTTTACATTTAAAATTTAAATTTAACCCTTAAATTTCCAAATAAATGTAAAATATCTGCAAAGAAGTCATGTAGGGATTTTACATTGAAAAATGCTTAGTATTTCAAAATTTAATAAACAATGATTTGTAAAACATTTACCTGTAGGCAATTTGCTTACAACAGCCACAAATTATTTACTTCATCAACTTTGTGACAGGATGTATAAAAAATGAAACAATTACTGAAGGAAACCTGAAACCTAACAGAATCTTGCTATTAAACAAAAAAAGTATATTTGTAGTATCGTTTCTTTTTTTGGAGGGATGGAAATTTTAATTAAAAATTATACAATGGAGCAAAAACTCACTCTCAATATTTTATTTTTAGAAATGCTATACTATGGTCTATACTTGGAAGAATTGTGTGTGTGTGTGTTTGTGTGCTGGGAATCTAACCCAGGGTCTTGAATGTGCTAGGCAAATATTATATCATTGAGGTGTATATCCAGCCTGGAGATTTTAGGAAAAAAATATAGCAAAACAGATACTACATTTTGCATATTTTTAATTAAACAAACTGCTGTGATAAAAAAACGAAGCATTAAATAATGCAACTATGAAGAAAAAAACTGGAGGTGATCCCAGTACTTGATGTGGGAAGTTAGTTGGATAAGGCAAAGGTATTTCAAAATAGAGAAATTGCTATGAATTTGGTCTCAAAGGCAAGAAGTCTATAAGCATAAAGTAAGTCTTTGAATGGGTGCTGACAGAAGACTGCCTCTTTGGGTCACATGAAGCGTAGTGGCAAGGGCCTGCTGACAATTAGCTTCCAAGGGCTGCTTCTGTGAGCCCCCAAATAGCTCCAAGCAGGGTCTCTTTTTAAACACAACTCCGTTGCAGGGCTGATATGAATAAAGGGCTTAGTAGGCACCCACTGAGCTCTCTGTAGCTGACATCCACTATTCAGTAAATTTCCTTCCCAACTTTCTTTTAGATTGATTGATTTGTATTTATGTGTGTGTGTGTGTGTGTGTGTGTGTGTGTGTGTGTGTGTTTGGCACATGTGTGCAGGTTCCTAAGGAGGATGGCAGAGAGTGTTGGCTCCCATAGGCAGATGTGAGCCGCTTGACATGGGTGCTGGGAACTGAACTTGGGTCCTCTAAAAGAGAAGTAAGCACTCTTAACTGCTGAGCCACCTCTCTAGGCCCCCTTCTCAACCTCTTAGAGCTGCCAACCAAGGCAGAAATAAAAACAATAGTATTGTAATAGCAGATATTTACTGAGATTCTATTAGATGCTTACAACAACGCTATGATGTATATGTATCAGCACTGTTTCCATTAAAGGCAAGGAAAGTGAGGCACAGGAAAGCTAAGTGCTTACATCAAGTCATGTAAGATTTAAGCCAGGTGTCCACTCAGTCTATTTAACCATTTCACTAGCATCCCCAAGTATCCAGTAATTTGTTTCATTGAAATGTTCCATTCTTAAATCAGATCAGTCACCAGCATCTGGGAGATGGGATGGAAGACTGTGCATGAATTGGTGTGAGCGTTTACAAAAGACTGTTATACTGGGCACGGTGGCTTAAGCCTGCAATCCCAGCACATGAGAGGTAGAGGCAAGAAGATGAAGAATTCAAGATCATTCTAAGCTCACTGTCAGTTTGAGCCAACCTGGGCTATGTGAGATCCTGCCAAAACAAAGCAAACAACAACAAAAAACCCCTACACTTGATTCAGGCTTTAGCTTTTGTGAACAGGGTCCTCTGGCCTCTGGACACCTTCTGTGGCATGTATGTACCTGAACTCACAGGCAGTCAGACAGACAGACAGACAGACACACACACACACACACACACAGAGAGAGAGAGAGAGAGAGAGAGAGAAGTTTTAACTCTTACCCCCTTTTCAAAGAAAGATATATAAAACTGGAAAAGAATTTACATATAAGGTGCCAAAAATGGAACTTTTTGTGTCCTTGCTGAGCATCAGTTGTGCATCCACCTGGATTATAAACTGATTAGGTATAGCTTGTGTCCTGGATTGTTTTCCTCTCTCCAGCAGTATCCCTTTTGGCTCAGGGTAGGATACACAACTAGCCTAAGATAGACATCAGAAAACTCTGCCTGTACATATTATCTAGCTGCTTCTGTACTATAAATGCAGAATTCTATAGACGTGACAGAGCCCAAAGAACGCCCAGGTTTTATCATCTGACTCTTTCTGAAAGAGTTTTTCAACCTCTCCTCTAGGACAAGAAGAAATCTTCTGGAGCTGACCACCTCTGCTTCCTTTGTAGCACTGAGAAGACCAGGTTGGCATCTCTTTTCATCCTCCTCAAATTACCAAGCACCAACCAAAATGTACAAATGACAACACTCAAGTGTGAAAGAAACCGAAGTTTTCACAATGCCATAAGGGGAAAAGAACTTTATAAATAGAAAAAAATCATTAAGTAACAGGATTTGCTTGGTTTTACATTAATTTCTCTCCTTTCAACTGATTACAACTTCAAAGGCCCATTGCCCCGCATTTGAATTTGAATGCATTCTTTTTCACAAAGAAAGAAAGAAAATGGAGCTACTTGCTGTTCAAAGGCAAGAAGGGCCACAGTGTTCAAGACTGGGAAGGCCTGGCAGTCACATCAGTCAGTGCAAAATCTGCATTTTATTAAAGACATTTGGGAAGATCCATTCAAAAATACATTGTGCTCAGTAAAAATTAACCATTTCATGCTGATAATGAAGGTTACCACAGAGTAGATATTTGTATAATATGTACAGCAACGATAGAAATTTTACAGAAGTTTAGAATGGAATACATGCCAGAAAAAACTTGATAAGATGTACCAACACATGATACAAAGAGTTATTAGAAACACCTTACAAATGGTTCATAATTAGCTTGTGAGGAATTGAAGTATTCAACACTTTAAATTCAGTTTGGATTCAAAAATTAAAAAGATTAACAACCACATCACACCCTTGCTACACATTAAAAAGTATGGAATTACACTTTGTATAATGGATTATAAAGTCTGTGCAATTAAGAATTTCCACTGATTCTTCATCTACAACACATTAGATGTCCTATCCCTCTGGCTTATCCCTATTTTTGTTTATAAGAATGAACAGGGTCTCAGTGTCACCCTGCTCTGTGTCTTCCCAGAATACCTCCTTCAAACTTATTAAAGACTGAAGAAGTTCTGAATGGTTGTGTAAGTATATATAGAATAACTACCTGAATTCAGAACAGCACAAAATAATTCTTGGAGATAGGAATCTGGGGCAGCTATTTTGTTTGGCTTAATTGTAACTGTTCATCAATGCAAGTTTATAGTGAGAATTTCTTTCTTTCTATCACATCATCCTCCACCTCCAGCCTGACTCCACCAGTGACCAAAGAGTAAACAAGGAGAGGGAGAGAGACAGGTGACTAGAACCCATTGTTTACCCCTAGAGAAAATGGATTTTCTGCCAGCGTTACTTTCCATTTTGGAAAATCGAAGCTGGAGTGGAGAACAGACATTCTCCAGAAGGAAAAGCATAGTCTTTCTCATGAAACTCTACCGAGTTTAACTGGAGCTTTTGATGATTCTGGCAACAAACACTTTAATCCCCAGTAGGGACAAAAGTCAAGGCATCTACCTTTTTCAATTCCTGGGTTTCTTCTGATTAGACCTGAAGCACAGCACTGGGACAAGTTTGTCTATGCCTGAAATGAATCACATCAGCCTTCTGGGAAGGGAAATCCCCAACCAAAGGAATTTCTGAGGGATTCTCAGCGGCCTGCCAAAACGGAGGGGACACAGAGGGACAGATAAGGCCTCTTTCTCCCTGATACTCTGCCTGGGAAGAGCAGCGAACAAGGCAACTTCTAATCTGCATACAACACGGAGACTGATTTCAGATTCCCAAGGAGGACCAACTGGACCCGAGGATCAAAGGGGGTGTAGAGAGCTTACTTACCCTTATAAGACATGAAGGGCCTTGGAAGTGAAACCAGTTTCACTCCTGCACACTTCTGCTTGGCCCTATAAATCCAGCTTGCAGACTATGACAAAAAAATTTTTTTTCTGGCTAAACAAGAGACAACCTCCCTTAAATGGGGAGTGAACAGTTGATGAATGAAAATGCAAGGCATGTCAGGATCAGTAAATACAAAGAAAGGTGGGTTGTGCCTGGAGGAGGAGAAAGATGGAATAGGGACCAGGCCAAATGCTGCTGAACCATCAAAGCACTGCGGACAATGACAGTTTATGTACGTCACTGGCTCACATGAAAGTCTACCATCTTGTAGCGTACATTCAATTAAAAAAAAAAGAAAAGAAAGCATTGCATGGGCAGTTGGCCCTGTTTCCTAGCCACCTGGCTGCTCCCTCATCTGGTGCTCACAGAGCTTCATTTTCTTGCATGGCTTCTTATTCATGGTTTCCAAGACAGAATTTGTATAATCAGTGGAACCAGACTTCCAGATATTCTACATTTTAGCTGGTCAAGAAGCAAAGGAGGAAACTGTACCTGCTTACAAGTCTGTTTTTTTTTTTTTTCTGGTAAGTTGGCCTTTTAAAATTTGGTAAAGATCTTGTAAGATTCTGGTCCTGCGGATTAGTGACACTGTACTGACTTTTCTGCAGTTACTTTCAAAGAAATCAGAAGTGTTCTTTCTTAGACCATAAATGAGTTGATGAACTTTGATTAGTGAGGAACTGAATGAGGCAAGGACATATTCCACTGTTTTCTGACTTGGGATTAGTGAAACATATCACATTGCCAGTTCACAGAAGTAAGAGACTGTGGATCTTAGTGCCCACGTAGTGGAGTTCAACAGCCCACTCCAATGCAGCAGGCAATGAACTTCTAGATACAAAAGCAGTGCTCTCCAGAACACAAGTTCTGAGCACAAGAGAATATGCAGTTTCGCTGAGTCCTACCTGGACCCCAGCAGTGACTTGCAATGAGCTACTTCCTGCCCTAACCAAAAGTTCTGTTCCCACTGGGACCAGCTGAACAGAATGGACCAAGCCTCCTACCTGCTGGAAGAGGAATCCTCTGGCCTCTGGGGGAAAAAAAAGTACACATATGAGTCACTCTCAATACATGGCTAGAAAAAAATAAATGGCTTTTTTCCTTATTTACTCTAAAGACTAGTTTAAGAAGTGAGGATACTATGATATCAACTAAGAGGTGCTGGGAAGGGAAAATGGGCATTTCCTAGTGTGGTCCACTCATTTTCTGGTTAGGAACATGCTAAACTGGCTAACTCTACAACCACAACATACTTTATAATACACGGAGTGACTACAGACTGACCGGCATAGCTCTGAGCTTAGAAGTAAAGTATACAACTGCATATGGTGAGTCTTAAAGCATGATTTAAAACCAAAGCATACAGTATAACTACTTCTAGAATAGCCACATCACAACTACCAATAGTTTTGCTTCTAATCGGTCTGCCATATGCTAACATTTGTAAAGAGCTATTAAATGACTTGAATAAAAAACAAAGACGTTTTCTTTCGGTAGACACAGCTAAAAGCCATGGATGCCTTTGAGCAGTTGGTAGAATCATGCCAATCTGCCAGGCTGTTGCTTGCTTCTAAATATAAGCCTTATGGCTCTATGAAAGATTTTCTAAGGGTGCTAACCTAGAAGTTAAGTTCTCAAACATATATAAAGTAACTCTGGTTTCCTCCAAAAGTATGCACCTTTTAGCAGGCCCAAAACAATGGAAATGAACAACAGGATTGCAAGGATTTAAGAACAGTGGTAAAAGATTCTTAAAGAGAATGAGATGTTGAGGGATTTATTCCTGCAACTCTGTAGCCTGGAAAGCCTGAGGTCAGAGGCAAGCTCTGCGAATGCTGGGCCTGGAATGCTATTAGAGAAGGCTTTTCAAGCTGAGCACTAGTTTGGGGCTGGAACACTCTTTGTTGGGGTACTGTTCTGTGTACTGGAAGATATTTAAGGATATCCCTGGCCTCTACCCCCTAGATGCTAGTAGCAGCCTCATATCATGACAATGAAACATCTCCAGACATTGCCAAATGTATCCCGGGGGACAAAATTGCCCTTGGCTGAGAAGTGATGCTTTAGAGACAGCTAGCTCACTTGAATCTCTTGGCATGGATTCTCTCTTCTGGTCTTGGGCTCTGGAGAGAGGCCTAAACTTCAGTCAAATCTGAACAAGCCTCAGTTAAAGTTTACTTAGAATTTCTGAGAAGAAAAAGGATGACAGAAAAGTGAGAGTAGAGAAACAGTGAGCCAAGGACATCAGCAATAATTTCATGAAACAAACAAATTCATATGTCTTCATTCAACCTTTGTGTCCTTTAGGATGTTAGGCAGATTACAGACTACGGATGTCATAAGTTCCACTTCTTAAAGAAGATGCAGGGATTTTGTTTTTTGTGACTTTAAGTCAAGTCCTTCTTGCCATGGATGGCATCTCTGTGAGGCCAATGATTGACTAACTAGAGGGGAAAGCAAGAGTTAAAAGCTAAGAGACGGCCCATTAGATCTGAGAGAAAATGTTACTGTCCTCCTCTGTGAGCAGGAAGAGAATGCATGGGATTGTAGATTCACTTACAGCTTACTGAAGATTGAGAAAAAGTCAAAACAGACAAGAGCTAAGAAGGGATAAAAGAGCTACCTCAGAAACACTAGTTGAAAATATTGTAGCTATTTTCTGGCTCAAATCTGGGAATGTAGGAAAAGTAAGTACTGACTTCATCAGTTAGGATTAGTTTGCTTTAGGTAGAAGGCAATTAGTCTAGCCCTTCTTTGAAGAACCATCACTGATATAAATGTTCTGCAAACATCTGAGATCCCAGTGTTAGCAAAGAGGACAACACGGGAAACCAGCCCCTAGGTGACACCGAGCCTTGAATGCCACAGCATGGCAATGGGACCACGCAGTTGCGAAGCGCACAGCACAGTGAGAAGTCTTTCCAGCGGAGAAAAAACAAAAACAAAAACGTAGTTTCTGGTTTGCAAGGGGGGCAGGTAGGGGATACAAGGTATAGATCTAGTACTAAAAAGAAGAGTTAAATATACAACTTTTAGAGTCACTATATCCAGACAAAACTTACTGAGGGTCTACGTCACTTGAATAATCAAGCAACTGCCTGGGAAAAGCCAGAATTCAGAGCTACCCAGACAGTACTGGACTGGTAACAGAAACGAGATAAGAAAAGAACCCAAGAGCATGCAAACTGAATCGAATCGTTTCCATGATAGTACCCAGTTGAGTTTCATTTTAGTGCCTATGACACTTACTAAAATTAAATAAAAAGCACCTTAAAATGACTTCTATATATAATCAATACACATCATTATAGTATTTATATAAATATGCAATATGCACATAATTTAAGCTTCAAAGAATCTAAGACCTTTATCTTTATAATCTTCATAATCATCAGTGCTATGAATCTTAAAATCTTGGGGAAGGGTTAACAGTAAACTCAGCATATTTCAGTGATAGCTGACTTTATTTGGGGACTTACACTCTTAGAATTCTGGAACATGTAATAAATACTGAAAAGTTACCTCTTTGAGGGGTGGGAGGGAATCTCTAAAAGTCTTATTGCTAAGAGACTACTTTTCAAAAATCTATGACTACTGATAGATGATGGCGTTGAGGTGACTTTTGTCAAGGATGGTCCAAAGACGTGGGGGTATAATGCTTCCTGGCCAGAGGCCTTGATGATACTTGGGAGTAAGTCGAGAGTTGAAAGTCATCAAATGAGGGAAAGCTAGGTCCTGTTCTGATGGATGGGTGTTTGTATATACAGGTGTGCATGATGACCTTGTTATAAATGGACAGTCCCAGGAAGAAAAAACAGACATAGCAATTTTCTCTACATCTGGAATTGCTTCAGGAGCCTTTTAAAATATATTAGAAGAGCAACAACAACAATAACAAAAAAGCATTTAAAAGTAGAAATGCCATACACGTATCTCATACCCCAAATGGAGCCAAGAGTCTCCAGGAGGGCGGACAGCATTCAGGAGCATAGAGCTGGTTTGCAAGATCCACAGACAGGAGCCTCTGACAACCCCACAAAAAGGAATGTTCACTGGCAAATCTTTGGTCTATACTCTAACACTAATGCTAAGTGGAAGAGCACATTCTCTTTGCAAAGACCCATGAGCAACACCTCTGTCTATCCTCCTCTTGTGCGCAAGTTAAAGTCCCTGGACATAAATGAGCCAAGTGTGTGAGGACAGAAGTGAGGCCTGCTGGATCCTTACTGTCCTATCCAACCTTCTTCCCCTGTGGGTCTGGAAAGAGATGCTGCATTTCTCTACTACCAAGGATCACGTCTAGAGGCTACTGCTGGGGCTAAGAAGTTGAGCAAAGTTCATACTGTTACCGTCACATGTAGCCACAATTCAACTCCCTTTATTAGAAGTATAATACTCACTTCATATCACAAATGTATAAAAATATGGCAGATAGTGTCATAACGATACTTTCTTTAAATGAATATATTTATAAAACAGACAGTTATTTACCATATATATATATATTTATATAGAGAGAATAAAATACTCCTGATGCAATATATAAATGTTACTGTTTAGTTTTTATAGAAACTACTGTAGCTGTCCCACTGCTTCACAATGTTCCAAACAGCTCAAAATAACTTTACATTATAACATAAAAGGTATGATTATAACAGTACAATATTAATTATAAATAAATGTTACAAATCCTATCAAATATGGAAGCTTAGAAAACAATTTAAGACATACAGTTCATCTGCTAACCCTTCAAAGGGATACTTCTAGATTACGATAAACCCCACATTTAGTCTAGGCAGAAAAAAATACGTGGTAAGGGCATCGGTCAACATGAATTTTCTTATGCCTTGCAGCCAGGACTTGGCCTGACTTCCCCAAGTTCAACAAAGATTGCACTAAAGCAGGAATGTAAGGGGGAGAAACTGGCAAGAATTTCTTCTTCCTCAATGGCACACTCTATCCATTCTCACACAAGACCTGTGGGGAGTGGTGATCCCTAAGGAACTCCCGTGGCTCTAAGATCCCTGACTAGCATTTGTGGCTGTGAGGAGCCAAACGGCCCCCCTCAACACACAATATTGCACACACCTTCATAAAGCTGAAAATACTGGCTTACTACCCTGGCCCAGCCCATTACCCAGCCCACCCTACACCCTCCCTTCCCAACTGGCTTATCTCCCCTCCACCTACTCCAGCACAGATTACAAGGCTGTCTCTTTTAAATCGTTCAGATTTGGCATTCGTGAGCGATTTGTTCTGTTATAAGGGTGCCCGTTTGGCCCACTCTTGGCACCCAGCTGTTCAGAGTAGGAAGGCGCCTCTGTGGCACTCCTGGTCACAGAGGATACATGCCAACCAGGATCCATCTGACCTGGCAGCTGAAGGGCTGGCCTGCCCTTTGGCGTAGGCTCCTGCCGGATGTTGCTGCTTCCACCAGACGCCTGGCTCAGGGGGTGAATCCGAATTTCTGAGAAGGTATTTTTGGTCTGTTGAGCTGTTAAAGGCTGGAAGCGGGGATCTGAGGAAGCTGGGTGATTGGACGATGAAGAGAGATGTAACAGCTTGCGCAGTGATTTTAATGGTTGGCTCTGAAAAAAAAGGTTAAAATGTGTCTAAGATTTAATTTAGAGTAGACCAAAATGTTGGAAGGACATGGAACTCAGGTGCAAGATGACTGGACAGAGCCAGGAAAAGGGAACATATGGTAAAGCAGCTAATCCAACTCTGTTTTCTGGGTCTCTTCAAACAAGAAACTGTCTTTTAAATGAAAGTCTCAAAATCTATAGAAAATAACTATATCTACTCAAAGGCACTGCTCAAAGGTCTGGCCTCCTTTGATCTGGCTACAACATTTTTTTCTTTAAACCATGGTACTCATACTTCAGATCCAGGAAGGAGAAGCAACAAAAGAGATATGGATACACCTCTCCCTTTTCAGAAGACTTCCCAAATAATTCTTCCACTTATATTTCACCAGGTCAATGGTCAATCATAATTGTCAGCTAGACTGGATTTAGAATCCACATAGAAATACAGCTCTGGGCATGCCTGTTAGAGTTTAACTAAGAGGTTTAGCAAAGGTTGGAAGATCCACCCCTGAATGTGGGGAGTACCATCCCATGGGCAAGTGTCCTAGATGAATAAAAGGAGAAAGTGAACTGTGGACACAATATGACCAGCTGCTTCACATTCCTGTTGACATTCCTTTCCCACCATGATGGACTATGCCTTCAAACTGTGAGCCCAAATAAACCCTTCCTTACTTAAGTTGCTTTGTCAGGTACTTTGATACAGTACTGAGAAAAAGTAACTAATGCAATTGGTTAGAACTCAGGCATATAACCATATCTAGCTGCAAGAGAAGCTTGAAAATGTAATGTTCTAGTTAGTGACGTACCATGTTACAAATTGTATAGCCCTTTCTGTTCTTATTTGTCTGATGTTCCTGTTTTCTCAATACTACAACATCTTCATGTTCTATGCCATATTTACTATTTAATTTTCATTTCTCTGAGGTGGGATAGGTACAGTCTCGGTATCAACAATGCAAAACATTTTGACTCTTAATGGGCTCACAGTAACCTTAGCTGCTGGGCCATCTGTCTGTAGAATGGATGCTAGTCAAAGGCTCTGTAGAGTACAGAACTATGAAGGGAGACTGATGTAAAAGCAGAAGGCAGAGTTCTGGATGGGGTCTGCCCTTACTGGCTATTTTCAGGCAATTCGTGGGCCTCAAATTCTTCAACAGTGGAAGGTAGCTCTTTCTTTTCTACCTCTGGCTTGAGGTGCACAAAAGTCACTATCAGATGAGGCATGCATAGTAGCCAAGTGTTACAGTATATAACAATAATTTCAGTTATTTGAGAGGGCGAGGGAAGAGGATCACAAGTTTGAGGAAAGTTTGGGCATCTTAGCAACATTCTCAAAATAATGTGAAAAAGGGCTGGGGATGTTACCCAGTAGTAGAGCACTTGTGTAACTTCATGAGGCATAGGATTCAGTATCTAGCCCCTTTACCCCCAAACTACAACCAACCAACCAAACCAAAAAACCCAAAACCTGTTACTGGGGCATCCATAGCTGGTAAACCTCAGAGTACTTTTATCTTGAGTGTCAAAGTACAAGCCACACACATTTTAGTTTTCAATCAAATTTGAAGTTTGAATAACATATTGATAATCTCTAGGAAAATGAAGATTCAAAGTAACAAGATGTTGACAGTCAAAGCAAATGGTTTGAAAATCCATTTAAGGAGAAATAGTATTCAAGAAACTATCCTCCATTGTCCTTGCAAATATTTTCCAAAGAAATATGTGGGGTTCCCATAAAATGTGGCAAGAATACACTTAGAGGTGTTCAAAAGAGCTCTCTCACACACAAAATAAACACACCAAAGGGTTCTCTTGCTGGTCCCATCCCTTTTATGTAGCCTAGGCTGGCCTAGACCTCTCTATGTTGCCCAATATGATCTCCAACTCTAACTCCTTTTTTGTTTGTTTTTTCTTTTTTTTTGAGACAGAGTCTCACTTTGTAACCCTGGCTGGCCTGGAACTTGCTATGTAGACTAGGCTAGCCTCCAACTCAAGAGCCTGCCTCTGACTGCTAAGTGCTGGAATTAAAAGTGTACGCTACTATGCCCAGCAGCCTCAAACTCTTGATCCTTTCTGCTTCCCACCTCCACTTTTATGTAGCTCAGCCTAGCTTGGACCTCTCTCCATAGCCCAGGATAGCATCAAATGCTTGATCCTTCTGCTTCCAACTTCCCCAAGTATTGAGATTATAGATAGGCATGTTACTATTCCTGTCTTTCATTTTTTATTAAAATGATATAATACAATGAATCTCCTGGTGATTTTTACAGCCCTGACGTCACATGAGACCATTAAGCAATCTTAAGAATCCTGAATCAGCTAGAGCTGCTAAGTTACTTAAAAAGGGTTTCTTAGAATCAAGCTTTTAGAACCTTGTGTTCCTAGTTTGGATAAGCATAAAGTAAGATACCAGCTTCTCTATGCTCCTTTTACCTTAAGGCTATATTATGTTAGAAGTAGAAAATATAAATGGCTGGGCAAAGACTGGGAATTTAGAGAACTCCTGTTTACAGATCCAAGGAACACTTTATAGCTGAGTAAAGAGACCGGGTATGATGGATTTTTTTTTAAAGGTAGAGTCTCACTATGTAGTCCCAGCCAGTTTAGAGCACTCTACATAGACAAGAAGTGATGCTGCATACCTATAATCTTAGCGTTTGGGAGGCAGAGCCAGGAGCATTATGAATTTGAGGCCAATTTGGGTTATATAGCAAATCCAGGCCAACCTGTACTAACTGATAAGATACTATCTTAAAAACACACACACACAAAAAAAAGCAAGAAACTAATCAGAAAATCTATTAAAAAGTAGAGCCTCTGCCTCTCAGTTCTAGATATCTGATTAAAATACATATGGGAGATTACATCACTGTGTTCATTATGGTAAACTGAAACATTTCCAATTAAAATAGTTGTTTAAAGGAGATAGCTTAGTTGAAAAACTTACTAAAATTTCTCCTTATTCTCCCATTATAGCAGGTAAATGTGACTACATATTACTGTGGAATATGTAGTTCATAATACAAGTGTTTGCCTGTCTTTATAAAAAATAGTACAGATTTCAGAAGTTGAAATATTCTTTTAAGAAATCATATACTATGTGTCTTTCAAGGTCTGATTCACATGCTACCAACTTTAAGGAAACCTCCATCTCTCCCCATCTCTGTTCACTTTATATAATACTTTATGGCATATCTTGTGTTTTACCAATCTTTTAATCAATCTTTTCTCTACTGAGCTGTATAGTATTTGTGGACTGGGACTATTTCTTCTTCATCTCCTTCTCCACCAATCTCCCCACTGCCTTCCATAGCTAGATGAAAGTTAATGGAGACTCGCTTTTTTCCCATTGAGATAGGAATCACGGAGGCAAGATTCAGCCTGGCTTTCAAGATGTACCTGGCTATTAGGGTCTGCTTTGGAGAAGCTATGTTTTGTCCCTCCCAGCTCAGGACAAACCATAGCCCAAAAATCTATAAATAGTGCAGGCCCCACTCACCTGGGTCTGAAGATCTGAGAGCTTTTCAGGTCGCCACTCCTTTGGTCTGCTGCTTGAAGTGCTAGCAGAATGAATGGCTTTCTGTAAGGTCAGAAGATCCGGACCATCGGTGTTGGGCACCTAGAAGAAAAGATGGACAAGGGCTCAATAAGTACACTAATAACCCTAATTAAGATATATAACCATACCCAAGAAGAGACCCCAAAGGAAAAGCAAACTAAAATAAACTAAAACTCAAAAAAATGGAGAGAAAGCAATAAGATCCAGTAAATAAACCAAAACTTTCCCAATGTTTATAATGCAAGTGGTGCTAGTTAAATTCTGCTGCCTTCTTAATAATTTTCCCTGCATTAGGAAAAATTGGCAGATGTCATGCAACTTGGTTAAAACCTCAACCCTTAAAGCATTCCCATGCTGTTAGTGTCAGTCGCTGTAAGAGAGAGCAGTTAAAATGGGCTGTACCAGGAACTGCTGTCGTATCCTCATTCAATACTGTAGTTAGGTTATGAACCAGTTCAATAAAATAAAAACTAATAAACTGCATGTTGGGAAAATGATTCAAACTCTATATTTGATGCTGCAAAGAAGTCTAGGAGGCTCTTTCAAGGGAAGTATGGTTTGAATCATATTCTCCAACCACTGCCCAGTAATCTGGGTTTAGCATCGTACACTTGGAAACTGCTGGAAAATGATGTTACAAATTCCAAATGAATGAAATTAGTCTATTTAACTATTTTGGTGGACAAAGGAGACTTATGCCAAATGCCAAGCAAAAGCCATGGCTTTAAATGTAATGACCAGCAAAAGCTAGAGTCAGGCAAGGAAAGAGCAAGTTGTAACGTAGAAGCTGCTTTTTTCATGGAGTGTGCTAGCTCACTTAATTTGGTCAATTTAAACTTGGTTTCAAAGAAACAAACTGCCAACCAAATGTTAACAAAGTTTGTGAGCCAAATGTAAAGACGTTTGTTGACTGTAAATGTTAATCAGATTCTTTATAGGAATTACAGGACTTTGTTAATGCTGTCTGCCAATAATTGGTTAATTGGTCAATCCAAATTGGCTTTATTAGTAGTTTGTTTAGAAGGCTTTATGCTTCAATATCCTTAACTGGCATCCAGATTGGCAAAAACTTATAGCTCAGTGAATTTATGGAACTGGCTCAGGTACTTAACTAGCATAAAGAGAATATGACCCCACGAAAATAAGACATGCTATTGTCATCAGTAAAACAAGTTTACTGGAGCAGTTTTCAGGGCTACTATACATAAAATTGGGTACCATGGGTGGAGTGACTACAGGAAGCTTTTTCAAAGAAGAACTATGCTTTAAATGATTCTTTGAATTAAAAAGAGGAAAGAGGGATTTCTTGATGCTTGGATTCTCCCCGTTGGTGGAATCTGTCTGCAATATAAGATACAAATAAACTAATTGCAAAAAAAAAAGTTTTTAAGTAAAATAAATAGGTGCTTTAATTGAAACTACTAGCCCTTGGAAGCCCTCAAATGATTAAACATTAACAGTCATGGAAAGAATCTCTGTGCTGTGTGTCTAGAGAAGTTCTTCGTTATTTTTTACCTGGCCATAATAAGGTAAGTTCAAGAAAAGCACATACTTTTTCTGAGTACATAACACAATTATGATCAATGCCCATATTAGGAATGCCCGGAGACTTCTAAGCATCTACTTACATTATACTTAACAAAACTCTTAAGAATTTATTATAAAAATATGACTATTATATAGAATGGTGCTTAAAGAACTGCTAATGAACTTCAATTATTTTCTAATTGTTGGGACTTTAGCAACTAAGTGATTCTACCATATGGCTTGCCTATTATGAAAGACAACACATTGTAAGTCCTTTTAAACTTGGTCATTGTCTTGAACCAGTAAATATCAATAGAAGAGGACTATGACTCTTATGACAGACTGATGTTAAGAAGCTCTATTCTATATGGCTAGAAATATGCACCTGGTTGAAACTATCTGCCATAATTCTGGTTTTCAAGCAAAGAAACAAAATTTCCATCTTTAGTGCTGGTGAGATGGCTCAGAAGATGAAGGCTCTAATGCACAAGTCTGGCAATCTGAGTTTGATCTTCTGACTCCACAAAGTTGTCTCTGAGCTCTCTTCATGTGTGGTGTGGCATGTGTGCCCTCAGTCCCCATCATGCATACACAGTAAATAGTTTTTTAAAAAGTTAAAATTTCAGTCTTCAAGTTGAAGTATCACTGCAAGTTGAGATACTAAGTAGGATAAAATTACCAAGTTGGCAAAGTCACCATATGCTCTGAGGGTTTATGTAACTCCTTGGATATGTAACTGAAGCCAGATTCCTCAAGGCAGCCTCCAGACTTGAGTCGCCGGCACCTTTACAATATAGAATATTTTTTGGCATCCCCTTCCCCTCTTTCGGCTACCTCAACTGTAAGAGAACTAGAATGTATATAAAGGCAATAAGACCATCTTTTCATGTGTGGTGTGTGTATGAAGATATCTGTGTAAAATATTGCACGAGTTTTCCTGTTTTAGTGATAGAAACCTCAGGGAGGAGCTTAACTTGCACTGCTAAGGAAGTCAGAAGAGTGCTTTCGGAGGCCTTCTTCAGGGGAACTTAGTTTCAGTCATTATAACTCATCCTGTGACTTTGGACAGGTTACCACTTGCTTGACTCAGTTCCTAGTCTAAGGAACTAGATTTAGAATTCACTCCAGTTTTAAAACGTCCCTCTTCTCTATGTTCATCAGATTTCTATTTCTTTGAATCTTATGTAAAAGCTGCAATGTCTTCAATCTTTCAGTTTGTCTTGCTGAGTTTTCTTTTACTGAACTTTAGAAAGTAAAAACAAATTCACTTTAATTATATGAATGCGCATTTAAAGAAGGATGAGTTAACAGAAGGCCATGCCTAAGAGCCTGGGGTCTGGCAGGCTGTATGCAGTGCTCTTTGGAAACCTGACTCTAGATTCCAAAATCCTTCATTTTTTTTTCTCTAAATAAAAAAAATGCAGAGGTATAAAAAACTTTTGATTTGGAAGGCTTAAGCGATTATGGTCTGTGGAAAGCTACTATTCAATTAGTTTAAATATCTAATGAAAAAGTAAGTAGAGAAGATATTAGAGATTAGTACTTTTCCTAATTACCCTAACTTATACTATTTAAATATCTAAAATTCAAAGCAAATCTTAAAAATAAAAGTTAGTCAATATGTAAATATTCTACTTAGCCACAGTTAGGCAAGAGCTTTAGGTTTAATGTTGGTCTAAGGCAAATAGGTATTATAATCTGGTTTTATACACAAGATATCTTTAATTCCTTGATCTTTACTATTTTCTGCCACTTAATCACATCACAGGGTTGTAAGCATGTGGTTAATCACAAATCTCCCCAAATTTATAACAGTGGTCAGAAAGAAGTATCCAAAGGTTAATGCTCATGATAGATAAAATATTTCAGGCATCCTAAGGTAAAGTCAGGCCTATATCTTCATTTCTTCAGTTTCAGTAACAAATGTAATAATATCTGATTGAGTGGCATTTTGATTTGATACTCCAATCTAGGCAAGCTTCAGTCAGAGATATAGGTACCCCCTTTCACCCCTAAAAACATTTCAGAAATATCATATAACCATTAAAATGAAGATAATGGCAGCATACATACTGTGTGTATAGGTACAAATGTGTGTGTGTATACCATTAAAAGCAAGAATATAAAATTATACTATGATGGTTACTATTATTTAAAACATACATACACACACACACACTCACACACACACACCCACCTACCCACATACATCTTTATTCCTCAAGTGTATGCATAGACCAAAGAGCTATAGGGAAATATATCAAAATCCTAATGTTATTCATAGTAAGGTGGGCAAGAATAAAAATGATCTTTTTTCTTTTTCATATTTTTTCTATAATGAAGCCATCATTTTATACTGAAATGCATTTAATAAGCAAATGAAAGAATGATTTACAAAGTTCTGGATCATAGAAAGGACTTTAAAAAACACTCTTTTTTGTATTTTGAGACAGGGTCTCCCTATACTCACAACTGGTTTGGGGCTATATGTAGACAAGGCTGGCCTCCATCTCACAGAGATCCACTTGCCTGTCTCATGAAAGCTAGGATTAAAGGCCGTGCACTATCACTCCCAGCTTCAAAAACACTTTTAACATGTCTCGAACATCTCTGAGACAAAAATTCTTACTATGGGTTATATAGTTTCCTACTTTTATCTATCTCTTCTTAACACTGAGATATAATTTTAGAATGTTTGTGATGGCTTGAAAGGCCTCAGAAGAATTTAGTCTATTCATCTTACAGATAAAGTCAATGAAGCCCATGTGAACAGGCCATTTTTTTAAATGAATGAAAGTAATCTTGCATTAAGTAAGACTAAAGCCAGTATCACTGGAAATGGGGTAACTCAATGTCACTTGGTTGTGACAGTATCACAGAAGAATGCGGGAACAGGCCACTTTTGAGTGAAGAATTACTTCTGATGGTGTCCTGCAGAACTTTCTTTACTTTCTCTTGTCACTAGCCAGCTTAGCATCCTCTTTTAGGGAGTTCTAGAAAGTGATGAGTCTGGTCTTGTGGAAATGGCCTTTTGCTCAGGGCCAGGGCTCTGAGGAGCGAAGGAGCAGTCTGTCTCACAAAGCCATCACAAGTGAGACACCTTTTCTTACTAAAGCAAGTTCTAAAGTATCAAATGAAATAGGATCTCTGTGACTAGACAGCCCAGAAACCATACTTGTCAGCATGGGAATTCTAAAAGAGGTCATAGGAGGATAAGGAATAATAGCTATTTATGAATTTCAAGATTTAAATGCAAACCAAAACAATTTCCTAAGTTATTGCATATCTTTATGCTCCCAAAGAGAAATCCTGTATCTTCATAGTTTTTACAGGAATGTAAATCCACATGACTAAGTAGTTTATTGAGAGAGGTTTAAAGTATTCTCTCATCCAAATTAAGTTCTTCTCCTAGAGATTCTGCTGAAGCTAGAAAAGGCTTTGTGAGAGAATAGTAGCATAAGATTTCAGAAAGAGGCATCTATAGCATATTCACATCACGTCTCAGAAAGAAATTAAGCTTGATTGCTACATGTGGAGCATAAAATGTATTCATGGAATAATGCAAAAACCTATGTCATATATAGAAATTGACTATCTACTTACTGTTTGAGATTTCTTCTTTTTCTTTTTCATTGACCTGAAAAATCCTTGCTTCTCCTTTTCTTTGAGTTGATCAGAATGACTAATGTTTTCAGGACTTTTCCTAAATGAGAAGACATTTTTATCATATGGATCACTGAATCATTACTTTTCTGTTTTGTGATAAATACAATGAAGGCAGAAAATGCATGACACCATATTCACACAGCCACGAAGAATTGAGCCCACAGGTAAAGGCCCTCTAAAAAGCACAGGAGGAACTGAGTCTAATCGGCATGGGTAATGGCTGTCCTTCAGCACAGGCTTGATCACACTAGCAATTTCAGCACTATTACAAATGATCTGTAACTGGGCTTCCAGACCATTTAAATGCTGCTGAAAGCCTCTGAATTAGAGATTCTGAAAAATGCATGGCTTAAAGGATGCTTGCTCTATAACTCTCCAAGGGAAAGAGCAGAAACATTTGCAATACCTTCATTTTTCTATTACTTAAAAAAAAACCTGCCTCAACATGTTTATTATTAGTAGCTTGCCAAGATATTGAACATAAAAAAGTCAATGCTGCTTCAGAAACATTATAAACAGAAGTAAAAATTGCCAGTACCTAGAAAATTCCTATTTATTAAACGTGTAATCTACTAAAACTAAATAAAAATACTTAAGAAAAACTGTAAACAGGATTAATGCTGAAACACAATCTGTGTGTGGGGTTAAAAAAAAACCTCAACTCTTCTAACAAAAATAGTGACATTAAGCTTGATATCACAGGTACCACAAGGTTAAAATACCTTGTGAACACAGAAGAATAGGAAACAAACCAGGTGTAGTGGCACATGCCTGTAATCTCAACACTCAGGAGGTTAAATCAGGAAGATTAAGAGTTGAAGGCCAGTCAGGATATCTGGGAGACTGTCTCCTGAATAAATACAACCCACATTTCAAAAAAAAAAACACCCCAAAACAAACAAAAGAAAAATGAAAAAAAAGAAGAAAAACACTGTGGTTTCAACCAGATGTCTGTACTTGTACAGTAAAAAAGACTCCGATTTATACTCTTTAAAAAGCAACTCAACTGCTCTTATTCTTGAAAAAAAAACACCTCACATCTCATGGACTTTATTTTAAAATTTCAATATCTATATGACTATGGAAAGCTATTTTCTCAAATGGTTTTTTTCTATAAGCTACTCTCTAAAAGCAAGAGTTGTAGAACCATTGAAAGTGACAGTCAATTTATATTCATGGTTTCAGAATCTCTAACAATGATGAAGTGATTATAATATCTAAGAAAATATGAGCAAAGTAGCAGCCAGCTATTTCATTAAAATATGCGAAGCCAGAAAACGCCTAAATAAACCATAACTGATTGCATGACAGAAAACACAATGAAGCCATTAAAAATAAATCACATCTTCAAAAAATATTCACTGACATGAAAGAATATTTAAACCACAACAGTAAACAAACACATAATGACTTGAAACTTTGTACATCTGATAAGTTCAACTACATGGAAATAAAGAATATAGGTGTATACACACATGTATTTTTTTATTTTTACTTTTTAAATACATAATTTATTATTTCTATCTTATGTGTATGAGTGCTTTGCCTGCATACATGTAAGTGCACCCATGTTGTGTAATGTCCATGGAGGTCAGAAGAGGGCGTTGGAGCCTCTGGGACTGGAGTTACAAACAGTTGTTAACTGCCATGTGGGTGTTGGGAACTTAACCCAGGACCTCTGCAAAAGCTGTCAGTGCTCTTAACTGTTGAACCATCTCTCCAGCTCCACATGTACTTTTTAAAAATGCAGGAAAAAATTACTGAAAATCTTGACTGGGGATATGGTTCAGCGGTAGACCATTTGCCTAATATGCACAAGGCCCTGGTTGCATCACAAGTACTGGAGAAAAGAAAAAGATATGCCAGTTCTTGTGGCATCTGCCTGTATTCCTAGCTCTAACACTGATGTGGATGACTTCAGTTCATACATTTGAAATTAACTTGGGTAACATAGTGAGATCTCCTTTTTTTCAAAAAAGAAACAAAAACCTGCACACACACACATGCACACACACAAAAAAACCTTAGAAGTTACTATATCTAGGTAGTACAATTATTGATATTCTAGTCTTTTAATTTCTAATAACAAATAACATACTACAGCTATGACACAGAGGTTTTATGAAACACAGAAAATTTATTTGAGGGCTGGAGATGTGGCTCAGTCAGCAGAGAGCTCACCTAGCATGCATGGAGCCCTGGGTTTGACTCTAGCACTGTATAAACCTGGCATGGTGGTATACACATGTAATCTCAGCACCCTGGAGCACCCTTTATCTTCACCCAGGTATTCCTGAAGTTCATTAGAACTTGTGATTTTTAAGCATCAATGAAAGAGTTTCAGCTTCTGTAGAAAAGTTCTGTAATTCAACTTAACCCTACCATAAGTAATGTAGGAACTCACAACAGTGCATTTTATGTTGAAAGCTAGAAACCTGAGATGTGATGACACGAGTGCAATGAGATGACGGTTCCAGGTTCTCTAGATGCAGTGTTGTAGTGTTAAGGAAAATATTCTCCCCATGAATGCAATCTCAGGAGGGGAGCTGGCATTAGAGCAGAATGTTCGCACTAATGGGAGAGGAGGGTGAGATGAGGAAGAGCAGCAGGGAAGCAGCTCAGAGTTGGCAGTTTGGCACTGCAGAGTTGGGTCTGGGAAACACAGAGAAGATGAAACAAAGACTCCACAGGGTCTCCGCGGGGGCTGGGTAAACTACAGTCTAGGTGGGGCAGGAGGAATGATGAAGAAAACATTTTCAAGATGTAGGTGACCAGGTAGTAGGGCTGAGACCTAGGCAGGGAAAGCTTCTGGGGCCTGAAAAAATAAGGGAAATAAATTACTCTTGAATTAGATGAAAGCTAGAATGAGTATGATTGTATCACAAAAGACAGAGGGAATTAAGCATGAGTGAAGAGGGGGAGACACAGAAAGAACAAAGCGGAACTACACAGAGACACACACAGAAAACCAGAAGAGAGAAAAGTCAGAGGAAGGGAGACGGACAGAGAGCAACTGCCTGGAACACAGGCAACTTGAAGAGCTGTGTGGTGTACAAAGGAAGGCGGAGCCTTGAACACAAACTAGCAGCACTGAGCCAAACAGGCACAAGTGTGGGTGACCATTTCCCAATGATTTCACCTGTTATAATGGGCAGCTTTGTGCTATACAATGCAGAAGGGGAAGCAGGGGCTCCCATACATTTCAGAAAAGGAAGCTTGCACATGATCTGGGGTAGCAGCTCCAATCAAAATATTATGGTGATGGGGTCGGGGTAGGGGTAGGGGAGGGCACACGACAAGGGACAAACAGGCATGGCCTTGCATAGTCACATGATCCAATGTCATCTAATCCAAGAACTATTCCCATAAGGGGGTCAAGGGGAATGAGGGAAGTTCAAAGACTCACCATCATCAAGGAAGGAAGGAATTAAAACTGAAACTGACTTAAAGTTAACCAGAATTTACTGATTACTTGCTGAGTACTAGGCCTTGTGTTAGGTGTTAGAGTTACAGAGAGAAGTCAACCAAGGAGCCTGACTTCCCATGCAGGCTGCACCCAGACTCATGGTACAGAGCAGTGGGGAGTGAGACAGCAGGTCTGTCTTCTGGACTTTGGTATACTCTCTCTGGGAGCAGCACGGAGGGTGGATGGGAGAGGTGAGGGGCACTACTCTGCCACTTTCTTGCCCCATTTACTCCCCCTGGCAGTGACTAGATGGTCAGCTAATGTGTGAGATAACAAAGTCAGTGAATTCTTCAAGCTATCATTGATACAATATATGAATGATGATATAAGAAGAGAAAATGTGATCATCCAAGTGGGTTATACACTTCTTCACTTAACTGGATTTTAAAAGTTAATTTAGTTAATTTATCAATTTGGAACCCAATTTTGATGACAGTTTTTCTAAACTATATACTTTGTCTTTTCTTAAAAAGATTCATTTAAATTTTAATTATGTGTATGTCTGTGTGGGGGTCTATGCACATTAGTGCAGGTGCCTGCAGAAGCTAGAGGCATTCCGAGCCCCTGGAGCTGGAGTTACAGGCAGTTGTGAGTCGCCTGACATTGGTGCTAGGAACTGAACCCAAGTCTTCGGCAAAAACAGTATAGACTCTTAACTACTGAGCATTCTTTCTAGACCCCCACACTTTGTCTTTTTAATCAAAGTAAATGCCATTTTTTATAAGCATACACTCGAAATGGTTACCTACGACATACAGGATTTTCCCAATGTGAAAAGGTAAAATACATTTGTTTCCCTCCATAGCTATTGCTTGTGATCCTTCTCCCTTTGCATATTAGGTTGTTACCTGGGACTTTATTATTATTTTTTTTGAGACAGGGTCTCCCTGGAGCCCAGGAGGCCTTGAACTCACTATGTAGACCACACTGGCTTTGATCTCACAGAGATCTGCCAGCCTCTGTCTTGGTGTTACCTGAGATGTTTTATACAGACAACCTCAGTACTAACTGCTAGAACTATGCAGAAAGGAAAAACAAACAAACAAAAAAAAACAAATAGGCTCCAAGTGAGGGTGTCATACTATTAGTAAAAATGATGAATCTGGCTGAATTAACTCTATTTTTCTTGTTCTGAGATATTCTGGCTTATCTCCCAGTTCTTAAGTGGGTTCAGAACAACTGAGATGGCCACAATAACTGCTCTGGGTGTAAAACTACAATATCTATTTATTACTTTTAAGTATGATATAGTAGCTTGATCCTTGCACAGGAAATATGTATAATGCACAAATATTATCTTTCCAAAAGAAATGTAAAGTAGTAGTAGGGAGAAACAACCTGCCCTTAGGTCATGAGATAATTTAAGAGAGTATTTTACCATGTTTCTCTGATAAGACTCTTTTGTGTTTGTGTAGATTATCAAATATACATTTTTCTGAAATATAAACAATATGGGAAACCAAACAGAGATCTTGCTAAAAAAAAGTCAAGATGAGTCATTTAATTAATTATTAGATCATATTAGATATGATGTATGAAGGAGATATGTCATAGAAACATTATCAGGAGTGGTAGGGAGTAAAGGAAGAAGAGCCAATTCACTGCTGGCAATTCATCCCAACTATTCCTGATTTTGCTTCTTTTTAAAACAACTGATTTAACATTTTCATACATATCCATGTCTAAAGTTCTATTCAAACAGATTAAAGCACAGTGAACATACATGTGATCTTGTATTCAGTCCCCAGGATCAAACCAAACCAAACTCCTAAAACATCAAAAAACAACAGAAACAATGCATTGCTAATACTGCCACATTTTGGGGGCCAGGCAAGCATTGTGATAGAGTGTCACAATATAGCTCAGGCTGGCTTCAAATTGGTGAACCTCCTGGCTTAGTCTCCCACGTGTTAGAATTAGAGGTCTATATTAACATGCCAGGCCAGTCCACATTTACTTACTTTTTATCTGACTAACCTAATTTTCATAGGAATATGCTAGTCTATAACTGATACTATTTTAAATCATTATCATAGCATTATGCAATGACCAAGAAATAAAAAACAGCTCCTTCTGTGGTTCTATATTCTTATACTTTAGGTATTACTTAAGGGCTTGTCTAAGCCACACTTGAAGATGCTCAACACTAAAAACTAGAAGAAGCTATATTTAATGCAGAGTAGATGCCATACAACGGAGCAAAACCAGTCACAAAAAGGTAGAAGCATGAAAGTTTATGAGCAAAGTTATAAGCAAAACAGTTGACAAATCATGGAGAGGTGTTAAATAACATTAATAATAATAATAACCATAGCCACTAGCACAATGAGCCTTTTACAGTGCCGGGCACTATTTTATGTGCATTTCATGTATTACGTCACTTAACTGTCACACGAACTCTATGAGGAAAGTGCTATTCCCGTGTCCTTGTTTCTTTCATGTTACAGTCATTCAGCACAAGGTAAGTTCTCCAATTTTCAAGCTTCAGTGTTTATGGAATGGGAATAGTTCCTACCTCAAAGAGCAATTGTGAGAAGTGAGAGAATGTACATAAAGGGCTACACAAAGAATCAGTACCAAGGAGGCTGGAGGGATGGATCAGTAGTTAAGAACACTGGATGTTCTTGCAGAGGACGAGGGTTCAATGCTCAGCACCCACATGGTGGCTAACAACCATCTGTAACTCCAGTTCTGGGGAAATCCAACACCCTCTTCTGACCTCCAAGCGCAGTATACAACATGAGTGCACATACTTACATTCAGGTAATATACTCATACATATTAAAAAAAAACAGCACTGAGTTCAATGCTAATAAAAGAATGAATGAATGCAATGAAACACTTAAACCAGTATATACTGATCCAGGAGAGTTTTTCTTTTACATGCTATTTATTATAAATGCTGAACTTGAAAAATCAGTTATGAAAAAAAGACACGTTTTCCTCATTTGACAACCTCTTGTGAAAGAAAGGCCTAGTGGGGAAAATAGTACTAAAAAGCTTATCCAGAATGTCTTTCAATTTCCAGATATAAAATTAACAAAACGAAGGGAAAAGAGAACCAAAATACTCACCAGGGATCAAACCCTGGCTGTCTTTTTGAGTGATTGGTTCCAGAACTGCTCTCAGATGGAAGAGAAGACACTCGAGTTGACACATTATTTTCATGGAAGGAATTGTCTGGTCGTGGAGATGGCACTGAATGGAGAAGAAGGAAGTTACTGAGGTACTCTTCTCGTTAAAGCTGTTCTAATGTTATCCTGTTTGACTTTCTTGGACACAAACAAAAATAAGTAAAAGTCCTCATCTGTTTTTCATATAACATCTGTGTTTTTTGAAGATGCAGGCATTCCAGAGAAATTTTGCTCAACTCTTTACATATTAACCTACAAGTATCAGTTAATACCAGGCAATAAAGATTTCAAAACAGAAACCTGTACTGTCAGTTGATGCATAGCAGAGCATTTAGGGACATTTAAAAATGGGACATGTAGGATATAACTGTCATAGCCACCCTTCCCTGCCATGGTTTTGACATTCTTTAAAGCTGAGGCTTTCTTTATCACAGACCAAACTATGCAAAATATATTCTCAGTCTCACTTCTTTCTTAACAATACACATACTGGCACGCCTTTAATCCCAGCACTCCAGAGGCAGAGGAAGATGATCTTGATCTGTGAGATCAAGGTCAGCCTAGTCTATAGAGTGAGCTGATGCTACAGGGAGATCTGTCTTTAAAAACCAAAAAGAAAAATAAAACAGCAACAACCACCCCCCAAACCAGCAACAATAACAACAAAACAATCTGCAAACCACCACCACCAAAAAAATATGCACATTGAAATGCATAAAGTACAGTTTAAGCCTTGACAGTTGGAAGGCAGTGTTATGAATTTCTTTAAAGTAAATTATCAGGAAATTCTGCTATTTGCACAAAAGTAATATGAATTTTCCATACATTTTCATTTCAAGAATGAAAAGAAATACAAACAATAATCTACTGAGTAAATTTTGCTTTGGGGGAAACAGTAGTCACTTTTTAAAAATCAATTTGTAAGCTCGACCGTAAATACATACTACAAATTTCATCATAAAAGCAACATACACATCATAATCAAGGTAAATGACAACAAGAAAGGATGTGACTGCAATTCCAGCACTCAGGAAGCTGAGGCAGGAGAACTGACATGCATCTGAAGCTAACCTAGGTGACATAGTGAGTTCTAGGTCAACCTGACTAGGTTATAGTATGAGATACTGCCTCAAAACAACAACAAATGACATTATTTCACTTGCCTCTGGATAAGTAAGAATAAAAATATTCTGGAAATACCTGTCTGGGTGCATCTGGAAATATCATTTCTTTACTTAGATTTATTTATTTATATTTTATGCATGTGTTCATATATGCATGCAGTGCCTGTGGAGGCCTGAAGAGGGCATTAGATACCCTGGAACTGGAGTTACTGATGGTTCTTACCTGCTGGGAACAGAACCTGCGTCCTTTGGAAGAGAAGCCAGTGCTCTTAACTGCTGAGCTATCTCTCTAGTCATCCATCATTTCAATGAAACTATGCTAATCTTCCTCTAGGACTTACCAGTATCATTGAAGTGACAGATGTCTCCAGGTATTTCATTTAGTTGAAACTTTTCCTTCTATTTCTGAGCTTTTAAAAATTAGAATGTTCTACCTGCCAAATGCCGAAGTAGATTCTGAGAGAGATAAAGGAGGTGTTTCTCTCATATTAACCAACTCAATCCAATTCCAATCAAAATAGTGTTTCCAGAAGTCAAAGACTAATTCATTGTCTTAAAACTCTATTACCATTTTATATGAAAGTATTTCCTCCACTGGGCATTGAAGCACATACCTGTAATCTCAGCACTTGAGAGACAGAGGCAAGAAGATCAAATCAAACTCAAGGCCAACTTAGTCAACATGACTAGACTTTACCTCCCCCTCAAAGCAAAAACAAAGAAACAACAACAACAACAACAAAAAACAAAGGTATTTTCTCTGAACATGTTTAGAAATAACAAAGTTTAAAATAAATTTTAGAAGAAAAACTTACAATGAAGAAGGAGTTTTGCTCATGTACCAGATAAAATTTGAATTAACTTTAATCTAATCTGAATGAAAAGTTTAGCCCTGAGATTCTAAAGTAATCATGGGATGGGGACATTAAAAACTATATTAATGCCTGATGCTCTTTCAAATGTAGAGCTTGGGGGAACTTGAGAAGCCCTAAATCATTCAATCTACATTTGCTCCCAAACAACCCAACAATGCATTTATTTAGTTGAGATTCCTAATTTTAATACCCCCAATCCCTGGGCCTTTCCAGTTCTCTCTATAAAAGCAGCAGAAACAGCAGGAAGTCAGGCAATGTGGGCTCAAAAACCAAGGCTGTGAAGACTCTTGAGAGACTGTGCATCTGAGACTCCTGTCCTTAATATCCATTTCTCCACTAGGGTGCTAGGAATCCCAGATATTTGGTACTCTATGATTACATAGTTATAACCTAAAGGGTATGCATTTCTATATTAATGTCTCCTAAATTCACAGAACCTCAAAAATATCTGTTTAGTCATCTGTTCAATATCAAAGTACATTTTTAAAGCTACAAAAGTATAAGGCAGGTGGCACACCCCTTTAATCCCAACACTCAGGAAGCACAGGCAGGTGGATCTCCATGATTTCAAGGCTAGCCTGGTTTACATATTGAGTTCCAGGCCAGGCAGGGATGTAAAGTCAGTCAGGGCAGTGAAAATGTAGTGGCTGACATGGGCTGGAGATGTATTCAGTAGAAAGGAGAGGACAGGGCTCTGGAAAATATTAGGAGTGGCTTACCTCTATAAAAGCTACCAACTCTCCTTGGGACTGGATCATTGTACAGATGTCGATTTTCTTTGGGGACCGTGCCATCATCAGAGTGTGGGTCATGATACACTCCACCCTGAGGCAGGAAACAAGTTCAAAGTTAAACCATGGATTAATGATAGTGCTGTCTACAAGCAAGTCCAAACAGTGCCTAATCAATCTCTAATTTGCTCAATGACCTTTTAAAAAGAAAACTCAGGATTATGTCATGACGAAAACTACTTACTTCATTAGCCAGTTCAACCTATTTATGGGAGGTTGGATATGAACAAAGTTTGAGAGCTAGGCTGTAATGATTCTCGGCGAATAACCTTTATAGAGCATTCTATAACAAGATGTAGCAACTGAGAAGAACTCAGACCTCAGACTTCTGACGAGTGTGGAATGAAGAGGCGCCTTCCCGGGAAGAGTCTTTAACAGAAGGTCTAGCCACAGTCATCTCTGGAGGGAGCTGTTCTCCAGGCTGGAAGTCAAATTTAAAAGTATTTATAAATGCATCCCATCCCTAGAGATGAGAAATCATCATGGTCTTTATTTAATATAAGCAGTACCTTAAACAGTTACACTAAAAACTCTTAGATGGCTAAAAGAATGTAGTCCATAAAAGAGTAAAATATCTGATGAATGTAAAATAAGTCCATCAAATTTTAACAGATGGAAAGTAAGAGTCCCATAAAAGTTAAGGCAAACAAGGAATAAATTAGTCTGAAAAATGTTTAATTATTTAAAACAACAAAAAAATCCATCTTTCTATCTAGACAGTCACAGTTTTAAGCTTCACTATGATTAGAGATTCTGTCAGTCAATCCAAAGTGCTCTTGCAGATTTTTAGGCTGAGTTCTCCAAAAGGAAAGACAAAGAAGCAAAATTATTTTTCAGCAGATGCAGATGCAAAACAATGTTTCATGAACACAACAAGGGAGAGGATAATTCCTCTTAACGATTTTTGTCTTAAGGTTTCCTAACTCTATGGTTCCACATAGTTCTCAGGCATGATCATGATGGATGGTGCCTATCTTCAGAGATGCCCCCACTATCTGGCTCTCTCAAGGAGGTGAGTCACAACCTCAGCAAAGCACTGGGTCCTCAACAGTGCCCTAGGGGAAAAATACATCACATTTTCTACTCTAGAGTGGGAAGAATAAGGAACCCAATTACCAAGCTACTGTAAGAACTTAGCTACGTTCTGCATCTATATACTATGTACACAAAGTATTATCTCAAGCCTAGGTGATAAATCATAAATGTTTTAATTTAAAATCTGAAATAGAATTTGCTGTGTTCCTCCTCCTACCCCAACATATTTGGAGTGTTCCAGGAAGAAATTCATCTGGTGCAGCCTTTCTTCTACTCAATTTTGTGGTCACCACCTGTTCTTGTAGACAAAGGCCTCCAGAAAGGTCTTTTAGGAAGTGACATCTAAACTAAATCCAGTAAGTCCTTACACTTTCTCAGGTGGCCACAATACTTTGTATGAGAATGAGTCCCATGATTCATACTCTGCTACCTTTAAGCCTCTGGCCACCTTGGTGCCTTTAATTGTGACTTTTCTCAAGGTTTGGCATTGCACCTCCTGATTTGACTTAAGTAACAGCTGGGTCTGTCCTAAGCCCACAGCAATTGTTTATAATGAGCGTGTGACCACTATGTTCACAAAATGATTCTGGATTCTTAGAGAGCCAGTCATTTGTCCTTTTTCTAAGTGAAACTGCCTTTTGTTTTTCTCTGTTTGATACAGTTTATTTGGTTTTGGCCTCCAACTCCCTTCCATGAACAGCAGCCAGGTCCTAGAGATATTTCTAGACTCTCCAAGTTCTCTTATCTCAGTGAGTCCTGGGCCTCTTCTGACCATTCCCATGACTCCACTTAAGGCCTCTGCACGTGCTCACCTCCTGCACTACTCTTTTGGGCACTAGGCCATCTTCACGTCTTACACCTGGGGAGACTGACTCAGAATCTCAGCTTGACCTTAAAATAGCTGGGGAAACAGAAGGCTGAACCTCCACCTGTGAGCCTCTGCGTGCTTCATCTATGAGATGAAAAAAAGTTGGATTAAGAGGCTTCAAAAATCTCTCCTACTCAGAAAAAGAACTCCTTGGAATGAAACCTTGAAGGCTTCCTTCGTCCTGTATTTAATCCTGCAGTTGGCAGGTTTGTACTGTGACTTCTGCACAGTTCTTGGGATCCACCCTGTTTTCTTAGTGGCACTTAATGCTGAACAGTCTCTTCAGCTCTTGTGAGAATTACTCCACTCTTGCATTTTTTTGCACTCCAGCACAGCAGAGCCAGTTGTGATCCTGGCAGCATAGCATGTCTTCGTGGCACATTTCCCCTCCCTTCAAGCCTCAGTCCTGCTGGTAGCACCTTCCTCTCCAAGGGAAATCTCAACCTTCCCGGAAGTCCCTGCTCAGATGCCACCTCCTCTGGGAGCCTACCACAGGGCCCAGCCAGGACTGACATACTGCCTCTATCTTCCTTTTGACACTTAAAGGCGTGGTCACTGGAATGAAGCCTCACAGAGTTAGAGTGATCCATTTGTTGCTAAGTGTCTTCTGCCAGTTACAAAACCCCAAGAGGACAGGGACTCCATGGTTTTCATCACTCCAATCAGGGCCTTTCACAGTGCCTAGCTCTGGACATGCCTGAAAACAGCTTCACTCTTTAGCCGTTCACTTGTACCCAAGTACTTAGCTGCCCCAAAGCCATTCCAGACTGTTCCTGTTCGTAGTGATTTTTCCCAGTTCTCAACATCGCCAGTACTCTATGAATATAGGCCTTAATGATTTCAAAGCTACCTTGTATAAATCAGTCTTCCGTGAAAGAAGCTAAATTTCTCAGGGGGAAAAGTCTACCCAGCAGAATGGGCATGCCCTGTCTAACTGCCTCACCATCACAGGAGCCACAGCAATGATCAAACTCTGTTAGGCCTTGGTTCTGTGCTGTACTTATATACCACAATATAATTTTCAAATGAGTGTAAGAGTTGTACTGCTTTTACACAGGTTACAGTAAGGTCAGAGTCTGGTCAACAAGACTGAGAAAGCTTTATTCCAAAATATTGTCTTAAGGTTTAAAATCAAAACAGGGCCCATAAGATAGCTCCTCAGTTAAGAGCATGTATGGCTCTTGCAGAGGACCCGAGTTCAGTTCCTAGTACCCATGTCAGGTAGCTCACAACCTCCTATAACTCCAGCTCCAGTGGATCTGATGCCTCTGATCTCTGCAGGCACCTGCAATCACATGTATTTAAATACAAACACACACACACACACACACACACACACACACACACAGACATACACACACACATTTTAAATCTTAAAAAAACCCAAAAGCCTAAAAAAATTAACATTTACCCTCTCCTAAAGTTAAATTTATCTAGTTTTAGATAAATTTTAAAAATTTAACTCAGTTAAGATATTAGGTATTAGCAATCAAGTTTAAAAAGTGAGAAAACACCCAAGAATTCACATTAAATTTTGAGATAAGTAAAAGATAATCCATATTGCTAAATTCTATAAAAAATAAGCTGACAACAAAATATGTCAGAAAGAAACATTTAAGAAACAGATTACTAAAAACAAAGCTTGAGTTGTCTTGAATATTTAAAAGTTGATTTACATATTTAAATTGTTATTTTTAAACAAAAAATAAAGATTGCTTCTTCCCATTCACTCTACCAATGAAAGCAAGGCTTGCTTGCAGTCAGGAAAAATACACAGTAACTCCATAAACATCCCCTGTGCCACCTTCCCAAGATGAGCCACCAGATCAGGTCAAGTGTTAAGCAGTACCTGGGGTGATAAGAGTTGCAGGCTGTTGGCTCTGGCTGCCATCCCTTGTCCTATACTCAAGCTTCCGTCAAGGCCTTTCGCTCTCACTTTGTCCCGGGTCACATACATGGAATGCCTATGAGGACGCTGCTGAGAGGAGAAGGGGCTGGTATAGCCTAGCCCATAAGAAAATGATTCATGAGGTGCGGACAGTGAATGGGAATGGCTGCTGTCCATGTGTTCAGGCAGCTTCAACTCTTCCATCGTTTTTGAGTGTCTGGTCGCAGTTCGGCGAGAGTCCAGAGTACCCTCATTTCGGTTATTTCTCCCTGAAGGGCTCAGCAAAGTTCTTGTGTCACTGTGCCTGGTAGGGGTTGGGCTAGTGGGAGAGTTCAAGTCCAAGCAACTGGATGGGAAGTACCTATTGGTATTAGTCTCCGTGATTTGGGCCCTGGCCTCAGAAAGGTTGCTCACAGACTTGGAGTCACTCAAAGCCCCATGGCTTTTGGCCTTGGTCCTGTAGGAGGGACTCCTGGAGGACTGCGGAATGGTGTCGATATAGCTGTGCCGGCTCTGTTTCTCACTAGGCTGCAGTGTCCCAGCTTTGCTCTGAGAGCTTTCCATGAATGAGTGCCGGTTCTGCTGGGATCTGCTGCTGGACTTGAGGTACTTTGTGCCTGGGCCTTCTGAAGGCTTTGGGTCAATATTAAAGTCAAACTCTGTTTTGGACTTGGTTTCTTTAGGGCTGAGAAGGTGTGGTATGTTGTTGTTGGTAAGATCTTTGCTGGCAGACCCAGGCTGGGTACTTGCTTGGTAGGTTTTGGTGTGCATTGGACTAAGAGTAGCTCCAGCAAGGTTTCCATTGAGGAAGCTTTCATTTGCAGGGAGGCCTTCCTCAGCCCGGGGCAGACCCACACTTAGGTTCTGAATGTCCTTGCTGTTGGATCTGTGATGAGTCTGTAAAGCAGCACCTTTGCTGGATTGGTTTCTATGTTAAAAACAAAAGAGGTATATCTGTTCTCAAACAGTGAAGAAGAAAAGAACATACATAAAATACCTGAAGGGTTCAGAGAACATTGTGGAAGAAAGGGTGGAAAGAATGTAAAAGTTGAGGGATGGGAAAGAGAGCTCTAAAACACTGTTTTCTGGATAGGACATGGTTGTCACACATATGATCTCATTATAGCAGTAGTTACTTACACAAGACTGGGCCCATCAACAACATGGGGCCCCTCCCCTCCCAGAGGTGCTATATAGATAGTAAAAGGTTGCAGGGCGAGGGGGAGTCATATTTCTCAATGGTATAGACACTGGCACATTGCTCCCACTCAAGCAAACAACTCCATAACCATGCTCAATAGACAATCCTATTTTCTCTATCTCTCTCTTTCTTGCTCTCTCTCTGTCTCTTTCATACACAACAGGAAAGTAGGACAGTGACTTGAAAAGAAGGGATTTGTTGGAAGGGGAAAGAGGATAGATAAGAGGCTAATGAGGGAGAGTTTGATCAAAGAATACCTTATATATGAAATTATAAAATAATATTTTTAAGAGGTTAGAAATCTGAACAATTAAAATCATTAACTATCTTAGATACAATCCTATCAATAAAAAGTAATCTATCAATAAGAATCAAACTTCTCAGGCTAAGTCATTTATCAACAAAGCACTGGTCCTGGAAAAGTTATTTTGTCCTCCTTAAATGCTTGTCTAACTTGCTGCCAACAGAGTCCCCAACTGATAATCAGATAAAACATACTTTGGCTATACTGAAATTTCTGAGTCTTTGCTACATAAATATCTGGTAAAAAGAAACAAGCTCGGTTATAGGCAGACTCTTGACAATTTAAATGTCAGAAGACAACAGTTAGACTTGCAGGATACTGTGTACCTTGAACTTCATTTTTATTTGTAAAATGTGTAGGCTGCCTCAGAGTCATACTCACAGTATATATACATACAAATGCCAATATCTCGTCTTTAGCCTGTAGAGTCAAAGAATGAGAATTCTAGCTATGTAAAACAAAATGTCACTCTAAAAAGAAATGTGAACTGACCAGTAGGTCTGTTGGAAAACATGATGATCTGTGTTTACATTTTAGAGAAGTGGCAATTACTTGGGGCTCTTGAGATAGCTCCTTGTACATTAAATAGAAATGTGTCACTAACTGTTCAGATATTTTTGTGTACAGCAAACAGGAATCCTATACTGGAACACAGGGTCTTAAGTGTTAAATGCTTGATGAAAGACACAATTTAGTCTCTTCATTTCACACTTTATTATTCCAAAGTGACTGAGGCCTTCTTCAGGACTAAGAGCTTTATTTTCTACCTAGTGAAATGTACAAACAATCACCCAGAGAAAAGTCTTGTCTTCTGTCTGAAAGCTGCATTGATATACTAGAAAAGTCATCTTGTTCAACTATAACTAGCCAAAGGATGACACTGTGGCTTATGATAGATTTCAAACTTCATAATGATTTAGGTAATTTCCTAAAATTTTTACTGTGCATTCAGACAATGTTGGAAGTATTACTATTGGTAAAGGTGGGCTGATCTATAAGAATTTTGTTTCAATTATATACTAATAGGATGAAAGGTCTTTTCTTGTTGCTGTTATTTCATAAGGATGGCAACCAACTATGCCTTCTCAGTTTTCCAGATTTAGAAAGAAATTACAAAGGAAAGTTCTGTTTTCTGTTAAATGATATGTATAGAAATTATTTCCATATCAATAAAGGGCAGTGGCATGCATGATGGTGTCTGGAAGGCTAGTGATATGGATGGTAAAAGAATTTACCAGATACAAGAACAGACATGGGGGGAGGGGAAGGGCAGTGGAGAGAAAGAGAGACACAGAGAGAAGAAGAGAGAGGGGAAAGAAAGGAAGGCGGGAAGGAGGGAGGGAGGAAGAGAGGGAGAGGGAGAAAGGGAGAGGGACAGAGGGAGAGAGAGAGAGGGAGAGAGAAGAGAAAGGTTTAATTGAAATATACTGCAAAAGCTATTGTATGTGAACTTCTGGACAGAGAGAAGATCAAGTGCTGAGAGGAAGGGCAAGCCCTTTTTACAGTGGTTGAAAAGAAAGTGGTTAGGTCTTACTGGGTGGAACATCTGTATGGGGCTCACATATGAATGACTAAATGGAAATCTCACTATTTGCCTAAGAAATAAATTTTATAATTTTATATTGTGAGTTCTTTCTCTGTGGAACTGTCAACCTGTATAAAGACATTATGAGTTCCTAGGAGTCAGATTATAGATATTTTCCCTAAGATGGACTACAGTTAGGGCTTGTTATGGTTAACTCTTTCTAACGAGATGACGGTCATGCTTGGAGACAACACTGGTCTTGCTCTGAGCCCTACCAGTTTTAAAGCTAAAATAGTTCAGCACTGCATCCTAAGAGCATCAGGTTTTTAACCATTAGAGCTGCCTGTCAACTTGTATCTTGGTAACTAAATTATTTCAACAATGTTTCAAAAACTCAATGATGATATACAGTCTCCCACAAAAAGATCTGAGTAAGTATTTTGGCTACTCTCCAGTAGCCAAACTCTCAATGCATTCTCTACTCCTCTACATAGCCCTAGGAGCACATCACTGCAGCCTGTGTAGCCCCGGCTCCTAGTTAGCTACCTTCTGGTAGGGCTTATCAGGGAAAGGAAGGTATCATAGGACAAGAAGAGACAGAAACTGGAAGCAATCTTCCCTGCTTCTCCCTGACCATCGACCCTACTTTGATCTTAGTTAAACCCCTTCCATGTTGCTCCTCCTGTCCAGCTCCAGCCCTCTCTGGAATCTTATTTCTCCTTTTTCCCTGCAGTCCAAGAGACAGTAATAACAGACATGTCTTCACCTTCAAAGAGAACCAGAGAGGGACAAAAAACAGCAAAGACTGATGCTAGAGCCTCTAGAATTCTCACAATGACTGATATCGATGACAAACACAAACCTACACGTGATCTTACACGTAGTCACAGCAACAGCAGAAAAATGAAGCTAGGAAATTAAGGAAGAAACGTTTGTCAAAGATTTAGGTTTATCATAAATATACAAAAAAGCCTAAATAGCTACTCTGAATGTTTCTGTCTCAGGATTAATTGGAAGCCACTGAGCTTTACACATATAATAATTCCTATGTAGAAAGGGCAGTATATTATCTTCAAATTGAAGCTCTGCCAAAGCACAAAAATTTAAAAAAAGCTTTGAAAACTCTGTAGATCTCTTTGACATACAACTGCAAAGAATCTGTATTAAACTTTCAACTACCTAAAACGATTTTATGTATAAACTGCTTTTTTTGTTGGTTTTTAGAGACAAAGTCTCCTGTAGCCTATAGTAGCTTCAAACTTACTAAGCAGCCAAGGCTGGCTTTGAATTCCTGATCCTCCTGCCTCCACTTTCTGAGTGCTAGATTAGAGGAGTATACTACCATGCTTGGCTATAAATCACTCTTAGATAGTTGGCAGAGTAGATGAATGGATAGGTGGCTAATGTATTTACTTAAAACAAGTTTAAAAAGCAAAATACCCAGACATGATGACACAAACCTATAATGCAGCACCCAAGAGGCTGGAGGATAGCTATAAGTTCAAGGCCTGCCTGGGTCTACCTAGTGTGTGCTAGACCAGCCAGTGCTGCATAGGAAGATCCTAATTCAAAACAGAAACAAATAAGCAAGCACACAAACAAAAATAAAGGCAGAAAGATATGACTGGAGACAGGAGCAAAGCAGAACTGTTGACAGGGGTGCAGGGCAGCCAAAATGGTGGAACATCGTACACAAGGTGAAAGGAACCTCAGAAGAACCTAAAGGCAACTAGGGGCCTGAGCAATGCTGCCCACTGCCTCCAATAGAGAAAAGAATTTGGAAGACGGGGTGACAGTGTATCTCCAGGGGAAGGGCAGAGGAGTAAGTGGCAACCAATAGATTTAGTGCTGTAAACATATCTAACCTGGGAGGTCTATGTTGAAATTCCATTTAGAATTCATGTCCCTGGTAAGGAAGACTTCCATGGAGTAAGTATGGACCACAGACAAGAGTGAAGAGAAAGCCTTCAGATGAGATAAGGTTACAAAAAAGGGAAACTATATAGGTACTTTTACTTTGATATTTTCAGTACAGCACTGAAGACCTTCCACTGGTAACTCTTCCATTTTTTACCTGTAATTTCTATTGTCAAGGGAGTCTGTGTAAGACAGATTTACAAGCCTCCTTTCATGGTATAGGTCATACCACTAATGACTACAGCACAGCTCACAAATTTATCAACAAACTTTATATCTTTGGAAGAATTTTCTTTGTAAATATAAACTAGAGAAAGCATGTGACAATTCAAGTAGAAGAAGGGAGACCAAAAGCCCCAAACTAGACATGATGCCAGATAAGATACAATTAATAATGTGAACCTGCGAAGTGTAAAGGAACAACCAAATGATGACTGTTTTCCATGACTCAGTAACTAAAATCTGGTGGATACAAACAGAAAAAAAAAGGCCAAGAACAGTCTGAAAGACCTGAGGGGAACAGTAACTGAAAGCAGCCATCTGAAAGAAGAGTAAACGGCTCTGAAACATAATCACGCTTTCATAGCTAAGCAAAATAAACACAGGATGCACGCTTATCATCAATTTATGGATGCCTCCCAGACCTAAAAGTGCCAGGTCTTCAGTTTTTAAAATTCCAACCTATTAAGAACAATGTTTCATATATGGAAGGAAATTTTGCATGTGTGTGTGTGGGGGGGTTAGTATTTAAAATTTAAAAGCTTTATGGTTTACTATTTCTCTCCTAATAGTAGGTGAAATAAACTACTTCTACCTCCCATAATGTAATAATCTCAGATGCCAAAAACTTGGTTCTGGGGGATGAAGGAAGAAAGAAAGGTTTATTTTTTATTTTTTATTGTTTTATTAAGAATACCATTCTCATAAAAATGCAGCAAAAGAATTGGAGAATGTCAGGATTGGAAAGTCAACCCAACTATTCCAAGATCACTCTGTGTGTGTGTGTGTGTGTGTGTGTGTGTGTGTACACCTAGTGTGGTGTGTTTAAAGAAACAGGTTTTCAGTCAGGCATGGTGATACATGCCTGTAATCCTGGTACTCAGAAGCCAGAAGCAGGTGGATCACAGCAAATCTGATGCATGCTTGGCCTACATCATGAATTTCTGAATGCTAGGAATACAGCTATGCACAGGGAAGAAACAAGATTTTTGAACACTACACTGAAAGCTATTTAAAATGCACTACTTACTTGTTTAATTAATTGATTTATTATTTTATTTTATATTTTGGTCTTTTGTGATAAAGTCTCCCTGGAGCCCCAGATGGAACTCACTATGTAGACCAGACTGGCCCTGAACTCACAAAAATCCACCTGCCTCTGCTTCCTGAGTATGGGATTAAAGGACTGCACCACCCTCAGTTATTTATTTTAATGTTTGAGTGTTTTGCCTACATGTATGTAAGTGCACCTGTGTCGTACAATACCTGCAGAGGCCAGAAGAGGGTGTCAGATCCCCTGGAACCGGAGTTACAGATGGTTGTTAGCCACCATGTGGGTGCTGGGAATAGAGCCTGGATCCTGCAAGAGCAGCCAGTGCTCTTAACTGCTGAACTATCTCTCCAGCCCCATAGGATGCACTACTTTTAATTACTGATTTCACTATTTCCATATACTTATTTCATGAAAAAGTAACTTCTCAACTAAATAATTAAAGGCAAGAAAAATAAAATGATAAAACTCTTCTAAAATGGTAGCTTACTTCTTTCAGTTACAGAAAGAGTCCCCACTCGTGTGCTCAGCATCATCTTCTTCTAGGAATCCCCTTGTACTGGTCTACTTTTTTCCTTGAAGCATCACCCCTGGATGCCATTTACACAAAATCTGCTAGCTTTCGATGCTAGAAACCTCCTGAGTTGCTAATTCAATGCTACCTTTCCAAGTGAATGCATAGCTTTTCATAATATGCTTGTTAAAGATAAGAAACTCTTAAAGACCCACACAACTCTTTAATTATAGTTCTGAATCATGTAATAAGCATAAGGAAGATATTTTTGAATAAAGAGGGCTTTCCTTCTTTTCTCCAATTGCATAATTTTAGCAGCCTCCTCCTCCATCTACTTATAAGACCATGACTGCATTTGTATTTCCTTAAAAGGGAATATTTACCTATTAGACAATGTGCTGCTCTCCACGTGAAAAGGTTTCCTTTTTGTTGACCTTGAAGGAGAACGATCCAAAAGTCTCTGGGTTTGAAATGTAGGGTGATTCAAACACTGCTCTGTCAAGTATCTGTCGGCTGGATCCAACTTCAGTAAATTCTTAGGAAATAAAAGTTTAGGAATGGAAAGAACAAAGTTGAATTTAAACTCTACCACAAACCTTAAATTTTCTTCCTAGAAAAGAAAATAAATGGTCATTGCAAAAGACCTGGAAACAATAACTCAGAGAAAGAAAAAAAAAATCATTGAATTCACCCACAATCTCACAATTATCGTCCCTTTAGTAGAGAATCCTTCCAGCCCCAATGTTTTGAGTATCACACATGATGTTTCTTCTATAATATCGGGCTCATACTATGCACATAAGTTTAAAACATTTTAATCATTATTTTTATGTATATGAGTGTATTGCCTGAATATATATAAGTGCACCCGTGTTGTTCAATGCCCACGGACGTTAGAAGAGGGTGTTGGATTCCCCTGGAGACAGTTGTAGCCGCTATGTGGGTGCTGGGAACTGAATGCAGGTCCTCTGCAAGAGCAATCAATGCTCTTAACCACAGACCCATCGCTCCAGTCATCAGTAACTTTTTATATATCATTGTTTTCACTCATGAAAAACATTTTTGCAATATAAAGATTTAAAATATTTTGAATAACTATTGATTTGCATTCTTCATCTTTCTTTTGTCCCCCAGCTACCTGGTTATTCTCTTTGGAGACAGCTCTGGTCACTAGTTCATTGTGCCTTGTTCATGAGGTATATTCTGTGCACACATTTATTGGATCTTTTTATTTTACCCAAGCAGTAGCATACATATACCCGCAGGTACTTAGCTTCCCTTTCACCTATCACACAATGTTGAGATCATTCCAGAGCAGTAAAGAGTTTCAACTCTAAGCATGTACTTTAATTTGTTTTTAGAAATTCCCAAATGACAAATACCTGTTTTCTGAACAATGCAGCAACAATCTTATAATATGCTTTTGGGGAGGGAGGGAAGGCAAGGCCTTGTCCATATTAGGTAAGTGCACTAAAACTCAGTTATATTCCCAGACTTTCCAAAAATGTTTTTAAATGATTGCACAGATGCTTGTGGTTTGGATATATCATGATTTCCTTTGTGAGCATCATAGTATCGGACATTTAGATGACAGCCACTTTTCACTATTATAATTAATGCTATGACAAAACATTTGAAATCTTTTATAGGATGAATTCCTAAAGATCGAACTGGTAGGTAAGCAAACTTGTAAAGAATATTTTCTGGGTATTGCTCATTATCTGTTAAGGAAGGTTGTCCCTAAGTATACTCCTCTTGTGAATTATATGACTCTATCAATTTTTAGGTACTCTCACCAACAAAAGGCATTCTCATTCTTTTTAGTAGGTGTAAACTAGGTATTTTAAAATAGTATCTCACAACGGTTTTTTAGAAATTATTATTTTTCCCTATGTGTGAATGTATATATGTACCATGTATGTGTGGTGCTACAGGAGCCATCTTTCCAGCCTCTCTCACAGTTGTTTTAATGTATATCTTTGATTCTTAGCAAAGCTGAACACTTCGATATGTTTATTGACTACTCATATGTTCTCTATTTCTCTATGCATTTGTTTTCTGTTCATGTTTTTGCATCCATCTTTATTTATTTCTAAGTGTACTTTATTCATCAAGACACCAATCTATCTTTTATGTTGGATGTATTAGATTCTTTTTTAAAGATTTATTATCTTTATTTTCTTTGCATCCATGTTTTGCTGGCATATGTGTAAGTACACTACAAACATGCAGTGCCTACAGAGGATAGGCAATGACATCAGATTTCCTGGAACTAGAGTTACAGATGGTTGTGAGATGCCATGTGGGTGCTGTCAACTGAACCCAGGGCTTCTGCAAAAGAAGTGGTGGGTCTTAACTGTTGAGCCATCTCTCCAACCCCTGTATTAAATTCCTGACAACTGTTTTCTTTTAATATTGTTCTTCTTAGTATCTGGACAGGATTTCAAAAAGATAAATCATTACGGTAGATTCCTTATTTATAAAATAATCAAATACCCTTAAAAATCCATAACTGATACACCCTAATATAACATAATAAATTGCTGAAATTCGGTCTTCTAGGTGATGGCATTTTCCCTCATAAAAAGGAAGAAAGGTGAAATTCCAATATTCAGAAATTTATCTCCAGTTCAGTAAGAGCAAATGTGCTCCAAATAAGCCAGACTTCACGTTCAATATAGCACCACTGAAGATTTGAATTCTGGTCCTACCTTATACTGAAATATTTATTTTGATCCAATGATTCCAGTTATTGAAACTGAAACCACTAATTATGTACAAATAGATTTATATTCATTTTAATTCAGACACAACTGCAAACTATGTCAATTCATTTTTCCTTCCTTATAATAGACCAAAAGCTATGGGGGTATATATGATGATTTTTAACTAGCAGTTCTAACAGTTATCAACAAAATAGTTAAAAAATAGCTGAATGTGGTGCTTCACGACTGTAATCCTAGCACTCAGCAGGCAGAGGCAGGAAGAGTTCTGTGAGATCAAGGCCATCTTGGTCTACAAAGCATGTTCCAGGCCAGCTGGGGTTACAGGGAGACCCTATCTCAAAAATACCCCCCAAAATAATTAATTAAAAACTGGTTTCAAATACAAGATGTTAATTAAAAAGAAAAGTCATTCCCTGAAAAGCCTATTAAAATTGAAGTTACATACAACGTTTGAGGAACACTGGTGTTATTTTAACTTATTTTATATCATGTAGAAGTTACTGCACACAGAAATCTACATTTATGACATAAATACAGCTTTCAATTTTCAAATTACTTTATGAGGAAATTATAATTTACCCAGTTAATGAAAATGTGGTACATTTACACAATAAAGTTCTGCTCAGGAGTAAGGAAAGAAGAAACTATGAAATTGCAGGTAAATGAATGGAATTATAATCTGTCATAGGAAGTAAAGTAACACAGACTCAGAAAAACAAGCGATGTATGATCTCTGTCATTTGTGGACCCTAGCACCAAATCCTTCTATGTAAGTATGTATACTGAGGTAACAGCAGGAGTCAGGAAAATGGAACCGAACCATGGAGGTAAAAGGAAAGAAAAAGCCTGAGAAAGGGGGATAGTAGGAAACAAATTTTACCAAGGGAGAAATGTGGGAGGGAATTCAACTGGGAAGGGAGGAGGGAAGGACATATAAGGTACCATGGGGGTAAAGGGGAAAATAGGAGACAGGTATTAGCAAGGGAAAAATGGGAGCACTTAAACTGGGGAAGGAGGAGCGAGGTTAGACAAAGAGGGGAGAGATAAATAAAGCTAAGTCGGTGAGAAAAGTCAGAGGGAAATGTATTAACTCAACCCCTCCCCTGAAAAATACACATAAAATATCTGAACATGAGTACATGTGTATAGTTGAAGGCTATGTAACAAGAAATACGGTGCCAGACAGGAGAAACCTCCTTTTGAGTTGTTGGTCAGGGTGGTCCAACAAACTCCTAAAATATACCAGCTATTGCCACAGCCCTTGATTGCTTCCCAGAACTTGAAGATAAGACCCTATTGCTGAAGAAAGGACATACTTGGACACAGGACGTGGAGCAATGGAGTTGGAACTGACCTGGAAGCCTCCTCCCTGAAAACTATTTCTCATAGTTCTAGAGGATGCTATGCAAGGTGCTAAGGGAGAAAATCAATCAATGGTCCAATCTAGCCGCAAAGTCCAATAACCACAATAACTGGCACAATAAATTATCTCTATTGGTGCTGTAATGGTTTATCTAGGGGGTGATCTATAGCTATGTTATTGGATGTAGGGCTCTCTCAATGGGGGAGAACTGATGGGTGGCACTGTAAATATAGCCAAACACACATGGCTGGAGAGGTCACACATCTCAGAGAAAACCTATCTCTCTCATATCTCTAGACAATGAAATTTCTTAGTGTATGCTAAATTGGATTCTTCTATTTTCAGACAAGTATACCATACATCACTCATCAAAGAAGCTTATTTTTGCAATAGATGGAGATTAGTACCGAGTTCCACTACTAGTCACACACAGAGAATATATATGCCTGAGAGATTCCCATCCCTAAATGACACATCTGAACTAGAACCTCTGCATCTGAGGCTCATGGAACACAGAGAAACAGGGGGAGAGAGAAAACTAACACATCCCTCAACTCTCACCAGCAAAGCTTCCTCAGACAACAGAGTGCAATGCACACAGAAGGCCACAACCGGCTAAGTTTAAGAAACTGCAGAGTGTGTGCCCCTGGATATTTCTCCTATATTAAACCTTACCCACCCATGGCTCAGGGACCATTGCAGAAGGGGTGGAAATATTTTAGGAGCCAGGGTCGGTGCATGAACATGAGGAAACAGAGGCTTTCAGATCTCTGGGAACTTGCTCATATGAACTTGCAACAATGATGACAACATGTACAAGACCCATGATGACTCAATCACACAAAAACCCAGCATAGAGCTGTGGAAATGGGCAGCAGGCCAATAGCTGAGGGACTTATGGCAACTGATTACTGCAGGGTGAGGGAGAGTAGATCTTCTTTAAGGGAGTGACTCTAGATATGCTAGACTCCAGTGGATGAACTTGCACTGACCGAGGGACATGTAGGTACAAATGCTTGATTGGATAGGCCTTAACATATATGATAGAGTATATGAACTCTGGTGTGGGAGAGACAATAGGGGGTTGTGGATGGGGAGGGGATCTAAATTTGATTAAGATCTATTACATGAAATGCACAAAAACTCAATATAAATATACCTAAGAAATAGCATTTTGCAGAAAACATTTTTTAAACTAAAATAAAGCAAATTTAGTTACTATAGCTAGTCCTAAAATTGGTGACTTGTTTCCCTACTAGAACGGCAGCTCTAAAGAGGTCCAGGATGAGAGGAACATTTTAGGTATTACGTGTGGACAGAAGTATCAGCATATATTTAGGGAATGACAAGGAGACTAACGGAAGGGCAATGAGGTTTCCCATTTTTGAAATTCATCTTCAAAAAAAGATAAAAGTGGCAGGAGAGATGGCTCAGCAGTTAAGATCACTGGCTGCTCTTGTAGAGGATCTGACCTTGGTTCCCAGTGCTCACATGGTGGCTAACAATTCTCCCTAACTCCAGTTCCGGGGAATTCAATGCCTTCTTCTGGGTTCTATGGGCATTGCATGCATAGGTGCACTTACATACATGCAGGCAAGACACTCATAAGTTTTTTTTAAAGACAAAAGAATGGCACATATATGTATGTGTGTGTATATATATAAATTCTGTAATAATTATGCACTATTTAATCAGTAACAGAAATCAGAATTATGACTTCTGAAGGCAGAGTGTTCCAGAAAGGTAAGACTTTGGAGGACTTCTGGGGTAACTAATTTTTTGTCTTAATCTGGGTAAGAAAAATATGTTTATATTATAAAAACTCACTGAGAGGCTGACAAAATTTGAGTATTTTCTTAAAGTGTTCTTCAATAAAAACGACTTACTATCAAAGAACTGTAACAGTAAAAATATTAAATTAATAAAGAGGAATTGGATTGTTTAATTTTCAAACTGGTATAAGTATATGAAGATCCAAGGCACTATTTTATTTTTATCTGCACTATGTGTTAATCAGTACTAGCTTTTATTCAGGTAATAACATCATAATGATTCAACAAAAAGTTCAATTTTTTTTAACTAAAGGGAAAAAAGACAAAAGTTAGGAAACATAAAATTGTATTTAATTCCATTTTTCCTACTTCATCTTTTAAAAGTTATTAAATGATTAGGGCCTGATCAAGAAGTACTGACGTCATGGAAGATGGTATTGACAAAACCTAACTGAGTTTAACTGATAATGTATGGCTCATTAAACTGAAAGAGTGTTGAGGGTTCATTTAAAAAACAGCATTTCTCATTCTGTATTCAGAACATTAGTACCTTATTAGAGTTTTATAAAAAACAGTGTTTGGTATTTAATTAAATTTGAGAAATGCTGAGTGACACAGAAATGCTTATTCACTGTGCAATCTCTGAAAGCCTTGATAGTCTAATGAATATTGTAACACTAGAAAGGTTATGTGCTATGTGGCCTTTCCCAAATGCCATAGCCACTCCCCTACACCAGTCCTTACACCTATTTACACTGTTCCCTGAGACACACATGAACATTCCCTAAAGCACAACTAAGTTCAAAGACTACAGCTGAGCCACTTGCAAGTGGGCTAGGTGTGTCTTTTGAAGGTTCTACATACAGTGCAGCCTCCGAATTTTGACAGGTGAATGAATGGGTATAAAGAAAGGGATCCATGAACAAGCTGTGATGGCCTACTCTCAAACAATCAATGCTTGTCTGTGCATTTACTCTCTGAAATGAAAACCGGAGAAATATGAAAAAACAGTTTTCAATCAAGGGACCATTGTTCACTGAGGAAGAAAACCTTTCTGCTGTTTTTAGAAGGTTTTATTCTGCAGTCCAAGCTGTCTTCAAATCTACAGCAATCCCACTGTCTCAGCCTCCCAGATGCTGGGATAACAAGCCTGCCCCACCATGCCTAGCAAGAAAATCTTAAAATAAAGAAAGTTGAAGATGTTTTAATAGTTTAAGAGCAGGATTTTTTTTTGAGGGGAGGGCTAGTATAAGGAGGAATGCTCAGGCCATGGTACTAGCAGTGATTCTCCTACATCTAAAGAAGAGTCAGAAAGAACAATCTGTCAAGGGGAGAAAAGGTCAGGCCATAAAAAAAAAAGAATTTTAGATGCAGTGATTACATCTGTAGAGATCAGAAGTGTCCTTCAATGTCATATAAAAAGAACCACAGGGTCTCTTGTCTTTTAACATTCACTTTAATATTTGTTTTGAAATGTATGCCTGAGTCACTCTTGAATTCCAAAAGATTTTTATTGTTCTGCCCATTTTCGGAAAGTAATTGAGGGATTGCATGCTCCTGTCTAGAAGGACTGAGACAACACCAGATTCTTGTTGCAATTATAAATTAATTACATGCCTTTTAAAATGACATAGTCCCCATTAATCGTCTACTAACAAAACATTTAATTCATAAAAGCAGGTGATGGTCACAAGTAGACAGGGGAGAATCTATCTATAAACCAACCAATAGACATTGTTTGTACAAAAATCTATCTCACTTACCTTCATTAAGTCAAGTAATACACTATTTAAAATTCCAAGGTATCTTCTCTCCAATGACTGAGGATGGTTTACAGCTGGAAACTGTAAAGACAACACAATACAAATGTTAGCATTTGGGGAAGGATGGGAGTACCTATGCTTGGGAACATTACACAAGGCAGCATTTGAATAGAAATCATTGCCTTAGTGTAAATCCAAGTCAAATGTATATTTGTATATTTATATATTTGTATAAATTATATATTATTTCTGATATTTATATAAGATATGAATTAATAAGATCAGATGTTAAATAATGGGAGAGCTTACAGATAAGTATGATATATAAATCTAAACAGACAATATTAAAGCTTATTAAATAAAGTAAATTATAAAAATCTGAGCCTGTAGGGCTGAGGAGATGGCTCAGTGGTTAAGAGTACTGGCTGCTCTTATAGAACTGGGCTCAGTTCCTAGCATCCGTATGGCAGCTAGGAACTGTTGATAATTCCAGTTCTAGGGGATCTGACACCCTCTTCTGGCCTCCACATGGATTGTATGGATACACTTACATATGTGTAGGCAAACACCCATATACATAAAATTAAAGTAAGTCAAAAATAAAAATAAAAATTCTGAGCTTATATATACATATATGGTTTGTAAGATATTGTTTGCCTATACATCTTGGTTCTAAAACAATTTATAGAAAGAATTTGTTTAAAGAGACAATTCACAATATTGACAGTAACTGAAGAACTAGTAGAAGAATCATGATATGATATGGCTTGTCTATAAGAATATGTAATTTATTTCTGAGAATGGAGATATAGGAAATTTAAAAAGGCAACAAGAAGCCAGAACCTGAAAGGCTCCAGGAGTAGAAACTCTGAATTTAGGTACATGTTCTATTACTGTTTTTAACACACTCTTTTAATGACCTAGTTTTAAATTCTTTTTTAGAAATTGGAACAGCTGGGCATGGTGGTGCATGCCTTTAATCCCAGCACTCTGGAAGCAGAAGCAGGTAGATCTCTGTGACATCAAAGTCAGCCTGATCTACATAATGAGTTCCAGTCCAGCTGGGGCTACAGGGAGACCCAGTCTCAAAACAAACCAACCAAACTAAACTAAACCAACCAATAAACGAATGAACCAACCAGACAAACAAAAAAAAACAACCCAAAAGTTGGAACATAGGGTAAACACAGGTGGGTACCTAAGTTAAAAAATCTAGTTTATAATGAAATGGAGGGACATGTAGCAGCTTATTTTCTTGTTTTATCCTTCTAATTGCTACTTGATAATATATGTGTAGGTGTTGAAGCACTGTGTAAAATACTGGCAGAGCCAATTAACATATTCTTCCTCCAAATTGGAGTGGTAGTCTGCTTCTAATATACATTTGCTTTATACCAACATAGGAATATTTCAAAGTACTGAAATCTCTAAACATGTTGCATAAATGGACAGAGGGGCTAATTGTGTAGTAAAATCTAACAAGGTATTAAGGAATAATTATGCTATCATCCCTGCACTATATGCAATAGGGCAGGAGACACAGAATATGGGAAAATCTTGCACTTGAGGAATTTGTTGTTGGTTGAAAGAAAGCAATCAAGCAGATGGTAATTAACACAGACACCTACAAATGGCCAAGGTGCAGAAAATAAGATGCTGCAGTGTGCTTATATCGCAAAAGGACATCTGTATCAAACTTCTGCCTCTCAAAGCTCAGGGATTATTTTGGAAGAAGGGGCAGAAAGACTGTAAGGGCCAGAGGTGTTAGATGACAAGGAAGCTGAGGTTTCCAGACAGTTTGTCAGTTACTTCTATGAACTCAAAGCAATGGTGACAGCACACCTAAGTCCTATGCAAGCTCAAACCAGACAAAATCCCAGTGTGGACATTGGGAAATTAGGTAACCAACATAACCTAATGAAATTTTGGCAACTGATGGCTGCCAAGAGGAGGAGAGACTGTCACTTTCAAGGATGAGACTCTTGATAAGTTAGTCAGGCTCCCTCCAGTGGATGGACCCACACTGAAGAATATTTGGGGTCACAAATTAGACTCTATGGGCCTTAATCTATACATAATAATAGAGTACATTAAAATGGAGAGGGGTAATAAGAGGAGGTGTGGTTTGGGCAGGGGATCTAAATACCATCAAAGTATGTTGTGTGAAAAAAAATCACAAAAATTCAATTAAAATTTTTAAAAAGAAAAAGAAAAAAACCCAATCAATAAACTGACTGCTATAAATTCTACTGGAAGCTCAAAGAAAGGAAACTAGTCAGGCATGGTGGCACACACCTATAGTCCCAGCACTTAGGAGGATCTTGAATTCAAGGCCAGCCTGAGATACATAGTAAGATCCTATGGCTGTAGAAGAACCTGCAGGTATTATGTGAACTTGACTTTGAAAGAAAGACAAGGAAGTGATGCTATGCAAGGCATTTTAGACATACCATCCTTACTTTTTAAAGATGAGGAAAATGATGATCAGAAAGTTCAAATAACAGGTGCAAGGAAAGTTACATAATTAATAAGCAGTAAAAGTACTATTTGCATCCAAGACTGTGATCCAAACCCACACTCTTTCTAAACCAAGGTGCCTTTCTTAAGGGAGGTACAGAAGTTCCTTTTGATGTTGTTGGAATATTAAGTATCAGCCCAGAGAGAGGGGCAAGTGTCATGCCATGATAAAAAGTCCCTCTACCAGAACATTTTAATCAATACTTTGCTTCCAAAGTTGACTGTTCCACAGACCCTCCTTTTCAATGAATGACATTTCATTAAGGAAAAGCAATTTTGAAAAGTTATTAGAAAGATCACAAAAAAATGACCAGTAAAGCTCTTAACATATATATATATATATATATATATATATATATATATATATATATATATATATATTTAATTTCCCAATGTCCACACTGGGATTTTGTCTGGTTTGAGCTTGCATAGGACTTAGGTGTGCTGTCACCATTGCTTTGAGTTCATAGAAGTAACTGACAAACTGTCTGGAAACCTCAGCTTCCTTGTCATCTAACACCTCTGGCCCTTACAGTCTTTCTGCCCCTTCTTCCAAAATAACCCCTGAGCTTTGAGAGGCAGAAGTTTGATACAGATGTCCTTTTGCGATATAAGCACACTGCAGCATCTTATTTTCTGCACCTTGGCCACTTGTAGGTGTCTGTGTTAATTACCATCTGCCTGATTGCTTTCTTTCAACCAACAACAATATTATATATAAATTTAAGCTCTGTGTGGTGGCGCATGCCTTTAACCCTAGCGCTTAGGAGGTACAGGCTGGCAGATCTCAGTGAGATATCAAGGCCAGCATGGTTTATATAGCAAGTTCTGGGTCATCTGGAGCTGCATGGAGACCCTGTCTCAAAAAAAAAAAAAACAAATCAAACAACAAATATATATGCATTCCAATGAAACATCTTGTTCTAATATGAGATAATTCACCACACAAAGCTGAAGCATAGAATTTTAAACTATATCGCAATCAGTATTTATTTTCCTCAATAATTTGGTTAATAGAATATAACGACAGTACCTCTTTACTGAACACTGGCTATATGCTCTGAGCCTTTTGTTTACTTGCAACACTAGGAATAGGTCCCAGGGTCCTGAGTATGCCAGGCAAGTACTCTACCACAGAGGTTAAATCCTGGCTCTTATGATATAGATCATTTCATTTGCACCACAACCCTGTAAGGTGATACTTCTGTTACCACCATTTCACATATGAGGAAAACAGACACAAGGCAGTGAAATAACTTCTGGGAGGACTAAATATGGAGATTCTAACAGTTAACCTCGAAAGCCTATGTCCAACACAATGGTACCTTGATAATTATTTTTCCCAAATCCTTACTACATGTAGAACAATATCTTGTGGATTTTTCAGTCTCTATATAAGTGATCCAAATGCACATACACTTCATCAGGTAGTGGTTTGTTCATGGATCACAGCAAATGTAGTTCATAGGCCCTGTGTGCTTAGCTATTGGTCACAGACATTGTCAAGGAGAATTTTTCCCTCAAAGGATACTGGTAGGCTTCTAAAGAGACTGAAGTAATTTAGTTAAGACACCACTAACACTTCAGACTGACATGTAAACACATTAAGGTCTATAAATTCAAAGTATCATGGAAGCAGTAATTTCCCTGAAGGATATTTACAAGCAGTGCTGTCATATGCTGTCTAACATTTTATAGACAATGTTGTTTAGCAAGGAGGTCTGTGAAGACGTGGAACTACAGACAAAAGAGGCAATGATGATCTTCGTGGATTCTCTAGTTTAAATGTGGCTTGTAATTTAAAAGCTATTTATGCTGCGCATGGTGGTGCACACTTTTAATCCAGCACAGGGGAGGCAGAGGCAAGTAGATCTTTGTGAATTCAAGGCTAGCCTGGTCCACATAGTGAGTTCTAAGCTGGTTAGGGCTACAGGAAGACCCTGTCACACAAAAATAAAAACCCAAAAAACAACCAACCAACCAAACTAACAAAAGTGATTGATTCTTCAGTATTCACCTTAAATTTCACATCCTCCATAAATCCTTTGTATTGAAATCTCAAACATCATTTCTCACTTTCCAGAATGCATGAGTTGCTCATGGTCTAGACCACAGTGAAATAATTAGAAAGTGGCCCAATGAAGTACTGGGCAGTAATTTACATGTTTTCCTACGAATTTGCATTTTTTCTAATTACTTCACTATGAAATTCTGTTTTGTATTAGTGCTTCTTTCTGTCTTGTTTTGGAGTCAGTATGATGTTCTTTCCTCTACATGGCAGAAGCATGGCCTACAATCCCTATACTTCAGATGCTGAGACAAGAAGATCATGAGTTGAAAGTCAGTCTGCAATAAGAAAAGAAAGTTCCAGGCCAGCTCTGGCAACAGAGTAAGATCCTGTTTCCAGAAAGCAAAAATCTAAAATCTATGAAGAACTACAAATACAACTAACACCAAAACCCCAGATCATATAATCTCAATCAGCAAATGGGCAAATGAGTTAAACACAGTTCTCAAAAGAAGACATACAAATGGCCAATAAATATTTGAAAAAAAAAGGTCAACAATCTTAGCTATCAGGGAAATGCAAATTAAGATTGCTTTGACATTCCATCCCACCCTGGTCAGAATTAACAAAACAGCAGCAAATGCTACTGAGGCTGTAGGGAAAGAGGAACTCTTATACACAGCAATGTAAACTTGTGCAGCTACTATGGAAATTCATATGAAGGTTCCTCAAAAAAATAAAAATAGAATTACTATCTAATCTTACCATATTATTCCTGGGCATATACCCAAAGGACCCTACATTAGCATACCACAGAGCTATGTGCACATCCATACTTAATGCAGCACTATTCCCAATACTTACCACATGCATGCATCCAGCCTAAATATTCACTAAGATGAATGGATAAGAAAATGTGATACAATATATACACAAAATGGAATCTTATTCAGCTATTAAGAGAAATGAAATTATGTCATCTGTAGGAAAATGAATATAACTGAATATAATCATGTTAAGCAACACTCAGAATGACAAATATCACATTTTCTTCATATGTGAAGTAAATACATGTGTGTGTGTGTGTGTGTGTGTGTGTGTGTGTGTGTGTGTGTGAAAGCAGAGAGAGGGACTGTGAGGCAGGAGGAAAAGGTCTGGAGGCAGGGGGCAGAAGACGGCATAATGGGAGAAAGAAAGATAAAATATGAACTGTTTCTCTCATATGCGGAGTCCAGTCCAGATATGTTTGGGCATGTGTGTGCATCTATGGGTGTGTATGTGTGTGTGCCTGTGTGCATATGTGTATGGGTATATGACAAAAATTCAATTACAGAACTATTTGGGGAGACCAAAGGGACCAGCAGGGAGGAGGAGGAATGGCGGGGGGCAATAAGGGCAGGTGAGAGCAAGGGACGATGAGATGTGGATGAAAATAATGAAAATTATTTTGTATGCTAAGAATCAGTCTTCTTTAAAGATGTGATGCCAGGTAGGTTGATCAGGATCCAGGGAATGGACGCATATCCATGAGCACTTGGGGAACACAAATTACACCTTGTAGGCCTTTAAAAATAACAGAGGACATGAAATCTAGAGGATAGTAGGCTGGGATACATGTGGAGGGAGTCTGAAAATGATCAAAATACACTGTACAAAATTCTCAAAGCATCAATAAAAACATATATCTTTAAATAACAGAAAAACAAAGTGGGCAGTCTTAATTCCTTAGCTTTTATTATTATCAGTAGTAGTAGTACTACTAGTAGTAGTAGTATTCTTTAGACATTAAGGGCCAGAACTGACAAAATCTGTTCATATACAGAAAAACTCCAGCATAGAACCTCTTTAACTAAGCCAGTAATAAATCAGCCAATAGATAAGCTTACTGTCATTAAGAACCCTCAGTCAAGTATTTATTCAACACTATGAAAATTATTCTAGGTATGCTATGAATGGAACAAATCCTTTCCTCCAGAATTTCATTAGTCCAGTAAGAATACATATTTGCAAACAGCTACTTAAATGAGAATGCAATGGTTGTGACAGAAAAGAATGTGATTAGAGTGTTAGAGTGATTAGATAGGAGCTCAGAACACTAGATGGAATACTCTAGAAGGACTTCATGGAAAGAGGAGATTTGGTCTGAGTCTAGGAAAGTGCTGGGAGTACTAGAGATGTGGCAATGCAGCAATACAGAAGACACACAACATGTCAAAGAATTGGAGGGAGGTTCAAAGTGGCTAGAAAACATAGGAAAGGGATCAGGAAAGGTAAAGATGAGGCTGGAAGGTGTTTAACATTACCCTAAGGAATTTAGACTTTATCAGCAATTGTAGAAGATTTTAAGCAAAAAGGAGATAGAATTAAATGTGTGGTTTGAGAAAGTTGAAGAGTTTAGTTTTGAAATAACTCATTAATTCAAGTAAGGCTGACAATGGTGAAATAAGCATCAGAAAAGCATTAGAGATGTAAGAGAGAGAGAGAGAGAGAGAGAGGAGAAGAAAAGAAATATGACTGAATTGAGTGCCGGTTCAGCCACTCATTCAAATATTCAGGGGTGTCTACAACATCTGTAATGATTAGTGTTCATTTTCAACTTGAAAACACGTAGCCTCACCAGGAAGATGGGCCTCTGGACATGCCTGTGGAGGATTTTCTTGATTACCTTATTCAGTGTGGGAAGACTCATCTTAACTATGAGCGGGACCATTCCCTGGGCAGGGAATCTCGTACTGTATAAAACAAAGAAGGGAAACTGGGCAGCAGAATGCATGCATTTCTCTTTCTCTGCTTCTTGACCAAAGATGCAATGCCACCTGCTCTCTCAACTCCTGCTGTTGTGACTTCTGAGTCCTGACGGACTATAAATTGAAACTATGAGCAAAAACAAACCTTCTTCTTTAAGGTGCTTTCATCAGGTAATTTTATCACTGTAAACAGGAAAAGAAGCTAAGCCAGGTTATTTTCAATGTTGTAAGCACATTCATAACACAAGTGATTTCTGTCCATGGGGATCTTATGTTAGTAGAGGAGAATCCAAAATTAATAAGCAACAACTAAACAAACAGATGCCATAATTCCATGTTGTAATAGTGGTATGATGGACACAGGAAAGGTATTATGAAGGAAAGGAGACTGGTTTGGAGGGTGAACAGAGAAAGGAGTGTCAATTCTTTGACTTGAAATTTACAGAAAAAGAAGAGGGCAGGCATGGTAAGAACCTTCCCAGAGGCCCCAAGTCCATGAGATGCAAAGACCAGGGGATGTCCGTGGAGGCCAAAGAACTGACAAGTATGGTGAGAATTTGGGGGCGGGGGCATGGTGACAAGGATACGGAGTCAGAGGGCCTCCATCAGCTGAGGCCTCACAGGCTATGACAAGGAGTCTCAACTGATTCTCAGCCAAACAGAAGTTCAGTAATTATGACTACCTTTATTTTGTGACTACAACCCATTTTCCTTCCTGCTAGGCCATGAGCAAGTCCTATTTACTGTCACATTTTCAGCATATAGTATGACACATTTTTCAGAAACTTTGAAATCAACCTGTTAAACCACAGTGCTATTTGTAACTTTAACAATGGTCATAATTTGGCTAACACAAGTAAAAATACAAGGAGAAAAACTTGCCTGAGGTAACTCAGACACATCTGGCTGAGAAAGTGAAAGCAGAAAGATGAGGAAAGAAAGAGCATATATACCTCTGTACATTCCTTTCTTCCAAGTGGGCTGAGCTAGTGCAGTTGGGGCTATGTTGTGCACTCATTTGTGAGCAGGAGGATTGTTAATGAGAAATGAACTGAAGTCCAAAAGGTAAAAGAAAAAAAAATCAAAGGGGTTTACAAATGTCAGGATAGCATGGTTTATTCATCACACCATGTTGATGGCTGCTGAGGGAGAGTCACTTTCCTTTGAGGACATAGCTATGGGTTGGTTGCACATACCTCAGTGGGTAGACCCCCCCCACTCATGTGAATATGGGTAGCACCAAAGTGGATTCAGCATTATTAATAGCAACAACAACAAAATAACCAAGGACATGAAGTTTGGAGGAGGCAGGGGCAGGAGGGCACTAAGCGGGAGTTAGAAGGGCATAATGATGGATGGATATGATCAAAATACACTGTGTAAAAGTAAAATCTGTCAAAGAAGAAATAAAATATTTTTTAAAATGTAACATGGTTTGAGAATTATACATTAACACTGATTAAGAAAAATTATGATGAAATTATTTTATGGTTTCCACAATGACTACAAACGGACACATTGGTTTCAAAGTGTGTTTGAAAATTTAAGTCACTTTTAAAAGAAGAGAGACGCAGTCTATAAGTCACTGGTCACTCCAGTGAGGTGCCTTTGGAAGTCACATGTTCCTCACTGGGGTAAAGTTTATGATTTCTTATTATATTTGCAGCAAACAAGTCTTACACAAAGGTGGCAAGTCTAGGAAAAGCTGGTCAAGACTTCTAAAATGATTTAATATTTCACTGTTAATAAACAAATTATCTGCTGGAGCAGAACCTCTAAACCTGCAGAATGCAAATATTCATTGGCCATCCTCAAACTACTACAAATACATTCACGTAAGCAAGCAGCAGCCATTCACGTATTTTCTATGTTTTGGAGAAACATAATATTCTGAATAAAGAGACAGTGCAAGACAATCAAAATTTAGAACATAATTATATGCTAGAAAGATTTTGAAAAATTAGAATTTACAGATTGGAAAAAAAATGTTATTCCTATGTTCCAATTGGGACCACTTATTAACTCACAAATACTATATGATTCAGAAATAAAATATTATAATAAAGATTAAAAACACTGACAGGAAAGGGAAGAGTGTGCAACGTATAGCTTAGCATTTCATTGTGCAAGGAACAGCAAGTTAAATACTGCCAAACTCATTTCATTTAGCTTTTCACAAAACCTCTTACCCGGAGCCCATGGAAGCGAGGATTACTATAGAAGAGCTTCATCTGCTCGGATGGAAGTGGTCCTAGCACCTTCTGAATAGTAAAAAGTTGGTCAATCTCGCTTTCTCCTGGAAATAAGGGCTGTCCATCGCTAAGCTCCCCAAGAATACAGCCCACTGACCACATGTCCACAGACTTCCCATAGGGAGCTCTGAAAAGCAAAAGAAGAGATGATCTTGACAACTGAAGAAACAAAATGGTTTAATAATTTCCAAACTATTTTAGACTGATCTGAGATTTAAAGCACATATGTACTTAAAGAATTTAAAAGGGCCCCTAGAAAAAGTAAGACTAGAAATAAGGAATTGGAGCTAGTCAAGTAACAATTGCTAACACAAGTCAATAAATCCACACTAATAAAGATATCAGTTTAATAACAATTTAGTCAATATATACTAATTTGAAATATGGGTTACTTTTTTAGATATTCATCGATTCATTCATTTTGGATAGGGTCTCACTGTGTAGCCCCAGCTGGTCTGGAAGTTACTATGTAAAACCAACTGGCCTTGAACTCACAGAGATCTGTTTGTACCACTATGCTGGGCCAATAAATCTGGGTATATCTTGAACATGAATTATAAACCCTAATATAGTGTACATACTGGATGAATGACACCTCAATTTGGGAATGAAATGTTCCTAAGAAATGTATTTCCAAATAAAATTCTATTTTAAGCTCTCTAAATGTCAAGAATTACATTACATCCATGTTTTTGAGTATAGTTTGGTAGAATGCACCACTGGCTCATGTGTCTTAAATATTGAATGCTATTTAACACTTGATTGCTTAGTATCACAATTTCCAGCAGCTAACATGGTTTACTTGAATATCACCACTTTCCTGACAGCTATTTCTGTCAGAGTACATTTTTAGTGTACTTAGGGGTTTGTAGCTCTCCTCTAGGACCTGAATTTACCAGAAGGCTTTAGGAAGAGACCTTCCCACAAATGGAGGCCATAAAAGAAAGTCGGAGGCTACCCAAAACAGCTTTATCTAAAAGTCTAAAATAAAATTATATTACAGACTAAAGAAGACTTAAATAATAAATAAACAAGCCATAAATAATCCAAGCCTTAAGGAGAGAAAGCCAAAATAAAATATCTGAAAAATAATCTGAAATTAAATTCTAGAATGCCATAATACAAAAATTTTAAACAAAAGCACTGTTAACATAGAGAACATACTTCAGGTTAATAAATTACTGGAATGGTAAGTCATATTTCATTTGCCTCATTTCCTTCCCACAAAAACATAAAACCACGAGGTTTTATGTAGCTGGTAGCTTGTTAGGGAAGGCAGTATATTGATTTTTTAAAAAATATTGTTTAAGGGAAAAAAAGTTGTTCCATGGTACTAGATGGAGAAACCTATGGAAAATCTTACATGCCAAACTATTTTAATCCTGTTATCTGATTTGAATAATTTATGCAGTTGGAACTATTTTTTATATCAAGGACAAAGTCCTTGGAATGTATAAACATGTAGACTCTTATGTAAAACCAAATATGAACTGATTTCAATGGAATTTTTACACAATAGTACGGTACTTAAAGTAGTACATGACATCACTTAATTCAACTGAGCTCAAATTGATCCCACTGTGCCTGTCTTCTCCTGATGGCTAACACACATATCAAAACAGAACCTCAGTTTTCCAAGGGGTATTGTTAGAGAGCAAATACTCCCTTGAAGATGCACAATAAAGCTATTCTCACAATACACTCTCTGGGAATCACTGTATAGACAAAACCAAATTCTAAAGAGTCCTTTTCTTCTACTATATTTGAGTCCTTGGATGCAGTTCTAAGACCGATCTTCAAACTATTTTCTTCACTGGCAAATCATGTTCAGTAAATTCAAATTCCACTCCCCTCAAAAGAATATAGAGTATATCTCCCAGTGAGTCCATAAAGGTACCCAGGAGAAACATATGTGGGCACAAAGAAAACCAATCCTAAACCCAAAATAAAAAATAAGGATAAGGGACGGGAGAGATGGCACAGTGGGTAAAGTGCTTGCTATGAGTACCTTCAATCGTAAGAACCCACGTAAAACATGGGTATGGCAGTGGGTGCCTATGATGCTAGGACTGATAAGCAGAGACAAAAGGATTCCAGGGGCTCACTAGTCATAGCAAACATATAGTCATTATGTTATTCAGAAAAACATATAGACTTATATTGCTATTAAATAAAGTAGTATCTTTTAGGAATTAAATTTCTCACATTCCTCAAAAACATGTATGATACAGTAAAGAAATATGATAAAATCTACAATTTGTGTACTTGTCATTGTTACTAATATTTGTTAGTGTAAGATGTCACTGAAAGAAAACTCCCCAGCAGTTCCAGGACTCAGGAGGACTGACAGACACCTTAGCCACTCCAGACAAACTTTCAGAATTCACAAGCATCTGTGAAAAGGGACAGACTACAGCTTCCTGACAAAATAAGCTTCCTGATACCATGTGTTAACTATCTCCTCCGAACATCAATTAGATCCATACATACCACTCAGATCCCCTCCCCATAAAAAGCCTTCCAAGCAGCCTAGACTTGGTTAGCTTCCCCACTCCCAAGGTTGGAGGCTAGCCCCATGCCCTTAATAAATGTCCTGTTAATTCCCATGCTGGGAGTCTCTTGTTTGTTTCTACTGGGTCTCACTCCGAATCAAACCCAAAACCCAAACCTTACAGTTAGAGTGTATTTTCTTTCTCCATTCTTGGGTAATCCCAAAGAAGGAACTACAGTCTATAGAAAATAAGAAAATACTACAACTAGGTTAGGGAGAAAATTATTAATGAGACTATGTGGAGATGCAGACTACAGGCTCCTCCTTGGGTTCTAAAGTTAAAGTGCATTAAAAATAAAGAAAAATCTTATCAGAAGACTTTTTTTCCTGGTGTTAAGAGTTGAATGGTGGAGCACTGAAAGTGGAAAGGTAAGCACAAAGGGAATGGATAGGATATGGAGATAATGCTGACAAAATCATCAAGCACCAGGGGTCTAAGTAGCCATTTATCATCAAACAGGATTTACACTGTTTGGAAGAAAATTGACAATTGATTTAGTATTTACCATGTGTCTAGCAAAGTGGCTGAATGTAAGAGATTCATGTTAGGAATACGTTAATAGGTAAGCCAGAATGTCAAGCTGTTCCTTTGTAATGTGCCTCTGATACTTCTCCCATTAGGAGGTAAGATATATTTCTCTATACCATGAATCAGGGCTTGGTCATGAGGCAGGCTTTGGCCAATAAGGCAAAAGCCATACAAACAGAGGCTTGAAAAGCACCTTTGCTTTGGGGCTGGTCTTCTCTGATAGGAAAATTCTCCTATCACATTTAGAAACTTGAATTAGCCTACTGAAGGATTAGTCCTCATAAATTAAAGGTGGACTGATAGGGGTTAGGAGGATGGCCCAGTTGGTAAAGCGCTTGCTTTCCAAGTATAAGTGCCTGAGTTCAATCCCAAGAATAAGAATGCCAGGCATGGTGACAGATACTTGTTATCCCAGTGCTGGAGAGACCCAGACATGAGGATCCCGGTGGCTTGCTGGCCAGTCAGTGTAGCCTAATTGGTGAGTTCCAGCCCAGTGAGAGACTTTGTCTCAAAAAAATATGTGGACACCTGAGGAATGGCTCAAGGTTGACCTCTGGCCTCCAAACACACCCACACGCACCCATGAGTACACACATGCAGAGGAAAACAAAACAAAACAAAATCTGTCAGATACCAGCTGAAGTCCTCTAAACTAACCAGCTCCCAGCTAATCTGTCAGTTAACTCCAGCTGCCAAGGGAAACCACTCAGCTGAACTCAAATTACAAATACTCAAAACTGAGATAAAGAAAATGATGTTTATTTCATACCATTAGGTCCTTAAGTGGTTTTTACAGAATATGCAACTGACATATATAACTAACCAAGGTACTTATTTTCCATAGGTGATTCAAAAGCCAATGATAAAGATGAAGAAATGTGTAGAGGTCACTCTATCTTGGTGACATAACTCACCCAAGTAAGAGCTCTGGGGACCGGTACCACCTGGTAGCCACATATTCTGTGTAATTAGCATTATTGCCCTCTGAGAGATTTCGAGCAAAACCTGAAAGAAGAATAATTTCATGTTGACAAAATATTTCACCTCTAGTAATACTTTAAAAGAACACCAGAAGAATATAATGATTAAGGTTGAATGGGGTATTTATTAAGAATATCTTTATTTTAAAAAGTTAATAGTACATGATGAATTTATTACAAACAGTCTATACGAAAGATATCCATGTTTTCAAATTCACTCATGCTTTTGTAAGCATTCAGACAATATTTTCAAATTGGCTCTCCAAAAATTGCAAATTTTAGCAAGAAATTAAGACTCCACTAGAGCCAGAAGTCAAAAGTTAAATCAGCATTAAGTCTGTTAACATGAGACTTATGTAGTATCTGTGTATTTATTGTTGCTGAGCAGTTCCAGCCATAGTAAGCAATTAACAGTTGGCAATAATGGCAACAAAGCAGGCCCCAATTACTGTTGTCCCTTAATGTCTCAGATGCAAGTTAGGGATATCTTAATTACCTTCCACACTCTAATATTGTTTTTATCCCTCATTTGTTCCTGAGGTTTGGGGCCACAAAATAAAGCAGAAAGATGAATTAATTACCCATCTGTGCTGGTTATTTTTGTCAACTTGACACAAACCAGAGATTCATGGGAAGAGGGTACCTCAATTGAGAAATTTCCTCTTTAGGATTGGCCTGTGGCATGTGTGGAGGTATTTCCTTTCTTTCTTTCCTCCTTTTTTTCCCCCTTTCTTTCTATTGTTCTCCCATCCCCGCCAGACAGGGTCTCTCTGTAGCCCCTGCTGGCCTGGAATGTGCTAGGTATGTAGACCCGGCTGGCCTCCATCTCACAGAGATCTGCCTGCTTCTGCCTCCCAGGTGCTGGGATTAAAGGCATGCACCACCACCATGCTCAGCTGGAGATATTTTCTTAATTGCTGATTCATATAGGAGGACCCGGCCCACTGTGGGCAGTGCATCCCTGTGTAGGTGGGTCTGAGCTATATCAGAAAGATAGTCTAAGTCAGGGGAGCAATCCAGTAAGTAGTGCTCCTCCTTGGCCTCTTGCTTGCAGGTTCCTGCCTTGAGTTCCTGCTTGACTTCTCTCAAAGATGGACTGTGTCTTGAAAATGTAGGAAGTAAACCCTTTCTTCCTCAAGACACTTTTGGTCATCGTGCTAATAGGAGTAACAGAAAAACAAACTAGAACAGCATCTAACTCACCAAATGCAATATAGGTTCACCGTCAAACTTAAAGAAAACTAAAACATTAAAATTGGGGCGAAAAGGTATATATGTTAATTTTGAAAAGTGAAAAGCATCGTTTCTTAACATGAAACAGTAAAAAATAAAACAACCACAACAAAAACCAAAATCCCCCACTAAGGCTAATCAATACTTCTTAGTGAAGCCTATTTTGAAGAACTATTTGCGCTTCTGAATGGTGCTCTCCAAGCCAGACAAAGGAGCTGCCTACTTTCTACCAGGGAAGGTAATTAATTAGGAAGTCCTTAATAGGACCCACAGGACACTGAATGTCACATATAGTGCTGCCAGGAGGAACTTCCTGAGCATTTAAAACAGTCTTTAAGAAATAATGCAACTGATAGCTGCTGGGAGAAGGAAAGTCAGTTTTCTTTAAAGTATGAGGCTAGTTAGGTTGACTAGCTAGTCCCTTCCCCCACATTCCAGAACATTTTGGGGACACAGATTAGACTCAACAGGACTTAAAAAATAATAGAGGCCAGGCATAGTGGCATATGCCTTTAATCTCAGCATTTAGGAGGCATCAGAGACAGGCAGGATCTCTGTGAGATGGAAGCCAGTCTGGTCTACACAACGACGTCCAGGCCACTTGGGGCTACAGGAAGTCCCTGCCTCGAAAAAGCCTTAAAAAAATAGAGGACATAAAGTGGGGTGTTTGTTAAACATGGTTGGGGATTGTATATGATCAATATACATTTTATGAAATTCTCAAAGAATCAATAAAATGTTTTTAAAGGGAAATAACTGTAGATCAGGGCTATTTTTTTCCTATTATTAACTGTTCTGTTGCCATTTCTTTTGTGCTTATACCTGCTTTATAAATTTCAGTCATCTTGGATCTTAAAAAGATAGACTCTCGTAGAGTGAAACCTTTTTTTCATTTTCTTTTTTTTGAGACAGGGTCTCACTATGAAACACTGGGTGACCAGGAATTCGCTATGTAGACTAGGCTGGTCTCAAACTCTCAGAGATCCACCTGCCTCTGGCTCCCAAGTGCTGGGATTAAAGACATGTGCTCCCTGACCTGCTGATTTTTAAAAATTCATTATTTTGTAATTGATTTTTTTGCTATTTTCACACAATATGGTTTGACTATTTAATCTCCTCCCCTAGTCACACCTCTCCCTCTGCCACCCCCTGCCCAATTTAATGTATGACCACAAGGAAACAGAGTTTTTCAGAGAGCTAGTCAATGGCTCATATGAATTCAGAGCAATGGAGACAGCACATACAAGTCCTATGCAAGCTCAAACCAGACAGAAATTCCAGCATAGACATGGAAAAGTGGGCAAGAATCCCAACCCAACCTAAGGAACTTTGGTAATTAATGGCTGCTGAGAGGGGGAAAGACAGTGTTTTACAGGGTTGGGACTCTTGATGGGCCCAGTGGATGGACCCACAGTAAAAGACATTTGGGGACACAAATCAGCTGGTGATTTAAAAAATATATATAACATACATTACACAGTAAAGAGAAAGCAGAATGTTTCCAGGAATTAATTGTCAACATATGACCCAACTGAATGTTCCTTTACAAATTTAAATAAAAACATAAAAGAAACACTTTATGCCTTTAAAGGCTACCCATATATTACAATAAATTAATTCTCTCAATATTGGGACTCATTTTCTTTTTAACTCACCAAAATCACATAGTTTCAGGACATCATTGTGGCTTATTAAGAGATTTTCAGGCTTTATATCTAGAATATCAAAATTAAAAACCATTTAGTAAAAATGTACTGTGTGCTGCTGATTGACACTTAGAGCACTAGAATGGCATCTAATTAAAACTATCTAGCATAATCTGTATAAAGAATTGTGCAGAATAAAAAAGAGTAAGACATTTTATACAGCTACTTAAAGTTTCAATTAATTTCTTTCTGAGAAACATGCAGACCACAATTAACAAAGGGGAGAAAATTAATCTCTTCCTCACATTCTGTACTAAGGATTGAACCTAGGACCTAAAGTATCCTGAGCACATACCTTAATTCTGAAAGGAATTTTTAAATGACTGAATTTAGGCCAACATATTTCAAGGAACTATGTCTGCTACATAAAACACTGATCATATAAATTTTTGGAAATAAAACCCAAAATTTTTATAGTTACATGCTATCTTAAAAAATAGATATCAACAGTAATTTGATAGCATTCTATTTACTTAAGGAAGAGATGTAACAAAGGTTTTCTTTGGAATTTCCATATTTACACATCCTTAGCTTTTCTGTGTAGTTACAACTAATAATGGCTAATGCTGAAGGTACACTAGTGAGTCATGTTAAAATTTCCAAATTTTCCCACAGATCATGCAAAGATGTGATAGGAGCTGAGAAGCAGAAATTTGCAGAAAATGAAACTAAATTATCCCTCTTGGAGGAATCTTACAATTTTATTTTTATTTTTTAATATTTATTATTTTTATGTGTATGAGTGTATTATTTGTATGTGTGTAAGTGCACCTATGTCATGCAATTATCAGTGATGTCAGAATAGGTGCAGATTCCCTGGAACTGGTGTTATGGAAAATTATTTGCTGCCATGTGGGTACTGGGAACCAAACCTGGGACCTCTACAAGAGCAGTCAGTGATTTTAATTGCTGAGCCATCTCTCCAGCCCCCACAATTTTATTTTTTGAGAGAGGGTCTCATGTATCCCAGACTGGTCTTCAACTCACTATACAGTCAAAGATGATTTTGAATTCCCTTATTCTCCTTTCTCTACCCTCCACCTGCTGAGAATGCAGGAATATACCACCATGCCCAGCCAAGTTTTTGTTTTTACAGCATAGTAGCTATCACCTATACTACAAGATAGCAGGGAAAGTGGGGGAAGGGCAGAGGTAGTGGAATCTATAGAATCACAGAATTGTTTTTTTTTTTCTTTGTTCCTGGAGTTTAAACCCAAGGTCTCAAATGTGCTGAGTAAGCACTCTACTTTTTACATCCCAGCCCAGAATCATGGTTTATATCATTAATTGACTACACATTTAATCAAATCTCAGTTTTGTAATGGAACACACTGAACGCAGCTCATTAATATCCTCATGCATAACACAAACTGTTTTTAGAACCACATCCTAGACACTACATGGTCCATGACACATACAACTTTGATAAGATGACTACTATGAGAGTTAAATGAAAGACAACTATAGTGTCTAAAAACATCAGAAGTTGGAATTCTTCATATTACCTTTAAGCTATTCTAAAGAGTAAACCATTTTAAAAGTGATATCCTTGCACATTGGTACAGGTAAATTAAAATGCAGTATGCATTTATCTGCTAATTCAAAGTTAAGAAGTAGATATTTCAACATTTCCTGATAAACATTTCTAGCTTCATTATTATATCAATTTGTATACAATTATTGTAAAACTTTATAGTACAAGAGAGATTATTAGGAGAAAATAAATGGTATAGAGTCAAAGGAGATACTGAGCAGGTAAATTCCCTTATTGCTAAATACCACTAACTTTCTAGCAATAAGGGAAGTAGCAAGACAGGTTATGGAAGTATAATCATGGGCTTTATACAAGGCTGATTATGCCTTCAACCTACAGACAAACGGCAATTTTCAAAGGAGGAGAAATCAGGAGGTAAGGGTATATACTGGAGATTACTGATCTAAGACACAATGAAAGGAGAGTTCCAATGGGGATCAGTGCCTTACAGATCATTTATAAAGTCTGGTTGTGAGTTGGTTCATATTCCCTGGGACCACCTGTAAGACAGAAAGGCTATGGAAATTGTCCTTTTGCCACCCCTAAATAAGCATCAAAATTTGCATGTGTTGAATCATTAGGTATTTCTACAGTTCACAGCAGACTTGGTTATACAAGCAGAGATATTGCCATAGTATACAAATAAATTTGTGATCTATGATTTGGTGGGTACAAAAGGAGATTTGAAGACCAAAGGACTTCTCATATCCTTTACTTTCAAAATATATTTAACCTAAATGAAATATTTCTAAAACAGTAAATATTTTACCATTGATTAATGATTTATTTAGTATTTTTCATTTCAAAATTTCATACTTACCTCTGTGGACAATGTCATTTTTATGGCACCAGTGAATAGCTTTGATTAGTTGATATATATAGCTTTTCACTTTTTCTGGTGGAACTCCATTTGGCATCTCTTCCAGCAATTCAAGCATATTCTGAAAATTAAACAGAGAGTCATTCATCTCCAAAATTAGGCAAGTCCATCAATTATGTATTAATAATCTAAAGCATCTTAGATCCATCCAGTATACAGCATGCGTTTTTTTTGTTTTGTATTTCATCTACAACTTAGTTTAGAGTAGATCAGGATCCTACAGTAAATGGAATTTTTCTTTTATGAAAAATTGCAGTCTTATTGTTCTTTGCTGCTGCCCCTAATCATAACCATGTGCACTTTTTACTCCTTCTAAAGACTTTCAAATATTATTTCAGAATGATTTGAGGAGAAAAGCAATACAACATGGCGATATGACACTGTATTATATAGGGGGGTCATTGTAAGACTGTGCTGTGCATCTATAATAAATTCTTGTAAAAAGTCAGTCTTTTAAAAATATTTCTGGAAAAAACATGAATTAATACTCTAAAAATGAAAAAATAAGGGGCTGGCAAGATGGCTCAGTGGTTAAGAACAATGGCTGTTCTTGCAGAGGACCTGGGTTTGATTCCCAGCACTCATATGACAGTTAACAACTGTCTATATAACTCCAGTTCCAGGGGAATTTGATGCCCTCTTCTGACCACCATGGGCATTGCATGACATGGGTGCACTTACATGTGGGAAATACATTCATACACATAAAAATAATATTTTTTAAAAGATAAAAAAGGCTGAATATGTGGCACATAACTTTATTCCCAGCACTTGCGAGGCAGAGAAAAGTGGATCTCTGAGAGTTCATGGCCAGCTTCGTGTATATAGTGAGTTAGCAGTCAGTCAGAAATACATAGTGAGACTCTGTTTTTTTGCTTTAAAAAAAAAGGAGAAATTCCCTAAGATTAAAAGTAATCAATACATTTAGTATAAAAATTAAAATGGGTTAGAAAATATTATCACGGGCTAGTGAGATGACTCAGTAGATAAAGGTGCTTGCTGTCCAAAGATGCAAGCCTGACAACCTGAGTTTTCTCCTCAGAACCCATGTAAAGGTGGATGGTGATAAATGACACCACAAATTTATCCTCTGACCTCCACATGTCTGCTGTTGCACACAACACCTCACCCTCTGACATACATACCACACACACACTAACAATAATAAAGTAAATAAAAATTTGAAAAAAGAGAGAAAATACTGCTCAAATAGTACAGAGATACCAATCAATTCAAAACTCTCAATGTGGCATCAGTGATGATTTTGTAAAATTCATGCAAAATTTTCTGGAAAGCCACCTATGGTATTGCATGACTGTCATCCCAGCATTTAAAAGGTACTACATAGCAAGACCCTGTCTTAAAAATCAACAAAAAAGCTAGGTCAAAATTTCACTTAGGGGGATGGGGAGATGGATCAGCAGTTAAGAGCACTGGCTGTCTCTTACAGAGTACTGGGGTTTGGTTCCCAGCACCCACATGATGGCTAACAACTGCCTGTAATTCCAGTTCCAGGGGATCTGATGCCCTCTTCTGGCTTCCATAGGCATTGTAAGACACCGATGCAGGCAAAATATCTTACACATAAAATAAAAATAAATAAAATAATTAAAAAATAAAAGTAAAAAGAAAATACTTCACTTAGGCAGTCTCCACTGAATTGTCAGATTAACCAAACATTCTCTACCTTCTCTACAAAGCACAGTGAATAAGGCTCACAGTACATCTTAGCCTACTGTTTATAGGAAGGCTCGGAGGATGGCAGTTTACCAAATGTGACCTGGGAATACACATAGGAATCAGATACTGCTCACAGGTTCAGGATGTCAAACTACAACAGATGTGTCTACCTTTTTCACTGGTGGTATGTGGCAATAGTAGATAAAACTGCTAGCACATTAGTGTGAATCAAGACAATAGGATTTTCAATCCAAGTGACCCTTGCTACTTCATTAAAAGGAACAAAAACAGCAGCTTTTATTCAAAATGTCCTTGGTGAAGCAGTAGAAAATACTACTTACACAAAATTCTGCATCTTCAGCACATCCTGCGAAAATTGTCAACTTGACACAAAGTTGAATCACCTGGGAAGGTAACTGAATCTCTCAATGAGGGAGTATCTAGATCAGATTGGCCTGTGGGCATGCCTGTGGGGGATTGTCTTGAGTGTCTTAATTGATGTGCAAAGAACTAGCCAGAAAGTAGGTGATACCACTCCCAGGGTTTGGGCCCTAGACTGTATAAGAGTACAGAAAGCTAGCTGAGCACTAAGCATACATGTATGGATTTTTCTCTGCCCTTGAGGTGTAATGTGACTAGCATTTCAAGCTCCTGCAGCTGTGCATTCCCAGCATTGACAGCCTGTAACCTGGAATTGCGATCTAAACAAAACCTTTTTTGTCTAAGTTGCTTTTGGTCAGGGTATTCCATCACAGCAAGAGAAATGAACACAAGCCTTTTAAAGAATCTATGTGATAAGTGAAGAATCCAAATAAAGCACTCTTGCTGCACAAGAGCCATCTGAACCATGGTATCCTCACTGGCTGACTGAGTTATAGGCTGAATTAGCCTCTTTTGGTGATATAGCATTTAAAAATTATTTAATTTTATTTAATTTGTATGAGTGTATTGCCTACATGTGTGTAAGTGCACCCATGTTGTGCAGTGTCCACAGAGGTCAGAAGAGGGTGTTGGATCTCCTGGAACTGTAGTTACGGACGGTTGTTAGCTGCCATGTGGGTGCTGGCAATCAAACCTAGGTTCTCTGCAAGAGAAACCAGTGCTCTTAACCACTGAGCCATCTCTCCAGCCCCATAATATATGATTTATTTGAAAGGATAGCTGGCATACAAATCTATTTATGTTAGCATTGGTGGGTTTATTGTTGTAATTTTTATTTTTGCATTGGTAGGCAAGTGCTCTACCACTGAGTTAAAACTGCAGCCACAAACAAATATTTTTGTATTGCTCAGTTTTGCCTAATCATGAGAAACATTAGTAGATAAACCCCACATAAAAGTTGTGAAAATTCCCAACAATTTTAATATAATTAAATATCATTATCAACCACTGAACTAATGTTTCTTTTACAAGAGAGCTTCTGCGTATAAGCAAACAGTTTACTAGTTTGGAGATAAGGAAAGAAAGCCAGAAGACATTAGTGTCTAGTCAGTGGTGAAGGACGTGCATAAATACTGTCAAGGAACAGCTGCTGTTGGTGATAAGCATAAATACTAATAGACCCTGCACTCAGCTTGCTTTGTAAATGTTTTCAGAGCTTTTGCTCACCTTTAAAGATGGGCATGATGTATTCATGTAAGAAAGACAAATGAAAGCATTAATCAGAAGATCGGCATGCCAAACACCTTGACCTACCTCTGCAGAAGGTTAAATATATGTTTGTTGTTTCAGTTAAAATAAAATGTTGAAAGAATGTATGCTTCTTTAAAAAATCTCTATGTGAACTGTCTTTTTCCAATTTACAAATTCAGAGAAGATGCCAAGAGCAAGGAGGGATAGAAGGGCGTAGTATCACAGAAAATGGCATCTCTTTTGGTTCACATTCTACTTTAGATTCCTAAGTGGCAGATACTGTACCATCCTCTGTACTGATTCTTTCTCATTCTAAAAGGAATACAGATTTCAATCACCGACCTAGCTGCCCAGAATGAAAAATACATTTCCTCTGTGCCTTGCAGCAAGTGTGACCACAGAACTATGTCCTGCTAACAGGTTGTGACAGCTGAAGTTGGCATTAAAGACAAGGACCATATCTCAGAAACTGTGGAACAAAAAGGTAGAAGCAACCTGGTTTAAGAAGTTCCTATGACTGTGGAGCAGGGCAGGCGACATTAAGCCCTGTGCTGAATCCTTTTGTATGTGTTTAAGAGGAAGAAAGAACTCCTATTTTGTTTAAGGCACTATAATGAGGATTGCTAGGCACTGCCACTGGTGGGCAGGTGTGATGATCAGCCTCCATCCAGAAACCACAGGGGCAGGGAAAGAAGCCCAGCCCTCAGCGTCAGAAGACTGAATATTGACAGTATTTCTGTCACTTACGACCAGAGAGATCTCAGATATACCAAATCGCCTCTCCCAGTGAGGAAACAGACACTCAGAGGAGATTTCTCTATTTGTTATACTAAATTGTTATTTATCATGAAAAACCACCACGAATAGAATAGAAATAAAAAGGACAAATCGAAATACTAGATTTGTCAAATTTTATTATTTGGCTCTGAAAGATGAAAACTGCATGAGTATTTGTTGACGCCTAGAGAATAAAGAGAACCCGTGCTTTCTTTTTCCAGTAATTCTAGTACAGCAATCCTTTTCTTAAAACTTTTTTCTTTAAATAGCAGTTTAAAGAAAGTTTTATTTTGATAGGGAAATTACTGTAGGGGAACACCTAAACTGATACAGAAAAAGAAACAGATTTTTTAGAAAAGTAACATAAAAGCAGTGGTTTAAAATGACAGAACCTTGTATATTTTTCAGGTTTCACCAGTAATTAAATTACTATTTTATACTGTTTATTTAAAATATAATTTGTAAAGGTTGAATGAACTCAATGTTAAATTACTGGTCAGATATCCCTCAAACACTGCTTTCTTGTCACTTATGCCCTAGAATTGACCCACAGTGAACAAAAGCCTCTCCTGTTTTAATCTGTATTTAGATAACAAAGTAGGAGGTCATCAGAAGCCACCTTTTCACACAGCAAAGAAACCTCCAACAGGCTCCTCGGGCTCATTTCTCCTATTGTAACCAGCCTAAACCAAGTGCTGGACACTGGTTGCTCTCCAAGAAACCCCAAGACGGTCAATATTTCACCCTCAAAGGGTCACAATATTAAAATGGCCACTCAGAAGTTGACCTTTTAAAAGAGTGCTTACAGTGATCTTAATGACAGCTTCAGGCCTCACCTTGCCTTCCTGGCAAGAAGGCCGAAGTACTGGCAGCTCCCAAAAGGTTGCTTCTAATTTGCTCATTCACCACCCTAAGTTCAGTTCAGAGCCCCAGTTCATGTTTGCATGGATATGATCAGTACCTTTATCATCCTTTATCATACTGTCCGTTCAATCCATTTCTTCCTCAGAGCCTTTGTTCTGGTTTAACTGAAATAAATCTAATCTAAAAATTACTTTTTGGGCATAGATTCTAAAACTTCAGAAGTCATACCACTGTATTGTTTAGACATGAGACTATCTGAATACTGCTAATGTGGACAGAATCCCTAAATCTACTTCAGGATTTCTAGTGACCATGGATAATATTTCTATTTTTAAAACCCTCAGATTATAGTGTACTGGTAGACCATACTAAATAACACACTTTCTTCAATAGTGTCAGAAACAAAAGAATTAGGTAAATCTGCACACTGCCAATTCATGGCTTACTTTCTCAACATATTCAAACACCAGGTACAGTTTCCCTCTCCGACGAAAGGCTTCCTTCAGCTCCACAATGTTTTCCTGTTTGAGAGTGCGAAGCATTTTAAGCTCTCGTAAAGTCGTTTCCTTGACTTCTTCATTTTCTAGAATATAAACAATGGAGAAGAGGAAAGAAAGATTAAAGTTTTCAAAACTACATTCAAAGAATTTTAAGAACACTAAAAGCATATTCTATTTAAGAAGTTCACAGATAGAATACCAACACATATTCTTGCTCAAAGCATAGAAAGTAGGAAACTTAAAAGGCTTAGTTGACCTTGGTGGTGAACATCTATAGTCCCAGTAATCAGGAGGTTGAGGCTGGGGAACTGCAAGTTCCAGGCCAGCCTGAACTATGCAGTACCAAAAAAAGCCTCAAACAAAACAAACAACAGAGAAAAGGCTTCTTTGAACAGTATAAACCCAATTTTCTGACTGTATTTTCTTATATTCCTTATTGTACAAAGTATGTGCAAAAGTACAGGTTTATAGATAGAACATGCATTCATTGCCCTTTTAGGCCTAACATTCTGTACTGGGGAGGAAAGTATTTAAAAGGGTCATGTGAATCTACCCCATCAACATGCAAGGAGCTGTTCTGTAGCCAGCATCTGTAGTAGTCAACATCTTAAGGTTAGTTTGAAGCTTTGGCTTAGAAAAGCATTTTCTGCCTCAGGTTGCTTGTAAGTCAGTCACCTCAATGAGCAGAGGTCACGGATCAGGCATTCACAGTGCAATTCATGGCCAAATTGCAGGGATTCTTAAGAGTGTCTTATTTCTCTGAACAGCAGCTGCTATGGGCCCTGCTGCCTTCCTATGGCATGTCCATCTGTCCATCCCAGATGGTATAGCTGTTCTGGGATGAAGAAATTATACTAAAGCAATATCTGTCCTTCCATACCATCAATTTCACTTGTGATCACCTCCACAGACATGGAGGAAGGACAGAGGTCACATTAACTCTAGTGGATTGATCGGAAGGGATGTGAAGAGCTAATATTTCACATTAAATGCGTGCTTATAATAACTTCAGAGGTAACTGGGAAAATCTAAGTGCGTGTTTTAACATGTATGTTCATGGGTACAGATTCATAATTCTCAAATCCCCAAACAGTCCAAAAACAGAACTTTTTCTAAGTTTGTGACAAATTCATTTAGAGGCAAAATTGAATTGATATGAAACTATTTATGGTCTTTGTTTAACCCACTTCCTGTGAATATTCATCACTGTGCTATAGAAATATGCCTTGATTACAGGGTGCTATGTAACATGCCATATTTCCATTCTAAAACTTGAGAGTTAGGAATTCTAAAACACATCTGGCCTCAAGGCTTGAGTTAAGGGCCAGAATCCTAGCTTGAGGAATTAAGCTATGAGATTCTCAATTTCAGGCATGTCTTCTAAGTCTAAAGAGAAAGTTTGGGACAGGGTAGAAGAAAACCTATACCTTTTGGGAAGATATGCTTTCTACACAAGGTACCTGAGAAGGAAGGGGCTGAACAGGAGTAGGGCACGGGGAAAGGGGATGATTCTAAATGCACAGCAAAGAATGCTTATCAGCTGATTTTCTCTCCTGCCCCATCTTCCAAATCCCTTTCAAACTGAGCTTAAAGAAGAGACTGTAATAGAAACAGGGGCTTTGTAGTACTGGCAAATCTGTGACAAGCAGGAAACATAAAGTCAACACTCCTTTGTGTTCTGGTTACATAAGTGAGGTATTCATCTAGAAAACTGTTGGGAGGTTGCTGGTACACAGGTTAGAAAAGGACATGAATGTTGCCTATGGGAAGAGAAGAACCATCAGTAGGAAAGGCCAACAATAGCAGAAAACCGTGACCCATCCTAAGGGAAGTGAAGAGCATAGCAGTGCATCCTACATGACTGGTAGAATGTATGAAGTGGAATGGATGAGATGCAATCAAGCAACTTCTTGAAGTGGCTTAGAGGACTGTGAGGGACAAAGTACCAGCTGCTGTAAAAGTCAGTGGTCTTTTATCACAGCTGAGTGCAATAGTAGCACCAATTGCCAGAGTCTTGGAACAAGCAGAAAGTATATCTGGATCCCCAGTTGCATGCATCCCTTTAGTCCTTTAGTTCCACAAACAGCCTCACTCTCAATCCTTGTTGGCATAGGGCATTTGCACTTGTCCTCTGGGCCCAGAATGCTCATTTTTCTACCCTGGCTCTTGACAAGGCTGGTTCTTTCAAGTTTTAAATCATCATCCCTCACATGAATTTCCTAGACCCTAAAAAGGAAACCAATTCCTCACTCTACTATTCCTATTAAAATACTCTGGGCTTTTCTTTCATAGACCAGTTCATTGTTTATCTTGATACCTGAAATACTCAGGACCAAGAAGAATTTCAGATTTCAGAGTGTTTGGATTCTGAAGTAAGAGAGTAAGAGTGCACGAGAGAGTATGTGTATGTATATGTAATGAGATATCTTGAGATTGGGACTCTAATACAAACATGAAATTCACTAATATATCATTATAATACTTTTAGTGTGCCTATATTTTGACTCGAACCTGTCACATGAGATCAGGTATGAAATTTCCTACTTGTAGCATCAGGTAAGCATTTAAAAAGGTGTGCATTTGAGTACATGTCATATTTTGGATTTTGGAGGATGCTCAACCTGCTACTTATAGCTTATTGATTAAGCTCTTCTGTTCAACACATACCCAACTACACAGAAGTGTATTAGCACAAAGAGCTGAAAAATAAGAACCTCCTACCATAAATGCTTCAGCTGGGACCAAAAAGAGATCTTTATTCATCCATGGCTAGCTCTTCATCACTTTAGATGTGAGAAACAGGTAAGAGACGGCCAGAAAGAGGCACTCTTTCCTCTTGATGAAGTGAATGCTTTCACTTTCAGAACTCTGAAAGCGCTACTTATAAGATAATAAGAAAACCAGAATTGATTTTTCCTCTTACTCACTTATGACCCTGATGGTTTCTATAATATGAAAAACAGAGAATTCAGAAAACGAAAAGTATTTAGGGTCAAGAGTGTGTGTGTCCACTTACAAAATACTTGAGGGCATCAGCAGGCTATACACTGAAGATGGGTACAACGTCATGATATAAATATAGCCTGTGTATCTTCCCTAATCAAATGCTTGGGAATTCTTCACATTTGAAAAGCAATTGAAGAGTGCATGCTGCATATATTATTATCAATTTGTGGTAGATTCACTGTGCTAATGGATAAAGGAACTTCAGAATGGTCAAATTGGAATGGCCATGGTACACAAAACACTAGACTAGAACTATGGAGTTCTACATTTTAGATTCTGCCTTTTAAGCACTTTAAAGTTTGACGTGCAGCTTTGGGTAAGCCACCTGACATTTCAGCAATAATTAAATCGAATACTCTGGTTTTTTTCCCCATTATAGTCTTACTGATTATAAACCTAAACCTCACTGAATTTTGGTAATTGAGAAATGGAACATTCAAATATATACTGGTTCCATTTATCAATGGAATTATAAAGAGATACTGATTATATTCTGAATATTTACAGAGAAAGAAGATAAATCACCCTTCAAAAAGAAGTACAAACTAAGCAAGGGTGGTAGGACAAGCTTGTCATATCAGGTATTTGGGAGGTTAAATCAGGAGGATTGCAAGTTCAAGGCCAGCCTGGGCAACTTCTTGAGACTCTGTCTCAAAACAAATGTAAAAAGATGGCCTGGAATATGTAGCTCAGTGATAGAGTGCTTTCTGAGTGTGTGTAAGCACCAGGTACAATCCCCAGGAACAATAAGAAACAGCCCCCCCGATACACACCCCCATAAACACAGAGAGAAAGAGAGAGAGAGCAAGAGAGAGCAAGAGAGAACTAGAAACACAGTAAATCATATAGCATGCAGTGTCAAAATAACCTCATTTGAGCAGCCTTTAGAGGTAATGAAGGCCACAGGTAAGCTCCTGAGCATTAAGATGATAATGAATGGGAACAGGCAGGAAATGGAGTCAGGAAATGGAATTGTTAATTCCTAAAGTGCAAGCAGACTGCACTCTTCATTACTTGGAACACCTTATAATTTTGTTTCTGTAAGTACTTTTAAGGTCTCCAGCCTGTTCTACATTTTATAATGAAAACTGTGGCATAAAATGATGAGATAATGGAGACAAGGAATGCACACTCCACTGGCATGTGCCACTCTCCTCAGACCAGCAGAAAGCAGCAAAGCATTTCAGTGAACCTGCTTTAAAGGTGGTAGTAAAAGCCACTAAAACAAGCACACAACCCCAAATCACCTCGAACTAAGATAATCCTCGTGGGCTCTCTATGCTACCTCCTCCAGGTCACAAATAAAGAAGGCAAGGGTTAAACTAACAGCTAACTTTCTCAGGGTGCATGGACCAAGAGTCTCATTCAACCCCATAGTGTGAGTTGAACACAGGGACTTAGGTGGCATGGTGTAACATACTGAACTATGGAGAATGAGTCCCAGGTTCATGTCTAGACTTTGTTATTAGACCCAGCTACTTGGATTGCTGCTGAAGCCAAGTGGCTAAGTAAATAATATGGGAGGAAGAAAAAGTCAATCCTGGGTCTGCATTTTAGTTCCAGTTAATAACATATCAGCATCTCACCTATAAATTGGGGCTGGGATTACACTGATTTATTCTGAGGGTCTCTTCTAGTTTTGAGTCAATGTTTTTACAGTCGCTTATATGCATGCTGACAGACCACATCATCAGTTACCACTGATGGAAGCCAAGCATTCTGGCTAATACCTATAATCTGAGCACTCAGGAGGCTGAGGCAGGTGGACTGCCACAAGTTCCAGGCCAGCCTAAGCTAAACAGTGAGTTCTAGGATAGTACAGACTACACAGTGAGACCCTGTTTCAAAACACACACACACACACACACACACACACACACACACACACACACACACACACATATGCATGCACACACTCACACATACGTACACACACGCACTCACGTGCACACATACATATACAGACACACACAGGGAATGAATGACTATGAAAATTTCAGTTAGTTGCAGGCCAGCCTAGGCTATAGAGCAATACCCTCTCCAAAAACCCAAAACGGTTACCACTGAAAGGGTTTGGTAAAGGCAATTCTAGCAAAGTCATGTATATGCAATAAGTATATAACTCAACCTAGTGAGGATAAAGTGACACTGGAGAAAAAGACAAAAAGACATAAAAGAAGAACAAACAAAAATCTGACCTACTTCTATAAGCTTACCAGTGAGTCAAGTTAACACACCTAAAAATCAAGAGAGTCATGAAAATAAAAGGTAGCAGTTTTTAAGAAGAAAGCTCACAGGAGCAAAAGAAATCCAAAAATAAGTCAGTGATGAAAAGAAAAATCTAAAGATCAGCAGAAATGCTATTGTAACCCTATTTTTAAAGAACTGTGGGCTTGGAAAAGAAATCCAGGAATAGCTGTAACCTACTTTGTGAAATCACAAACCTGACATTTTTGTATAGCCAAAGAGGCCTCCAAAACAGACCTTTAAAAATGAACATAATGGAAAAGAAGAGTCAATCCATCCTTGAACAAAACCATAGGGGTACCATGTTTGATTCTAGTTGCTCTGATTGAAAAAGGGCCAGCAGCAGCAGGGCAATCAATGCGGCCGTAGAGATTTGAATGGTGGTACTACTGTTTTATGTGCCAAAAAAAGACAAAGCTCCTTCAATCTTCAGAGATGAAGAACAGGTAAAAGGGCAGAGGAAATTTATGAAATCACAAAAAGTGCAAAATAGTAACCAAATTTTACAAGAATCCTGGAGGTTTGAAAGGATCTTGTTTGGACATGAAAAGGAAGTGTGATGAGATCAAGAGGAGCCAGGATGCTCAAGATCAGTTAATCAAATTCCTTTTTTTAACTTTTCAAAAATTTACTATTTTACATGTATAAGTGTATTTCCTGCATGCATGTAAGTGTACCCATGTTGTGCAGTATCCACCGAGGTCAGAAGGGCATCAGAAGCCCTGGAACTGTAGTAATGGTCAGCTGTTAGCTGCCATGTGGGTACAGGGAACTGAACCTAGATTCGCTGCAAGAGCAGTCAGTGCTCTTAACAGTTGAGCCATCTCTATGGCCCCTCAGATTCTTTATTTAATCAGTGGTTGGAATTTTCATTTCAAGGCCCCTCTTATAGAGGATTCAGGCTCTGGTTTTATACCATTATACAAAATAAGAGATCAGTATAGAGCTTTCCAGTGTCTAGGTAAAATAAGAATGAAATCTATTGGTGGAAAGACTATATGCTTAACTACACATTTCACAATAATTAAAGGAATAAATATATTCATTCCAATAGTAAAAAGCATTTATCTACAGGAAACAAGCAGCAGCAGAATATAAAATGCAGTGATTATATTTTATACAAAAGCAGAGATGCAACCTAAACTCCCTATTAAATGTGGACAGTTGCACAACTCCCTGAAGATAGCTTCCTTGCATGAATTGAGGTTCAGTGGTAAGTTGAGAGGAAACCTCCTCATGCTTCAAGGAAAGATGAACAGTCCATGGAATCAAAAGAAGGATCCAAGTATAGCTTAAGAACAAATTCTGACCACAGGTTTTCCTAACATAAATGTTTAATAGACAGTATTTTAAATTATTGGTAGTTTAAAACTACCCACTTTAAATAGGTGTTCCTGGATTACTTAACAAATTTGGAGGAGACACTGGTATATAAGTCAACACATAAGAATGAAGATCAAAGTCCTGCATGATGGCTGAGGGGATAAAGGTTCCTGCTTCTGGCTTGATGACCCAAGTTTTGATTTCTAGGACTTACATGGTGGAAGGAGAGAAACTACTCCCACAAGTTGTCCTCTGATCTCCACATGTATGCCAATACACATACACACAGCACATGCACATGCACACAAAATAAATAAATAATTTAAACTGATATGATACATTATTGTCCGAGTATCAAATTTCATTGTGCAAGACTGCAGTTATAGGAAGGTTAAGAGAATTAGGATAAATTAATAATTACTCATAATTTGGAAAGTATCTTTTAACTAAAAAGTCTTCAGTATCTTTGAAGTCTGTAGTAATTTTTTGTTCCTCTTACAAGCTCCAAATAAAGAACAAAACTAATTCAATGGCATTTCTGGATGCTTAGGTGTTTGGTAGTTAATGCTCCTCTGTGGAATCATACATTAAGAGACAAACGTACATAATCACTTAAAGTATTGCTAAAAATTCTCTGAGATGCCAGATATATGCTAATGTGTCAAGATGCAAAAGTCATTAAAACAAGGAAATAAATTAAGCTAACAAATAATTAATCTCAGATAAAAATTTGATGTGACTCAAACATTTCTTCTTTTTTGCAGGGGGGGACTGGGAATTGAACCCAAAACTCTACCACTGAGCCACATTCATCTATTTTCTTTTCTCTTAACAGAAGTTTCTGTGTCCACTCAGAATATCAGAGTTTTTCAGGAAACATTACCGGAAGAAAACATCATAGGAAGACACCGATAAATGATCTAACATACTTGTATTAGCTAGTAATCAGAGAATAAAAACATGGAGTCAGAAGGACAGAAATATTTTCTTTTAAAAAGAAGAGAAAACTAACAAAATGTATTATTGAACAGTTTACAATTTTACCGTCCAAAGACAGTAATTGATTCTCCTAAGAAATAAATAGTACACAGTTGCTATTATGACCTAAATTGTGTTTACTATAAAACAAATATATTTTCATAATTTCAGTTTAAATTTGAATTAAAGTACCAATGTAACTTTTTATTTACTATGAAAATTTGGTTCCTGTTTTGAATAGTGATTAGTTATCCTGGTATAATAAAGACCTTTTATACTAAACATTGGTCTATCTTAAAATATGGTCTCCAAAATATTTTACACAAATTTGTAGATCCATAAGAACATCACAACAGTAGGACATTATCATAATCTTTCCAAGCTACCCTAAGATCTTCAAAATATCTCCTTAGAATACTGAGAATAATTAAGTTGAATGCCAGTCAGACCAGGTACTGTTCTATTACAGTTTAACATTGTTTTATAGAATGATTTTATTTATTTTCACAAAGATATTTAGCATAATCACTATTACAAAATCAAAATATTTTCAGTGAACTAATAAAAAGGATGTTCAAGCTCTATTGGACAATATTATCATGATGTCTTTATTTTTTTATTGTAATAGACCTGGTTGAAACTTAAGAAAATAAAGCAGATTTGAAATTAAAATAGTTTACATAGGAGTTCAAACTATTTACTTATACTTTACATTCCCAAATGGCTGATCCACATATGTGTACCCTTTCTTTCTATTAAGTAAGACACTACTCTCTCAGAAGGAAGAGGGTAAAGACACTGGAGGTAGTACCAGATCTCCCAGGGTTCTAAGCCAGCTTATGGTACATGAGACCCCACATGAAAAGAACAATTTTTAAAACTCTGATGACAAATACTACTTTTGGTGGTAACTGATACTTGCTAGTGTGTCCTTAAAGGCAAATGCAGAGTCAGAAGTCACCACACACTTGCAAAGGTGGTGTGCTTTGATCTACTGTTACAAACATTCTTTTTAGATTGCCATTTGTCTCTGGACCACCTGTTGTTAGCCCAAAGCTACCGCTCAAAGAGCCTATTTCCAATGATTTCACAGTGGGCTGGCCAGGAAAACTGCTTCCTTTACACCATAGGACCACAGGCACACAGTTTGAAGCATGCCCCTTCCCTGAATAAACTAAAAGTATTTCCCCAGTGGCTTCCTTTAAGACTGCCCTCACAATGGCTATTCAAGGTCCCGGGTGATATGTATGTGCCCCACAAAAGTAGCACATCAGACCTCGGAGAATAAACCCTGACCCTGGTCACTTGGGGACACTAAGTTGACACAATAGACCTTAACACAGATGAAAGAATTTATGGATTCCAGTTGAGGGGTTATGGGAAGGGTGCCGGTGGGGAAGGGGGTATAAAGATGATTACGATTCACTGAGATGTTCTATATGAGCATAATGATTCAATAAAAATATTTTTATTATTTGATATAATTTGATTATATCAAATGCTCCTTAATCTATCCTAGGAGTCTTATTATTAACAAGCTCTCTTTGTTATTTCATGCTTTCTAGGCCTCTGAAGCTAGGGTGATAAAACTGTTTATAAATATAGAAGCTGATGTCTTACAGTGCTTAGTAAATGTGCACGGATGAAGCCAGGCTATGCTATCTATCTTCAGGCTTCTCATTAGATACAGAGGCTGATGCTATGCTGATACATTTTACCCCTAGACCCACTGCTTTTCATATGGGAGGTGGCAACACGAGGTATTTTTATAAGTTTATATAAGCAGGAGAGAGCAGAAAATGAAGTACTTCACATTAGTAAAAAATGCTTGTGATACTTTTGCTTCAATATAATATGGTATGTGTTTAAAATTGGCTAGGGTACAGGAACATATCTTTACTGTGTTTTTTCAAACCCTAAGAAGTTTGAAAAAAAATGCTACCTAGAGTTTCTGAAGGGTCATGTAGTCTTTCATGATCAGTTTTTTTTTCTTTGGCTATCTTTGGCTGGGCAACAGTCAACAGTCAAGATTTCAAAACAAATGCACTAGTAAAACACATTCTTTCAAATCCTTGACCAGCATCAAATTTTAATGTTCCCATTTGAAATAGTCTAGTTGTGTGATCAAGGCCCCCAATTACGGTATTTCTTCACAAAAGATTTATTCTCTCAACCAATGGTTCTAAATAAAAATGTATCCTCTCCCTACTGTCTCCCACTTACCCTTGCATTTCTTCTGACTAGCAGCTGGAGAAGCCAGTAACCAATGCTGAAGCCCTTCATAGCACTCACTACTTGTGTGAACTGTAAGGTTCTGGGTTCAAGAGATGCAGCAGACAAGAAGGGACCAGAGACTCCACTGGGAGCTAACAGGACCCAGGTTTATTAAAAGAAGACCAGCTGGGACCAGCTTCTCCATACCCATGAGTGGAGAAATGCTAGCCCTCCTGGGGGGCTAGCCTCCCCGAAGAGATGGGGGAGGCCAGCCCCCTCACTCCCATCTTGGGGCTGGGGCTCGGGGGAACCAGGCTGGCATGCCAGGCTCCAGATTGGGATGGAGGAGCTCCCTCAGGGAGAGTGCGAGAGACTAAAGCCCAAGTCCCAGTTCCAGTCCAAGACCCAGTCTAAGTCTAAGTCCCAGTCCTAGTCCTAGTCTTCAAAGCCTCAAAGCCTTTAAAAAACCCTCAGTCCCCTCCTGGCTTTTAGGGGAGGGGGTTTAGGGTTGCCATGACATCTGATTGATGTTTAAGGCAAGCTTCTGGCCAGGAAGTAGTCCTTTTTTACAGCTGTTTGTAAATTTTTTGAGTCCTTATCTGTTAAGGAAGCTGGGTGTCCTTTGTGAATTTGGGGTCTGGAGTCTTAGCTGAGCTATTGTAGGGCCTGGATTTCTGAGAGAAGTTGTAAAAGTCCATCTTTTCTCATGCATGTTTTGTAAACTCTGGTCCCAGGTTTCTTTCCATCTTCCTGAGTTTGAAACTGTTGGGGGTTTCAGTCACATGTTACATGAACTACAGAAGTATTTCTTTTAATCAACTGTTTTGTTTTATTCTATGTGGAAATAGGTATGTTAAGAAGACATCCATCTAGCCTTTGGAGCAAGAATTCTAACAATTTTAACTTAAAATAAATTTTCTAATACTTTGACATATGAAATGTTTCAAACCATAACAAGAAATAAGCTGTATTCACTCCCTGAGACAATGACATTAAAACCTCAAGGATGGAGTTTAACCAAGAAAATCCCACCTCTCCCACGTGTTATTTACAAAAAAAAAAAAGGTATGGAAAGAAAAATGCATGTATACCTTCGCTGTCCTTGAATTTCTTGATTGCCACAATTTCATGTGTTTCCTGCAAAGGAAAAAGAGGCAGAGGGAAAGTCATTCTCTAATGTTTTTCCAGCTGGGAATCACACTTGCCTGGGGACACAGGAACAAGGTCACAAGTCATCTTTCCCATTCACCCATTTTACTTGGTTGTGAAATCCTCTCTTAGCACCCAGCAATCTCTGCTAAGGAAGGAAAAGGAGAAAGGAGAGGGACAAGGGGGCGAAAAGCAAACAACTGACACGATACACATGAAACATAAATCAGAACTGTCAATGTCTTCAAAAGTACAGGAAAGAAAAGGAAGAAAAAAGAGTTTGCAGAAGACATCCAATAATATTCACAAAACCCTTCTTAATAATTTGGGATGGTTTCTTCCAGAACATTTTTGTTCTCTACTTGGAATAATAACATTGTACACCTTGTTATTACACACTGCTTTGTATGTCACTTCATATTGTGTAAGCAACATTTTGACCTGTGAGCAAAAATTTTTTAAAGTTACCATTTCTAATGGATTGTTATTTAAACTGTCTATCATTGAACATACTTCAACATCTGCATCTTCATTTCCAGAGTAAATTCTGTAGTAATAGAGTTGGCTGTGAATGTTAAATCTCCCAAAACATAGGGCCAAACAGACATCTCGAACCACATTTCCCATCTCCCTTCAGCAATATATGAATATACCCAATCAATACCAAAACAACATATAATTACTTAAGATTTTTTTTTAATTTAATGGCATTAGAATATTTCTTTAAAAATTTTAAATTACATTTATTTACTTATTAGGGGGTTGGGAGTGCATGCCAGAGTACATGAATGGAGGTCAAAAGACAATTTCTGAAAGTCAGTTCTCTCCATCATGTGGGTCCCAGGGATCCAATTCAAGCCGTTGGGCTCGGCAGCAAGTGCATTTACCCACTGGGCCATCTTGCTGGCCCTGATCAGAGAAGTTTTATGTTGCCTAGTAAACGCAATGCAATCAGGGCAAATATTTTTCTTATTAAGTCATGGGTAAAAACTTATTGCCAAAATATCTCCAGTTTGTAATGATCATTGAACTACTTAGGTTTTTATTACCGTGGATATAACTTACTATTACATAGTCAAATCTGATATACAATAGGTCTCTGTAATTATGTCCACTATTTTAGTGCCCAAAGTCCTCAACTGAGGATGGTTAGTTACCTATATTTATGCACCCCAATTTTTTAAAACATTTAATTATTTTTATTTTATGTACATGTATGTGTACTATGTGCTTGCAGTACCCACAGAATCAAGAAGATGGTGTCAGATTCCCTGGAGCTGGAGTTACAGAGGTTGTGAGCTGACATGTGGGTGCTGCAAACCCAACCCAGGTCCTCTGCAACAGCAGCAAGTGATCTTAACTGCAAGGCCATCTCTCCAGGCCGGCATCTTGATATTTTAATGATTTCATTCCTAAAAACTTTACCCAATTATAATTTACTTTACTGTATGACAAATGAGGAATTCTATATTTAATATGACGTCTAATCGCGGAATCAATTTTTCCACTCCCCTTTAGTATGGATTTATAAGTGTTCTATCTTAGCATCCTTACATACACATTCTAGATTTGCTTTCAGAGTTTTCCTGTGTAGGCTATTGATCTGTTTTTACACCAGAACCAGTTTAAATTATTGGAATCTTAAGCTTTTAAATTAATCTGGAATTCTAGATACTGATTTTCTTATATCAGTTTGTTAAATAAAACCAAGGATAGGTTTTGGCTGTTAAACCCAATTTAGAACTATATACATACAGGCAATTATATGTCACTTTTATTTATTTATACATTCAATTATCTTCGCTTACTAAGTTCTTTTATACAGTAGTTTTCAGATGTTTGAATGCTGATTTGTACTGATTTTTGGTTCTGTCACAGTGTATCTCTGAGGTGTATGTCTGAGGTGACACCTTATTTCCCTAGCATTTGAACATCTTCACCAATGTACAGTAAGTGGGCAGGCAGAGAGTTTTTGGAAGAGGTGGGGATGTAGCTCAGTGTTAGAGGGCATGTTTAGAATGCCTGAGATTAAAAGAAAAAAGAACAAGGAAAGAAAGAAAAAAAAGGGGAGGGGGAACCTTGCATTCTTACAGATTCTCACCAAGCTTATATGTACTGTAAAGTCCTGGAGAGTGGCACTCACATCAACGCTGTAAACCTTTATGCTTATTAGGAATGAATTGTCTCACAAGAAATTCATATAGTAGACAATTTTCCAAGAGGAAGAAAATTAAAGGCTTTAAAAGAGTGGTTGCTGGAGTTGAAGAGATAGCTCACTTGATAAAATGCTTTATTTACTATGCAAGCTGGAGGCCTTGAATTTGATTCCCAGAAGCCACGTAAAACAGCCAGATGTGGTGGCATGAGCTTTTAATTCCAGGGCTGGGGAGGGAGAGACAGACATAGCCCCATAGCTCACTAGGCATCCTGCCTATCCTACTGGGGAAGCTTCAGAGCAGCAAGAGACCCTGTCTAGAAGAGCAAGGCGGAGGAATGCCTGAAGAACAATACCTGAGGTTTTCTCTGGCCTCCATACCCACACACACACACACATGCACCTACCCCTCCCTACAGAGGCCTGCTGCTTCCTAACATAAAGAATAGCACAAAAGGTTCTAAGCCAGGAGCAATGAATGGCATGATGGTGTCTGGGATTTAGTGCTATAGAAAAGAAGTCTATGGCCAATTTGATTTTTGTTCCAAAGTAGATAATTTGTTTTCTATGCCTAGATTATTTTAGAACTTTTCCTTGAAATAAAATAGAAAGAAATTATCAGACTTTATCTAGAAGTGCATGTATTTGTGCTCCGAACTAATACCTGAGAATCACTGAAATTAGAAAGTCTTCTAATAACCTTACATATTGTTTTTACTCTTCTACTTTTCTAGTATTTTACACTATACCCTTACAAATTTTAGGTGGATCTTTCATAACTGCTAATGTGTTTTGCTCACATCACCAATGTCTAGTACAGTAGGCACATAGTAGGTGTTCAATATTTAAGGAACATTTGATCAGTGAAGTATTCAAAAATAATGTACCAATTTTGTTCTTCATTAGCCCCACTTTAGGCTTGTCATCTTTCCTTATTTCATGCAGCTCCTGCGTTTGTTGCCCTGGTTCAGCCTGTTCTACACCTATGCAGGACACATTCTCTTTCAGGAGATAAAGCAGACAGCTTGACCTGAACTGTGTATTACTTTTTCAGGACTGGGTGTTCCTTCTAAATCTTCAGGGCAACATCTTATCTTGCCTTTTCTTCTTTTTATTTCTTTCAAGACAGGGTCTCACTACACAGCCCTGGCAGGCCTGAAACTGGCTATGTAAGACCAGGCTGGCCTTGAACTCACAGAGATCTACTTGCCTCTGCCTTCCAAATGCTGAGATTAAAGCATGAACCACCATGCCATGCCTTGCCTTGTCTTTTCACAGCTCCCTCCTCCAAACCATACAATTTCCTCTTTTTTTTTTTAAACCTTATGCTTACTACCAAAGTGGAAAGAGATTTATCAGGACTGGCATTTGGCAGGAAGACTGATGTACTCAGAAGCTGATTTTAAGATCTAGGTACCTAACAAACATCCTCCTCACTGTGGTTGGTTGGTCTTAGCTTGGACTGTCTGGGCAGGGTTCTCTGAACAAGCAGGCCATTTTGTTTCCCCTGTAAACTCTAGAGTACATTTCCTAGCATTGACAGCTTCCACCACACCTCTCTGTGAACACTTTATGCATCTTCCAAACTTTATTTAACTTTGTGTCTTACTGTATTTGGGCACCTTAGTCTCTGAAATGATCTGGAAGTACAGGTGCTAAGTGGGTTGGTGGGAGATCAAGAACCCTGGTTCCTTGGTGAGATGGCTGTCTGATGTCCTGCCTCTGTGGGTATGAGTATGAATCTTTTTCTGAATTCTTTGGATATTTTTGCCTGAGTTAGGTTCACAAAGTAAAATAAATAACAAGACATTCAGGATTGTGTTTTTCCATCCACTCTTGGTAATGAATTTCTCCCTGTACTTTGCTCCCAGTCTTTGATTAGTTTGTTTTGGTTTTAGTTTACAGAACTTCTACAAGTTTCTGTTTTTCTTTTTCAGATATCTTCATGGGTACTTAATGGAGAAGTAGGAGGTGACAAGATAAACCTTATTCCTTGTTCCACCACCACCCTGGGAAGGTAAATAAAATATAAGTGGGGACAAAGGAAAAATCATGAAAAATAACTGAAGAACTTGTGCTTTAAATTCAGTTTATTCCCAAAGCATGCTATTGCCCCCACAACGTCTGCAACAGAATGTCACCAGCTATAGTTAGCAAGTAGACAGAATCTGCTACTTCTTCCAATGTCTTGTTTTGTTTAAATAATGAGGTAGTTAAAAGCTGACATTTTAAGCAAATTAAGAATGAGAAAAAATATCTGTAACTCATTAATGATAATTCCATACCTAATCTTTAATTCTACTTTCAACTTGAACTTCTATTACTTTGTAACGCAGAAAGAAGGATGAGGTAACTTTTACATAAAGGTTTTTGGATTATACTGTCTCTATATTGAGGCATTTAACATTTCCTAGAATAACTTTTCTCACTGAAAGAAAAACCCAAGCAGGCTGTGATGGGGTAAGTTTATAATCCTAGTGCTTGGAGGTAAAGGCAGGAGAGTCAGGAATTCAGAGAACTGTCTGGTTTACATGAGACCTTGCCTCAAAAAAAAAAAAAAAAATGGAAGCGGGGCAGAAGAATCCAAAGAATGAAAAATAAATGTTATGAGCAATAATTAACACAAAATATCTACAGGGCCTGTAGTTATTATGATATCAGTAGCCCCACATCATAAAAACCAAACTTTGATCACCAATCATATTTGACAGAGAGATTTGCAATTATGTTTCCATTCCTGCTGTTGAGGTCTAAAGCTCCTAATTCATTTCCCTCTTAAAGTTAAAATATGCAACATGCATCAGGAAGCAACAGGGAAAATAATCTGATCCTATTTTAGTATAGTTTTCAAGGATTAAGACATTGCAAAGGCTATACTTGACAATGACTTCTATTCTCTGAGGAAGACCTTCCTTAGGAGAAATGCTTATTTCATCATCCAAATACAAGGACTACAATGTACAACTAAAGAATTTTAAGTAAGTCATTCTACATTTTGTATGCAAGGTCTCATGGCAATGCTATACTGCCTTTGTAAGCCACATGTGTATATGCGTCCTGAAAAAAGGATAGGTCTGCTGGGTGTGAGGGCGGATGCCTGTAATCCCAGCATTCAGGAGCGGATCTCTGTAAGTTTGAGGCTAGCCTGGTGTACATAATGAGTTCCAAGCAGGCGAGAGCTACACAGTAAGAACCTGTCTCAAAAAAAGGGGGTGGAATAGGTTCTAAAATATTCATATTCATATTCATACTTTCTCTCTGTCTCTGTCTCTTTGTGTCTCTGTCTCTGTCTTTCTCACTCTCTCTCTCTTTCCCCCTTAAGGTCAGGATCATTATTTCTATTCCATGTTTTCCTGAAAAGCATGTTAATATCAACACACATTTTCAATCAGTTTTCTAATAATGTTATATTGTTATTTATTTTAAAGTATGTGCAAATATTTCATTATTTCCTTTTTATTCTTTTATTTTATGGAAATCTTCTAAAATAACTTGGTCTAAAATTACATTTTAGATTATGAGTAAAATTACAAGATGGAAGTAAACTGAAGCATGTGTTACTTCGACAGCAGGTAGACAATGTAAGAGCTACATTACACATAAATACAAAATATTGTCCATCAAATATAATGATAAAAGATAGAAATCATGACTTGTATTATGCAATACTTGGAAACTATCATAGTTTGTCAATGCTAAAAACTGGGTTTACAATTAAATTTAAGTATTTCAGATCAAATCAGGAATTAAATAATTGAGTATAGCCAAGGAGGAAGGTAGTGGATTTGTCAATGAACAGACGTCTGCTGGGTCTCTGCTGTCTGTAAGGTTTTCTCCTGCATCCCATGTTTGACATGAGTGAGTAAATGAATCTGTCTCTTGTACAGAGAAACTTACAACATGATGTGTAATAATGCATGACAGTAAGTTAAAAATGCATGACAGAACTTGAGAAATACAACAGATGCCACAGGAGCTCAAAAAGATGAATCATGCAAAGCTACAGAAAAACTGTATACCCCTTTCAGATTTAGCAGTTGATCATACCTTGGGCTTGTTTGCTTTCTATCTCACTTGCCTTCTGAAATGCAAAATGTCATCAAATACAGCCTCATCCATCCCCATGCCCTCTCCAGAGGGAATTTATTTACATTTTTTACATTTATGTATTGGGGAGGGGGACCTCACATGCCACAGTGCTCTGAGGACCACTTGTGGTTGTCTGCTTTCCCCTGTTATGTAGATCAGGCTATCAGGTTTGATGGCAAGTGCCTGTACTTGCTGAGCCATCTCACAGCCCTCCTCAGAGGTAGCTTCTATCCTGAAATGGATGGAAAGTATGATTCTCACCCCAAATATTTTTCTTCCTACAATGAGGTTACCTCTAAATAATTTCCTGTCTGTACAATAAAAAGCATGTAAGTAGCATGTTGTAGTATGCATTTGAGGGCAACAACTTTTCATTTCCTTTGTAACACAACTAAGCCCAGTTTAGTATAATTGTACTTCTTTCCCAAGACATCTTGGGCTAATTTTAACTGTCATACAGGAGAGGGGACATATGGCCTCTTGGTAGTGGAGACCATGGGTGCTACAATAAAATCCTACAGTGCACAGGACAGTCTCCACAGCAAAGAATTATCCAGCACCAAATACAAATAAGTGCTGCTTCCCATTTTTAGATGTGTTATTCATTTAATTTGTGTTCATTCATTTTTAAATATTTTATGGTATTCTCTATAGATATTTTCCCTTAACTGGTCACTAGTTAAGGACTCATCTGGAGAGGCTTGAAATCATCTGATTTCAAGGAAAATTTTACTGAAAATATTAATAAATTATAAAAAGAAATTTTAATTGGACATGAGAAAGTTAGAAGATTGATTCTCATAAAAATTATTAAAACTATTAATTATGGCACTACAATGTCTATACTCATTAATAAAATAATGGTTAATTTTGTAGTAAGTTTTACAATGATTCCATCAAAATGCTATACAAAAAATATACCAAGAGATATTAAAAGCCTATTGTTTACTTTCTCTGCTAATCATTCTTCTTTCTATTTGGTCACCCAGATTAAATCTACAGAAGTAGCCAGCAAAACTGTTGTAAGGTTCACATTAGTAAGCTATCACAAGAAACATGGGTAGAAAATCTGTTCTCAGTGCTAAGAGTAATTTCAGAAAACACTTAATATTTAATGTCCTACAAAAGAAACTCAATATTTAACTTCATGTTCAGTCTCTAAAATAAGCAGTCTCATGAAAATATTAATACTTTATCAACAACATGTAACCAAAATATATGAGAAAAATAGTACGTTTTTCTTTGCCTTCCCCTTGCAGGCAAGTTTCATATAGCCCAGGTTAGCCTCAAATATGCTATGTAGGTGAGTATGACATGAGCTTCAAAGCCTCCAGTCTCCACCTTCAAAGTACTGGGATTATAGGCATGCACCACTGCACTAAGTTGGGTTTTGTTGTTGCTGTTGATGCTGCTTGTTTGCTTAGTGTATATGTATGCTTTATATATACGTATTCCTGTGGGTATGGGTGTATACATGTATGCACACAGCTGCCAATGTGTGCATGTAGAGGTCAGAGTTTGATGCCAGGTGCCTTTTTCAATTACTCTGTATTTTTATTTTTAATATTTTTATTGATCCCTTGAGAATTCATACAATGCATTTTGATCATATTCAGACCCCTCTCCCATCTTCACCCCCACCTTACTGGGATCCTGAGGTCACTCATTAGCCAGTCTCATCCACCTTTATTTTTTTTTAGATAGGGTCTCTGACTGGACCTACAACTCACCTTGATTTGTCTAGACTGGCTGGCCAATTATCTGACTGTCTCTGCTCTCCCCAACCCTAGTGCTAGAGTTACAGGCAAGTTCACTAAGCTCTCCTATTTTTATGTAGGTTCTGGGGATCCAAACTCATGTCCTCAAGCTTGCATGGCAGGCACCTTTTCAAATAAGCTATCTCCATATCCCACATCCGTTTTTTAATGAGGTGCTGGGGCTAAAACCCAGAGCTCTGTCCATACTAAGCATGCATTCTGCCAATTGAACCATATTCCCAACCAAGAAATCATATTTTACAATGATGCTTTCCATAGAGAACAACTATCTTCAAGTCAAGTCAGTGATAAAATTTCTACACAACACATTCTATTTTCCCATTTATTTCCATAAAACAGAGACTACCTTCTACCCTCACTAAACTGTATATACCTTCTATGAATATTTAGCTGAGTGGGAGTATGAAAGTATAATTTATTCAGACAGAATGCTGACTCATTCTCAATGATCCTTTACTAACCCTGGGTCTGCTTCCAGTTCCACATCTCAGTGAATGCTAGCCAGAACCTTAGGGTCACTCTTGATATTTCCCTCATCTACACCTCCAAACCCATCAGTTCATCACCAAATGACAGCGATTTTTATCACCTAAATCTTTTTCAAATATACCACAATGCTCTGTCGCAGGTCAAGCCTTTGGCTTCCTCACATAGAGTACTGGCTTGCCTCCTATACCTCCAAATATATTTACCCCAGCAATCAGAACCTTGTTTGGAAACAAAAATCCAATTTAATGCCCCCTTAAAACTCTCTCCAACCTCCACTGGTTTAACAACTATATATCATAATCCCTCCAAATGGTTGGTAAGGCCATACAGTGACCAACCACTGGGAAACCTGCACTTCCCATAATCAGGTCTCCCATGCTTGTCAAGCCATAGCCATCTTTGCCCCACTCTGTCACTATAGGGTCCCACTCAACCCTCCATACATGTCTCAGAGATCCAAGAAGGTCTGAAACTCATATGCTTCCTCAACACATGCCTCTTACTCATCACCTGTATTAAATGTTAACCTTTACAGGTATATATGACCTATCAAGTTCTGACTCTATCACTGGAGCAAGCTTGTGGGTGAGAAATAATTGCATGATTGTTCGAAACAGGTATTCAGTAAGAAACGCGAATAACTAACAGTTTGTAAATGTTTAACTGTACTGTATCACCAATTCAAATCATAAATCCTGATGACCCCAGTCATCCTTCTTGCTGGATCTCATTTACTAATTCCACCACAGTTTAACAGAATTATTTTTTTCCTGCCATATGCTAGTTAGTTTTTGTTACCTTGACACAAACTAGAGACACCTAGGAAGAGGGAACCTCAACTGAAGAATTTCCTCTATTGGATTGGCCTGTACCCCTATCTGTAAGGCATTTTCTTAATTGCTAATTGAAGCAGAAGGGCCCAGTCTACTGTGGGCAGTGCCGTCCCTAAGTAGGTGGTCCTAGGCTATATAAGAAAGACAACTAAGCAAGACAGGAAGAAGCAAAGGTCTCTACTTCTGTTCCTGCCCCCAGGTTCCTGCCTTGGTTTTCCCTGATGAGGGACTGTAAACTGCAAGCCAAATAAACCCTTTCCTCCCCAAGTTGGTTTTGGTCAAAGTTTTAGCACAGCAACATAAAGCTAACTAGGACATGCCATAATTTTAAAAAGAAAAAAGCTATGCTTAGTACACAATGGAAAATAAACTTACCAACCAAGAACAGTAAACAAAAATATACACATTTCTGTTTTTTTTTTCTTTTCTTTTCCTTTCTTTCTTTGGTGGTGTTAAGGACCAAACTCAGGGTCTTGTACATATTAGGCAAGGATTCTACCAATGACCTGCAGCTGAGATTCATTTCTTATTTGTTTTTTTTTTTTTTTTTATTTTTAGGACAAAGTACGCCCTGGGAAACATGCTAGTATAAGATCTGTTCTACCTTTTAGAAAGTTTCAAAAAATGAATACAATTCAAGGAGATATAACATATAAGATCCTGCAGATCTGGCTCTAGTCCTCTCTAGAAGTACATTAGTAGGCATGAATCTAAATTGGCTCTTAAAGTTCAGAAAAAAATTACACTGCCTTGATTAAATATCTTTTTTTTTTTTACTTAGCTGATCTGGCCTCTTGAAAATCTTAATTTTTTTTTTACTTTCTTCCTGTCAATACTGCTTTCCACATGAGTACTGCAAAATGCATGCATTTGCTATACTGTTAATATGCATCAGATGCATCAGGCTTTCTCTGAAAAAATATTGCCCAATGACTTATTTCTTCACTGAAACAATAAAATCATTCTCCTTCAGGCCAGTGAGATGGCTTTATAGGTAAATTTGCTTGCTGAGTAAGTCTGGTGACCTAAGTTCAATCTTCAGGACCCACGTAAAGGTAAAAGGAGAAAGCCAACATCACAGAGTAGTCCTTTGACCACATGTGTGCTATGGCATACAGACCTTCCCCCTGCTACCAATCCACAATTTTTTAAACATATATTTTTTAAAAGGCTTTCCTTAACTGTTGTTTGTATTCCAGTCTGTGAAAAAAGTAGTGTGATTTCATCTTGTGTGGTAAAAAGTAAAAAGATACAGATAACTATGAATATCACACATCTGCACTATCTGAGGCATTCCCCACTTAAAATGAAGTTGAGATATATTTATTTACACATTAAAAGTAGAAGTTTCTGATAAAGCTATAAGACTTGGGCAAAGGTGGTAGAAATGTAAGTGTTAAAAAATATCAGAATAAAACATGTAAGTGCTCTACCACTGATCTACATCCACAGTCCCAGTGGGAACATTTTTGTATGTATAGTACATCTCAATAAAGATGGTTTAAGATGAATCATTCAAAGAGCTGTGGATGTACCTCAGGGGTACAGTACTTTCCTAGCATGCACAAGGCATTGAATTTAATCTCTAGGACCATACAAAATTCACTTAAAAAGGATTCACCTCAGGGTTGGAGAGATGGCTCAGCAGTTAAGAGCACTGATGCTCTTGCAGAGGACCTGGGTTCGGTTTCCAGCACTGACATGGTGGATCATAACCACCTGTAACTCCAGTTCCAAGAGATCTGATGCTTTTTGACCTTGGGCACCTGCACACATGCAGTGCACATAACTGCATCAGATATATACGTACACATAATAAAGTAGTAAATAAATAAATCATTTAGAAAGCTGAAATCTAGTTCTTAAGGTGAAAAATAATATACACAATTTTCACTAGCCCCTAAAAGAGCAAAGAACAATTCTTTTCAAACAGAAAGAGACAGATAAGTTCAGTACGGTGGCTTATGCCTGTAATCCTAGCTACTCAAGAGGCTAAGGAAGAATGATTTTGAGTTTGAGGTCAGAATGAGCTTCTGAGGTAGACCCCATCTGAGTAAAAGGGGGAGGGGAGATTAAGGAGAAACAGGTGTCCTTTCAACATAATCTAGCTCTACATTAAAAGGTTATATAAAATGAGATATGTTTGATTTTCATATAATCCACAACTTTGTACAGATGTCCTCAAGTAATCTTGTATACTGTAAATTCAGACTGTAGTGCCAACAAACGAATGAAAATTTCAAAGACTGTGGAAGTGATGCCTGTCAGACTGAACTTCAGTTAAGTAGTATTAACCATCTCTGTCTATACTGCAATTATTGTGCTACTGGGTTACTATTTCATTTTGCCCTTATTTTATAACAATAAGGAGGTAATGAGAAAATGAAAGTTCCACTTCTAGTGGGCAAGTAATTGAAACAAAGATGATATTAATTAGGCATGACAAATGAAGACACTCTAAAACCTTAATCAGACAATCATTGGACTTAAGCTACATTCAACTGTGGTGGAAGAATATAAAATTTAAATTTAAATGCAGAAAATATATTCTCAAACATTATCTTACTGTGGCAGGAATAGCAGCTTGCTGCACACTAAATCTAAGTTGTACCAAGAAAATGTAGCTTTTCAATTTTCTGTAAGTAATTTAACTTTGTTTTTGAAGTACTCGCTTTGCCTGGAGCTACCCTCCTACTACAGGAACTCGGTCCTTTCTGGTCTCTTTCAGGTTAAACCTTCAGTTTTCCAGATTTTCTCCCTGCTTCTACCAAGATGCCAGCTGGGTATATGGAGTGGGTGAGGGAGAAACTCACTGTAGTAAGGCAGGAACTCTCAGGTCTCTAAGAAGGTTCTTTTTAGGCTTGGATCCCTGACACCAACCTGATGCTGCTGTTGAATCCCATAGGATACAGACAGACTCTGGTGTGTTCTCTTGGCTCAGAGCCCAGGAGTTTGGCCCAGTTGGTTATACCCCCTCTCAGCTCTACCAATGATGAAGACATCTAGACTGTAATCTCATTTCCATTTACTCTTGGCCACCAACTGATATGTTGGTATCAGCCCGTGTGTCTCAACACAACTTCCCCACTAATAATTTCGTAGACTTTCAAACCAGTTACCTGGGATGTGTGGTGCCTTGGAAAGCCTTAGAAATCACTTACAAGCTGAAGGAGACCCTGGAGGCCTCTCTCTACTTAACCATGCTAAGCTTCCTCTTCTTTTGCTGTTGCTACTTCAGCTGTGGTGAAGCAACCCTAGAGGCAGTTTCTTCCAAGAGGGGAATGGAAAGTAAGCTTCCTCCACTATCTGCTTTAACCTGAACACACCCATTTTTCTGAGCTGCTAATGTTGAGAATGTCAGCGTGTATCTGATATCACTTGCCCACTCTAACCTGTCATCTTCTTCCCACATTGTTTTGTCACCTCACAGGATCATCTTTCACTTATTCTTTAATTCTCAACAGAAATTCTTCTACAAAGTAGTATTCATGGAACACTTTGTCCCCTGGGTCTATGATTGAAGAAAAGGTTAGGAGAGAAATGTCAATACACTGACCAAAGACATAGCATAAAAAATTATTATCTCCATTAAATATATAACATTTTGAAAAAAGTGATAGAACAGCCAGAGAGGCTTAAAATTATGGACTGATGATCAGCATAGTACTTGGTCCAAATGAAGAGAAAAATGGATTGTCCTGTTAAACTAGTGAGTACATCTTGCTACAGATTCCTTTACAAGGGACACTGACTATACCTAACTTCTCATTTCTCCAGTACATTATATAAATAACACTGAAGTCAACATACTTAATTTTTGCAGTTATTTTTTATTAAACAATGCATAGAGATCTAACAGTAGCATAGATAGCTAGTACGGAGTAAATGGCTTACTGTTTCCTGGGGAATATTAACAAAACCTATGCCCAGGAGTATGCATATATTCACACCTTCTGCTGAAGTCAGAAACAGAAGAGCTAAAATGATTACAAATCAGTATTTAATAATATCTGATTCTATTTTGTGGCTATTCATCAACATGTTGATAAATTATGAAAACACACACACACGTTCAGTCCGGAGTTTGGCAAAAAAAATACTAGTCTAGTTTTATATTTTCCTATACAATACAGCAAAATAAGGGAGCTAGAAAGAGGATTCAGAGGGTAAGAAAGCTACTGTTCTTCCAAAGGACCTAAGTTCAGTCCCCACCACCTATGACATGTGGCTCACAACCACTGTAACTCGAGTTCCAGGGGATCCGATACCTCTGGCCTCTGTGAGCACCTGCACTCACATGCACATACCTACATGCGTGCGCACACACACATACTTAGAATTAAAAATAAATCTTCAAAAATGACAATGTGAACACTGAACTCTGTTAAGTAAGGCTAACACACTGACTAATTTTCTCCAATTCATGTGAAATCCCAATAAGGCTTTGAAGCAGGCATATTGTTAATGATGTCTGACATTATAAGCCTGATCAAAAATATGAAGCTAGGGAGGTCATATACCCTAGTGGGGATGCTACTGCTGTCATTCCACTAAAAGGACATGATGTGGTCATCAAATTTCCCTCTATTTATATGCACAAATTATTTACAAATTAGTGCTGTCGTTAGCTCTGGTCAGAGAAGATCCAATGGCAGTGGTAACTGCAGAGACTCATAACTGGTCAAAGTGATGAGAACAAAGGACTGTTGAATGCTCAGCCACAAGCGACATCTTCATGATCCCCTCCAAGACTCAGGCAGAAGAAGGGGCAGAAAACATGTAAGAGACAAAAGGAAGGAGTGGAATGAGGTGAATGTATGTATGCCAGAATGATTTCTCTGTCTTTCTCTATCTCTGTCTCTCTCCTTCCCTCCTTCTTTCCCTCCCTCCCTTTTTAATGATGGTCTCACTGTGTAGTCCCGGCCTGGAACTCAGAGACTCATTTGCTTCAGCCTCCTCATGCCTCACCATGATGGCTGCAGTTGCATTCTTGGTCTCACAACAGGTGTATTTACCTGTACAAGACTGGGCCTGTCAACACCCTGCTGCGGGGGCATGCCCATAAAGCACAGGTCCCACCTCCACTAGGACCTATATGCAGATAGTGGGTAGCTAGTGGCGAGGGGGTCAAGAGGACACACCTCTATCTGAGTATCTACAGCAGTTAATGGTTTCTGGAAGACAGAGATTTTCTTCAGTGGTGTTACCACTGGTAAGGAGCCCATACTCTTCAAAAAAAAAACTCTTACCCAGGATTTTGTAAGAAACCCTAATAATGGAATGCAATGGGTCAAAAGGAAAAATGAAAACAGAAAGAGAACTAGCTGGGAAGAGAAAGGGGATCAGCTGGGACTGAAAGGGGAACAAGAGGGGGCAATAGTGAGTGAATGATTCAAATATATATATGACAATGTCATAATGAAGCCCATTATATATAACATATGCAAATTAAAAATTAAAGTATGCTTAATGAAGTTCTTAAGTTCAAAAGAAATATACCTTTTCTTCAGGCTACCTGGGTGCAGGGTTCTCAGGTACACATAGCACTATGACAATGCCAAGATGAGAAAGACTGGGAGATATTACAGCAGGGAAACTTATCAACTCCCAGTTCACACACTGCAGTAGAGTATTTGTGGGGACCGACTGTGTGATCATGTGTTCTGACAGGCATATTCACATATATTAAGCACGGAAATAAAATGGGTCAACCAAAATCAAATTTTCAAGTCACTGCTTTTTGTCAGAGATATATCCACACAAAAAATTGGAAATTACATAATATTAACAATTTTTCTTTTCTTCAAAACTTTTTCAAAGTGTCTAATTTACTAAAAACAATTTATGATTATGCATTATGGAAAAACCTAGAAAGTGGCCAGACTTGCTTTCTCTTTCCTTAGAAAGATTATCAAATAGAAATCTGCATATTGTGATATTTTTGAGAGTTTGGTCTAAGTGGTCTTTATATCCAGCTCCCCAGCCTTTTATCTTACATAGGATAGGTATACAATAAAATGTCCGATGAACTGAACTCTATCATATTATTATCGGCCTAGAAGAGGAGCTATTTTACCATAATCACATGAGGAAGCTTAATGATCATTTAGCAAGCCCTAAAGCAAAAAACAGGAAGAGCAGACAAATTCCCCAAAGTGGCAATTCCCATGAAACAGCAGTGGCCTGTAAGTCCTGAGCAGTTTAAAGAGACAGCTGAATGAATTTTTTTTTGTGACTTGTTACTGAATGTGAAGAATATCACTGAATATATAAGGAATTCAACTAAATACAAAAGCAAACAACAACAAAAAACCCAAACAAATAATCCAGTTTTCTAAAATGGGCAACAGACTTAAATATTTCTCAAAAGAAGGCACACATATGACCAAAAGATATATGAAAATAAATGTTCAGCATCACTACTCCTCAGACAAATGCCAATCAAAATTCCAATGACAGGGGCTGGAGAGACGGTTTAGTGGTTAAGAACACTGGCTGTTCTTGCAGAGGACTCAGGTTCAATCTCAGCACTCACATGGCAGCCAATAACCGTCCAGTTCCAGGGGATCGGACCACTTCTTCTGACCTCTATGGGCACTGCATGACATGGGTGCACTTACATCCATTCAGGGAATACTCATGCACACAAAAATAATAAAATATTACAAAAATCACAATGATTTATCACCTTACTCTCAGTAATAATGACTATAATTTTTAAAAAAGGTGGACAAAAGGTGAACCACACACAATACTGATAGAAATGTAAATCAGTATACTCATCATGGAAAATGGCACAGAGGTTCCTCAAAAAATTAAAAATAGATCCATGATATGTTCAAGCAGCCCATTTTGTCTATATACAAAAGAAATTAAATCAGTACATACAATAGACATCTACATTCCCATGTTTAGTGAAGTGTCCTCCAGCTTGATTTATGACTCTTCTTTCATGATCCCTAGCACTTCAGACCTCAGAGCACATTCCTATGACTGACCACTTGCGGCCTCAGTTCCCAGGCTAGATAGTAAGATCTATGAGAATACGAGTATTATTTTAGACTGGTGTCCCCAGCAACTACTAGAAGGTCCCTCCATAAACAAGGAATGGATGCTTTGGACACACCAGTTTTGTTTTGTTCTGCTTTTTTTGCTACAGAATCTCACTTTGTAGCTCAATCAGTTCTCCTATCTCAGCCTCCCAAGAGCTGGGGTTACATGTATAAACCACCATGACTGGCTAGTCCATCTGATTCAAGTACCTCTGAGGAAATTTTTAGTAATTTTGAAGGAATGAGACAAAGGAAATTCTGGGAAAAGAAATGAGATATGAGAATTTAATTGTACCTAAAACATTGCAGAAAGTAAAGACTGAAACATTACTTTGTTAAAAGGATCAGTGGCCTTAGTTTCTAAAATAATGACTGGTACATTATTATTCTCTGACAGACTGAACTCCTCAAGGACAGAGAGCACACCCCATTACTGCTTTGTTATGAGCCATTTCCTTCTAGAACTTGGGCTCTCTATAATTGCTGATCATGCCCTTCTTGTCCTTTGTCCTAAATACCAAGCAAACTGTCCACTTAATAAATTAATCTTCAGTTTTAAAGCTCATACTTGAGGCTTCTCTTGAACTAGAATGAAGACTCTTATTCAACAAATTATATTCAAATGGCATGGGTGATGAAACTATAGGAATTAAAAAAATACATGCTTCAAATAAATCACAGTGGGCTAAGTGCTCCAAGAAATTTATGAGCCAGTGGTATCAAAAATGTAAATAAACAGGATGATTTTAGGAGAAATTGTACATTATTTCTTAGTAAAACAGCGGAAAATTTATATTCAACCCTCTGTGTTTACATGGAACAGAACAAACTGTAAGATTATAGTACTAAGTACATAGAATATGCATATAAATGGACCTAGATTTCACATTTCAAATAAAGAAAAAAACACTGAAACATTCCCACTGAAAAAGTAAGGTAAATGGGAGCATGAGTCTCTTCTAACAGAGGAACTAGGTTACATTATCAATGCTTTACAGTAAGTCCTTGAATTAGAATTTAAGTCTGGCTTGGGCATAATTGACATAATGGCTTGTGATGTGTGTCCTTCTAGGTATACTAGGTGAATAAATAGGAAGCTAAAACAGAACTGACTCTCTCTCCATATAGGTGTACATATATATATATATATATATATATATATATATATATATATATATATATTCTGATGATTTAGACGCAATATACATATCAGAATTTGTTAAATGTATTACTGAGCTCTAAGAAAATACAATGCAGATTTCTAACAAAATCTTGTTTTCTTGTTAAAACAAACAAACAAACCAAAAAATCTGCTTCTTAGAGGGTTTATCCTCCAAACAGCTGAAAATGTAAGCTATGTGCTGGGTTCTTGTTTATACTCTTGCTGCCAGTATTACTGATGTGCTTTCCTAAGAATAAAGTCCAAACTTTCTAACTGGAAACATTCTTTGGTAATAATCAAGTGTGTGACATCTTTTAGAATCCCAGAAGCACTTTTTTTTTCAGATATAGCTACCACTCCTGCTTCAAGAATATGAAAACAGTGATGTAAAACTCAAAGATGGCAGATGGGAATGGCTTCTGGACAAATTTCTTTTAACTAATCTTGTAACCAAACTGTTGTTATTCTTGTTTTGAGATCATTTAGCACTATCTCAGCTTTTTTTATAATGTAAACAAGTGTACTAGGCCTTGGACTCCTTTTGTAACCTAAACATACAGCCTTAATCCCTCACAATCCTTCTGTGTTCTTGATCCTCTGTTTGTGTGTGATCTAGAATTCTGTGTGTGTGTGTGTATGTGTGTGCATGTGTGTTGTGGATATCAAGCACTTCAAGCAGTGAAGATTCACTGAAAGCAATGAGAATTATCCCATTTTTATTTCCAAGAGGTACGACTAGAATGAGAACATCTGTGTGTGCTGTTCTAGGTTGTGGGGGTTAGAAAGGGCAAAACCCTTCTCTGAAAAGATAAGGGTCCACTTTTCCTTCCCCATTTCATGTGGGATATATGGCTTCAATAAAGAGACCAAGGTCTTTGTTCATGTTCCTACTCTTAGTTTAAATGGATGCTAAGAGTCAGGCTGTTTTTATTCATGCATCGCTGTAATCTGACATCACACCACTGCATTGTCATATCTCCAAAAGGAGGATGAAAACTTCAGCCACACTGCACAGATTGAAATTCTGACTCTACTACCTACTACTTGACAGAGTAGACTCAGAGATATTACTCACCCTTTTCATGCCTCAATCTCCTTAGACAATCGGGTCTAACAATATCTCATATTCCTGAGGGTATTAGTGGGATTAAATGCTAAGAGAAGAAAAATGTTTAGCGTGGACCTAAGTTAAATATTATTATCATTATCAAAGTGCTCTACTTGTAGGCATTCGCACATACCAGTAGTGTGTTTCCAAAGGAATACAGAGGGCATGGGGTTGTGTCCAAGGTCTGACTTCTCCTACCCTTGGGGGAACTGCCAGTCCTTAATGTTATTTTTAAGTTCTGCCTCACAATGGCAGTAGATCTGAGCATCCTGTCCAGTAAGCCATGGAGTTGTAAGTTGCACCAGGACTGTGCAAGCCATGGGGCTACAGCATGTACATGCCATACCTTCATGCTATAGCAGGGATCCAGGATTCCTGATTGGTGGTACTTGCAGAGACTTTTCCTATCTGATCATTAAGCATATAGCCTGAGGGAGCTGAAGCCAGGAATGCTCTATCTGCTGGGAAGCAGCTCTCTACATAGGGTAACTCAAGTAAAACCTAATGATAGCCAAGATAGCCACAAGGTACTTACCAGTGGAAGGGAAAGAGCTTAAATAATATCACAAGCCAGGGAATATAGGGCTAGACTTAGTTTTATTTCTGAAACATAGAACTGTAAGGTGGGATGGCAGTGCATGCGTATAATCCTAGCACTTGGGAAAATGAGAAGGACTAAGAGTTTAAGACACAAAGCGATACCCTTCCACAATCAAGCAATCAAGTTTTCATGAGATCCTCAGTTCAATCCCCAGAACCACACAAAAAGAAGAAGGAAACAAAAGTTGCTCACAGGGGTCATGGAATAAATTAACTTCACAAGTCTCTGAATACTACAAAACTGTGAGCTATTTCAAAGCAAGGTTTATGTCTCAGTCTTAGGTACAGTTGAAGGGGCCATTGTAGTTGCCTGATACAAGTAAATTTCAAGAATGAACTAACACTATTATTATATAAAATGATTATTGCTATATACATCAGTGCACACCTGTAACTCCAGCACTTGGGAGGCTGAGCTAAGAGAGGCTAAGCCAAGAGGACTGTGAGTTTGAAGTCACTCTGTGCTACACAGTGCATTCAAGGCCAGCCTTCAAAATATAGCAAGATCCTGTTTCCAAAAAAAAAAAAATTTAAGGGGGCTCAGAGGTTAAGTGTATTGATTGCTCTCATAGAGGACGTGGGTTCAATTCCCAACACCCACATGGTGGCAAACAACTGTCTAAAACTATAAGTCTAGGGGATCTAATGCCCTGTTCTGACCTCTGCAGGCATTGCATGACATGGGTGTACTTACACACAAGTAGGGAATACACTCATAGACATAAAATAAAGTATTTAAAAAATGTTAATATTTTGTATAGACTTAATTTTGGGGTCTTCATTATATATTAAAACACACACACACACACACACACATGCACACACACACAATCTTCTGGCTCTGATTCACACATGGTAGTCCCATTCCTCCCAGGTCTCCCTTCCTTAAAACTAAATAAAAGAATAAAAGTCCCTGGACATAGCAAACATACGAAACCAAGATATAAAGACTATGGTGGACTATTTAGGAATTGCAAGCCTTGAAGAGCAACAGTGCAGTGAGTTCCTGGGTTTCCATACTGTCTCCCACATAGCTCTACAGAAGACTTTAACCTGGAACTGTCAGTTGGTAAATATCAAAAAGCTGTAAGGAAGGTAGGCAAGGTGGCTCACACCTGTAATCTCAGAACTTTGGAGGCTAAGGCAGGATGCTCCCCAGCATGTTTAAGGTCAGTCTGGGCCACAATGAGTTCCAGGCCAACCTGTGTAACAGTATGAGATCCCCTTTCAAAAAAATAAAAACGAAACAAAAACTGTAAGAAAAGCCAGTATTCTTATCCAAACAGCCAGGAAAAGGGCAGACCCAACAATAGATGATCTTTTTGGCATTGTCTAACCTTTCCCAAGCAAATACTCATAGAAAAACGATGTCATCCCCGACTAAGGTTTCAGTGAGCCAAGTAAGATGACACTGTTATACACATGCATGTGCATGCACGTGCACGCGCGCACACACACACATATATACACATACACATACAGTCTTCATGTTACACCTCTATACTACGGCTACTTTGCTAAATAGACTAAATAGGACCCAGTGTATCATAACATCTCAAATGATCAAGGTATGATCAAAGTCATTCATATTAGGAATGTGAAAATCAAGATGGAATCCTAAGGTGTTGGTGGTGCTGGGATACTGAAATCAACAGTCTCACTGGCAAATATAAAACACTATACTTAATAGAAGAATACACATTTCTTTCAAGTCACAACTTGAATGAAAAAAGATCAATGGGAGATAAACTGAAGACGAAGCATATTTTGAAATTACTGGGCAAGCATGCTAAAGCAACCCCAATACAACTACTGAACCCAGTGAATAAAGAGCCCTAATCAAAGCCTTTTGTCTCTAGCTAAAAGAATAGCCCAGCAAGATCAAGAGCTTAAAACAATAACCACTCCACTCTAGCCCAATGAAACTGCAAATTTCATATAAATAAGAACAAAATATAAACTGATACACTCAAAACCTACATCAAGGTCCATGACTTTAGAGAAAAACTAATTACTGCCATTTTCCTAAATCAATATAATTTCTAACACTGTTCTAAGTACTTATAGTCAGGGATAAGTTTAGCCCTTTCTCCTCATCCAAGAAGCTAAGCTTCTTTTTGCAAAAGGGAGTGACCATTACAGAGATCTACAACTCATCAAGCAAGGAATAAGTCACTATGAGGTACTCAATCCAAATTGTACATCTACAATGCAATCCCTACACCTAAGGCTCACAGAACATCAAGAAAGAAGGGTAGAAAGATTTATGAGCCAGAAGATCAGGACACCTGCTGCTAGATAGTGTTTCTTGTTGACATCCATGAAATGTCAACAAAATGGCTAAAGAAGACCTGCACAATGACAACACTAGTTGACGTGCCAATGTGGATGGGGGAAATCTCACTAGGCCCCACTCTTAGATGAAAAGCTACAGGAAAACAATGGCTGCTGAGAGAATGGGAATCACTTTTCTTCAGTGACAAGCACCCTGAGAGTTATCCAATCCCAAGGGGGGACACACAAACAAACACACACATATACCCATATACACACAATCAACACTAAATAGACTCAGTAAGTTTTATGTATGTGCATATATAAATACATATATGTATATGTATGTATGTATATGTAAAAATAATGATTAAAGAAGAGGTCATGAAATTGTGAGGAAGCGGGGGGCATTGGAGGAGTTAGAGAGAGAAAAGCAAGGGATGAAAATATAATGTAAAAACAATACTTATGCATAAAATTCTCAATAATTAATAAAAAAGATGAAAAAAATTAAGGCCAACCCCTGGCATCAACCTCTGGCTTCCACACATGCCTGCATAGGCAAACACACTCCCACAAACATGTGCACACACACATATATTACACATAAAACAACCACACCACACAAAACCCCAAATCAGTCAAACAATAAAGAACCTCATTTCAAAAGGGTTAGATACTCTATCATTTACTTAAATAGCATCCTTAAAATGACAAAATTACACAGGTAAAGATTAGTAACTGCCAGGGATCAGGGAGAAGGAAAGAATGTAGTTATGACTATAAAAAGGCAGCACTGATAAAACTGCTGCATATTTTGACTGTAATGTGTATACAAATTATAAAATTACACATAACTAAGCACAGTAAGTGCATATAAAATCAGAAGGTCAATGGATAATATCACTGCCAGTTTTCTAGCTATAAAATTATGACTCTGTTTGAAAAAACAAAATAAGAGTAGGAGATATGGGGCTAGAAAGATGACTCAGTGGTTAAGAGCACTGGCTGCTCTTGTAGAGGACCTGGGTTAAGTTCAGTTCCAAGCACACACATGATGGCTAACAACTGTCTGTAATTCAGTTGGGTATAGTGATTGCACACCTTTAATCCCAGCACTCGGGAGGCAAAGTCTGGCAGATCTCTGTAAGTTCAAGGCCAACCTGGTCTACATAGTGAGTTCTAGGACGGCTGGGGCTACCAGGCTGGCATTCTCACAGAGATCTGCCTGCCCGAGCCTCTGCTGGGATTAAAGTTATGTGTCACAATGTCTGAAGACAAATAATTAAAAAAAAAGAGTTGGAGAGGTAACTTAGTTTGGCAGAGTGCTTGCCTAGCATGCAGAAAGCCCTGAGTTTAAGGACCAGCACTGCATAAACCCAGCACTAGGAAGGTGGAGGCAGGGGATCAGAAGTTCAAGGTCATCCCTAGATTCACAGTGAGTTCATGACTATATTAGGCTGGGTTATCCCATATCCCATAAGGAGATCCCTGATCTCCTTAAAAAATATGCTATGGTTGGAGAGATCATAGATCTTAGAGAAAAGCCTATCTCTGTCATACCTCATATTTCTAGATAAATGAAATTTCTTGCTGTGGGCTAAATATGGATCCTTACATTTATAGACAAGTATACCATATACCTCTCCTCAAAGAAGCTTCTTCTTGTAAGAGATGGAGGCTATTGTATTGTAGAGTTCCACAACTGGACACACACAGAGGATATACATCTGAGAGATGCCCACTCCTAGTTGACAAATCTATAGTGGAATTTCTACAGCTAAGACTCAAGGAACATAGTGGAAAAGGGGTGGAGATAATACTACTGCATCCCTCAGCTCTCACCACTGAAGCTTCCTTATACAACAGAGTGTGATACATACAGAAGGTCACAACTGGATAAGTTTTAGAGACTAAGAGACTGCAGAGTGTGTGTCGTTGACTCCTATATTTAATCTCATATACCCACGGCTCAGGGATCTTTGCAGGAGAGGGGATGGAAAGATTGTAAGAGCCAGAGTTGGTCCATGAACATAGGGAAACAGAAGCCTTCAGTCACTGGAAGCTTGCTCATGTGAGCTTGTGGCAATGGTGGTGTGGAGCACAAGATCTATGCCAACTCAATCAGACAAGGGCTCAGAGTAGAGCGAGGGAAAGGGGCAGCAGACCAGCCCTAGCCTGGGAACTGTTGGAGACTGATTACTACTGGGTGAGGGAGAGTAGATCTCTAGGTAAGCTGACTAGACTCCAGTGGATTAACTCACACCGAAGGACATCTGGGTACAAATACTTGACTGGATGGGACTTAACATGTATGGTGGAATGCATGAGGGGGGTACTGATAGGAGAGGGGAGTCTAAATTTGATTAAAAACTGATGTATGAAACATATAAAACCTCATAAAAGTATTTAGAAAATTTAAAAAAAACAGAGTTACTATTGAAATTGGGTGAGGGATATACAGAATCGATAATAATTTCTTACAATGGTATTCAAATGTGTAATAACATCAGAATAAAAACTTTAACAAAAAAAGCTACACGTGAAAATGAACAGGAAACGGAGTGATGGTGGCAGTGTCCAATTTGATTCCACGGCTTAAGAAATTTTACTATTGCCAAAAAATAAAAATTAAAATGAATTCTTTAATTAAAAGACTGTTTTCCAAATGATACTACTTCAACCAAGAGAACAAGATTTGGAGTAGCAGGTTTGATGAATTGTTCCTGCATCTTCCCTTCCCATAGTTCCCTGGAGTAGAAAGAAGCTTTTGATATAGAGCAGTCATTAAGAAGGGAAGCATGGGCGTGGATGGGGTTGGAGAGAAGGCTCAGCAATTAAAAACACTGGCTGCTCTTGCAGAGGACCTGGCTTCTATTCCCAGCACTCACACAGTGACTGACAGCATCTGTAACTCCAGTTCTAGGGAAATCCAAGGCCCTCTTCTGACTTTTGTGGGCATTTCACAACATGGGTGCACTTACAGACATACAGGCAATACATTCATACACATACAATAAAAATATATTTTTTAAAAAGAGTGGGGTGGGGAGTCCATATGTGTTGTACATCTAAAAATCACTGGTACACCTGTGATCCTACTACATGCACTGAAAGATGCTAATACTAGAACTGTGTCATAGGGTCACTCCAGCTGAGTTTCAAAAACTGGAATTACAGTGTATTTTGCTTCATGGGTGGGATGTGGGGAAGTACCTCATACTGCAGCTCAGGCTGGTCAAGAACTCACTGCAGTTCCCCTACCTCAGTCTCCTTGAGCCACCGCACCAATTTATTTTCTTTAAATTAAGACGAACTAAAGAGACTTCAAAAGACCAGTCAGAAGCTCTCACAGGAAGAATACACATGGGCTGTTCTCTCTAAACTTTATTGACTAAAGAATTCTCTGGAAAAAGATAATAGATCTGCATTGCATGAAATGAAGCTGAACACGTTAGTGTTTTAACATCAAATGGCAAGCAAGTTAATATTTCTTGTACAAAATTATGTATGCAGCTGTCATGTAGCAACAAAAGTATGAAGCTCAGCATTCACAATCATCTACGATGAGTTTTTAAAAGGCATTAGAAGAAATGGTTAGCATTTTTTATACATTTCAAATTAATTACACAGGTATCGTTCAAACCTCTTTCAACCTCTCTTGCTTTCCAAAAAATCCTAATACAAACATCAAAAATGCAAGCTCTGAGTTAATATGCATTAAATGAACAAAGCCAAGTAATATCAATTACTGCCAAATTCATGTAAGCGCATTTCATATTCCACATCAAAGCCTTTCTTTGTCGCATTCATAAATGCAGTTTCAGTACAATTCTATCATTTAAGCATGATTCCATCTTGGAAACGGTAAACTGTTCATGTCGGCAATAGGACCACTGGTATGATTAAAAAAAAAGAGGAAGAAAGAAACAACTGATTATAATTAAAAGAAGTGTTTCATATAATACACTATTTATGGGGAGCACCGGAGGGAGAAAGGACAATTTATTTTCATAGTAGAAATTAGGCAATGTAAACATGATATGGGCCCATACCATAAAATCCAAGAGAAAGGCTCAAATTTGAACAGTGTGTTTGTATTATTTTAAAATTGAAGTTCTTGCATTCATATTGCTCATACTTGCTTATATGAATACATAATAAAATCACTCTTCTCTACACACAGAACCATTCTAGGGGAATATGGGAAAGAACAGGCCCTTACACTTTACCTAATACAACCTTTATTTAGAACAGAATTTCTTTGAGTTGACTTTTATTTGTTAGTTCATTTATTTATTTTTATTGTTGTTTTACTGGAGATTAAATCCAAGGCCTTACACATGCTAGACAGGATGTCTACCAATGAGCTAAGCTTCCAGCCTCCAGAGTCAACCACTTTAAATACTAACATCCATCTTGGTGACAATTCTCTCTGTACCTGTTATCCTAGAGACCCTTAGGAACATTCATGGTCTATGTATCTGGTAGGTCTCATTACTGAGACTACTGAGTATCATCTGCACTAAAGCATGGGTACTTTCTACTGCATCTTTGTTTTCAGGCACATAGCTCGATGTTATCAGCTGTTGTTGGCAGAGTGCTCCTACTGCACGATAGCTGCTATTCTACACTGACTACTGTCTCTCCAACCTCAACAGGGAGAGAAAAAGGATGCGTGCACACCAGGGGGGATTCTTCCTGCCTGCTCCTCCCTCATTGATCCTGTTACACAGTGTAACTAGCATGGCTTTGCTCACTTTAAATATAGAAAGAGGAAGTACTTCCTTCAGGAACCACCTGGTCCTCAGAAGGAGTCATAGTGGAGAGAAAACTTGGTGAGGAAACATTGGAAGGGGTCTGTAGGTCAAGTGTATCATAGCAAATCTCATTCTCCTTCTCTTTCAGATGATGCTTAATGCTCTTAAATAAGATGTAGATCAGCTCAGTGACATTCAAGGTAAGCGACACCAGGGACACCACTAGCATGAAAAGGATGAAGATGCTCTTCTCTGTGGGGCGAGAGAGGAAACAGTCAACCTGATGCAGGCAGGGCACATGTTCGCAGACGTAAACTGGATTCAGGATGAAGCCATAGATGTACCACTGGATCAGCAGGAAGACCACCTCGAAGACAGACTTGAAAAAGATACTAATCACATAGGTTAGCAGCAACCTCCCTCTCATTTTCACTTCATCACGATCTTCATTGCCGTACTTGAACTTCTTCACTGCAACTTTCTGCAAGAGCCTCTCCACACTGGCACCATTAATTACAGCAACTCTGAGTGCCTCCTCTTGCTTGTCCAACTTCTCTTTTTGTCGCATCATGTAGAACACATGTGCCAGGTATAAGAGTGTAGGCATAGACACAAATATGATCTGCAGGACCCAAAGGCGCACGTGAGAGATCGGGAAGGCCTGGTCATAGCAGACATTTTCACAACCGGGCTGCTGAGTGTTGCAACGGAAGGCAAACTGCTCATCACTCCAGGCTGACTCAATGGCGGTACCCAGAAGCAGGATTCGGAAAATGAAAAGGATTGAGAGCCACACCTTTCCTCTAGCTGTGGAGTAGGCTTGAGCCTTTCCCAGGAGCTGATCCAAGGCGTTCCAATTATTCATGTTCCTGGTTTGGTGTTCTTTCACTTAAAAGTGAAGCAGGCACACCAAGAGATTGCAAGCCTTAGAGGATGAAGTAAAATGAAAACATTAAGTTCAAGAGTCACACCTGCCCAAAGTTTACAAGCCTGCTGCTGTGTCCTCATTCCTGTCCCTAATGAAAGAAAACTGACACTAGATAAAAGCATATGTGAATGCACCTGGACCTATAAAAGGACAAGTTACATAAATGGGAGAAGAAAACAGATAAACTTAAAGATCTCCTTCAGTTTCAGTATAAAACAATCTCCAAAAATAATGAGTCAATTGTTTGACGTATTAATAATTCATATTAATACACTGATTCAGCTTCAGAAGTTGGGCCAACGTTTCCCAAAGAGACAATGAAACTCAGTCATCTATCATTTATTCAGCGCCTACTATGTGAAATGTAATATAATAGGCAGTGATCCTACCAGTGAGTAAAAGAGAATTCCTACACTTGTGGCACTCACAATCAGCTGGGGAAAACAGATCATTTAAGACGTGAATCAAAGGAAAAGGCTCAGTGAGCAAGTGAATATACAATGCTTATGAATTTAAACAGGTGCCAAGAAGATAACTAGGAGTCACTGACAGAGAATAAGGAGATGTAAACCCCAGCCAGAGTGATTAGAGTTAGCCAGACAAAATCTAAGAAAATTATTGTAATGGGAAAGAAGCCGTAAAGATTTTAAAGGTAATGAACTTGCTATATTCAAGGAACTGAAAGACCAACAGTGTGGTTATGAGGCAGTGGGCAGAGAAAAAGACTAGTGCCATAGGGAAGCCACGTCAGACACCACATAGCAGCAGAGAAGCCTGGGTGCAGAAAGAAAGATTACATTGTGGAATGAGGACAAGACTAAGGTCATGAGAGAAATTACAAACTGTTGTCCAAGGCTTCTCAGGGTGAGTACGAAGGCTAGGGAGGCCAGGACTAAAACAACAGACATACAGATTAGAAAGATCACACGGTGGAATGAAGACAAGGTTAAGGTCATAAGAGAAATTACAAATTGTTGTCCAAGGCTTCTCAGGGTGAGTAGGAAGGCTAGGGAGGCCAGGATTAAAGCAACAGACATACAGATTAGAACGATCACACGGTGGAATGAGGACAAGGCTAAGGTCATGAGAGAAATTACAAATTGTTGTCCAAGGCTTCTCAGGGTGAGTAGGAAGGCTAGGGAGGCCAGGATTAAAGCAACAGACATACAGATTAGAACGATCACACGGTGGAATGAGGACAAGGCTAAGGTCATGAGAGAAATTACAAATTGTTGTCCAAGGCTTCTCAGGGTGAGTACGAAGGCTAGGGAGGCCAGGATTAAAGCAACAGACATACAAATTAGAAAGATCACACAGTGGAATGAGGACAAGGCTAAGGTCATGAGAGAAATTACAAATGTTTGTCTAAGGCTTCTCAGAGTAAGTGGGAGGGTTAGCTAGGAGCATGGGATTAGAGCAATAAGTAAAGAGTTGAGGACTCTGTACTAATGGACAGTGAGTGAGTTTTGTTGGAAACCAAAATTTGTCAAGAACAATGGAAAAGCTGGAGGGATGGCTCAATAATTGAGTGTACACCGCTCTTGCAGAGGACCCACGTTCGGTTCCTGGCACCCACAGCGGGTGGAGCACAACTGCCTGCAATTCCAGCTCCAGGGGAATCCGACACCTCTTCTGGCCTCTATACATAGACACACACAAATACACATGATTAAAATTAAAATAAATCTTAAAAAAAGAAGGATTTAGTCCCAAGTGTCTCTGGAGAGAGGAAGAGGCAACAGTACTACAGTCTTTAATGTTTTGGCATTTTCTAAAGTAGTTGCCAGGCTAGGAAACCTGAAATTGCGAAATCAAGACAGAAGAGAGCTGTTGGCCAATTGAGATATTTAACTGAATAAGGATCATCTACCTTCAGTAGAACTGCTAGCAAATAGCGGCTTTTTGCTGAAGACCAAAGTGTTGACACACTATGCTCATTTTTGTGGGCTTCTTCTAGAATTTTATGAAATATGAAGACCTTAAAGCAGAATGTTTTCAGGAGGAGCACTGATATCATCTCCAAATCTGATGAAGGTGGGCCAAACCTAGTATGATGTAAAACATAACCATAGCACCACTGAAGTCCCTAACCCTAACCCCACAGCCCAGATTTCCTTGTATAAAAGTCTCAGAGGGAAGGGCTGTCTGCCTACAAGTCAGAGTTTACTAAATAAATAGGCTTCACCATATAATGGCCAAAGATAATTACTATGTAGGGAAAAATTATTTTAAACTAAATCCTTTCAATGCAGCAAATCATTACAAAATAATTTTAATCTGCTGAGATAAAATGACATTCATCGTATTTAACATTTTAATTCTCCTATTTCAAAAATATTTAATTTCTGAATATATTCATTATGAACCATTGGGAATATTAAAAGAAAAAAATCTTAATATAAACATGATAAGACTTTTCTAACTAATAAGCCAATCTTAAATATTATATAGTTAATTTGTTTCTTGGTTTAATGGCCATTCCTTACTGTATACTGTGAGAAAAAGAAAACTTAAAATGAACCCTAGAACATGGGCAAGGTTAATGACATTTACATTGTTTCAATCTCTTGAGTTTGGTTGCTAATGCTATAAAAGGATAAGAACAGAAGCATCCCAAAATGCAAATTTTTAGCAAGTTATCAAATCATAAGGCTTCAAAGTACACACAGTACTTTTGTTATCAAATCATAAGGCTTCAAAGTACACACAGTACTTTTGTTATCAAATCATAAGGCTTCAAAGTACACACAGGACTTTCTCAGCTGGATAAATAACACATTTTAGATAAACTGGCTTCTCTCTCAGATTGTGAAAGTAATCCTATTAAGCTAAAGTCACCAGGATCTATAGTTTATAATTAATACACTCTTCAAGGTTAATTGAAAAGAAGCCATTTGCAGCGCAAGAGTCCCACATTTGTTCTCATTCATTTTTCACACTTAAGCAATGCTTAGTCTCCAGAGAGTTCAAAGTGCCTTAGAAATTGACTGTCTTCAAAATCAAATGGGGTGAAACAGCAAAGACAAAAAAGCCCAAGCCCAAGAACTCCTTTGGCACAGTTTATAAAAGTAACTGATGAATCAAAAAACAATGTTGGCAGGATCAATGGGCACAATATTTCTAGTCAATTTAGGGAACAATTAGCAGTTTTCAAGAACTACAGGAAGTTCTTAAGCTTTTCAAATATTTTGTTCTGAAAAAGTTCTTATTAAACTTATGAAAATAGAGAGCTAAGATTCAAAAGGATGAAAATAACTGAGGATGAGTCATCTCAGCTAAGCAAATGCTTCACAGGAAAGTTTAAACCTTCTTGCAGAACATTATTTTTAAACTGGACAAGATATTTCTAATTTTAAAATATAAACGTAGGACTTCCAGTTTCAGCTCTAATATATGCAGTGCTTGGATATTATCATTTCTCTTGTTACAGGGAGAAAACCCCTAACAAATTTAAAATCAGCAAGCTTTCTTTGGCCTACCAGAGAACTGAGGATGCAGGGCAAACCAGGCCCCTAGAATCTCAAGATGGGCAAATACACGGAATCGTATCTAAGACACTTACCTGAGGCAGAATAATATACTAGTTGAGAAGCTCAGACTTCACAGGGATGGGAAGAGACCTTGCCTCTCTTGCAGCTTTGACTCCAGGAGCTTTAACAGGTTCTGACTTTGAAATCTCCTCCCCTTTCAGAGGAAAAGTAACTACTATAAAATATTCCCAGGGGTAAAAAGCCAATGAAAATCTCTTCTTTGGGATAAGGGAAAGGTAATCATTTTTGAAATTCTCCCAGGGCAGAAGTAACAGTTTTCAAATAAGTTCGCTCTGTAGCCCAGGGCGACCTTGTACTTGTGATCTCCTGACTCAGCCTCCCAAGTAGCTAGGAATACAAGTCTCCATGTATCATCAGGCCCAGTTCAAATAAGTTCAGAATGTCCTTCAACAACAAAAGCCAACAAAAGCTTGTATGTCCTGGAAAAGGGGGCATTTGTCAGCTACAGCCTTTCAAGCATTCTTATTTACCTTAACAGAAGGAAAGGAAAAAAGAAGCCCCCAAAATACTTCTGAAGGATGCAGCCAAAGAATTGTGCCCAGTTCAATCAAGACTGCCATTACAGAATATGTTCCCCTCCTCATTTTCCACCATTTTAACAGGGTTCCAGTACAGTAACAAGATCACCACTGAAAGCAGTGAAAGACACAGTTCCATTTAAAAGGAGTTCCAAGGGAAAGGCAAAGACAACTGGGTAGTTAAAACAATGCAAAGGCAGTAAATGAAGCTAAAGGCAGTAGCAAGTACAACTCTAACATTAAAAATAGTTTGGAGTACACTGGAGTGATAGCTCAGCGGGTAAGGGGACTGATTGCTCTTGCAGAGGACCTGGATTCGATTTCCAGCACCCACATGGTGGTTAACAACCACTTGGAACTCCAGTTCCAGAGTATCCAATGCCTTATTCTGACTTCTGTGGGTACTGCATAATATGGGTGTACTTACATCATGCAGGCAATACACTTAAATACATAAAATAAAAATAATAAGTAAGGGGCTAGAGAGATGGCTTGGCAGTTAAGAGCACTGGCTGCTCTTGCAAAGGACCTGGGTTCAGTTCCCAGCATCCACATGGTGGATAACAACCATCCTTAACTCCAGTACTAGGGGGTCCAACACCCTTTTCTAACCTCCAAAGACACTGCATGACCCAGGTGCACTCACACAAATGCAGGCAATACATTCATATTCATAAAAATTTTTTTAAATAAAATATTTAAAAAGTGGTCCAGGGAGATGGCTCAGTGATTAAAGGGGCTTGCCACCAAGTCTGACAATCTGAGTTTGATTCCCAGAACCCACATGATGAAAGGAGAGAACCATTCCCTGTCAGCTGTCCTCTGATGTCCATATGTACACCTATACACATACACATACAATAAATAAATGTATAAATGTTTTAAAAAAACCCACAATGGCTCAGCTCCTAGCTAGGTATAAAAGCTTAGTATAAAGGCCTATTTACTTCACTTCCTATCACCCAATACATGATACTCAGCTTATTTATATACATGGAAAATACAAGGCATGCACTAGGACAAGAAGAACTATCTGAAAAGATAAAAGGAGATCTAAATATGTAGATAAGGCACAGATTTGAGAATTAAAACACAGAGAATTTAAAATAACTATGAATAAACCAGTGGTGCATGCCCATAATCCTAGCCCTCAGAAGGCTGAGGCAGGATTGCAAGTTTGAGGGCCTCAAACAAAAACAAAACTATGATTAATGTATTAAGGTCTCAAATGTAAGTATATGCAACCCTAAGAAAGAAGGAAAAGAAAATGCCAGAAGTTTAAATCACTGTAACAAAAATGCAGAATGCTTTAATGGACTCAGTAAGTTGGACATGGCCAAGGAAAGAATTAGTAAATCTAAGAAAACTAAAATGTAAAGAGAAGTAAAACTTTAAAGCTGAACAGAATATGCAAGAATTATGTTTTAGGATCTCTATGTAAAATATTACATAATGCTATTATAAAATATTAAAGATCAAAATAAATGGACAGTCTATAGATTGGGATATTCAATATGGTTAAGATGTCAATTCTTCTAATTTTATCTAAAGATTCAATCCTAAGGCAGAAGCCTAAGAAGCCATTTTGTAGACATTAACAAACTGATTTTTAAGATTATATCGTGGGCCAGGCATGGTGGTGGACACCTCTAATCTCAGCACTCAGAAAGCAGAGGCAGGCAGATCTCTGTGAGTTCCATGTCTGCCTGGTCCACACATCAATTTCCAGGTCACGCAGGACTACATAGAGAGATCCTGTCTCAAAAGAAAAGAAAAATTATATGGAAACTCTGAAGATTCAGAATAGTTAACCTAATTCCAAAAAAAAAAAAAAAAAAACAAGGTCAGAGGACTGACTTTAAGACTCATTATAAAGTTATAGGTACCAAGACAGCATGGTTTTGGTGAAAACAGACACACAGATCAATGGAATAGAACAAAGTCTACAATATATTCAACACAAAAACAGTCAACTGGTCTCTGACAAAGATGTAGACTGAATCCAATGGGGGAAAAAAGTTTTCTTCAACAAATGGTGCTAGCAGTGCATGTGTAAAAGAAAGAGTCTAACAACCCTCATAAAAACTCAAAGGAGATCACAGAACTAAATGCAAAATTATACATATTCATGTGATCGTTAATATTGACTGTCAGTTAATATTGACGTCAATTTGATAGGATCTAGAATCATCACAGAGACAAATCTCTGGGCATGTCTCGAGGGATTTTCTAGGTTAGGTTAACTGAGGGGAAAAGACCCACCCTATATGTGGGTGGTACCAATCTATGGGCTAGGGTCCTGGAGGAAGTAAGCTGAAAGCCAGATTCATCTTCCTCCTGCTTCCTGACTACAGATGCAACATAATCAATCAGCTGCCTGAAGTTCTTTTCAACATGTCTTCCCTGACATGATGAACTGTATTCTCAGTTATGAGTCAAAATAAACCTTTAAGTTGTTTGTGTCAGGTATTTGTTACAACAATCAGAAAAGTAACTAATACACTTTCAGAATATAACCTGAAAAATCTATGTGACCTAGTTTGGTAGTCAGTTTTCAGATAAAATACCAAAAGGACTAATTATGAAAGAGAAACAAAACAAAAACGCTAAATTGGACTTCATTAAAATTAAAAAGTTCTTCTTCCAAAGACACAGAATGAAAAGATGAGTCACAGAATGGGAAATAATATGTGCAAAACACATTTTAAGAGTGTGTTATAGCAGGGCATGGTGGTGCATGCCTTTAATCTCAGCATTCAGGAGGCAGAAGCAGGGGGGATCTCCATGAGATTGAGGCCAGACTCATCTACAAAGTATGTTCAAGTCCAGTTGTGGCTACAGGGAGACCCTGTCTCAAAAAAAAAAAAAAAAACCCACAAAATAAAATAGTGTGTTACTACATTCTGGGGTAGGGTAGGGTAGGGAAAAATTTGTTATTGCTTAATTAGTACAGAGTTTCTATTTGGGGTAATAAACTTTTTTTTTATAAAAATAAATAGTGACGATGTTTTCCTATCACCGTGAATGCAATGCAAATAAACTGTACACTCAAACTTAAAATAACAAATTTTATGTTATAAATCTTTCATCACAACTGAAAACAAACAGGAATATTGATATATAATACCAACAAACAATCTACAAAAGAAATTAAGAAAGCAATTTTACTTATAAATGCAAATAAATAAAATACCCAGAAATAAATTTAACCTGGAGGAATGAAACAATAGCAATAGCATGATGGAAAGCTAAAAATACTAAAGATAAGTTAAGGAAGACTTAAATGATTTGAAAACCCTGTGTTCAAAGATTAGTAGAATGCATAGTTAAAATAACAACATCACGCAAAGCAAGCTGCAGACTCTACCCATGCAAGTCCTATCAATTCCAATGGCTTCACTCCTACTCCAGGAATGGAAAGACTGATCTTAAAATTCATAGGACCTCACAAGAGGCCTCAATATCTGAGAAAATAGTGAAAAAGAACAGAGTTGGAGGACTCTTATTATCTGATTTCAAAACTTATCACATGGTTATAATACAGACACTTTGGTATTGACATAAAGATAGGTACAAGGCCAAATGGACAACAATTAAGGATTCATAAATAATCCCACACATCTATAGCCAGGTGATTTTCAACAAAGGTGCCAATATAAGTAAATAGAAGAAAGAATTGCCTCATCAACAAAAGGTACCAGGACAATTACTTATTCAGATAGAAAAGAACAAAAACAAGAGCCAGGTGGGTGAGATGGCCTGTTACAAAAATCCCAGCACTCAGGATGTGGAGGCAGGAGAATCAGGAGTTCAAGGTCATCCTTGGTTATATGTTGAGTTTAAGGCCAACCTGGACTACTTGATACCCAGTCTCAAAAAAACCAAAAATGCCTGCAGCACAAGCATAAGGGCCTGAATTCAGATCTCCAGCATGCACATAAAAAGCCAGACATAACTGTGCACATCTATAACCCTAGCATACCCAGACACAAGCATGGGAGTGGGGACATTTCTGGCCTGCTGACCAGCCAGTCTAACCAACAGATGAGTGTCAAGTTCAGTAACAGATACTGTCTCAAAAAATAAGGAAGAGAAAAACAGAAGAAGATACCACCATTGACCTCTAGCTCCCATAAACAACGTGCACACAGAAACACATACGGAAGAATGAAAATAAGGTTGGACTTCTATATCACATGATAGAAAATTCACACAAACATTAGCTCCAAATATAACAATGACCCAATAAATATAAAAGCTAAAATTTGAGTTGGAGAGATGGCTCAGTGGTTAAGAGCACTGGCTGCTCTTGGAGAGGACCACGGTTCAGTTCCCAGAACCCTCATGGCAGCTAACAAGCACCTGCAACTCCAGTTCCAGGATATCTGACATTCTCTTCTGGCCTCTGTGGGCACTGAACACACACTGTACACTTACATATATGCAGGAAAAATACTCATAACATAAAATAAAAAAATTAAGTTAAAGTTATAGTACTAAATATATGCATATATACATATAGACATAAACCTTCATAGCCTTGGCTTTCACAATGTTTTCAAAAACACAAGCAACAAGAGAAAAATAAATTATCCTTCATCAAAATTAAAAATGTTTGTGCACCAAAGACATTAACAAGAATGTGAAAAGGACACCTACAGAATGACAGAAAATACTTGCAAACTAATTATCTGATGAAAAACTTGAAATCAAACTCAACAAAATATAACCCAACTTAAAAATAAGCAAAAGAACTGAACAGACAATTTTCTAACTAAAACACATAAGCAGGTGGATAAATGGCTTGGTAATTAAGAGCATTTGCTATGCAACCATAAGGACCAGAGATCGGATTCCTACAAGCAAATAAGGTATGCACCCCTGCAAAAGCCTGTAACCACAGCTCTGAGGGGGACAGAAACAGGAAGATCACTGGGGTTTGCTGGCTTCTAGTCTAGCCAAGACACAAGCCCCAGATTCAGAGACCCGTGTGGTGGTTCGAATGAGAATGTTCCCCATAGGCTCTAGGATTTGGGACATTTTGTCCCCAGCTGGCGGCACAGTTTTGGGAGGTCTTAGAAGCTGAGGCCATGCTGGAAGAAGCACGTCATTGGGGGCGGGCTTAGAGAGTTCTTAAGCCTTGCTGGATCTCTAGTCATGTTCTGCTTCCTGCACCTGCTTGAAGATGTGAGTGCTTAGCTTCTGTGTCTACTCTAACTACCTCTGCTGCCATGACTCCTCACCATGATGGACTGTTGTCCCTTTGGAACCATAAGATATACAAAGTCTTCTTTTTGTAAGTTCCCTTGGTCAGTGTTTCTATCACAGCAACAGAAAAATGACTAATACACCCTGCCTCAAAGGAATAGGCAGAGAGTGATACAGGACACGTGATGCTTTCCTCAGGTCTCACAAAACACACACATAAAACACATATGCAAACACTCAGAGACACACAAAAAATATAAATGAATCATTTTTTAAAGAAAAAGAAGATATACAAGTGGCCAACAAGTTCATAAAAAGATGTTAAACATCACCATTCATTAGTGTAATGTAAATCAAAACAACACTGATATACCACTTTCCATACATCAGGATGGCTACAATTATTTTTTAAAGGAAATAAAGTGAGGATGTGGAAAAACTGCTCTCTGCTTACATTACTGAAGGGAACATCGCTATTGCTAGGGAAACCAGTTGGGCAGTTCCCCAAAAATGTTAAACATAGACTTCTCATACGACACTTTTTTCCATTCCTAGGTATACACGCCATAGAACTGAAAACTGGGACTCAAACACTTGTGCATGAATATTTATAGCCCCACTTTTCACAACAGTCAATAGGTGGAAATAACCAATTGTCCATCTTCCAAGATGTACAAACCAACCATGGTATATTCAAGCAATACAAGTTCAAGCATGATAAGGAATGATGTACTGATACATGTTACAATGTGGATGAACTTCAAAAAGATTACACCAAGGAAGCCAAACTCCCAAAGATCACATTATATGATTTCACATACAGCACTTATTCAGAATACCTAAACCCATAGACACAGAACATAAATCTAGGTGCCAGGAAGAGAGGTCGGTAAAAAGGGGGAGGGTGCACTTAATGAATATGGAGTTTTATTTTGTGGTGACAAAATACTTTGAATCTGAAGAGTTCCAAAAGGGAGACATTGCACAACATTGTGAATATACTAAATGCCACTGAATTAAGCATTTGAAATCGTTAATTATGTGGTGTGAATTTTACATTAATGAAGAAGGGGGGCCTAAATAATGAATCTTAATTCCTAACCCTACCAGCTATTAACTTGAATGGTCTTTAGGAAATTAACCTATTTGAGCATTGGTTTCCCTCATATAAAACTTATGAGGTAAAGCAGCTAACACAATACATGGACGAGACTTTAGACAGGAGTTATTGCTATTTCTTATGTATTTACACCTAGTCGAATCATATTAGAAAGACATCTTAGCTGTTTTTTTTCCCAAACAATTATATTCTTCATATTGTGAGAATGCCCTTCTCTAAAACTAAACATTGTTTCTACAGTTCTGGAGAAGATTGCTTTGTCCTTTGTCTTCAGCTTTGGACAGAAAGACAATTATTCAGGCAGTGATGGGAAAAAGCATGAATAGATTATACATGTCTCTACATGCCCAGTGCCCAGAAAATTCTACTTCTCTGTTCTGACAGTTAATATATGAAAGAAGTAACTCATACAAAACTTCTCAGACAACCATTTAAAGAATCTACCCAAATCCAAATAAAAGCAACTTTCAGTGGAAATTTCCCATCGTATTCACTTTAATTCCTTAGGCTCCAAGAAACAAAGTAAGATTGTTAGTTCACTGAGACCACTATGCCATTCCCACCACATTCTGCTAGTTAGGGTTTGCTTAACAACTGAAGTCTGGAAATTTCTTTGTAAAAGCCAGGTGGATTAGCTTCAGTTGTCAACTTGACACCTCTTGGAAGAGGAAACCTAAACTGAGAAGGAATGGCCTCTGTCAGACTGGCCTGTGGGCCTGTTGTTGGGCACATAGTGAACAATGCCTCCCTTAGGCAGGTAGGCCTGGGTTGTATAAGAAAAGTAGCTGAGCAAGCCGGGAGGATCAGGCTAGTGAGTAGTGTTCCTCTGTGCTGTACGCTGCCGCCAGGATCCTGCCCCGACTTCCTTTGATACTGGACCCTGAGTTACAAGCCAAATAAACCCTTTACTCTCCAAGTTGGTTTTTGTCAAAGTGCTTTATCAAGAAAAAGAAAACAACCCAGGGCAATAAATATTTTAGGCTCTACTGGTCATATTTTGCAACTACTCGGTTCTCTTACCTTATCACAAAACTACCTGTAGAAAATGCATTCATGAACTCTGTTCCAACAAATCTGTATTTAGTTAAAAAATAGATTGTAGAACGGATTTAGCTGATAGTAGTTTGCAAATCCCAGATCTACACTATCAGGGTAGTTTCTTGTGTCTATCCTAATATGGTGTTTGTCCTAAACTTTGAGGAAATGACCATTACTGCAAAGATTCCAGTCCCCTGGAATCTGTAAAACAGAGGTTCTCTCTACACTATTCTTCCCTCAGGATATCATCAGATAATGGTACTGCTTCCCAGTTCTATTATCATGTTTGTGGCAGTTGTCTTAAGGAGTTCTGGAAAATAGTTTTACTTTCCATGCTTTTATTACTGACATGAGCTTTTCCTAAGCAGTCTTCAGTGAAGAACCTAAAAGGAAAAAAGGTTTCAAACTAGCCTTTCAACTACCATTTTCTTTAAGATGCTTTCAGATTCATCTGCACAAAGCATATTTTAAGTTTCCTAACAACATAAAAATATGATCTTATATTTGTTAGTTTATCTATGCTAGATTAAATTCCTCAAAAGAATTACTTCATATTGAATTCAGAAAAGCAAGTACTAAGCCAAATGCCTGATATTTTGTCAGCATGCAATAACTTTTTTTCTTAAGCGTATATGTGTTAAATTTTGCCTTTTAATATCATGTCTAGAACATAGTACTTGAAGTACAGAAAGTAGATTTTTTCTAAATTGGGTCATCAAATAAAGGCACTCACCAAGCAAACCTGGCAACCTGAGCTCAATTCTCAGAACCTATACAAATGTGGAAGGGAAGAACTGACTCCAGAAAGCTGTCTTCTGATCTTCAGACATAGAGACAGACAGAATGATTTATTTTTATAAATAAAAATGCTTCAACGTATGAAAGAAAATGTTCAATTAATTACCAAATACCAAAGCTCAAAAGCATTGTAGAATATGAATGACAGGTACTAATTATATACATTTCAGGCTAAAAATTTTGTAGGAATGGATCACCACTTACTACTTTCAGTCATTCATTTCAACCACTGATAGAGCACACTTATTACCTAAGAGTACCCATTTAACTGGGCATTTGTTAATTAGCTCTTTTTCTTACATTATCAATGAATATACGTTTCTAGCCTGTGGAGAAAAATTACCTATGCTCATTTTTATTACTGAAGTTTTGAAGAAAAGTAGCTAAGGAGATGGCATAAATTACTTAGTCACAGACATTTTTCAGAGATATAAAGTCACTCATCTTAGAAGGTATTGGCGGGAGGGACTGGAGAGATGACACAGTGGTTAACAGCACTTGCTGCTCTTTTGGGAAGACAAGTTAGGTTCCCAGCACCCGTATGGAAGATCAAAACTTAACAACAGTCTATAACTCCAGTTCCAGGGAATATGACTCCCCTTTTCTGGTCTCCAGGAGCACTGCACTCATGTGGAAGGCAGGCAAAACACTCATACACATAAGTTTTTAAAAAAATGAAAAAAGATGTGGAAAGAGTGTTCTTATTTTTGAACTAATTATGCTATGATTTACATAGAAGGGATCTGAAACTCAGCCTATAAATGTTCAATAAGCAATAACACTGACTGAAATGAGAGAACTGAAAGAGAAGCACACAGAAGGGAGGTGTTACAGTAAAACAAAACTTGACCCCTAAGGAGGGCTCTAAGTTGATTCCAACAACTTCAGTGTGATAACCTGGAAAAGCAGCATAGGCAACACATGGAAATAATAGTTTAGAAGAAGAGTCAGAAAAGATGAATGGGGCAAAAGTCTTCAGTGTAGACAGAGCTATCACTGACCCAAATTCTTCTAGTTCCCTAAAAAGTCAGATGTCTGAAAAATGACACATAATTGATTATTCCTTTTGTTGACAGACAATAGAAACATGGGCAGCTTTGCCCATATCAAAAAAGACTAGTAGATGGGAGTGGTGGCTTATGCTTGGAAACCTAGCACAGAAGAGGTAAGAATAGAAAGAATGACATATTCAAGTCCAACCTGGGCTACATAATGAGTTCCAGGCCAGGCTGTGCTACAGTATGATATATTGTCTCAAAATAAATAATAAATTAATATATTCTAGCAGAATCTAAAATACAAAACATAATACAAAGAAGTATGATTTTAATGAGTTTTTTAACAGTATTTCAGAGAATTAATTGGATAAGCAACAAAAAACCAGGTCAAAAGCAGAAACCATATGAACTAATGGTTTCACATGAATGCTTTTGCATGGGGAAGACAGAAAACCTTTTCTTCCTTATTAATGATTCCTATTATCTTTACTCTAGACCTGAAGGCCAGTTTCACAATGCCATCTCATTAAACTTCATAACCTAAAGTAAATTAGTATCATTTAAAAGAAAATAAATTCTTAAAAATTGATTATGATGAAAGGACACTAAATTATTTCCAACTTCTTACAATCTTCATTAAAAATCCTAAACTTCTATAATTTTAAGCGACACAAACTTTACACACAAGAAGCAAGAACTCAGTTTTCATTTAAATAAAGAGGAAAGCAATGAGAAAGAAAATAATATAACAAAACTCATCTTCTACCCAATTGTCTTACCCAACTATTGGCTTATCTTTTTGGTCTTTCAAAATTTAAATTTACACATGATGCCTAAAGCTGACAAATTAAAGAAAAAATGCTGTATTAAATGTGATAAGAAACTACAAAAAATATTTGTTTTATTTTAGTAAAAATAACTGCATGGTTTTAGATGGCAGCCATTTGCCCAAAGTAAATATACCTCCAAATAACTACAAATTAACGTTATGGCCCAGTGTGAAGGTGCATAGCTTTAATCTCAGCACTCAAGAGGCAGAGGCAGGTGGATCTCTGTGAGACTGAGGCCAGCCTGGTCTACATAGCAAGTTAGAGTTGGCAGATCTTTATGAGACTGAGGCCAGCGTGGTCTACATAGGGAGTTCCAGTCCAGCTGAGGCTACAAGAAAACCATATCTTAAAACAAAGAAACAAAGAAAACAAACACACAAACATCCTTCATAAACTGTCAAACTGGTGATTGGTTATTGGCTTTTCCTCAAATATCTCAATATTGTTTGATATTAAAAAATCATTTTTTTGGTAAAAAAGCAAAATCTGAAAAGCAAAAAAGAATCATTATATATGCTTCATACCTGAAGCCCAACTCTTGTGAGGATGAAGTACAGGATTGCTACAATTTTTAAGCCAGCCCAAGCTACACAGTGAATTCCAGACCAGCCTGGGTTACAGTGTGAGACACTATTTTAAAAATATGTATGCTTATTAACAATGAAGTTTTGTCAGGCATGGCAGCTCAAGCCTAAGATCTCAGCACTCGGGTGGCAGAGGCAGGAGAACCAAAGCCACCATCTTCCAAGACCTTTCTTCCTTGCTTTCAGGAAGTCTGCCTACCTCTCCTTTAGACTCACCAATGTAAATAGCCCTTTCACTCAGCTCTGTACTCCCTCATGGAAATTCCTATCATTTCAAAACTCCATGTTCCTCTGAAGTTAGCTACCTCTGGAAGCAGAGAAAAGCCTGATTCCAGCACTTCTCAGACACAGGATTTTGGCTTCCTTACACAGCCCATTTATTACGGTTTACTTCATCTGTAAAATAAGGATAAAAACAGAACTGCTTCGGAGACTGAAACATTTATAGAGTGCCTGGTATGTGACAATGCCCAATATGGGCTGTTAATTATTATTGGATTTATTTTACTGTCATTTTTATTATTTATTATAAAAACTAAACTCAGTGCTTCCTCTCCCAATCTTATACATCTTTTTAAGTTTTATATTAAAGATAAACAACACTAATACTTTTCCAGCTTACTACATTCAAATTCTTGGGATTACCTTGGATTCCTTTGTTGAGACCAAGTCTTTGTTATTCCATAACAGCTCTCTTCTGTGTCCTTTTGGTTCTCTAATATAAATCAATGCTATTTCTTATTCACCACTTATAGGGGGTCCTCCAACACTGAATCATTCATGGCACTCTACAATTAATTTTCTCAAGAGCATTATGTTACCTATTACTTAAAAAAAATCTCAATGGTCGAGACAGTCACAGGAAAAGAACAATATCATCAACAGATCCCTATCCTAGGGTCTAATGAGCAGTACCCTTCAATCTGTGTACAACTTCTAACATGCTCCCTTTGATGGTACTGGGGGTGGAAACTAGGGCCTTGTACACGCTGGGCAAGTAATACACCATTGAGCTGCATCTCCAGCCCTGAATCTCTCTATTTTGACCTCATTCTAGTGACCTTACCTTGTAAGCATGACCTTTTGGGCTTCTCTTAAAAAACACTGTCCTCAAAAACATGCTTCCCTTTTACAGACACCTAAAAACTTGCCTTAGCATGCTCAAGGCCCAAGTTTGATTCCCTGAACTGAGAAAAACAGGGAGGAAAATCATGTACATACAAATAAAAAGAAAATCACCAATGTATCTCTCCAGGGTAAAGGTCCAAACCAGAATATCTTAGAACTCTCAGTAGCCATGAGGTAGAAGCTTAGTAGTCACTGCTAAGATTTTTCATATATATATATCAATATATACATATGGCAATAAAGAGAAGCCTCAAAAAGGCACAAGGTATATTTTGAAGGGCAGTATTTATTTCAGTAAGTTAAGAAGTATAGTCTTGGGCTGATGAGACACGTCAGCAGGTAAAGGCATGTCCATTAAACCTGTAAACCAGAACTCAATCCCCAGAACCCATGTGGCAGAAGGACAAAACCAACTCATTCACATACATACCATAGTAAGTAGCACCCACACACAAAACTACACCACAAACCTAAATCAATAAATAAATGTAAAAGAGGTAAATAAAAGAAGTAAAGTCTTTGGCCTGCAATAGCCCATCATACTATGTTCAGAAAAGACAAACATATAATTTGTTTATAAATCTGACTTCTAAGCTCTTAACAGTATACAGATTAAAAGTGACTTTTTTCATGTTTGTTCAGTGACAATACATTATGACTCATTTAATGATACATATACACAGATAGAACTTTTTCATAACAATTTTTGTTTAAGAAACAGATCTATGTATAAGTTATCAGACAAACCTAATATATATATATATATATAAATATACATTGAAGCATTTCATTAAATGTTAAAGATATGTAGATATATTGGCACAATTATTTTCATATATAATGAATACAGTAAGAGAGGTGACACATATTTTTAGGTATAATATGAATTCCATAGTAATCTATTCATTTGATCCTAAAGTATAACTCCTACAAGAAGCATCAAATTCTCTATTTTTGCATAATGGAGCATACATTTGAAGATCTGATTTTAGCAGGGAAAAGGATATACTAAAACAAGTCAAATAACTAAACAGCTGCAGATGCTAAAAAGAGTTTCATATTATTCTGAGTTAGGCACTAATTTATGCTTTAAATTTTCCATCCTGTGACATCGTTTTAGATGTATGAAAGGAAAAAGCAATAATACTTTTAATGTTGGTCTGAGACTCTCATTTAGTGAACAACAGGAAAAGCAATTTTAGATGCACACTAGGCTAGTTAGTCTTGAACTTTTGAGCCTCTTGCCTATGCCCTCTAAATACTGAAATTACAAGTGTGAACTATCATGACCAGAAAGGTTTGATTTCATTTGTCACTGTCTTTTATAAAGTGTCTATTCTTTAATCTATTCAGATAGACTGTAAGCCAAAATGAGGGCAAGAAAACTACTGTTTATTCATCCCTGTAACTCAAAGTATCCTACACATAGATAGCTACTAGGAGTCAAGAGTTCACATTCAGAATTGCGTTCCCAAGAGCAGAAGATACCCACTCCCATCCACTTTCCTTCAGACCCATCTTGCTGGTACTGTGCATTATAAAAACCAGGTATATGTTAACAACAGTACCTTAACAAACAAGTAAATGGAAATACAAAAAACAGCAAACTTGGGCTAGGGGTATAGATCAATTGGAGGGCATGCTTAGCATGGATTAAGACCTGGGTTCAATCCACAGCCCAAGGAAATGGACAAGGTGGCACACCTGAAAAATCCCAGCACTTAGAGGAGGTAGAAGAAGAAGGATGAGGAGGTCATTCTCAGCTTCAGAGGGAATTCGACTGGCCTAGACTACATGAGACGCTCTTTCAAAAACAAAACAAATCAAAAGATAGAGAAAAGAGGAACAGGTCAAAGAATGACAGAGAGAATACATGAACTATCTGAAAGGTGTGTGTGTGTGTGTGTGTGTGTGTGTGTGTGTGTATGATATATACTGTATAAACTGGGCATGGTGGCACACATTTGTAATTTCAGCACTCTGGAGATAGAAACAGGATAATCAGAAGTTCAAGGTCATTCCTGGCTACACAGAGAATTTGATGCTAGCCTGGAATATATGAGGCCATGTCTCAAAAAAAGAATAATAAATAATTAAAAAAAAACCAAACTACCACTAAGAACTGAAGCTCCCATTTGCAATGCTGTACAAAAAAAGGCACAGCATAAAAAAGGAGGTATTATGTTCACAAGGAGTCAAATTTAACTTGGAAACTAACAACCTATTTTTCACAGGTAATGTCCACCCAGGAATTTTTTTAAGCTTTAGAAATGTAACTAAAGGCAACTCATTAAAAAAAATGTTTCATTAGGGAGCTTTCTATTTGTTTAATTTCAAATTGCGTATACCTCTTAATGAGAAGTGCAAGGCACTAAATTTATTTTGATTGCATTTATTTTAAATTCTGAATCATCCTTAAGAGTCAGTAGCAGTCAAACAATTTTTGAGGATTTAATGATAAGATCTGCCAATAACTTGTCAATATAAAAATAATTCAAACATCCAAATCCAAGAAACAAAAAGTAATTGAATTAAAGTAGATCTGTGATGTAAAGCACACAACATAAGTCACAGATTTTTAAATGGAAAAGGTAGCAAGTATTCATAAAAAGAAAAGCCAGCATAAGAGCTATCTTTTTTATATATATATGAATACTATTGATAGATGATAGATTCAAAACTTTAAATGTTTTAAGTTAAATTGCTAAACTCATCTCAGATTCAAACTGAAAAAAAATCACAAACCATTAAAACCTTGGTTTAAAAATACAAGCAAAATAACATGAGGCCAAATAGTACTACTCAGATTAGATGCTCATAAGAGAAAATATTTAACCAAATGCTTTAAATTGTTGGAATTTTAATAGTCACCACCTTAAATTTAGTCTTTGAGTAAGACACGTCTACCACTAGGCAACAGTTACGGAAATTTCAAATAATTTTTCTAAATAATTTATGATTATTATAGTCCAAAACCTATAAAACAATTGATTTTCAGAGTGATCAACTACAGCCAGTGTACCTAACCAAACAGTACTATCCCAAACTCCAGTACATGCCCAAACATCTACCCACAACCTTTCAATATCTGGGCTCAAATCCATCAAGTAATAAACTGGATCTACATGAAAAACACACAACAAAACTCTCCCTTGCATACTGAGGACAGTATGTGAACATAAATTTAATCTGCCACTGTCTTGCTTCCTTCCTTTTAATCCTTCCACCTTTTCTTTCTTCCCATTACACAACTTTTCACCTCTACATAGAGTGTATGAAATCAAAAGCATGCGACCACAAAAAGCTAATTACCACGATCAAGTTTATCCCCAAAGTTGCCATTTTTCTAGGTTCCCATATCAATTATGTTTCATTAAGAGTCATCAGCATAACCAGACAATTTTAATTATATGACTACATATACAGAGCACTGCATTAGCTTCAAAACAGTTTAGACAGATTTTTTTTTCCTTGTAAAAATCATGTACTTGCCTTGTGTCTGCATTTAAGTACAACTCCATAGGCTCCTATAATAAAAAAGAAGGAAACAATTAGAGGTCTGTACACAAAGTACAGTTCTTTATTTATATTGCTTACGAGTGTTAAGCTATAATAATGATGTCTACGACAATATTCTAGAGAGCTAGCATAACAAGCCATATTCAAATAGAGCATGGATCTTTTACTGTGTTTATTTTTTTATAAACTAAGAATATAGAAAAGTCATTGCCCTCAACAAGTATTTTGTAATGTTTCTCTTTTAGGAGCTAGAAAGATGGCTTGGTGGTTAACACTAGTTGTTCTTGCAGAAGACACAGGTTTAAATCCTAGCACCCACATAGTGGCTAATAACTCCAGTTCCAAGGGATCTGACACCCTTTTCTGTCCTCGGAAGGCACCACATGACACAGGTGCACTTACACACATACAGGTATAACACTCATACACATAAAATAAAAAATAATTTAAAAGAGAAATGTTTCTCTTTTAAAAGATAATTTCACTACATACATTTGTTAATTTACGAAAGATAAGATGTGAGGCAGTGTGAGATGGCCCTGCTGGTGCACATCTGAAATCCCAACGGGGGCTGGGGCGAGGGGGACTACATAGTAAGCACCAGGCCAACCAGGGCCACATAGCAAACAAGACTGTGTCTCAAAAAAAAAGAAAAAACTTTTTGAATGACTAGAAATTAACTCAAAAGGTTCTAGGGAACTTAAAAGCTAGTGACTTCCCAAGAGTAAGCTCAAACACAGAGCCTACTTAAATATGCTGTCTGTCCTGAGACCCAAAGAAATCCTCTTCTAGAATACTGGAATATCTCTCCTAACTGGAAAAATAGTATATAGGTTGGAGGTAGGGGTGTAGCTCAGTGGTAGCGTGCTTGCTTCCCATGCATGAGGTCCTGGGTTCTATTCCTGGCACTCTACCTCATACCACTTTTGGTAATCCAATTAAATAATTAGCAAGAGTTGCTACCTTTCTACCATTGGAAGTTCACCTTATGGGGATAGATCTGAACACTCCCACTTTCTCTAATTTATTTTGACATGATCTACTCTTGGTGATAATCTTACTTTCCTAGAGGTAGAATAAGGAGGTAGTATCTTGACAGGATAGTACTCAGGAAACTCAGGTTAAAGTTGAAATGTGAAAAATCTGGTTATAACTCCAGTCGTGGTAGCTTATATTTGTAATCCCAGGACTGAGGAGGGAGCCCCAGGTGGATCTCTGTGAGATCAGGGCCAACCTGGTCTACATAGCAAGTTCCAGGCCAGCTGGAGCTGTAGGAAGACCCTGCCTGAAAATAAAAACAAAATAACAATAAAAACAACAACAAGGAAACAAATCAAGACATAACATGTGCATGATAATGGAAATCTGAAGAAATACCAAGAAATATTTTCATCTCCAAATAGGAAAAACTTGTATGCAACTATGAGAAGGAGATAAACTTCAATGAGACTGAATTGGGAACTATGTCTCTAACAGAATCTAGGACACCTAAAAGTAGTTCCTTCATTTTGGTGGAGAGGGATGAATCTTGCAATCATAGCTAAGATGGAATCAGCAGTAAGAACCATGTAACATAATTCCACAATCACCTGGAAACATCCAACGCATAGCACCTTTTCCATAAGGTGAAAATGCACCATCTAGGCTATAGGAATGTATGCTTGACAGATGCATTTCCTACCTTAAAAAAATCTGAGGTGCTTTACAAAGAAATAGTAATGCAATAATGTCTTACTGTAACTTAAACTAACAGATTCTAATTTACATACAATAGTCTTGCGATTGGGTTATTCCAAGCCAATACCTAAGTAGATTATTCCCACTGGCTACTTGGAAAAAGAAGGTTATGATCTAGACCAAGCCATGCCCAAACTTTGGAACATTCCAATTTCATTACACCCCACATGTTGATCATCTTCGTTTACTGCATAAGTCTTTAACTGCAATAGCTTTGAAAGATAAAGTCTAAAAAGTGGGGTTTCTGTTTGTTTGTTTTACATTTATTTATTTACTCAGTGTGTAGAGAGGGTATGCACACATGCCATAGTGTCCATGTAGAGGTTGGAGGATCTTATGGAGTTGTTTTTCTCCTTTTATCATGTGGGTCCTGGGGATAAAACTTTGGACATCAGTCTTGGTGGCAAGAGTTTTTACCTGCTGAGACATCTCAGCAGCCTGAAGAGGCATGTTTTATAAAACAGATAGTATTAAGAGATTGAGGATAAATTTCATTTATATAACATCAATGAAGAAATGGAAGAGTTAACCAGTGAAGGAAGAAAGACCATTGTTTTTGTACATTTTGAACTTCAGATCTTGAAACAAGCCTCTAATAACTGGATTGTAATTTAATTCTTTTAAGTTATTTGAAAAGGATTTGCCAACCTAATATTAAAATCTTGAAGAGATTTTCTGCTCATGTAAAATTTTAAAACTTTTGAAATTTGAATGGAATTAAATTCAAAAATGAATTATGCTTTATCAAATAACTATCATCTTTGGTTATAAAAGCATTAAGTTATGCACTACAAGGAAAGAAAAGTTAATGGCATTAAAAACATGACATGCATTCTGATTTAAGATGTTAAAATATAACCAAATTGTGTGCTTGAAACCTTATAAACCATGGTTTTGTCATGGATTTTTTATGAGAAATTGTCTATCCATTTCTTTGCCATATAGTAAATAAAACTTAACATATACAATCAATTTTATGTTTTTAAAATAAGCTTAGATGACATAAAATAAAATAAAAAAAAGACTAAGGAAACTATGCAAGTGAAAAGAATGAAATTAGAGGACAGCATTTAAAAAATATATTATTTTTATTTTATTTTGTGTGTATGAGTATATTGCCTGCATGTATGTAAATACACCCATGTCATGCAATGCCCACAGAGGTCAGAATAGGGCATCGCACTCCCTGGAACTGGAGTTACAGATGGTTTTTAGCTGCCATGTGGGTGCTGGGAATCAAATCCTGGTCCTCTACGAGAGCAGCCAGTGCACTTAACCACTGAGCCATGTCTAACCCTCCAGGGCAGTATTTTTTAAAATCACTAATTATTAAAGTTTAAAGGATTCTAAAATGATATTGATTTTCAATCGGAGGGCAGGACCCAAATAGTTTAAGAGCAATTTATTTTTACTATTGTATACTTAGATACATATCTGAATTGATTTGTTAAAGTAAGAGGATCTGAGTAAGTCAAGGTTTTGATGGTTGATATAATCATACATTGCACAAAACTTCAAATAATGTGAAATTCCAACTTACCTTCACCTACAACCCCAAGGATCTCAAATTTATTCATCACATTACCAATGTTAGGAATCTTCATGAAGACAAACTCCTCTTTTGATGTAAGCCACAGAACATGGCACCAAAAAGAACGTCCAAGCAAGTTATGCAGTAAACAAGGGGGAATAACGTGCAAAGGAAGAAATCCTCAATATGTGGCAGGAACTTTCACACATCTGTTCTAACAGTGAAGTAGTGAATGAATACCTGAAAGACAAATGCAATGAAACACTATCAGTGTTATGTTGTAATAATCTATCCTACCTTTACTTTAGAGTTAAAAAATCGATGTAAATATTTCATATGCTTACAAAGAGAGAAAATCAGAAAGAACCTCAAATAAGGTGAACCCCATGACATTTAAAATGAATGACATAATCACAATACAGGGAGGACCAGGAATTTTTGAAAATAGTACTTCATACCTACTGTTGTCAATCTAAAAACAAGATAAAAACCACTGTATTCAACCACTTATTTTTTTCAACAATGATATGAAGCTTCCTTTATTTTTTCTTATATATATATATATATATATATATTTAACATATATACATTTTTCACTCAGGAGGCAGAGGCAGGTGATCTTTGTGAGTTCAAGGCTAGCCTGGTCTACACAGTGAGTTCTAGGCCAGCTGGGGCTACAGGGAGACAGGGAGACTGTCTTAAAATAGAATATACACACACACACACACACAGACATATATATATATATATATATATATATATATATATATATATAATTTTTAACTTCCCAGACTGTGTTTTTTTTCCTCTAGAAGGTACACTGGGGCTGTAGAATAGAAAAATTATGGAAAACCTCTTGGTGCCTGGGAATGGGAAAGGTCCAATGCCTGGGTGCCCGCCTGCCTCTGCCTCCCTAGTGCTGAGATTAAAGGGATGTTCTATCACTCCCAGATGATGTGAAACATCTTTATCTGTATTCTAGAATATTGTGGATAAAGAAACCTTTGTTTCTTTATTTTTTTAAAACTTTGACTTATTCTGTGGTGATGAATACAATGTGTTTACATCATATTTACTCCCCACACACTCAACTCCTCTCATTTATTTTTCTTTTTTAATAACCTACTAAATCCAGTTAGTGCTGCCCTTATGTGCATGGGTATAGGGCGCCATCCACTGGAACATGGGCAACCTACCAAGGGCCACATCTCTGAAGAAAACTGACTCTCCATTCTCCCTAGTGGCTATTAACTGCCAACAGCTCCTCGGCTAGGGGTAGAGCCTTCTGAGCTCTTTCTCCATGCTAGAGTGAGATTTTCACTTCTTATTTTCATAAAATGGAGCTACAAATATGAAAAGGCAAGACTTGGAGTTACAATTAACAATATAAACTCAGTTTTTAATATCTAGAGCTGTAGAAAAAGATGTCAACTCAAATACACCTACTCCCTAGCTCTGAGGGGGCCTACAAGCAATGGGACACCAAAAAGCCATGAGCACTGTTAATATTCTAATGAAAGGACTCAAGGTTTCTTGGAGAACTAGCTAATTCAAAGGCTAGAAGAGGAAAAGTGCAGAGCCAGAATATAAGGAACTGCTCAAAGAAAGATGGGGTCATGTCAAATGGACTCAGGAGTGTCAGCTTAGACTCACTTGTACTGACCACACTGGGTAATAGCTCAACAATAAAAAATAAGAACATTAATAAAATATAATTTGTAGAATAAAAGTATGTAAGTCCATAAATATGCAGGCAAGGTTCTTTCACAGGAAATCATAAATTTAATAATGGAAGTATGAAAAACAAGGTATCTTGTCTCAAACTACCCACAAGAAATCTATTAATCACAAAGGGACAAACTGTGATTTTATATTGAAGAATTCTGCCAGATACAACATTAATTAAGTGATCAAAATTTACCTGGTCATTAATGGAAGAAATCATCATATGTCTCCTGATAAAACACATAACATCATCATTTCTGTAGCAATTCTATAAGAAACACAAAGGCTGAATCTAGCCAAATGTGGTGATGCATGCCTTTAATCTCAGCATTTGGGAAGTGGAGGCAGGAGGATAAGGAGTTCAAGGCCAGTCCCAGCTAAATTGTGAGTTCCAGGTCAAAACAAAGCAAAACTTGAATCTAACCACGAGAAGCAAGGAACAAGTCTAAGGCAAGGAACATTACACTAAATAACTGGCTTATGTTCTTCAAAAGTGTTTAATAATCTAGGTTAAACATTTAAGAAGCATGATAAATATAATGTATGATCCTGGATTAAATCCTACACAAGAAAAAACAATTGCGCTGCCCTCAATCTTGGCCAGAGAAGCTTCTCTCTGCAGTTAAATTCAGAAATACAAAACTAGTCAAAGTGCTGAGAATAGATGAGTTTTGAATGCTCAGTCGTAAATGGGACAACCATATCAATGCCCCTCCTCCTAGAGCTCAAGGATCATCAAGGAAGAAAGGGTATAAGAGCCAGAGGATGGGGAAGAGAGTTATGCAATGCTCTCCCCTTGTCATAACATGGATACTTCCCTCATGAATTCACTGCAGCTATGGTCACATGCACAAGAGCTAGTAAACAAGATCAGTTCATATTCCAACATGCAGTATAATTGGCCTCAGTGGGTTATAAAAGGGAGGGGCATGAAGGAGGAAAGGGGATACGTTGGGATGCTTAGGAGGAATGGAAGGAAAAAGATGGGGTATAAAGGGAGAGTTAGAAGTGTACATGATGAAGATACATTGTTTACATGTATGAAACTGTCAAAGAATAAACAATATTCTATTAAAAATAGACAGCAGAAAAAATTAAATGCTTACATATTCGACAGTACTAAATTGATAGCAATATGGAGGTTACAGAAAACAATGCTCTAGTTTTTTGTTTTAGTTATTTTATTGTATTATGCTATGTATATGGTGTGTGTTTGTGCTGTATATGCACACATGTGTGTAGATACATGTGCCTGTGCACATACGGAGGTCAAAAGAGGATATCTGGTAACCTGCTCTATCACTCCCCACCTAATTTCCTTGAGATAGGGTTTCTCATTTTTCATGGGCTCTGAGGACTTGAACTCAGGCCTTCATGACTGTACAGCAAACACTCTTACCTTATAAGCTATTTCCTTGGCACGTACTTTTTTTAAGGAATAGTATCAGGCCAGTGTAGTGGCATATGCCTTTAATCCCAGCACTCTGGAGGCAGAGGCAGGCAGATTACTGTGAGTTTGAGGCCAGCCTGGTCTACAAAGTGAGTTCCAGGACAGACAGAGCTACACAGTGACACAGTGAGACCCTCCCTCAAAAGGAGAGGGAGAGGGAAATGGGGAGGAAGAGGGGAAGGGGGAGGACACGAGGGGGAAGGGCAGGGGGAGGAGGAGACAGAAGGGGAGGGAGAGGGAGAGGAGGAGGGAGAGGGGGAGATGGAAGGGAAAGGGTAAGGGGAAAGGAAGAGGGAAAGAGCCTGTAACATGGTAGAACATGCCTTCAATCTCAAAACTTGAGAGGTAGAGGCAGGCAGATCTCTGAGTTCCAAGTCAGCCAGTGCTACAGAGGTGGATCTTACCTCAATAAAAGAACCTTCAACAGTCTTAAATGTGAAATATCAGGCATAGTCTTCTCAACAATTAAAAACACCCGAGCTAGGGAGATGGCTCAGCAGTTAAATGTGTGTACTAGTCTTGTAGAGGCCCTGAGTTTGGTTCCCATCACCCACATATGGCTGCTTACAACTGTCTGTTACTCCAGTTCTGGGGGATCTGAAACCCTTTTCTGGATTCTGCAGGAACTGCACTTTCATTTACAAACTCATACACAGCACACACATATGTACATAATTAAAAAGGAAAATACTTAAATAAACATTAAAACATAACAAGCAACTCTACAAGTCAGGCCCTTGTCCAACTTTTCATTCTATAGAGAGATGAAAAACACAAGGTTATCATCAAGTAATGATGCATGTAGTGAAGGGGAAAAAGAGTGACTCAAACAGGGAGGGCTTTTCTAAGAATGTGACGCTTGAGATTGTGATGACAAGATGGCAGCCATTATGAAGATCCACACCAGCCAAGTCCCTGCTAAAAGATGCTTGGAGTGCTTTTGAGAGCTAATCTTCTTTCTAAGCCTGATTTGAAAGAATCATGAAACATCTAAACATGTTCTCTGACAATTATGGATGGTTGATTTCAAAGGAAATGAAGCTACTTAAATGATTCCCAACTAAGAAGTCTAGACACCCCCCAAATTTCAGCATCAGTATATAAAGAACATCTGCTACCACCTAGTCTCTGTGGCAATCAGAACAGGTAAACTGAGGATCAGAATTTTAAAAAGAGTGAATATATAACTTACATGTCAAAAACTGTCTTTTAACTACTAGTGTTCATACTGAGAAAAAAACTGTGCCAAATTTAGCTGAATAACACTGATTAATCTTGAAAGAGAAACACTGGCATGAAAACTGAGACGCTTTAGCTTCTGTTAACAGCAAATTATATAACTTGGATGAAATGTCTCTTTGAGGACAAATACAAATGCTGGGTAAAATACTTTTTAAAAAGAACTTTAAAACTCCAGTAGTTGACATGATTGTGAAGAATTATCTGGTTAAAAGCAAGGCAAAGAATAGAACCTGGAGAAGTAGTCCAAACCATTCCAAACTGTTTTATCCCTTTTGGAATCTGAAGATGCAGAAATAAATAAAAGGGAAACAGGCTGCTCATGAAATCCTGGGGCACTAAAATCAAACCCAAGCGTGTTTCAAACGGACAACACTTGATAAATCATGACTCATTTAAAATTGAAACCCCAAAGAGCTGGCTGTACTCTTGGGATAAAGGAAACCAACAATCTGTCAGCCCTTGGACAGACTGGAATTGTGGTCTTATGCCATCCAAGGGATCTATATAATCTTCTAACTGTATCTTGGATAAAGGCACCGCTAGTTGTCTTGGGTAAAGCAAAAGTGAAATTTTTTTCTGGGGGAAGATGGCATCAATCTAGGCCTCATAACAGAGTTACAGATCATTTCTCATTCAGTGTGCAGTAAACAAAGATGACCAGAAATACAAGGTGGGACCCCACAAAAAAGAGTCAACAGGAACAACTGGAATAGAAAATGACTAAAAAGACTTGTAGTGTTTGGATGATCAAGATGAGCCTATGAAACCATTATAGGATTAAAGTAAAAGTCAGGGGTTGAGTATTTTGACAGAGTTTAAGAGTCCAAAAGATGAATGATAATACCTGAAAAATAAATTAGAATGCCAAAATAGCAGAATAACACAAAAAGAACTCAATGGAAAAATAAAGTATCAGCATTCAGAATATTCTGAATGTTTTTTTTAAAAGCTAACACATTAACGTATACTATTTTCTAACTCTCTAGCACATTACATATTTATAAAACTGATGGCATGTTAGGCAATAATGGAATTCAAAACAAATTACAAGGACTAAAGTCAAAAGATATTCTATCTCCATAGCTAAAATACATGAAAAAGCAACCACAAGAAATAGTTAGGAAATATTCATGTTTGGAAATTAATATATTCCAAAAATATTCCATTAATGAGTCAAACAAGAAATCATAACAGATACTTAAAAAAAAAACAACCAAACTTATGGGAAGAAGCTAAAGCAACGCTTAGAAAAGGAAACTGACAGGGACTTGCTAGATGGCTCAGTGGGTAAAGGTGCTTGCTGTAAAGCCTGCTGACCTAAATTTGATCCCTGGGACCCATGTGATAGAAGGAAAGCAACTCTCCCAGACTGTCTTTTCCTCCGATCTCTACATGTGCAGTAAGGTGCACGTGCATGTACATGTGCACACTCCCACAGAATATATATGCTTTTGGATTTTGCGGTGGTTATTGTTTTAAAGATGAGCCAGGAGCACCAACCTTTAATCCCAGCACTCGAGAGGCAGAGGCAGGTTGATAGCAATTGAATTTGAGGTCAGCTTGTTCTACAAAGTGAGTACCAGGCCAGCTATGGCTACACAGTGAGACCCTAGAATAGAAACAAAAACAAAAGAGAGCGGGGAGAGAGAGAGGAAAAATGGGAACTGAGAATATGATACACATATATCAGAAAATGTAAAAAAAAGTGCAAGTAAATGAAATATGTGTCAAAATCAATCTCAAGAGGCGAAAATGAGCATATATGATGAAAATACAGAGAAATTGTTCATAGTAGAAATGTTTAAAATAGTTAACACACAAAAACAGAGTTGGTCCTTGGAATTGTTATTAAAACACACACACACACACACACACACACACACACACACACAGAGGAAAGCTGCAAAGCTGCCTGTGGCAGTCCATGAACATGACTGTAACCCACTACTTGGGATGGTGATGCAGGCAAAGTGAGCTTGAGGGCAGTCTGGGACTACATAGAGAAACTTTGTTTACAGAGGAGGCAGGTGTTAGCCCACCTGCCAGGGTAACCTCAGTCTCATAATGTCCTGCACAGAAAGTTCAGCCATGTTAGGATACACTCCTGATCCACGGGACTGTAACCTAACACACTAGGGTCATTTGCAGAGGGTTATACTTATGGTAACATTTTACCATAACAACAGAAAACTAATACAAACAACAGCATTGTTTCTTTTATAACCATTTTAAACAGGCAAAAACTGAACTACAAAGCACATCAAGAAAGAGTATATAAGTGGTAAGCATATTTTTTAAAAAAGTAATCAAAGAACTGCTTATTATAAGCCAGGCATGGGGGCACACACCTGTAATTTCAGCACTCTAGAGTTTAGGCAGGAGGAGTATCTTAAGTTCAAGGTAATCCTGAGTCATATACTGAAACATTATCTCAAAAAAAAAAGAGAGAGAGAGAGAAGTATTTGTTATAAAAAAACAGGATATTAATTACCTATAGGGAGTGGTAAGATGGAGATGGCCTTTTTGGGACACCATTTCTGTTTCCTAAATGCTGGCTTAATAAATAATCCACTTATAACTGTTCACTATTGTGCATTTGTTTTATGAATTTCTATTACATTGAATTTAACAATAAAACATGTTTTTAAGAATTCACAATGCCCCTTGATTATGATACCATATACATTTTGTTTCTTAATCATTTATTTATATGGAGGGAAAGGATAATTTCTGTTTCTTTGTTTGTTTGTTTGCTTGTTTGTTTGTTTTGGAGACAGGGTGTCCCTGTAGCCTAAGCTGTCTGGAACTCGCTATGTAGGCCAGTCTGGTCTCGATTTTACAGGGATCCACCTGCTTCTTCCTCCCAAGTGCTGGGCTAACAGTTGTGCACCACCACGCCTGACTTAAAAGAATACTTTTTATTAACGAGAAATCACTGAAATATTATACGAAGCGACACTACCACCACCCAAAACATTTATGTGTCCTCTCTCTCAATGAGGCTCAGATTCCACATAATATACTATGTCTACTACTAGGTACCAAAATAACAAAATAAAAAATTCTCAACAATAGATAATTGGGACAGTAACCACTCCTAAAAACGCACCAGATGAGGAACTAATGAAGAAACTGGGTTTGGCCTCTATGAGAAATGACTGACATCCCAACATTTGAACTCACTGAGGCAGAAGGAACTGAGCAGGAGATTTATTTCAGAGAATAGAATTAAGATTATTGGTAGAAGTAAAAAGGAAACACTTCAGTGCAGTAGTGATTAAACAAGAATCGGTCTTCAATCGTTCTTCATTCATGCTGACATTGGTCTTATCTGTTAGATGCCTCCAACAGGCCAGCACCTCATGCTGCAAAGGCTTCAGGATACAATGGTGAACAACACTGGCCTGCCTCCTACCCTCATGTAGCTAAGGGGATGTCGGCAATGAACACACATGGCAATTTTAGAGAGTGACTATTATTATAAAGAATATAAAAATTATGGCAGATGGAAGGGAAGGATCCTTACATAGATAGTCTAGGAATGGTCTGTCTATAGAGGCAGTATGTCAGAGAAATCCCACTCTGTTCCATGTAAAGAAACAAACCATGGGGACAGGACTGTGAGACGAGCATTCAAGGCAATACAAAGAGTCTCAGAGAGCTTGGTAAGTTGAACAGAGAAGGCTTGTATATATTATACAGAGCAGACCGGGAAAAGAACAGCAGGTGGCAGGAAGGGGTGGCTATAAACAGTTTGTCTCTGATTGAAAGGAGTCTACAACTAAACTAGATGTTCTTCAAAGTGCCTTTCAGAGTAAAATTTTTAGATTAATAAGCATTAACTTTATGAACAAATAAGTCAAGCACAGTTAAAATAGATGTGTTTCACGGTAAAACATACACCTAGAATTAAATAAAGTCTTTATTATTTATATATTTATCCAATGTTTATATGTGTGTACATGTGCCATGGCAGATGTGTGGGGGTCAGAGGATAACTTTCAGGAGTCAGTTCTCTCCTTCCACTACCTGGGTTCTAGAGATCAAAGTCAGGTGTCAGGCCTGTGCCACAAGTGCCTTTACATGCTGAGCCATCTCATCACCCTAGAATTAAACAATCCTGTTTCTGCATTGGCAGGTAAGCAGGTTCCTCCAAGAGCTGACAGAAACAAAAAGTTTGTAGCTTACTTAAAAAATCATTAGGACTGAATTTAAGAACTGCCCGGGCCTTGAATGCTTCCTTCATTGCTTAAATTATAATCCTCATCTCAACAGATCTCTTCTTTCCAAAGACAGTACAAAATCAGTTGAATCCTGAGTTTTGTTTCTTTTCCTGGCATTGTTTTTTACACATCCAAATGAGAGAACCATTTTGTCACTGTAGAGTGCACAGGAATAAATTTGGTACATGACTAAATTTGTTATACTAAAAGAGTTCAAATGATTTGAAAGCATTTGAAAACTCAGGATTCATGAATAGAAGGAAGCCATTTCTATGGCAAACACAACCTTGTGCAAAACATCCTAATTACCTCCCTGTAGAGACTTCTCTGGGATGAACGGGAGGAGGAGACAAAACACTTACTTTTCTTCCTAGATGCGGACCAGCTGACCCTTAACTAATCGGATCTTCATTGTGCTTGACTCTCCCAATAGAAGAACATAATTTGATTTATTAATCTACCCTCTAAAATTTAATCAAACAGATACTTCATTAGCATGATTTACACATAATTTGCTAGCATAAAAATTTGAAACTAACACACATGCACCTTGCCTTGACCTTTACAATCTTTCCACAAAGAAGAAAATCCAATAATCCAATATCAATTCGATGCTTGTTTCCCCAACACTGTGAATCCTACTAAACTCCCAGCCCTTCCTAATAAATGAAGGGCCTTGTATTTTAGGTTGAAAAAAAAAAGCTAAAATGGGGCAGGAGAAATTCAGAGTTCATACTAACACTAGACCACACCCTAGTAATTAAAAACATTTTTGAAAGCACTTGTATGTAAAATATAAGGGATCGATTTTAACAAGATTACTATGAAATAATAGATTCTGAATTACAAATTCTAAGTAACTGGATTTAAAATAAACTTACAAAGCTAGGAACTACCTAGATTTTAATACACTGATATTCATCAAGAAAATGTGATCCTAGTTACTGTGCTCCCTGCCTCCAAGGATGGAAGGAACTGAAGTAAAAACTATTAAAGAATACTGACAACTTATAAGCGAATTTGAGACCACTGGCCTGGACAAATTTCATGCTTGAAATGCTTTAAGACAAAATTTCAAGACAAAATTGCTGACACTTCATAGTTTTGGAAAAGTCACAGGGAAAAGAAGATGAGAACAAAGATTAGCCCAGAGAAAATGTATTTATACTTTTCAGAAGGGATAAAACACACATTCTATAAATTCTGTACCTGAGAATTTATATTTAAGCTATTAAATCACTCAATAAATGCACTGAGAGCTAATCATAGGCCAAGTATTATGACAGACTCTGGGGCATAATAGTAAAGAAAACAGGCAAAGATCCTTATCACATAGACTTTAACAAAGAAACACATAGTAAAGTATAAAACCGCCAACTTGAGTACTAGGAAAGAGATCTAAGATATTAGGAGAGCTTGTGACAACAAGGGAGGATTTGGTCTTCCACAGAAAACAATGGATGAGTTGAGATGTATAGGATAATTATGAGTAAGAAAGATGCTTCAAGAGAGACTTATTTATGAAAAATTTATGCAAGTTAGGAGGGAGCATGGCAGACACAAGTCTCAAAAGGTCATAGGGGCAGGGTGGAGCAACAGTGAATAAACTGGTACAAGATGAGGATAGAGAAATAGCGAGTTAAGGCTATTTTAATTTTTTCTTATTTGTGTGTGAGGGTGTGTGTGTGTGTGTGTGTGTGTGTGTGTGTGTGTGTGTGGCGCACATATGCTTGCCATGTTACTTATGTGGAGGTCAGAGGGCAATTCCCAGGAGTGGGTTTCAGGGATCACACTCTGGTCATCAGGCTTGGTGGCAAGTGCCTTTACCCACTGAGCTACCTCTCCAGGCCAAAACTATTGTAAATGCTCTAATTTTTATTATGGCACTGGAGGGTTTTGAAAAAGAATAGCAGAGACATGGTTAGGAATAGTACAGAAATTAATGATTCATATTTTGAAAAGATCATATAAGCTACAGAGTAAAGATTGGTTCAGTACCTGAAAGAGGAGGTGTGGACTTCAGAGAGCAGCTAAGAAGCCATTACAGGCAGCCAGGTGAAAGGCAAGGCAAAACTGGAATACGTTGGTAGACATGAAGGAAAACAGGCAAATTCATAGTATGTGTGGAGGAGAGAAGTCAACAACACTGGGAATGGATTAGAGAAAGGGAGTGAGGGAAAGAAGAATCAAATGTGACTTCTTGGTCTGGGACTTGAGCTTTCAGTAGGGGCATGAGAGATTCTGTTTCTTGACATGGGGAATACTAGAAGAACTGAAGATTTAAGGGAAGGGAAGAAATCCAAGACCCCATTTTGCCCATGTTCAATTTGAATTTAGAGATCTGTAAATATGAAAAGGGGGAAAACAGAAATGAAAACTTGAGAGAAAGAAAATCTACAATTTATTCATAATTAACATTCTAGTAAAAAGTTCCTATTCTGCTCAATTAAAAGGAGAAGAAACCCATTTTAAAAAATTAGCAAAGTGCTGGGCTTGTGAGATGGCTTAGCAGGTAAATGCACTAGCTGGCAAGTTTGACTAACTGAGTTCAGTTCCCCCACCCAAGTTCAAACTCCAGAACCCACATGGAACCCATGTGGTAGAAAGAAAGAACCAACTAATGCAAGTCATACTCTGATCTCTACAAGTGTTCACACAGGCACACACACGCACACTAAATGTTTAATAAAAATTAAAATTAGCAAAGTGATATGAATAATCATAGAAAAGGAAACCTAATTGGTGCTTCAACATATAAAAAGTTACTCAATTTTTCATATAATAAAGATTGAAGACTAGGGACTAAAGACATGGTTTAGTGGCTAAGAGCACCGGCTGCTCTTGAAGAGGACCCAGGTTCAATTCCCAGCATCCACATGGTGGCTAACAACCATCTGTAACTCCAGCTCCACGGGAATCCAATGCCCTCTTCTGATCTCCTCAGGCATTGCATGACACAGGTGCACACTTATCATATAAAACAAAAACCATAAATAAATAATTTTTTTTAAAAATTGAAGACTGGAGCCAGTGAGTGACTCAGTGGATAAGAACACTTGATGCTCTTACAGAGAACCTGAGTTTAGCTCCCAGCACCCACATTGGATGGAACACAAGTACCTGTAACTCCAATTCAGGAGAATACAGCATCCTCTTCTTACCTCCATGGGCACATACACAAATGTCTCACACATAAATAAAAATAAATATTCTTTTAAAATCTACACAGTAGAAGCTATTGGTCCTGAAGACATCATACAATTTCAAATAATGTCAATGACATGGAAGACCCCAAAGGCCTGCAGGCTACATAGTTTTAATACACTGACAAACTGATATCCTCATCTAATTTGCAGACCCACAGTCCTTGTAGTCATACACTGGGAATTATGTAAGAGATTCAGAAATCTAGGTTTCTCTCACCAAGACAAATTATCAGATTTATGTTTAACCTTGACTACCTTTATCCTCTTAAAAAATAAGGCCATACTGCTAGATGATCTCTGAGGTTCCTTTTAGCCTTCAAGTCACACAAATTCATTTCTAAGCACTTGGAACCTTGGAAATGGAGAATTACTACTAAAATTATCAAATAAATGTTAGTTTATAAGGGATCAATATGAAATATATACATCCTACCCTCTTTCTTTTCATTGTGCTTCTAAATCATTTACCAAGATAAGTGAGCTGAGCAGTTCAGTACAATCAGTTTAGAAAAAGGAAGGGACCAGGAGTGATTACCTTTCGGAATATTTCAGATAAATAGCCAAACAAGAAGAAGTGGAATACTGCTGGTCAAACAGCTGGTGAGTAAATTACGCCTGGGAGGGTCGCTTCCATTTAAAAGGAAAAGCAAATGGTAATAATGACTAGACAGCAGCAACTTTGCAAAGCATGGAGAGGAAGTCTGGGATATTTTCCAAATGTACTGGGAGGAGGTTATTTTTACTTAAAGATATGTGTGTCCTATATAAAATATAGAAGAGAATGAAGTGAAAAATTTTACACTCCCTCAGCTGTCTGTGCTGCTAACTTTGGAAGGATAAGTAAAATTACTTTGAACAAATAATAGTAAAAATACAAGCAACTTCTTCAAGACCATTAAATGATATAAACATTCAAATTCAAATTTTGACAGCTGACTAAAAGAAAAGGTAGACAAGTTATTTCCCTCAAGGAGATTACAATTTTAAGGAAAGACAAAACACAGCTAAAGAGCACTTTGGGTGATCACCCTTCCATACAATAACTTGATGCAGAACTCAGCAATCTCTGGGAGCTTTAGTTTGTTTTCATTTGTAAACTGGAGATACCTGTGCTGACCTGACGGGTTTTCTTCGACAGCATATTCAAGGGTACCATTTCGAATAGCAGTTCTCTGATTCTGACACCAACTCACTGTCCTACAATTCAGTCTACAGGTTTTAAGGGTTCAGTCCACCATTTAAAACCCCAGCCATAAGTCTCTGGTTCCCAGACTAGTCATACTCCTATATGACGTGACTACAAATTCAGGGGTTTCCACAGCACCCTCTCCTTCAGTGCTAATTTTGCTCACAAACACAAGAAGATATTACTTACATTTACGGGTTTCTTGTTAAAGGCTAAAGAGTCTGAAGGAAGACCTTCACAGGGCAAGGAATGTGGAGCAGAGGAATGTGGGGCTCAGGGCCATGTCAGGGTAGGCCACCCTCCCAGAGCATCTATGTGGTTGCCAACCTAGAATCTACCTGGGCAAGGCTTAGTTAGCAAAGTGCTTACCTTTGGAAGCACAAGAATCTGAGAAACTTAGCAAGTTCCCAGACGATGAGAGATTCTGTCTCAATTATTTTAAATAAAAGTAAAAATAGGGCTATGAATATGCCTTCAATCCCAGAACTCGAGTGGCAAGAGGCAGAAGGATCTCTGTGAATTTGAAGCCAGTCTGGTCTACACAGTGAGTTCAGGCCAGCCAAGGGGTGGGGGGAGTAGCCAGAACCTGAATAATGATATTTGAGGTTGCCCTCTAATACACACACACACACACACACACACACACACACACACACACATACAGGAGAGGGGGGAGAAACTTAGGTGATATAGGAGTGATTAAAGAAATCATTTGCCATTGTCCTCAATTTAGTAATAGTATCTAGTATAATAATTCAATGAGCAATAGAGATAGCAAGAGTTGCCAGGCATGGTGGTATGCCTTTAATCCCAGCACTTGGGAGACAGAGGCAGGAGGATCTCTCTGAGTTAGGGCCAGCCTAGTTAACATAGTGAGTTCCAGGCCAGCTGGGACTACATAGTGAGACCCTGTTTCAACAAAACAAAACAAAACAAAAGCAGAAAAAGAAATAGCAAGGGTAAAATACTGCTTGACTTTAAAGTCTTACTTTTCTTGTAAAAAAATATTTTCTTAAAAAACCCACTAATGAACTAGAGACTGTGGCACATGTCTGTAATCCCAACATTTAGCACAAGTTTAAGGGCAGCATGGTGCTACATAATAAAACTGACTCCCTGTGCTCTCCCCAAAAGTACTAATGACATTTTATCAATTTACTATCCTTTTTGGGTCTTGATATAAATTACTTGTGTCATTTAGGAAGCCCCTTTTAAGTGTAGAATTCTAATTAAAATAAATTCCATTTTCTAGAAATATTTGCCTTACTCTGTCATTTATTTTGTTATACTACTGTTATTGTCAAGGTAATAATAACTGTTCTTTATTATATGGCTACCATGCATCAGAGGTTTTATTTATATGACTGCAATCCTCCCTATTACCCTATGAGTTGATCCTATTAGTTCCTCTTAGTGTATCAAAAAACAGGGTTTAGCTTTGTTTATGGTCACAAAATTAATGAAAGATATTCAGATTGGTCTGTAGTCTACGAAGCACAGAAAGAGTTTTCCAGGTAGAAAATCTCCAGCAAGCAGTGTGTGAGGACTGACTGCTCATTGTTTTAGAGATGAATTGTTGAAATAAAGATGTTTCACTGTCTTAGGAAGACATATCAAGTAAGGAAACTAAAAAGCCACTTATAATTTTAAAATTATTAGGAGATATTAGTCTAACTGAAACAGCAGATAAGACAACATCTACTTTTGGAATATGTGTGGGTCTCTTTAAAGAACTCAATCTGTGCCTATAGTTAGGTAAAGTGGAGTCAGTTTAAGATCAATGATGATCTCATGATGAGACTCAGGTTCCGTGGTCATCAAGACACAATTTAGTGTTCCCACCTACTCTGTGCTGAAGGTCTTCTCAGAAGCTAGTTAGAAGACCAGGCTGTGCGTTCTGTTTCCTCTTTGTTGTAAGGAATGGATAGGATTGATTCAAGCTTTCAGATTCTGTGACTCGTTGAACATGAAAATGATGACTGGTATTTCAAAAAGCTTTAAAAAGTTTAAAAAAACAAAACAAAACATAATTGCATTAGTTGTAAAACTGCAAAATGTATTATGGACAATCTACATATACATTAATATTATTTACAAATTCATTCTGTCAGTTATCATTATATAAATATGCATAGTCAATTCTTATTTATAAATTATTAGAAGTTTATCCCAAGCCATTTCTTTTCTTCTCTTGCATCATTCTTTCAGAAATGTGGACTGTTAATGAAGTTCTTCGTCTGTTAACAGGTAGAAAAGAGTTGAAATGGAATCTTGTATTAATACTTCATAGAAAGCTTTGACAGGAAAAGACAATGAAACAGATATCTACCCTAAGATGGAACTTTGCAATTTCTTGATATATTCCTTAATATATTTGTTGTGGATTCTTTTTAAAAATTCAGTCCTTGTTTTATATGTACAGAGTAGGCCCATGTGGTATGGCACCTACCGTCAAAGAAATTATAATCTGCCTAGGAGAAAAAGATAATATGTAAACAATAAATGTTTAAAGAGGCACATGAGGAAAGCCCTGTAAGTGCCAGGGGTAAGAATCAATAGCCTTTTTATCATGGGAAATGATTAATAAGTCTTAAGAAACTAAAGAAAGAAAGAAGTTTCTAAAGAATAACAGGAAGTTATAAACTATTCTCATTATTTCACTTATACTTAATTATTAGTGATTTATGAACTAGGCAGCATCCAAGCTATAAAACAGAAAGGAGAAGATGAGATGACTCAGCAAATAAAGGCAATTGCTGCTACTCCTGACAACCTGAATTCAATCCCTAGAACTCACATGGTGGAAGGAGAGAACTCACTCCCACAAGCTGTCCTCTGAATATGTACAGGCATGCTCCCACACATACATAAAATATATAAATAAATGTAAATTAACAAAAACAGAAAGGAATTCCAATGAGTTCTTTTAATAAACAGAGAGAAAATGGGTTATAGGAATGTTAGCAAAATCTTTTGGGTTTAATGGGATTTGGTTATCTGTTTCCTGATTTTTCAGGTCAGATCTTACAAATGAGGAATTCTGAATGAAGCCTTGAGATTTTATTAACAATATAAATAATCGCAGCAGAATGAGGTGTGCTCTGGACTCCTAAGAGACTGTGGGTATGTGCTGGACCATGTGAGGAAACTTATCAAGCAAGATGAATATTTTTCTGAACTTAGACGCTTCTATATTAACTTCCAAATTCTGAGTTCAGGACTTGGCAAGTTAAGAAAATAACTGAGTAGCTAAGGTGGTAGCAGCAGCAGCTTTCAGTACGAAGACTTAAAATATGACTCTGGTAAGAAGATGTCTCATCACATTTTCCCCATGGCCACGAAGGAAGATGCAAAAACAGCAAACACCAAAAAAAGTCAACTGGACTCTTGACCATTAAAAAAAACAATAATAAAATTTTGGGCCTAGCTTCCCAGGCCCAGGTAGGCAGAGCAGAGCTGGCCTAGCCACGTGGGACACTGGGCTCTCTGGCCACCAAGCTCAGGTGAGGAGGCCAGGTGGCCAGTGCAGCCAGGAAGTGTTGCGACCGCCTCACCATGTAGCACCCCAGTCCACCTCTCTTGCCAGGGGCTGGGTCTGCAAGGGGACACTGCAAGCATCCATGGTTGATCTGGCCATCATCATCATCCAGTGACTGTCAAGAGCTGTCTGTAGTCCTCAGCAGCAATAAGAACCTAAAAAGCCTACAGATTTCAGAAAATAAGCTAGAGGATGCTAGAGGAGAATAAGCAAGGTGTAAAGCGCTCCTGTGAATCTGTGAAACTCCCCAACTGCTAGAGAAGCCTGATTTGGAGGTCTGTGAGCTAATTGGTGCCTCCTGTGAGGACCTAGCTCCTTTTTTATTATAAATATTTTATTTATTATTTTTATTTTATGTATATGAGTGTATTACCTGTATACAGGTAAGTACACCCATGTTGTGAAATACCCCTGAGGTCAGAAAAGGGTGTCAGATTCCCTGGAACTGGAGTTATGGACAGTTGTTAGCCATCATGTGGGTACTGGGAATCGAACCTGGGTCCTCTACAAGAGCAGTCAGTGCTCTTAACCACTGAGCCACCTCTCCAGCCCCAACCTATCTTCTTTTACGTACAATAAAACCCTGTGGAGAATCAACTTGTTGGAGGACAGGACACTTTGGACCACAATGGAGTGATAGTGCTGAATGAAGTTCTGAAATAGTGCAAGTGCAACCTGCGTCATTCAAGCTGCAAATAACTGACTTTGGTGCTGAAACCCAAATGTTTCTGATTGCTGAGTAGGAAAGAAACCTACTTGACAATCCAAAATAGTATGCATGAGAAAAAGAAAGCAAGGATGAAAATTTCACTCCAAAACTCCTGTGCATATTCTGACCCAAAACCACATACAAAGGAAAGGAGTGCATCCTTACTTTGGCCCATGTGTCTGTAGGAATTACAAATCACTGACCGATTTCCTGGGCACCTAGTTCAGATGTGTTGGGTAAGATGGATGGAGTTATTATTCATTTGCTAATAGAAGACATGAATTCTGGGGGGGGGGGGTGCAGTGGTACAGGTGGAGATGGAGGAAAGAGGTCTAAATATGATCAAAATAGATTGTGTGAAATTATTGAAAGAATCAAATTTTAAAATGAAAAATAATAATCACAATTATAATTACTATATTCTACTAATGTCAGATGGTTATGGGGAAATTGTGGGGCATGAGAACTCTACTATCTTTACAATATTCCTCTAAACTGAGAATTATCTAAACTGTGAACTTTATTTTTAAAAACTCATGAAAGAGTCTCCATACACTTTAGCTGGTGGATGAATCAGTGAACTCGTAGACTGCATTGACAATGATTATGTAATCCAAAGAATACAGAATGAAGAAAAATGAGCAGGCCTCAGAGAAGCATGGGATGCTACTAAATATACCATGATATTTAATTTTATGTTTCAACTTGACTGGGCCACAAGATACCCAAATACTTGCTTCAATATTATTCGGAACATGTTTCTGAAAGAGATTAATACTTGAATCTATATACGGAGTAAAGCAGATTGCATTCCCCAATACAGGCAAGCCTGGTTCATTCTACTGAAGACCTGAAGATACTAAAAGGCTGTGGGAAGTACAAAGACAGTGTGACGAACATAGTGAGACCCTGTCAAAAACAAGAAGAAAAGGTTGGGGAGATGCCTCCATTGGTAAATCACTTACTACACAAGCTTGATGACCTGAGTTCAGATTTCCTGAACCAGCATAAAAAGTTGGACATGAGGCTGGAGAGCTGGTTCAGTGGTTAAGAGCACTGGCTGCTCTTGCAGAGGATGCAGATTCACTTTCCAGCACCTACATGGTGGCTAACAACCTTTTGTAACTCCAGTTCCAGGGCATATGATGCCCTCTCCTGACCTCCTCAGGCACTGTATGACATGGGTGCATCTATGTGGATGCCAGCAATGCACTCATACACATAAAATAATAAATAAAAAATTTTAAGTTGAACACAAGAACATAATCCATCTGTAATCCTAGCCTACCCTACTAGGAGATGGGAGGCTGAAACAAGAGAATCATTGGAAACTGAAATGGAGGGGTGTAGGAGGGGTACCCTATCAGACACAGCAGTAAACATAACCAGTCTCAAGCAAGGCAGAAGGTAAGGACCAACACCCGAGGTTGTCCTCTGACCTTCACACATATGCTGTGGTATGCACCTACCTTCACTCACACACACAAAAGTATGGACAGTATGTACTATACACTGTATATATGTTTGATTTTTCATTTTTTCATGAAAGCATCTAAAATCATTTATCATATTAATTCAGTTTTTATTTCCATTTAAGGAACATTTTCTAGCAAAATGAACAATATTCATCTCCCATAATATTATCTGCACCTTTAAATAAGCATCCCTAATCCTAGTCAATATGCACTGTATGGCCAGAGGCAAAATAATACTCTAAAATTCAGTATGGTATTATTGTCAACTCTATCTAAATCACTTCAAATTAAAAGTATCAAACAGATTGAAGCTACATTATCTAATGAGACAGGTAATATGAAAGGAATAAACTACTCATCTTTGAGTTTCTATCATTACCTTTTCTGTCCTGACAAATAACAGAAATAACACTTTCCATACCACATGGTATATGCTATGATTTATAGGTTCACACGATATTCTTTTATGTTCCTGAATAATGTTAGCATTTTATTTGGGGACTTACAACCTATCATACAATAAGAGGCCTCCTACAATATTTCAACTATTTTGCCTCTCTTGACTTATTTTCTTTTTCAAGGAAAAGATTTTATGTAACCCAGGCTAGCCTAGAACTTCCTATGTAGATAATGGTTACCTTCAACTCCTGATCCTCCTCCAAAGGGCCTAAAATGCTCTCAAATTAAAATCACTTGCAAAACACCATCTCCTTTTACTCACGATTATTAAACATTAACATTTCAGAAGGATTTATTGGGATATACTTTGATATTTTTAACCCCAAAACCCACCAAAGATGGGTTTTGAAAGTAAATACTATTTAAATTATATATCTGATTCTTCTCCAAAATTAGAATGCTATTTCCTATCTGGAATTTGCTTAGTGGCACTGTAAAACCTCAAGACAATGAGAAAAAAATCAGTAAATAAATGTAGGTAAATTATATAGTAAAGTATATTAGGTAAAGATTGTGGTATTAATAAGAAAAAAAGTTATCCTAAATACAGCATTTTAAATTCTCCAGCGATGACACTTTATGAACAGTTCCTGAATAAATACCATAAGAAAATAAATTTTTCTGTCACTGGGGATGTATATCAGTGCCCTCCTATTCATGTCAATCAGTTATTTCACCTGCCACTGAAGCATATCCCAGAGTCAGAAATACAATCTTTTCTTTGTATTGATGATATGATATGCTCAAAATAGGAAGTGATATACAAAGAGTTAGAGATGATCAAACTCTTGGAAAGTCTCCATCACTAGAGTAAAGATAAATGAAGAGGTGCCTAGCATCTTCCAGATCCTCCTCACTCTCCTCATTCCCCCTCTGCACATCCCTTCCTGAGCTGGCCAACAGAATCCAAGAACCCAACAACACATGTAGACTGTGGGCTGAGGCCTCTGGGAGGTAATACAACCCACAGATATCTCTCTAAAAAGCCACACTGTAATCCAACTTTTGTGGCTATACATGCTTACCTTCTAAAATTTTTCTGAGTAAACCCTGATTTATCAACCTGTACCAATGCTATTAAAGGATCTATTAATAACTGTTTCCACATATTACTATCCCCAGCCCTACCTATAATAGTCTGATTACAGTGATAAATGGCCTTATCCCATTTCTCTGACTGAATCCCAATACACTCAAAGTTCAGCAATTAATCTGTAATCCAGTCATACTGATAGAATGGATTTAAGCACTGAAAACACTTTTTCTGTTACTACTAAGCTGAATTTTTTCCAGAGATAACTTGCCTCACGTCATCCATTTACTTCTTTTCATCATTATTACTGAATGTATGGGTTTCTGTGTGAGTGGATGGGGGGGCACATATGTGGAGATCAAAGGACAACTTTCGAGTCAGTTCTCTCCTTCTACCCTGTGGGTTCCAGAGACTGAACTCAGGTCATCAGCCTTGGCAACAAGGACCTTTACCCACTGAGCTATCTGGTCAGCCCTGCTCTATTATTTTTATCTTCAGTAACTCCATATATGGCATATGAAATACCTATTACATAATCCAACTGTATTTACTCTAAGTTGTTTTAATAAGAATACTGTGTTAACATTTCAGTTTTCTATGGCATTTTAACCAAGTTTTCTTGTGAAGACCTGATAAGAGAAAATAAATGTATTAAAAATTAATAATTTTAAACATTCTCTAAAATGAACCTAAGAATTCTATTTATAATATTATAAAAATGTAGTTGGGTTTGGTGACACATGCTTGCAATACCAGGAGTACTTAAAAGGTTGAGGCAGGAAGATGATGAGTTCAGTGCTAGCCTGGGCTACAAAGTGAGATCTACTTCTACCCTACCTCAAAATACCATAAAAATGCAAAACATATGAAGTAGTTATTATAGTCATTAGAAATATCTTCCCTCCCAAAAAGAATGAATATATACTACCAATCAAATAATGAACTAGAACACTGTCTCTGTTTCTAAGTGCTGGGATTACAGGAGGCCACCATACCTGCATCACCTTTTACATGGGTTCTGATGATCTGAATTTCGGTCTTCATGTTTGTATGGCAAGTACTTTATCCACTGAGCCATCTCCACGATTTTAATTTTATTTTCTCAGGTCACCTCTACTAAAGCTCCCTCAAGTTCTAAGAACTCGATCTTAACAACCATGACAGCCTAATTAATATACTTTCAAAAACATAAATTATGAACTATTTCTTTCATGGCTGTGACACTAGATATTCCATAGCTAACCTACCATATTCAAGGACATAAAAATATCAAAATTGAAAAGTCATTCTGCCATGAGTAAGAATAATAATTACATGCCAGATTCAGCTACTAATCTCTAAAGTACTACTCGTGATTGAGAAAATTTATTATATATGAAAATCCCTTCCTCTAAGGACACAAATACATATTGAGGGGAGGGGAAGAGAAGATTGGAGGTATTCATGTTAATAAACAGAAGAATTTACTTCTATTTTATTTAAAAGAAAGATCCCTAAAATACATTTGAAATTATATAGAGAAGATGAGAAGAAATCATTTTTTAAAGATGGTATTAGGCTATGAAACCATGTATAAATGTAAAAGTTAGTGCTGTGCTTTCTGAATTCCAACTGCTGGATCCTTTCCCCATAAGATGGTATAAAATTTATGTTTAGCGGAGGACAGTTCCTTTAGTTTAGTGCATAAATTCACAAATCAAGAAAGGCACATACAACTGATAAAGTGATCACATAAAATGCCACTGGGGAAACAAATAGCAGTTTATACCATGTGGCTTCCTACTGAATCCTTTAGTTTACCACTGAGTGTATTATTCAGTTTCTATTTCCTATAAAGGAAATTTCTATTTAAAACATCAACACAAGCTGGTCATGGTTGCACATGCTTTTAATCTCAGTCTTCAGTAGGTGGAGCAGGCAGATCTCTGTGAGATTGAGGCCAGCCTGGCCTACATAGCAAGTTCAGGATAGCTGTGAGTACAGGGAGAACCTGTCTCAAAACACTACCAACACCTCCCCCCCCCCCGAAAAAAAAGAAAGAAAGAAAGAAAAAAGAAGAAAAAAAAAATCAGTACAGTCTGAAAAGCATCTAGAACATTCTGAATTAATTAATTTAAGGCCTTTTTTCTACTTAAATTGGTCTCACATCCCATTCACCCATTCATTTGCTGATTATAATTGCAGCCATCACTATTTTTCTTCAAACTTGAAAACTGCAAATTGAATTTAAATACATCATGCTCTAAAATTAGAATAAGATTTTCCTCTAAGCATGTTATCAAAAGGTTTTAATGTAGACGAATAAAATTACTTAACCAGCTAGCTTGGTCAAAGATAACATTTTTTGTTTGTTTTTAAAATCTGAGTTCATTTGAGTTATCACTTAACAGTTTCTAAAAGTCTCCTGAAGTCTTTATGATGATTCACACATACAGTTGACACTAATCAAACACCCAACACGTATAAAAGAAGGGAAAAGAAATATTATTGTCCTTCCATAAAACTACAGCTTGCCCACTATTAGAACCTCCAAATAGACAAGGAAGGTTGAATAATTCCCCACAAGTAACAATTTGAATAACTGTTACTTGTGGGGCTAGAGAAATGGTTCAGTATTTAAGAGCTCATACTGCTCTTCCAGAGCACCCAAGTTCAGTACCCAGCACCCATGTTGGGTGGCTCACATCTGGCTCACATCTGCTGTAATTCCAGCTCCAGGCTATCCAATGCCTCTGGCCTTAGCAGGCACCTACAGTCACACATGCTTTATTGTAGATATATGTTTCTCTCTGAAGTTATTTTTTTTTACTATTGGTTTATTAAGTGGCAAGTCCCTCCCTCTGACCAATAAGGGAGCAGGAAGGCAGCGAGAGAGGGGAAGAAAAAAACATGGCAGCTAGTTGCAGTGAGGGGCACTGAAACGGCATTGAGAAAACCCAAAGCCACACAGGAGGAAAGTGCCATGGCACCAGGCTCACAGAAGGCCAAGCCTCAGATGGCAGCATTCCAGGCCCCCACAGTCCTGAAAATCATGTGAGTGGAAACGGAATTCAGGCCAGGGATGGGGCAGGAGCCGGGCACTGCCATGGTGCTGTGCTGGACTTCGCCAAAGAAGTGGCTGCCGGTGGCGGCCATATGTTTAAACAATAAATTTGTGAGTCGCCCTAAATAAATCAATCTGTCTAAATGGAAGACCAGTTTCCGTTTTATTCTGCTGGATTGACCAGACCCCGCCCACCAAGGCATGGGAAATAAATTTCACGAGACACACATGCCCACACAATTAAAAATAATAAAAACAGGGGCTGGAAAGATGACTTGGTGGATAAGAGCACATGCTGCTCTTGCAGAGACCTAAGTTTGGTTCCCAGCACACGTATAGTATTTAACAACTGTCTGTAACTCCAGTCCCAGGGAATCCGCTGCCCTCTTTTCTCCTCTGTGGGCACTGCATACACAGGTGCATTTACATATGCAGGCAAAACCCTCATACAAAGGAAATAAAAATATGTCAAGATTCTTAATACTAAAAGTAATTTTTAATATTTTATTTATTATTATTTGTATGTGAGTGTTATGCATGCATGCACTTAAATGACCCTGTGTCATTCAATGCCCTTGGAGGTCAGAATAGGGCATTGGATCCTATGGAACTGAAATTACGGACAGTTGCGGGTGCTGGGAACATAACCTGGGTCCTCTGCAAGAGCAGTCAGTGCTCTTAACTGCTGAGCCATCTCTCCAGTCCCTAAAAATAACTGTTTTTTAAAAAAATTTTTTTGAGTACCTTCTTAGTGTAGCAGCGTGTAAGTTTCATAAATTGTCATTTGCTGGTCCATTTATATAGCTCCATGATGTTTTTTTGAAAGTCCCAATCACAATGGCCAGGGGCTCCCATGGAGATGAAACTTCAGCAATCATCTATTTTAAGTTCTGTTCTAGATCTTGAGAGTGCCTAGCAGTCACTGACTCTCCCAACCCCTACACCTTAGTTTTGTAAACAAATTAGTAGCCAGCATGAAATCTTCCTCCCAAAACAGTACCTGACAATTTCCCACACTGACACACAAATAATGCTTCTCTCCTCAAGGTTTCTAGAGTTCTTCCTTCAGTGCCTATTTCTAGTGGCATAGCACAGCATTACAGAGCAAGGCAATGTCTTCTGCAAACATGGAGACCTCCCTGGGCTACCTTCTATGGGAGACTATTAAGAACAATGACTAAGGAAGATAATTCACCAGAGTTGCCCTGTGGCTTCATGAAGGACTCTATTACTTGAAGAAAAATTTTAAACTACTGATAAGCTTTCAGATAACTTCTTGAGACATAATTTTACAGTGCTCACGATCAAAACTAATTTTTGAACATTAAAATTAAGATTTTAAGTGATTTGTTTAGATAGAATTTACTAATATTTGTGGCATTATCTCAAAAGACCTTATGAACTTTCTCTGGGCCTCACAGCTATTGAGACTCCTAAAGAATTGGGTTTATAGGGGGCTGGAGATATAGGTTAAGAACACTGACTGCTTTCACAGAGGACCCAGGTTTCATTTCTAGCACCCACATGGTGGCTAACATCTGTAATTACAGTTCCAGGAGATCCTACACCCTCTTCTGGCCTCTGCAGGCAGTGCATGACATGGATGCATTTATACACATGCAGGCAAAACACACATAAAAAAGAACTATCATTACTCACAGATTATACATATGGAAAATCAAAAATAGCTTGCAAATCAGGAGGAAAAAAAATGAGTGTTAGCAAAGCTGAGAGATACATAGGTTAGTATTAATTTCTATATGCCAATGATAAAATAAAAAATAGAATTTTAGGTGGAAAAGATGGTACACATCTGTAATCCCAGAATTGAGGAGTTCAAAATCATCCTCAGGTATATAGAGACTACAAGGCCAGCCTGAGCTACATGACAGTCTACACAATAGATGATTGACTGATAGGAAAGAGAGAGGGAGAGAGAGAGAGAGAGAGAGAGAGAGAAAGAGAGAGAGAGAGAGAGAGAGAGAAGAATGAAGAGAGAAAGATATGGCTCAGTAGGTAAGGGCACTTTCTGGATAAGCATAAGGACCTAAGTTTGTATTCTAGCATGTATATAAGAAGCTGGTCAGGTACAGCTATAAACCTAGAACTGCAGGGAACAAATACAGGAGGATCACTAGAAGTTCTTGACCATGAACTTAACTTCAGGTTCAGTGAGAAACCCTATCTCAAGGAATAATGCAGAGAGTGACTGAGTGGGACATCTGATATCCTCTTCTGGTCTCTTCATTCACACACAGGTGTCTAACTTGTACACACATGTGCACACACAGCACACACATTACATACTCACACACACAAATAAATATTACATTTTTAGTACCATTTATAATACCACCAAAAAGTCAAATTCTCAAAAATAAAGAGGAATACCTAGACAGAATGCTATTTTTCTCTCTCTGTCTCTCTGTCTCTGTTTTTGTATCTCTGTGTGTGTGTGTGTGTGTGTGTGTGTGTGTGTGTGTGTACTTGTCTGTGCCTATATTGCTCACGGAGGACAGACACATCCATCCGATTCTCTGGAGTTGGAGTTACAGGCAGCTGTGAGACACCTAACAGGGGACCGGCTGCTAGGAAATGAACTTGGGTCCATTGAAAGAGCAGCAAGCACTCTTAAAGGCTGAGCCACCTCTCCACCCCTGAGAGAAAGCTATTTTAAAAAGAAAAACAAACAAACAAACAAAACAGGGCAGGCGATATAGGTCACCTTGCTATAGAAGCCTAATAATCTGAATTTGATGCTCAAGACCCATGTTAAGGGTAGGAGACAACACACACATACACACACACACACACACATACCCCACAGAATAAATAAAATGTAATAAAAATTTTAAGTAAATAAATTCAATGATAAATATGAAAACAGTACTTTTAATTTTTAAAAATTAAAGGAGACCTAAAAATTGAAAAGATTTTTCCATCCTAAAATTACCATTGCTAATATGTCAACTATAATCAAGTTGATCTACACACCCAATATGATGCCAATCAACATTAAGTATTTTTATGGAGATTTACAGGTTGATTTGAAAACATACAGGAAGAAAATGGTCACAGCTAAAAAAGACACTCTTGTAGAAGAACAGAAAACTGGTAATAAAAAACTGACCAACCTTTAATCAATAATTGTATTGATTTTAAATTCTCTACAGAAAATGTACTTCTTTTAATAGAAGGAAGAATGTATTGGGCTTGTGGTTCCAGAGGGTTAAGAGATCATGGACTGGGAGGCCTGGCAGGAGGCAGTTAGGACAGTAAAGCTGAGCATTTATATTTTCTAAAAATATACTCCTACTACCTGAATCTAGGGCAGATCTCATCCATCACCTCCTGTCACTCACACACCCACCTTCAGCATGCCACTGGCCTCTGAGGTTTGCCAATGTTTATGTGTTCAGCTGGGTCAAGTTACATTAGTGTTGGCTATGTGATAATTCATAGGTGTCTTATATAGTTTATTGATTTTCACTTTTTATGTTATCACTATAAAGGTGCTTTTTAAAAAGTCAATAATTTACAAAATTATATAGAGAGAGACAGAGACAGAAACAAAGACTTAATATCCTTAAGATGGTAGCATCTTCCAAATCAGTATGATTTCAAACAATCACAAAGAAAACAGATAAAGAACAGTTAAATTAACGGTTTTTTCTCAAAAGAAATAATTATCTTAAAGACATGAAAAGCTGCCCAAGCTCACCAGTAATCATTTAAGTAAAAAAATAAAGCCAGGCATAACTGTATTAGCTAAGGAAGCAGGATCAGGAGGTCTGGTTTAAAGCCAACCTGGGCTACATGAAATTCTTCCTAAAAATAAAGAAAGAAATAAAGAGATAGATAGATAGATAGAGAATAGAGGAAGGAAGGAAGGAAGGAAGGAAGGAAGGAAGGAAGGAAGGAAGGAAGGAAGGAAGGAAGGAAGGAAGGAAGGAAAAATATGAAATAATATTTAACCTGGGCAGGCAAGATGGGTTCAGCAGATAAAAGTGCTTGTCACAAAAGCCTGATGACCTTAGTTTGATCCCCAGAACCCATGATGGAAAGAGAGAACTGACTGCCTAAAGTTTTCCTGTGACCTCCAAAATGTACCACAGCACACAGGCACCATGGCACATCTGCATTTTAACAATATAATAATAATCATCATAATAATAATAAATTCAAAGATTTTGGAAAGAAAACATGATTAACCTATCAAATTTGTAATGATTGAAGTAACTATCAAATATCTAGTGCTCTCACAGGTACCAGAAAATGTGAACTCACATTCACAGTAGGTAGGAATATAAAGATTTCTGGAGAATAATCCGACAACATGTATCAATATTTTAATTGTATACTATCTTATTTTTTAAAAATTGTACTTTTAGAGATTTAAAGCTGATACCACACTGTTGTCATCAAAATTAGCAATAAAAATTAACTTAGTTATCAGTTAATATAGGGCTGATAAATGTCACGTGACATAAATGGAACATCATGACTAAGCCAGGCATGCTAGCTTATGCCTATTATCTCAGAGGCAAGGGCCAGATGATCATTGTGGGTTCAAGATCAAGGCAAGCCTGGGCTAAATAGTAAGTTTTAGGACATCCTGGGCTACCAAATGAGACCTTGTCTCAAAACAAACAAGGAAAGCCAGGTATGGTGGGACACACCTTTAATCCCAGCACTCTGGAGGCAGAGGCCTCTGTGGGATAGAGACCAACCTGGGATGGTCTATATAGCGAGTTCCAGGTCAGGTAGGGCTACATAGTGAAACCCTATCTCGATCCCCCACCCAAACAATTTACAAAACTAAGAAATGGGCAAATTAGTCAATATTTTTGCTTCTTTTTAAAGAAAATTCCTGCTAGCAAGCTGCCTACTTAAATGTAGAATTTTAGAACTTTGCTTTTTATGGCTAATATTAATTAAAAAAATTTTCCCATTTAAAAATATTCTATTTATTGTTTTTATTTTATGTGTATGAGGATTTTGTGTGCATGTATGTAAGTGCATCATGTGCATGGAATGCCTGCAAAGGCCACAGAAGAGAATGTCAGATCTCCTAAAACTGGTGTTAAACATGGTTGTTAGCTACTATGTGGACACTGGGAACAGAACCTATGTCTTCTGTAAGGGCAGCCAGTGCTCTTAAATGCTAAGCCATCTTTCCAGTCCCTCCTTTTTTCCTTCAAGACAGGATTTCACTATGAAGCCATAATTGACCTGGAATTTACTATAGAGTCCAGGCTGGCCTCAAAATATGGGCAGTCCTGCCTCTGCTTCCCTAGCACTGGTATTATAGGTGTGTACCACCATGCTCAGCTTTAATTGGTTCTTATAAGATAGAAGAATAACGTTATCATACTAATAATAGCCACAAATGACAAATGTTTTATCTTTTTCTTCTTTGTAGCCAGAATTCTTCTCCCTAGACCAATGCTAGCATAACAGGCATCTCAGACTGTCTTGCTCTAGATTTCCTGTAAAACTAATGCAGAAAGGACATTTTTTTTGTAATCATGCCCAATGAAATTGCAATCTTTACCAAATGAGCTGCTTGTATAAACATTCTGTTTCCCAAATATAAAATCCACCAATTTCCAAATACACACTGACCTGGGTATACTCTCATATGTGGAACACTGATATGTGTTTAAGATCACTTGTCTAAGAAATTTTGGTTGCAGAACTGTATAATTCCATGTATAGCAAACTGAATTTAAATAAATGTGTACTCATAAATATTTAAACAGAAAAATGTTTCACTCATCTCTGTAAAGTGGAATCTAAGGAAACTCTGCTTTCCTCTTCACCTACCCTCAAGTGTCTAAATGTCCTACAGTAAGGTTGTATTGTGGAGGTGGGGAAGTATCTTTATTTGGAAAAAACGTTCCTTTCCTCCATATTCCACTTTCTGAACCACGTGGCATCTCCACCTCTGCCTGTGTTGCTTCTGTAAGTGTCACAGTCCTGTCTCAGCACTCAGATTCAAGGCCTCAGCTGCTTTAGCTGCCTGTTTTCTGGCACTGAGCCCGCAGCCTCAAGTCGGACCCATCCCAGCTATGCTGCCCCTCAGCAGTGGTTTCCTTTCAATTCTCAAGGCTTTGGGCCCCTAATTTACAATCGCCACTTCCAGTATCCCTCACGGGTTTTGATCGGTTGCTTTGGTTTTGTGGTGTTTTCTATTTGGAGACAGTTTCACTATGCAGCTCAGGCAGGCCTCGACACTGATCCTCCTGTCTCAGCTCCCTGAGTGCTGGGGTTATAGGCATGTGCCACCATGCCCCATTTAATGTAACCTCTGAGTTATAACTCAATTTATGAAAATCTGGGCTAACTCTTCCTAAAATAAGCTCCTTGGATATCCTTTCCTTTGCCAACTCTTATATACTTACACCCTAACATTCCAGATCTCCATTAAAGGTTTCTATCTTTTTGTGCATTGGAGATCTCCCTGCCCCTGCCTTAATCATCACCGTCCTACTGAGGGCAGCTATTTTCTGAAAGGTAAGTACATATCAATGGGTAGTGATTCTCAAAGATTTTATTAAAACCCAGATTTGGGGATTTGCCACAGTGTCTGAATCAGCAGATTTATAGTAGGTATCAACAATGATATTTCTAACTAATTTCCAGCGGATTGCTGATGCTCCTACTCTGGGACCACACACTCTAGAAGAACTTGGTTGAGATTATAAGTTTCTGCTCATGATTCTACCAAGTAGAGCCCTTCCCCTGATTAACCAAAATCCTTTCAAAATTGACCTTATATCCTACCCCTCTCCCATGAAATTGTATAGGCTATACAGGATACCTTCCCCTCTCTACAACTCAAAACCAGATGTGATCTAGGGCACCTTACTTGCAATTCTAGTGGCAATGATTGCTGTTCTTCTAACATTATGTGTCTCTTATCCTCATCAGACAAGATTATGAAGTTAGGAAATTCAAGAAATTCTTATTAGTCTTTAGACACAGAAATGCCTAAAACTGAACCTTGCAAATGCACAGAATTCAGCTTGAAATGACAATTTACTATGCTGAATTTAACCAAATTAAACTTTCAAAAGAACCTCAAGGTATAGATATAGCTCAGTGGTAGAGACCTTAGTTAGCACGTGGAAAGCTCTGGGTTTGATACCAGCACCAAAAAAAAAAAATTAGTTAAAAAAACCTTTTAAAATGGATATGGTGGCACATGCCTTTAGTACCAGCACTCGGAAGGCAGAAGCAGACAGATCTGTGAGATCTACGCCAGCCTGTTCTACAAAGCAAGTACTAGGCCAGCTAGGGCTACAGGAGGACCCTGTCTCACAAAGACATACAAACAAAAGAATATCTCAGAAGAGTTTTATTCTTTACTTTCTTCTATACTTCAGATCATAAGTTCCCAAATATTTCCCACTGATATTGCAGAAGGCAGAGCAACCCAATATCCAACACCACCAACTCACAGAGAGAAGGAGTTTCTGAAAAGAATGTGTGTTTTAAAAGTCAATCAAGGTTGCCAGTGGAAGGAAAGAATACTTGCTGTTTGCACACTTTAAAGGCCATTTGGTCTTTTAGTGAATCTACATTATTTACAGCCTTATTTGTGACTCCAAGTTCTATGACACGTGGTAATTAATGATTTAATCTAAACAGCCCTGAAAGAAATAAACAGACACCAAAAAGGCATACATAACAAACCTTAATCTTTTGGAGTCAAAAAGAAAGCAACATGAATTGCTTTGGCTACTTTAGAAAATGTACTGAGTCAGTGTGCTCTAGCTTAGCAACTTCCTTCTCAGGTGATACAACACAAAAGAAATGAAAGCATCTGCCCATCTTTTGATAGCCCAAAGCACGAAACTACATAGACTATCATCAGCAAAAGAATCAACAGGTTGTGTTTTACCATGCAATCAATGCATGGTAAAAAATAGAAACAAGAAAAAGATTTAGGAAGATTTACCTTAACCACCATAAACCACATTCACTAAATGAGAAGTAAATCCTTGGGAATTAATTGGTCATGCAATTATTTCTATCTATCAAGCCCAACTATATTTTCTCTGAGAAACTAAATGTAGTAATGTAAATATTTAATTTGGAACTTTTCATTATGGTATATATCCTGCCAAACCATAGCCTTTTAACATAACAAGCTTCCTTGAATTCCATTCTGTAAGTGATTAGAACCTACATAAAAATAGTTAAATATTTAATGCAATGAAATGTGTTGCAAAAAAATAATAAATAACCTCTCTAAAAAATGGGCAGCAGGTCAGGCATATTGGCACACAGCTGAAATTCCAGCTCAGCACTCAGAAGGCTAAGGCAAAAGGACTGCAAATTTCAGGCCAGTCTGGGCCACAGAGAGTCCCACCTCCAAAAACACTTGGAAAGAAAAGAAAAAAGAAAAAAGGCACCAGGATAAACACTGAATAGATCCAATTAAGCTAAGAAATGTGAAACTTTCATGCTTTCCATCTGAACTCATTAAAGCTCCAGCTTCCCCCTACCCCGCCACACCTCCAAAGATAAGTTCCTTGATATGCTTGAAAAAAGAAATACATGTAGTAGCAAGGCCAGGAAGTAAAGAAGTAATGCTTTTTCCAAACCTCTAGGTGCAAGAATGGAACCACATTCTGGACTAGTGCTATCTAAAAGAACATTCTCTAGTCCTGGGAATGCTTTGCTATCTATACTGTCCAATAAATACAGTAACCACTAGTCAAAGTGGCTACTGGGGACATGAATTGTGCCTAGTGAAGTGGAGGTAAAAAAAAAATCTTCAAATCTTAAGTAATTTAAGCATAAAATTAATGTCTAATTAATTTATATAGAAGTAGCCATATGTGGCTACAAGCTAACATTATTTGATATTGCAGTAAGTACATACTTTTATCATAATACTTACCATTGATACATGGCATAGTTCCACAGTTATAAGGTTCTACCAGTTATAAGCACCGTCAATTTAATAGCTTTTGAAGGGAGAATTTAAAACTCCATTAAGCATACATGCCAGGATTTGAACTCTTCTGGATTTTAGAAGTTCTAAAACATGGATAAGTTGCAGCGAGAGTCATTTCTTGCAGGCTGCTTATCTTTAAGAAGCTTAGAAAGCACAGCTACTGGATTTCTGCTGGCTCTGCCCTCTACCACCATCACTATGCTAAGAACAAGAGACTGGATCCGATTATTTTTATTTCCAACACCTACAGACTGCTTAGAATACACTATGCTCTAAATATTTGGGTTTGATGAGGGTGGAAAGAAAGGTGGCTACAAATACAATTTGAACATGAAGCAAAACTAGCTGACCAAATATGGAATTGAAGGGAGAGCTCTATTACCATGAACAGAAAAAAAGAATGCCTGGAGAAAAGTTTCGAGAAAGAAGCTAAAATTCAGAAAAAATTATATGGAGTTCCTACTACTTAGAAAATCATATACTGGATATTTTAATACCTACAAAGATGCAACTTGCCCTCTAGAGGTTGCAGTCCAGTAAATGTTATGCTACAAATATAATTGAACTGTTGTAAGTGGGATATTGATGAAGAGCTGTAGATGTGTAAATATGTAGAAGCAACTTCCAGAAGCACAAGAAGAGGGTTAGAACAACAAAATATTCCACTAAGAACAGAAAGAGGAAGATAGTCAAAGAAGATCAAGCTGTGGAGAGGAAGGAAGCAAGGAATACAAGTGTGTGATGGAAAGGAAAAGCATTTGAAAGAGACAGAATGAGATACAACAAAGCAGTAAGCATCTACCTGCCACCACCCCGAATAAACTGTCTTTACCATTCCCAGCCCAGTTCAAGATCTATCCACTCTTAAGTCCTCTTGGATTCCTCCAGGCTCTATGTAACCTCCCCTCTTCATATAGTCCCACTGAACTAATAACAGACATGTCTACAGACAAGAACCATAGTTTTACAGGCAACAGAGAATCTTAAACATACAGAATATATTCAATTAAGTTTAATAATACCAAATTATTTCCTGGTGCAAATTTAAATATAATGATAGTTTTTTTATGGCCCATCAATGAAAGCTATATCTCAGTAAGACTGGTTTGTGACAAATGTTCATGTAGCCAACAATTTTCTTTTATTCAGTTTGTAGGGCTACACCAACCATGTATCAGACATCAGTTACAAAAACTTCCTGGAGAAAGAGTGTATATAACTTGCCCTGAACACTGGTAAAATCAAGGGACATACAAGGTACTTCCCATGCCCAGAAAAGGGAGAAAACATGGATGGCTGCTGAGAAATGGGGATCTCTGCTTGGGGAAAAGGCTTCACGGAAATCTTAAGTGAACAAAGAGATTTCCTAAAGGCATTCTGAACACCTGTCATCAGTTAGATTTTTAAAAGCATGTTATTCATGGAGACTAGGCCTTTTTAAAAGTATGAAGTGCACTACAAATGCCCATTACACTGTGCACTCAAGCCATACTGGTCTTCAGCAGACCTAACAGACTTGACATAACTACTACCAACCCAACAACCTCTGTGAAGCAGACTGGCTGATGCCGAGAAAGCCAACATTTTTTCACTAAAGAATAACTACTCAGCTTCACATTTTTCTACTTCCTCTTTGTTTTTTAAGACAGGGGCTCACTCTGTAATCTGGAATGTCCTGGAGCTCACTATGTAGTCCAAGCTGTCCTGTCTCAGCCTCCCCAGTGCTAAGATTACAAACTAGAGTAAAACCTGACTTTACTTCAATTTTCTGCCCCTTTAAATTGAGCTGAACGCTTAGCATCCAAAAATCAGTTGCATTTCTTCCCTAAAACTGTCTGTCAAATCTTCTTGTAATAATCTTGCATGTTTTTCAATTAAGTAGTATGCAAACCAACTGAAAGAGAGTTGCCTTTTCCGTAAAAATTACGTTGGATGCTTTGGCAAGATTCAACAAAGGTGATGAGTCACTTTTAAAACGTGGTTGTCACATTAGATATGGGTTAGATAATATTAAAAAACAAAGAGAGAACAGTAAAAACTTACTATTCTGCACTAGATGGTTTCATTAGTTGTTTGAATTATTGTTTCATTTTCTCAAAAATAAAAATAAAACTGGGCCTACTGTAACAGCAGGACAGATGACAGGCATATTCATACAATAAAGATGACATGAAGCTTTGGTCAGCTAAAAAAGGCCTTGGATCTATATCAACACATTGGTGAAAAAACACACTTTAGATGGCTAGAGACATGGCTCAACAGTTAAGTACATTTGCTCCTCTTCCAAAGGACCCACAAGTTCAGTTCCCAGCACCCACATCAGATGACTCACAACAGCCTATAACTCCAGCTCCAGGCGATCTGACCACCCCTTCTGGCTTCCTTAGCCACCTGCACTCACATGTACACACACACACACACACGTACACGCACACGCACATACACATATACATATTTTTAAAAATTAAATGTTTAAAAAGAAACATGCTTTATAGCAATATAAGTATACATTTATTCTCAGTTAATTACATAGAACATAATCAATCTTAAGGCTTAATTTAACCAGGTGTGCATACTTGTAATCCCAACACTCAGAAGACTGGCTTGTCTGGGCTACAAAGCAAGGCCCTCTCTTTAAAACAAAAACAGCCAGGCATGGTGGCACATACCTTTAACCCCAGCACCTATGAGGCAGAGGCAGGAGGATCTCTGTGAGATCTAGGTCAGTCTAGTCTACACAGAAAGTTCCAGACCAGCTGGGGCTACAGAGAGACTGTCTTTGAAAAAATTAAATTAAAAAGAAGCTGGAGAAATGGTTTCATAGTTAAGAGTACTGGCTACTCTTGCAGATGATCTGGGTTTGGTACCCAGTACCCACATGGAAGCTAACAACTGTCAATAATTCCAGTTCCATGGTATGCAATGCCCTCTTCTGGCATCTTCAAGCATTTATGTACATTCAGGCAAATACTCAGATGAAAAATAATTAAATTAAAAAATAGAATAAAATAAATAAAAATGAAAAGGAAACCTTTCCAGTTATTGAGGGCAATCTGCCAAATGAGTGGATTATCACAAGAAATATTCTGTATCTCTGCATCCTTAAGCTTATACTTAAGCTCTCAGTCCTTTAAGCTTATACTCAAAGGCTTCTAAGAAAAGCCCCAAAGTTTTGCTTTTTCAACATACCCTCAAAGATGCTAGACTGTGACTGCTTTTAAACACAGACCACATTTAGAAACCAAATTAATTATGAAGAATAAAATTCTTATTGTTTTCTTCTTTTGATCTGGAATTTCAAAGCAAAATGGAGCTGGGAATTGTACCTCAAGGGTACAACACTCAACCTAACAGGTACAAGGCCCTGAATTTGATCTCCATCATGGGTTTAGAGGAGTACAAGAAAAGGATCTCAATAGATCACTGCAAAGTTACATCTTCCAAGGACAACATGTGCACGCAATAGTTGGTTTTTATGAAAGATCTGTGAAGAGGCTAAGTAATTTAAGGAAAGATGATATTTCTATCTTGAAGAACAGTTAAGTAGGAAATAAGTCAAAGTATTAGAAAACTAATATAGTAAAGAAAAGATATATAGTTATAGATATGGACTAACCTTAACAAAAATCTAATCAGCTATCACAGACAAATGCCAAACTGGCTCAGAAAAGGAAAATGATGTTTGAACTTGCTTTTAACATTAATGCTACATTGACAAATCACCACTGTCAAACTTCATTATGTTTAAAGGGATCATTTGTGAAACCCACATCAGTCTTTCTTAAAGTACCATATAATCCAGCTGTAAAAACTGGAATACATGAAAACTTTACTCAGACATTAGACAATATAAGTGCTCAATAAAGCTTTGCTGGTTTCATTAAACATTTAAATACCTCAAAGTCCTTAGATAATAAAAAAGGTAAGATGAAACAACTCAGACTCATGATTACCAAATGAGCTAGAGGAACACAAATGGCTACCAATATTCAAGGAAGAGCAAGCTCATTTCAGACTGGGAAGGCCATGTCATCGACCAGACAAGATCTGAATTAGGTCTGAAAAAAATGAGTGAGGTTCGAGTGTAATTGTTGGTCAAATATAACAGGGAACAAAATTTTGATTAAAAAAACTGAGGACTGGGCTGTGTGGTTACAGTGTCTGCCCAGCACGTGTAAAGTCCTCGATTCAGTTGCCAGCACTGCAACAACAACACAAAAACCTAAAAGATTATTATAGTGATAAGAGTATTGTATCATGGGGATGGAGAGATGGCTGCATGTTAAGAGCACTGACTGTTCTCACAGAGGACCCAGGTTCAATTCCCAGCACCCACATGGTGGCTAAGAACCTTCGGTAACTTCAGTTCCAGGGGATCTGATGCCCTCTTCTGACCTCTGTAGGCATTGTATGACATGGGTGCACTTACACAGGAGTGCCTAAGATGTGCATACACATAAAATAAAAATAACAAATAAAATATTCTTTAAAAAAGGATATTACATCATTTCCATAGTGCTTTGATGTTTACTACTTCATGAAATGGACATAACAACAATACAGCAAATTTATAACCCCCAAAATCATATACTTGGGAAAAACACATTTCAAAAGGGAAGAATCTTGGGTAAAGATTCCATAGTTTTAAAATATAAAACCATGTATTTTGAACAGAGGATCTCTGTGAGTTGAAGGCCAACCTGATCTATATAACAAGTTACAGGCCAGTCAAGGCTACACAGTAAGACCCTGTCTCAAAACAAACAAACAAATGATGTCAAAAATTTCAGTGGAGTGAAATATTTCAAATTTTAAAATCAGGTGGCACACTAGAATTTCAAATGTGATAAAACAGTAACAGCTACACTTAGCACTTTGTGCTAAGCACTGTTCTATTTTACTTATGTTAATTCATTTATGTTCACAAAAAACCTTTATTACCAGAAGGCTCATGTTACCAACAAATAGACTAAAAGAAAAGTTAAATAACTTGCCCAGTTGTGGGTCCAGGAAGTGGCAGAACTTGAATCCTAAACCTGGATATCAGGCTCCACAATTTCCATACTCAAACAATTGTGCTACGCATCCTTATCAGATAAGTCACACAGCTCATAACTGGAGCACTTGATATGACTCCCTGATGAGCATTTTTACATATGTTATCACATTTAATCCTAACATTGTTTTAAAAGAAATCAGTCCCAGAGGCATTAATACCCTATCCCTTGGCTATACACCTAAGAAGTGCCAAGGCCAAAATCAAACCAAGGGTTTTAGTTTGTTCTTTTCTCCAACCTCCCCAAGCCAAATCTTTATTACTTTATTTTATAAGCCAGTAGCTGTTTATAAACTTCTCTGGGTGTATTCTAAGTAGGAAAAAATGAACTGGGAAAAAAAAATAAAAAGGTCAGGAACAAGTCTACCTTTGGATAAGATATTTTTAAAGAATAAAGGCAGCAAGCTTAAGCAGGGTTCAGTGAGCAGGGGGAGACGTACTAGCACTGCTGACCCTGCAGTACGTTCACAGACACCCCAATCCTCCAGCTCTGTAATGGCTTTAACTACTTTTACTATGAATCTTTATTTACTATACAAGACAATCAACTACAAAAAGCCAACTCTGAGGCTTTTGAGATAGATGAATAAATTTCAACTATCTATCTAAAAAGTTTCCCTGTCAAGTCCCCAAGACTAATTTTAATTGCTAAATTTCCTACTTTACTTAAGAATGAAACGAAAAAATAATTAAGATTTAATTATTTTGTTTATGAGTATGGGTGTATGCCTGTGTGAGTTTTATGTACATCATGTTGTATGCAGGTGGACAAAGAGGCAAGAAGAGGGTGTTGGATCCTCTGGAAATGGAGTTGTATGTTCCTGACATGCCTGCAAAGCATTTTTTAAAAAAATTAAAAGTGCAACAAATTAGTCATTTACCTGGTCACAAAATTGAGAAGTCTCTTACAATATATACGATGGCCTGGAACTCCTGAACCTCCTCAGCTTGAGTACAAGTGTTCACTACCACGGTTGACTCCAACTATTGAATTTGGATGTTTCTATTAATCAGATGTTATATAAAGGGGGGATTGTAAAACAGTAAGAAGTAGAGCTACAATATAAGAATGGACTTAACATGGGCTGATGCGGTGGCTCAGTAGTTAAGAACACTTGCTGCTCTTGCAGAGGACCTGGGTTCAGTTTCCAGAACCAACTTCAGGTGGCTCACAAATACCTATAACTCCAGTCCAAAAACTCTGACACCCTTTTCTGGTCTCTGTGTGTACTATTTGTGTACATATGGTGTACATATATGCAGGGAAAACTCTCATACATATAAATAAATAAATAAATATCTTAAAAGAATGAACATAACAAACCATTTGTTCGATTTGGGGTTTTTGATGGTGGTGGTGGTTTGTTTATTTACTGAGGTAAGATGTGATACAGCACAGACTGAACTCAAACTCATTGTACAGGTAGGGATAAACTTGAACTGATACTCTTGCCTCCACCTCCCAAGTACTGAGATTATTAATACAAACATATGCCACCTCGACCAGCTTTTAACATACCATTTAATAACATATTATTCACTCATTCAACAAATATTTATCAGCACCTACTGCGTTTGAAAACACAATGGCTGGCATTCTTCTACATTCTCGAAATATCCTTTTACCCCTGCCAGAAGCAGGGCAGAACACCCTTCAGTGCCCCCATATAGAAAATGGAGTTAATAGCTACTCTTACAGAGATGTAATGGATTAAAGGTGGTAAACCAACCTTTAAAGTGTTCCCTGATCAAATGAAATGACATAGTTGAAAGGCTGGAACAGTTTTAGAATAGCATGCTAAAAAGTGGGGGAGGGCGACTTACAAATGTAAAATATATATGTAGGAAGCTAATGTTTATCCCTGGACAGGAAGTAGCCTTAAATACCTCTGTATCCCTTCATTTAGCAAGAGTTCAGGAAATACATGTGATTTTTTTCTCTCTCTCTGAGGTATGGAGTTCTATAGTCATTTTAATAATCTGCCAAAGAAAAACGAATAAAAAGAACTAACGTTTACTATTGCCTAATTATATAGACAGAACTGTGCTGGGAAATTCATGAACTATGTTATTTTATTCGGTTTTCAAAGCCACCTTGTGAGGTCATTTTTGTGTTGTGTTTTGAGACAAGGGCTTCACTGTGTATCCCTAGCTAGAACAAGCTATGTAGTTCAGGTTTGGCTTGAAACTTTCAGCAATTTTCTTGCCTCCACCTCCAGAAAACTGGGATTATAGGCATATGCTATCACCTCTGGCAAAGTACATATTATTAAGGAGGGGGTGATTTTGATCATCTAAGAATCAGATCATAACAAACCTAAATCAAAAAATCCTGAGCAATATAACTTAAATATTTGCTTATTTTGTAATGAAAGAATTAATAGAACCCTGCAAAAAGGGTATTAAAGGAAAATTCTTTATTAACACGAAAAGTACAGAAAGCAAAATGTAAATGGCCAATAAATGAATCACGCTCAATATCACTAGCAATTTTGAAAACCCAACAAAAAGCAATCATGAGTAATCATCTGGCCAGATTGGCCAACGTGACACAATTTTTTAATAGGTAACTTTCCTTCAGATGACTCAGCAGAATTGCTTCCTCACCTTCATAGGTGTGACTCAGATTCACGAGTATCATCTATCTACCATCACCCACAGTGATACGGCCCATGCTTTAAGAAAATGATTAAAAGTGTACACAAGAACTTGCTTTAAAAAACATCCTCTACCAAGATATCTAAAAACAGAGAAAAAGGGGAAAAACTGCCTGCAGTGCAGGGCCCAAAAATTCTATTTTAAAATGGCTGACAGGTCTGGAGATGCACAAAGTCCTGGGTTAATCCCCAGCACTGCAGGAATCAGGTATGGTGTCTCAAGTTTGTAATCCCAGCTAGCACTCTAGATGTGGAAGCAGGAGGTTCAGGTGTTCAAAGCCATCTATGTCAGACTGAGCTACATGAGACCCTATCTCAAAAAATAAAAACAAAAGAATTATGCAACAAAATGTCTGGATAACACCTATATACCTTTCCTCCTACATTAAACCCAAGATAAGCTGAAGAAATCCACAATGGCCCTGAGAGTCTAAGAAGCGCTGCCAACAGATTAATGAAGAAATCCAAGTAGCTGTGAAACAGGTTAAGACGGAACAGAAGAAAAACACCAACAGAGCTCAAGAACCTAAAACTCTGTGCAAAGAAGAACCCTTGAATGATAATAAAATTAGAGGTAGTAGGACTGAGAGGACAACAAACTGCATAACTGCAGAGCCAGGAAACACCACTGCCAACCTGCTTCTCTGTTTTTTTTTTAAGCAGGACTAAGCTAGTGTTTGCCCAGTCCAAGTTCTCCAAAATGCTATTTAAGACCATGAATATTCCTCAATAATGGTGAAGCCAGAGAAATGGAGCAAGATATCAATTACATGTAGCTTTCATGAGGAATGGAAATCCTACCGTCCTGCCCTTCAAAAAAGCAACCCACACACATACTCTACAAATAATAAACAGACAAATAAAATAAGCAAGCAAAAGAGACAGCAAGCATGATACAAAGACAACTTTGCTCTGGGCATGTTCACACATGTCCATGAGCCCAGCACTCAGATGGTAGAGACAGAAGGATCAGGGGTTCAAGACTAGCCTTAGCTACATGGGCTAACTGAGATCCTGTCTTTAAAAAAAAATCAACTTTGAAATAAAATTTCACAAAGAACTCTATGTGTGAGAGTAAAGTTTGGCAAACAGGGAAAGGATGTGAGATGAGGAGACAGAGTCATTTATCAAGAAGAGTTCATTGGGCGGTATAAGGAAACTCAATCTTTCTCCAAACTTTCCCTTTTCTTGTTAGCAAGACAGCACTGTACATGCTGCATGACATGATCAACATCACATTTCTGGTAAGTTTAATAATGATAAGATACAAGACTCACTACCTATCTTAGAAGCCTGAGGAGAATGGCAGAACCACTCTAAAATAAAGGAGTCAATTTGAGGAAGTGATGATATACTTCACATCAGACACACTAAGTGCTGAAATCACCCGCAGAATATTCAGGTGTACCTTTCCAGCAAGTTACTGTGACTATGTCTAAAACCTGCAGGGAAAATCTTGAGAAGAATTTTTAAATGTAGAACTACATCTACATTCTAAGTACAACTGAAATATTTAAGTATAAATCATGAGTTATTTAATATTGGCAATAGCTTACGATAACCCTTAGCAAAGAATAAATCAAAACCAGGGAACAGCAGTGTATGAGCCCAGAGGGAAGGAAGAATAAGAAATACAAAAGGACATAGAGAAATCACAAGTAAAATTAGGACTAAATAAGTATAGATGAAGCATACAAGAAGCCACAAGTGATCTCAGAACAAACAGTATCAGTGGTGATGAGGATAAGAAGTTAGGAAGCAATAGCTCAAGTTCAAGAAGTGCATGAAAAAACAGATAAGTTATGAATTGACCACTCTTTCAGCAGCTTACATGAGGAGAATAAGGCCTGGTGCCTAGGGGAGACGTGGACATGTGGCTCAGAGATAGTTTTCTTTCTTTTTCTAAAAGGTAGAATTTTTAAAATTACGAGTGTGTGTGTGTGTGTGTGTGTGTGTATCTGTGTACATGTGTATGAGTACAGTTACCCACAGTGGCCACAAAAGGGCACCAAGAGCCCCTGGAGCCCAAGTTACAGACCTGTAATCCAATCATATAGGTACCAGGAACCAACCTAGGATCCTCTACAAGAGCAGTAAATGCTCTTAACCACAGAGCCATCTCTCTAGTCCTCCAGGGAGGTTTTCTAGGATGAGAACATGAGGAATAAGATAATGGGCAGAGAAACCAAAGAAGCCAAAAACGAATCTAAGGATGAAATAAGGTTGCTCAACCTAAGTAATGCTGACATTTGAGACCAGGGATTATTACTATGGGCAGTGATTTGCATCCTAGGATGTTTGCCAGCATCCTTGGCCTCTATCTAAATACATGCTAAAAGCAAAAAACAAAACAAAACAAAAAAAAACAAAAAAAAAAAAACAAAAAACCAGTCCTTCCCCATTGACAACTCCTAGGAACAGATGGGGAGAAAAACAGAATTGAAATGGAAAAAGACTGTTGGAACAGCTGAAGTGAAGCTGAGGGTCCCTGGCAAGGACCTGACCTCAAACAGCAGTCAAGCATTAAGCAGCATCTCCTCTTCTAAAACAGGAGGAAAGGGCAGGTCTGAGGAGAGAGGCTGATGGATTTTCAGATGGCTCCAGAAGCTGAAGAAAATCAGCCAGAATACTGAAGCTTCAGTGGAATGAAGGCAAGGTCATGGGATAAGTATTATTTGTGGTGACTTGGTGACAATTTAAAACCAGTCACTAGCATCTGTAACAACCAAAAGGGAAACCTACCACTATCGTTTGAATGTCCCCGCCAAAAACAGGTTGAAAGGTTGTTGGTATTGTAAAATGTTAAAAGGTAGGACCTGGGCTGGAGAGATTGCTCAGTGGTTAAGAGCACTGGCTGGCTACTCCTGCAGAAGACTCAAGTTTGATTCCCACCATCCACATGGCACCTAACAATTGTACATAACTCAAGTTCCAAGGTATCCAATGCCCTCTTCTGACCTCTGTGGGCATTGTACAGCATGGGTACACTTATATATATGCAGGCAACACACTCATACATATAAAATAAAAATGGTAAATAAAATATTTTTTTAAAGGTAGGCCCATTATGCAGGGTATGATGGTGCATACCTTTAATCCTACCACTCAGGAAACAGAACAGGTGGATCTCTGTTGTTTGAGGTCAGCCTAGTCTACATAGCGAGTTCCAGGATAGTCAGAATGACATAGTAAGACCCTGTCTCAAAAAAGTTGGGATACGTATGAATTTCAATCATCTGGTAGAAAGAGACTCCTGAATGTTACCTGGGAAACTGTTTCTTTTTTTTTTTAATAACAATTCCTACTGGATAATATGAACTTTGTTCTATACAATCATGAATGCCTCCATGAACATTGATAAATAACGTGTTCAAGATAGAAAATGTCTGTGGTTGGAATTTCTTCCTGGTTCTTAACTGACTGAACTACTTGGTGACCAACAGTCAGGAAGAAAACAATAGGAACAAGGAGTGATAACACATAAGGTATGTTACATGAAATTCTCCACAGGATAAAGACATGATCACTTTTGCCCTGTGAACCAAGGATGGCAAAGTCAAATGATTATACAGCCAGAAAACTGGAGAAGTTGCCTCAAGTCTGTTCATATCAAAGAAGCTGGATGTGAACCACGAGCATTCAGCCACGATACACAAAGAACTATCTTGGGTGATGAAAACTACACATACCAGTCCAGGACTGTGCCAAGAAAAAGTGACCAAAGCACAAGGGCATAAGAAAAAGTAGGAACCCCTCACTCCCAGGAATCCAGTTTATATCTCTCACTGGCTAAGATTAAAGAATGACCAAACAGTTGCACGATGGTCTGGAAAAAAAAATCTAGAGCTGGGTCTGAAACTCCATGGTAAAGTGATTTCCTTGTCTCTTCTAAGAAATAGCTCAAAGTATATTAAAAGAGCTAATGAACCACACTTCAGATCAAAACACATCTTCACCCCTTATGATGTAATGTATAGTAAGACTTCCTTTGATTTTTAAAATCTATCAGGGCCAGTGAAATGGCTCAGCAGGTAAAGGCTCTTCCTGCCAAGCGTGACAACCTGGATTCGATGCCTAAAACGTACATAGTGAAGTAGAGAATTCAATTCCACAAATCGTCCTCTGGCCTCCACACATGCACTGTGGCACATGCACGTGCACATACAGACACACAAATAAATGTAATAAAATCTTATCAGCACTCCTTTCTCACCTGTGAACCTGCACACTGTACCTCACAAACCACTTTACAATCTCATTTGCAAAAGAAAAATATAGATAAAAGAATTAAGTAAAACAGTTCATTCTAACTTAACATGTAAGAGATAGCTCATGGGTAACTGACATAAAGGTGGAAGGAGAGAACCAACTACACAAAATTGTACTCTGATCTGCACACATGTGCCCCAGAGCATGTGCTTGCCCATATACATACTTCATACACATACAGTACTAACAAATACACAAAATTTAAAAAAAAGCCAAGGTGAACAGTGACTGAGAAATAACAACCAAGGTTGTCCTTTTTCCTCTATCACACATCCCCACACATGTACACATGTACCTGTGTACAAATGAACACATCACAGAGATAATTTAAGCAGCATGGCACATACAATAAGTTCCAGTATCTAAACCAATAGTTCCAAACGTGGAAGATGGAAGAGAAACAATATTTTAAAGGATTTTTTCCCCACAACTCAAAATATCAGGGATTCTTGGACAGATGAAATAAATGAAATAAAGGCAGGATGAATAAAAACAAATCCATGGCTAAAGACAGTGCAAAGAAACTGCTGGTCAAAAACAAAAAAAACAAAAAATGAAAAGGGGGGCCCAAGAATTAATAATATACCTACAAAGAAACTACAAGTAAACTAACCACAGACTTCTCAACAAGATTTGACAAAACACAAGGGACTCGTCTTATCAAAGTGCAGAAGGAAAACAATCATGGTGGGGTGGGGGAAGGCACTTCATGGGAGGGGAGATGGAATGCAGTGATATAAAAAGGGGAGGGGAGTAAGAGTGTAGGAAGAGTTAAATGGGGTGAGGGGTGGGAGGGCAGGGCAGGGCAGAGACGGGAGTATTGGGAGGGGAAAGTAACACTAAAGGCCTTTAGCAAAAGCCATGTGGAAATCCACCACTATAGAAGCAACTTAAAGTATACACGTATACATTATAAAAAGATGGAGTTGCCTTATAACAGGGGGGACATTGCTCCTACTAGACACCAGAGACTAGCAAAGTAAAAGTCAGTTCAGTGCTAGAAATGGACTCCCTCTCTTGAAGCTGCTGATCAGGAGTCTCATAGCCCCTCAAATAAGACTGTCTATTGCCTCTGATCTTGGTTACGCACCAGAACTTCATAGTTAGACCCTGTTGCTGACGACGCTAGATATATGAGCTATAAACAAACAAGGAGAAATCAAGCTGGTGCTGACTTCAGAGCTTCATCTCTACTGGCTAGCTTTCGCAGTGCTGGAAGGTGCTATGCATGCTATACTGGAAGGAAAAAATAAGCACCAACCTGACCCAGCTTTGAATCCTGTGAGCTACAACAAATGGTTCACTGACGCAATAGTGGCAGGAATACTATGGGAGCAATCAGCCACTTTCTAATTGGATTTAAGGTCTGTTTCATAAATGGGAGCTCATACCTGACAAGATATTAAGCCTAGAAACCTGTGGCTAGACAGGTCACGGGCCATAGGAGGGAACTTAATACTATTATTCTGCTAAATAGATAGAGTATTAAACTAACTCATAATGATTTATTGTTACACCCATAAATTAATGTACCTGTCAACCTTCCGCAAAGAAGCTTCCTTATGCAGGAGATAGTGATTAACATAGAGATCCACAACTGATCAATGTGCAGCGTATAAGAGGATGCAGAGTGCTTATTTCTGAATATATCAAATTTCTGCCTCCTAGGGCTCAGGGATCATTTTAGAAAAGGGGGCAGAAAGATTGTAAGAGCCAGAGGTGGTGGATGACCACCAGGAAACAGTGTTTTCCAGAGAGCTGGTCAGTTACTCTTATGAGCTCACAGAAATGGTGACAGCATGCACAAGACCCATCTAAGCTTAAATCAGACAAAAAGCTAAGAAATCTCAACCCTATCCAAGGAAGTACTGGCAACCGATGGCTGTTGGAAGAGAGAGTCAGTCTTATTTAAGGCTGAAACTCTTGGCAGGTTAGCCAGGATCCAATGGATGGACCCATACCAAAGTGCATTTGGGGACACAAAATTGATTTTAAGGCATAGATAGTTAGATAGACAGGAGGGAAGAGAGAACATGAAACTGGGTATGGGGCAGTAAGTGGGTGCAAATAGAGGAGGGGATCTAAACACAATCAAAGTATACTGTATGAAATTCACAAAAATTCAACAAAAAAAAAAACCAAATGGCAATTGTCAACCCAAAATTCTGTACCCAGTTTAGCAATCCTTCAAGAGAAAAAAAAAATGAAGCAAGGACATTTTCAGAAATATTAACCAAAGTTACTACTAATGGACTCTTACTGAAAGAACTACTTAAGCATATTATTTATAAAGAATGTGAGGCTCTCTGAAGAAGCTGCATGTGTATAAAGATTCTGCAGACTGCTTGACCTCGGCTGAGAACACCGTGATTCTATAGAGAAGGGCTGATTTAGGTCAAGAACCAAATTACTTTGAGTTACCTTTTGTCCCTTTTCTGTAGCCGGTTCCTGACCTAAACCTCTTGACTTTTAGATAACACTCTTGAAATGCATCACTAAGCTTACCACACCTACCTAGCTACCTCAACCCTAAAGCTAAGAATGAAATAAAGACATCTACAGCCTATAATTTCCACCACCTACCTGGTAACCTCGCCTATACGCCATCAATTCAAGAGCTTCTTTTCCATGACTATAAAAGTTCATGCACTCTTTTCCAAGGCAGAACATGCCATTCAGGGTAACTTGAATCCATGTTCTTGGGTCATGGTCACCTCTATTTGGCTCAGAAGATATTTTCTCCTTTCCTTAAAGCAGCGCTAGTATCTTTATGCTGACAGAAAGAAACAGAGCCAGGAAGGAAACATGGTGTGAATGAAGAATGCTGAGCTAAGAAATCTGAAAAACACTGGTGAATATCCACTACTTTTATAAATTTAAAGTGTTTTAATCAAGGCAAAATTAATACATGAGAAATATTATATGGAAAGAGGCTGTAAGGGTTAAAAAAAACCATCATTCTAAAATCAGTCTAATTTGAGAGAACAGGGTTAATAATTAGTTTTAGATTTAAGTAAATATGTATGTTAAAATTTTAAGAGGAACCAAATTTCTGACCCAGCATAGAGCAACCAGTTGACTTAAAAAGACAGCCTGTAAACACAATCCTGTGTTTACCTGGAATAGACTGCAAGTGGACAGCAAAAGAGAGTTCAAAATGTGGCAAAGCATGAAAGCCCCCATGTGGTGTGTTGAAGGAGCACGGTGAAACTGTGCTGGGGGCTGGAGAGCTTGAGGAGCCCCAGTCTTCTGCAGGATCTTGCTTACTTCTCCAGCTGCCAACCCCTGCCCATGTCCCACAGGCACTGAGACAGAGAGAAAAGTCCTGAGGGTATCCACTGTGATGCAATCTTATTATGCTGCCTGTGGCACAGCAGCAATGCCAGAGGATCAAGGGACTTTACCCAGGTCATTCCCCATCTCTGTCCCAGGAAGCAAAGACAATGATAACTTCTACCCACTTCTACCCTTAAGACTTAAAGGTGAGACTCTCTCAGCAAGGGGAGGAGGGCTGAACCCTACTTCTGGGAGTGGGGCAGGATTCCACATAGAGGTTAACATACCAGTCACAGAGGCAAAAGCCAAGAATTCAACCTCAATCCAAGACTTAATCACATTCTACCACTCTAGAAGAAAATTCTAGAAAAAGTAAGAGACAAAAGAAAACAAAAGCCTGTAAAAAGACACTCACCAAGGCATAGACCAAAGGGGGACACATGAAATTCTGAATGGAACACATACTAACTCCTGCTCTAATACAAAGAGTCCCTAAGAGAATTTGAAGTCTGAGGAACTCTGAGGATAACCACAATGATAGAATAAAACAAACAAACAAACAAACAAAACAGCCCAACTCTTAAAAAGATTAACTCAAACCCTAGCATTAAAGGCCTAGCAATAAGAAAGACATGCCAGTGTAAAACATCCAAATGATATCTTAGTCTCTAGCATTGTATACAGGAAGTCAGGCTTGCAACAATTAAAAAACCTAAGCCACAAGGAATAAGAAAAGACAAAGAAACAACCACTCACAAACAGAAAGAGCCAAACACAATTGGAAATATCTAAAATGAAATTTATAGTGCTGTTAAGCAGTATGTTGGGGACTCCAACTCTAAAAAAGAACAATATGTAAAATCAGATGTGTAATTTCAGCAGAGAAATGGAAACTGTAAGAAGGATGTTGTGGTGAATGCCTTTAATCCCAGCACTAGGAGACAGAGGCAGGCCTGGTCTACATCCTAAGTTCCAGCACATTAGGGCTACAAGAAGACCTTGTCTCAAAAAAAAAAAAAAGGAATAAAATGAAACGATTACAAATGGAAAACTACTACTTAAGAAATGAAGAGTTGCTTCAATGAGCTCACTAGCAAACTCTTCTCAGTCAAGGAATACAATCAGCGGGTAAAGAACACAGAGGAGAAAAAGGCCTAATAGTCAAGATGTGTCCCACAGTATCAGAAGTCCTGACATAATATAAGGAAGAAATAATGAGACAGAAGTATTTGAACAGATAATGGTTGAAAAATCCCACATTATCATAAGATAGCTAAACCACAAAATGTAGATAATCCAAGAAAAGAAAGGAAGAGAAAACAACAAAATATTTACTAGATTACTGGGACTGGAAAGATGGCTCAACTGTTAAGAGAACTGACTACTCTCGTAGAGAACATGGATTTGATTCCTAGCACTCACACAGTGGTTAACAACCAACTGTAACTCCAGTTCCAGGGGATCCAACACCCTCTTTGGGCCTCTGCAGGCAGCATACAACAGGGGTGCACTTATATACAAAGAGATGAAATACTCATACATATAAGTAAAAAAACTTAATTTAATAGATTACATGCTCACAATATAGTACTGCCATTACTCAGTAACACTGAAGACCAAATTCCCAAAGCCCCACCATTGCCACTCCTTCAAAACCAAACTCCTCTGTCAACATGATTACCTGGTTGTCAATTCAGCATGATGGTCATTATATAATGGTCACTTCTGAATCCACGTAACCACTGTATAACTTACTAGTCAAAACTACATCATAATCCTGTACCCCACTAAGAGAAACTAGGGGTGCAAGTTTTCTGGGAAAGTGGTGCCTATAAATTAATCCAAAGATAGTGAGGAAGTTTAAAAATAGTAGCGCTGGAGAAATAGCTCAGTGTTTAAGAGCACTGGCTGCTCTTGCAGACGACCCAGGTTTGGTGGCCAACACCCACATGGCAACTAATAACTGTTGGTAACTCCAGTTCCAAGGGATCCATCACCCTCTTTTGGTCTCCATGTACACTGCACAACATGTGTGCATTTACATACAATCTGGCAAAATAATCATACACAAAATAAAAACGAATCTTTAACAAAAAACACTGGACAATCCAAAAAAGGTAAATGTCTACTGCAATAAATCTATCTAATTTATTGCAGGGCAGATCCTTTGATAAAAATCATTGCATCCCCAGAGAGTCTTTTTATCAGGCAATATTTTACTTCAACATGGAAACAAGTTTAAAACTACTTTGCCATTCTACAGGCTCTAAATAGTAACTAGGGATATGCGAAGACACATGAAAAATAAGCAACCTGGCTAGGCATGGTGGCACATGTCTTTAGTCCCAGCAATGAGGAGGCAGAGGCAGGCATATTTCTGTGAGTTCGAGGCCAGCCTGGTTTATATAGCTAGTTCCAGGCCAGTTAGGGCTACATAGTGAAATTCTGTCTCTAGAAAAAAAACCCAAAAAGGATTTGGGATGAGATGGCTGAGCAGTTAAGAGCACTTGCTGCTATTGCAGAAAACTTGGGTTCAGTTCCCAGCACCCATGTGGCAGTTAACAACTGTGTAACTACAGTTTCAGGAGATCCAATACCCTCTTCTCACCTCTGTGGGCACTGCGTGTATGTAGTATACTTGTACACATGCAGATAAAACATTCACACACTAGAAATAAAAATTAGAAAAATAAAGAATTATTTTAAAAATATGCAACATCTTCACAGAACGTCAATTTTACTTGATGGCAAAGGGAGAGGAAGCGGGATATGGGAAGGAGAGTGAGGGAGAGGGGAAAGAGAGGCTGACTGTTATGGACCAGAACTCTGTATTTGAACTCTGTATTTATATAAACAATAAAAACTGTTACTGTTAGGACTATCAACTTTGCCCCCTCCCCCAATCTGCTGTACTGACTGTAAACACTGGTGGAAAAGATTCTGGAGCACCATGGAGAGCCATCAGCACTTACTCCTGTACAGATGTGGACCCAACAGTGGCACAATTATGTCCTTATGCAGGTGACTAAACGGGCAGGCATCTCTGCAAGGACAGACATTTCTACAGAGCGAGCAGAAAGGGAGCAATAGATAAGTACCTGATAGAAAAGAGAAGCTACTGACCAAGGAGAAGGCACTGACACAAGGAGACAGCAGAGGGCAGAAAAGAGGCACCTTCCACAGGAGAAATGTCTACTGAGCATTTCCTATGTGCCACAGGTTCACCATACCATCACAGAGCTTAAAGCACAAAACAAATACCATCAGTTTGTCTTTTCCTAAGACCCACCCCTATTAAAACTACTAGTATTAATACTTATATAACTCTCAAGATAAAGCTAAAATGGACAGAATGAGGGGCACAAGAGCCATAAAAAAGGAAAACCAAGATCCTCAGTATAAGCATGAATTCACATTTTTGGATGGGATTTTTTGGTTTTGGTTTGTTTTTGCAACTCTCGTACCTTTATATGCCTATTCTTAGGTTTAAGTGTTGAACATACCCACTATCTGAAAGTTCCTTCCCTCTACCTGACATTTCTAGACTTCTCTTAAGACTCCCCGACACTCACAAACTACTCTCTGTCCCCTTATTTATATTTGCCTTAAGTTTGCCTCCTCCAGCCTGGGCCTTCTGCATCCAGGCTTTTCATTTGAATGTGCATATTACCCAGTACTTTAGTCACTGTTTGTGGCTTCTCCTGCTGGCTGGCAAGCGCCTTAAGAGCAGAACACTCCAATTTGTCTTATATCCCCATTGGTTATGTGGATGCCCATATCCTTTCAGTTGCATAAGCACCCAAATACCCAAATTGCTACCCCAGTATAGATCAGCCAAGAAAGTCTGAATTTCATTTACCAATTCTGCACAGAGGGACAGACAGACTTCAAAACACACCTCTAAATCAAGGGCAGTAGCTCAGGAGACTAGAGAAATCACTAAGGAAAAAAAAAGTTGGTTTCAAACTCTTAATTTGGAAAAGAGATAATTCTTCTCAAGATATGCCCTGGCTCAAGGGAAAATGAAAAAATGAATGGCATAAACCATTTACAAACTCTTCAAGACTCCACTACCAGGAAAATGAGGGAGTACCTCCAAGGGGGGAGAGAGGGAGGAAAAGAGGCAGGGAGGGGAGGGGAGGGGAGGGGAGGGGAGGGGAGGGAGGAGGCAGAGCATAGAATGAATGGTTCAATAAAGTCTAAGAACTCATCCCAACAGTAAGCTAAGTTAAAGGCTACATCAAAATGTAGATGTCAAGGGAAATCATGGAAGGAAGTGATGCTGTGGTTATTCTTTTCATATGCAGAAGAGGAAAGTGACAGCAGCAGCATTCAAAACAGGCAGGAGCTAACAATTTTAAACCAGGGAGGACCTGAAAGATCACTTTCACTCCATGAGGCAAGCCAAAATTTTGTATGGCTGAAAATTTCCGTAAAGAAACTAAATGCCAGGCATGGTGGTACACACTTGTAATTCAGTCATTCACTGCTACAAAACAAGTTAGAGGCTAGCGTTAGCTACATAAGTCTGTCTTAAATTATTAATAACAAAAACATGAACATGTTGGGATGTTTACTGTAAAAGGAAATAAATTAGGATATCCAAACTAAGCAGCTTTACAGAACCTGCACATATATAAGGTATCTGGTACACACACAGTCTCACACATGGGCAGGGAGGTGGTTCAGTGCATTTAGAGTATGAGCACTTATGTTCAGATCCCCAACATCCATGTGAAAAAGCCAAGAATGGCAATTTGCACCTGTAACCCAGGTACTTTGGGGGATCAGGAGTGCTGGGGCTTGCTGGTCAGCCAGGCAGCTTCAATAAAAGACTCAGTCTCAAGCACCAGTCATCCTTCTCTGGCATAGACTACATGTACATGTACACATACAGAGAGACAGAGACAGAAAGAGAGAGAGAGAGAGAGAGAGAGAGAGAGAGAGAGAGAGAGAGAGAGAGATTTTTAAAAGTCTGACAGAATAGTTTAATATAAAAGACAAGGTCACAGAATGGGAACCAGATTTGAAACCAGCACTCTTCCTGAAGTCACATACTCTTATCTAAAGGCACTGTAACTGCTCAAATGCTATTTCACAAAATAGGAAACATCATAATGCTGAAAAATATTACACTACATCCAAGATACTGTGTATGGAAAAACAAAATAATGATTAAAATTTAATGTTGATATTCAATAAAAATATTTCATTAAGATATTAAATACTAGGCCAGGCTTGTGGTACACACCTTTAATCTCAGCACTCAGGAGGTGGAGGCATGTGGATCTCTGTGAGTTTCAGGCCAGTCTGGTCTACATAGCAGGTTCTAGGCCAGTCAGGGTTACATAGTGAGACGTTGTCTCAAAAAACAAAGCAAAACAAAAAGACATTAAATATCTTCCGCAGATTAAACATGATGGAGGAGAAGCAGTAGAGATTTTAGTTTAAATATGGAAGCGAACTAAAACTGTTAGGAAAAATATTTTAATTCAGTTATAAATAGAAATGACATTCCTATATAAGGTTAACAGAATGGGGAAGGAGAAAAAGGAATCTTTAGAAAATTAAAGGAAATTTCTATAAAAACAAAGAAAAGAGTACCACAGATGACAATCCATCAAGGAAGTAGTTGCAAAAATTTTTAATGAAATGAGAATATATTATCTTGCAGAGATTATGACCTTTCTGACAAACTATTAATCTTCCATTGAGCTAAAATCCTTGGCTTTTTGCAGCCCTACTTAAAACCTAGTTTCCCAGGAGACAGGAATAATTTTTTTTTAAAAAAGCAACACTGGGCCTACTAAGCCTTTTCAAGATCTGGCATCTGTCTCCTGCTCTGTCTTTGGCTTCCCATCTTCCCAGCCATTTTAGATTTCTTCTAGTTCTTTTTTAAATTTAAAAAATTTTAAATTAGCATATACGGTATTAGATAGCATTATGGTATTTTCTTTTTAAAGAATTTTTAAATTTTAATTATGTCCATGAGGGGAGTTTATGTGCACAGGAGTACAGGTGCCCACCAAGACCAGAAGAGGGTGGCAGATCCCCTGGGGCTGAGGTTACAGCTGTGAGTCCCTTGACCTGGGTGCTGGGAACTGAGCCAGGATCCTCCACAAACACACTATATACTTTACCACTGAGCCATCCCTGCAACCCCTCATTATGGCATTTTCAAACAATGTGGTTTTTTTTAGTATATTCTCTTCTTCGTCCTCATCTTTTCTCCCTTCCAACCCCTTTGTAACCTCTCACTTTTCAGCTTTCGTTTCACATGTGTCCTTTCCTCCCCTCCCCTTAGAGAATGTTTTGGCCCTCTCTGGATCTCCTTTCTAGCTTTTCTAGGCTTTATCCACATTTAAAACCATTTACATACATACTTGTATACATTACAAGCTAGGATCCCAAGATCCTGTTTTTCAAAAGCCTCATACTCTCTCACCTTTCCTCAAGGCATCTGCACCTTCTGTCTTGGAAAAATTATTTCCCCAGTTGCAGCAAACCCTTCTTATCTTTCAAGATTCACTTAAAAGTTACCTCTGGAAGTGTCCTTCCTAGCAACTCCTCAGAATTGATTGTCCACTTTGATCATGTTTATTCCCAGAGTCCTTACCCTCTGCCTCAGGACAGAGCTGACATCACTTGACAGCCTCTAGCAGTCTGACACACAGTAGGTACTTATTAAGTATGTGTTAAATGAAGGAAAGACATAGTCTCTGGTGTAAGTTAGATAGGTTATTTTAGAAAGAACTGACATAGTATGAAATAACAATTTGCACAAAATTAGCTTTTGTTTACCTCAACCATTTTCAAAAAGCACAATTAAGATCAACCTTTTCAGTGACTCTCCCTTAAGAAACCTGTATCCACATTTATGTGTATCTTATTCTTTCCCAGACTGTCTATCTATTAACCACCCCTCTACCCACCACCACCACCATGCTTAAATCTATGTTTAAAAAATTCTTTTTTATATTTATTTTTATTTTATGTTTATGAGTGTTTTGCCTATATGTATGTAAGTGCACCCATGTCATGCAATGCCTGTAGAGACCCGAAGAGGGCGTCAGAACCTGTGAAACTGGAGTTACTGACAATTGTTAGTTGCCATATGAGTGCTAGGAACCAACCTGGGTCCTCTGCAAGAGCAGGCAGTGCTCTTAATTAATGAGCTATCCAGTTCTCCCAAAATTCTTTTTAATAAGCTCCAATTCTGCTTAAAAAAATTCTTTTTGTGTACATTGCTCAACCTGAATTTAGTGGTAATATTATTGATAATTACTAGCAATTAAAGTCAGTATGTCAGTTTATCCCACAAGAAGCTAACACACCAGGGTTGAGTGTCTGGATATGTGGCTAAATTCTAGAATGTCCACCTCTACACCAGCTATGACAATCTCTGAAAGATTCTCCTCATCAGGAAATTAGTTTGTACTACTAGCCAACATCATGGTAATCTGGCAAACCAAGCCAGAAAGTTTTCTTCAACTATCATTTATCATGGTTTTGTGGAGGGCAAGAATGTATGCATGTGCACATATTCTTCTGTACATGTGCACATCTGTGCAGATATTGACATTGGATGTCTTTTACCATTTTTCACCTAACCGAGACAAAAATCTCTCACTGAACTTGGAGCTGACTGACTCAGCTAGACTGGCTGCCCCATGAACCCCCAGTGCTTGGGTTACAAGGGTGTAGTGCCACACCCAGCCTTTTTTTAAAATTTGGGTGCAGGGGATTGAACTCAGGTCCCCGTGGTTGCACAGCAAGCGTTTTACTGAGTCATTTCCCTAGCCCTTCATATCACCATTTTTATGTGACATTTATTTCTGATGTGAGTACATATGTTTAATCTGCTAATTATAACCCCATACTGCAAAGAATCTAAATTTCAGGCATAATGCAAAGATCTGAAACTGCAACTTGCCTAAAGGAATTTAAGGTGATCTAAACAAACAAACAAACAACAACCATGGGCCAGTTAGATGGTTCAGTGGATAAAAACTCTTCCTGCCAAGTCTGATGACCTCAGTTCAATTCCCAGAACCCACATGGTAAGAATCAACCCTTATAAACTGTCCTTTGACCTCTACACATGCACTGTACATACACATGCATAAACCACACACACACAAATACACACAATAAATAAGTAATGTTTTTAAAAAACATATATTTATCCACGTTTTGTTAGTCTCCTAAAACCTAAGTTTTCTTGCTACCAAAATCACACTCTATACATCAAAAGTTATTGCAGAGTTAGAGAGATGGCTCAACAACTAACATTTCTTTCTGCACTTGCAGAGGACCAGGGTTCACTTTGCAGCACCCACATGGTGGCTCACAACTTCCTGTAACTCCAGTTCCTGGGGGTTCAACGCTTTCTTTGGGGCTTCTCAGGCACTGCAAGTATGTGGTGCACACATACACACTCAAGCACACACACACGTAAAATAAGTAAAACAAATAAATCTTTTTTAAAACAAGTTGGCTGGGTGCGATGGCTTTAATCCCAGGACTCAGGAGGCAGAGGCAAGTGGATAGGTGTGAGTTCAAGGCCAGCCTGGTCTACATAGCCATTTCCTGCCAAGCTAGAGCCACAAAGTGGGACTTGTCTCAAAAACCAAAAAACGTATTTCCAGAAAACACTTGACATGTTACAATTTGATATTAGACCGCTCTTACAAAGGATACAACAATAATAAAAGGAACATACCCATAACTATTAAGCAATTTCAAAAAGACACTATTTCAAGTGATTGAATTCATGGTAAACTATTAATATCAGACCAGTGTGGTGTGTCTAATCCATTATCAAAAATCCAGACACAACCTACCACACAGAGTTATTGATTTACCCACCTGGCACTGGTAATTACCCCTTTCCCACAAGAAATTTTGTTTCGCACAAGAAATGTTAATCTGAAAGTTAGATGCAGTTTTCTAAGTACTTTATTTCCAACTGAACGATTACATTCCTTTATTACTTGTGTACTCAAAAGATAACATCCCTAGCTACCCTATGAGCTGCCCTCATCTATATCAACATGCTAGGTAAAGATGTTAGCTTGTGTTGTACATTTTTATGACAGTCTGTGATCCCAAGTTGGCTCTACTCCTCAGTTGACTATAGAAGACAACTAAGAAGAAAATGACACATGTCTGAATCCCACAGCCATCCAGTCTGAAGCAGTCTAGGAAGTAGAGAAGGTTTGAATATTGTGATTCAATGAAGGGTGCTTTACAGCATGCACCTTAGAGGTGATTTACCGAGGAATATTGGAGCTCAAATAAAATGCACAATGTCACTGGTTTAATAAAGAAAACTAATTATTTTGTCCATGATCTCATATCTGAAAACACACTTTCCTTGCACAATAATATAACTTTTCCCTTGATTTCTTTTCTCTCCATTTCCAACATATTACTAAGAACAGTATTATTTTATTTGCCAGTTTAAAAAAAGAACACACCAGGGCTGGGGATGTGATTCAGTTGGTAGAGTGCTTGCCCAGCACATTTAAGGCCCTGGGTTTGATTCCCAGCACCACATAAACCAGATGTGGTGGTGCATGCCTGTAATCCCAGCACTCAAAAGATGAAGGTAGGAGGAATAGGAATTAAAGGTCAGCCTTGGCTACATAGTTTGTGATCAGCTTGAACTAAATGAGACCCTGTCTCAAAAATAAAATAATATAATAAAATTAAACCAGAAACATAAGGTAATGTACCATTTATAGCATGATCCTTCATATTCTGTTACATACTATACTTGGACAAAAACTTGAAAATGGTCAGTGAGATGGCTCAGAGGGTAAAGGTGCTTGCTTGCCACCAAGCTTAATGACCTGAGTTTCATTCCACAAACCCACACGGTGCAAGCTGTCCTCTCACATTCACACACACACAATGGCATAGGTTCTCACACACATAAACACACACAATAAATAAAATATAATACAATATTCATCACTAAGTGACAACAATGATATTTATGTATTTATTGAGAGAGAGAGAAAGAGAGAGAGAGAGAGAGAGAGAGAGAGAGAGAGAGAGAGAGAGAGAGTCCTTTCCTTCTTTCACACAGACCTCTAAGTATTCTTTTAGGTTAAGTAACTGTGTTTGGGTCTCTCTTAATTCTTGCTTGAAAAATAATGATACAGAGGCTGAAGAGATGGCTCAGCTGTTAAGAGCACTGGCTGCTCTTACAGAGGATCCAGGTTTGGTTTCCAACACTCACATGCTGGCTAACAATTGTTCATAACTCCTGCCATAGGCAGTGCATGACACAGTTTCACTTATATACATGTAGGCAAAACACTCACACACATAAAATAGAAGTTAATTAATAATAGGCTTCTAATATGGCTTGGCAGGTAAAGGCACTGGCCACCAAGCCCAATGACCTGAGGCTCTCACAGTAGAAAGAGAGGATCAACTCCTGCAAGTTGTTCTCTGACTTCCACACAAGTGCTATGGAATATGTGAACCCACCTACGCACAAAATCAATAAATGTGTTTTAAAAGTGAAGAAAGAACAATAATAAACACAAGGCTTTAAGCAGAAAATTCTGTTTTTTGTTTTTGAGATAAAGGATCTCATGTAGCCCTGGCTGGCCTTAAATTATACAGCCAAGAATGATTTATCTTGACCTTGGTCTTCATCTTCCTGCCTCCCAAATGCTGGGATTACAGAAATGTGCCAACACATTCAGTTTATGTAGGGTTGGGACTCAGGGCTTCCTGTATGCTACAGATTATACAGATTATAGGTATCCGTCACCACGCCCTGTCACCGACTCCTGGCACTCGAACCCAGGACTTTGTGCAAGTTAGGCAAGCACTGTACTAGAAGTGCTACATCTCAACCCCTGAATTCTATATTCAACAGAAAATTTTTCAGCAGAGTCTAAGCTCCATGATTAACAAACAAGGATGACATAACTCTTTATACCTTACTTGTAAATTTTATTTTACTGAAGTCACTGTAATTACAAAAACGTTGCTCATCTACAAATGATAATGGTGGCATGTCAAGAGCACATCTAGCCAGGACTGGTAGCTGAGGTCTATAATCCCAGCTTGTGGGGACGGGGTGCTAAAGATCATTCAAGACCTGCTAGGGATACTAAGAGAGTTCAAGGCCTGAGTCACTTAGAGCCTGTAGTCTGGCTGTTAGGGAAATAGCTAGTAACAGAGTGCCTGCCTAGCATGTACAAGACCCTGGGTTCGATCCCTCTCAACACACACAAAGAGAACACCAAAAAGACAAAATTGAATTCAAGGAATATCTTCATAATCTTAATTAGTCAGCAAATTTAATCAAAGTCAGTCAAAAGTAACGATGGAATATGTATAAACATGAAATACCGAGTGCTTAATTAGAAATAATTATCTCAGTTTGGACATAAATAATTATATACAACTGTCATTTATAAAGGAACCAAACCAATGAGCCTGTGTTAGAAATGTCTATACTTTCAGTTGTCCTACCTAGCAGTCTTGATGGTTCGAGTCCAGGCCCCCCCCCCATGTCACCAAAGGTCAGGGAATTTTGCCAATGAGGCTCATCAAATCCAGGAAGCAAGCATATTTATGCCTCAAGTACCTACCGAGGCATGATGGACAGAATGAACTCAAAGCACGTATAAGGAACAAGGCTCTTGGAGAGAAGCAAAAAGCAGGTTTTTGAAAAGCACAACTTCAAGTCAGACCGGTTTGGATGGCAATTTTGTGTCTTCTGCTGACTAGCTGGCTAATATGTGCAAATTATGTCTGAGCCCATCTGACATGGATGTGGAAAATAAGAAAAACTTCTACCTCAGAGAGAGGCTGTGAGAACACATGCAGGCATATATCCATATGAAGAAATGATTTGCTACAGCATCTGGTATCCAGTGAGGTTCAATAAATACAATATTCTAAAAATTATAGAGCAGGCTATCCAAAAGAAAAATGACACCCCAAACTTGATCCTGATGAGAATCACCAGCAAACCAAATGTTTCTCAGTCAAGAGCACTCCAAAACCAAATGCTTTTAAGTCAAGAGCTTAATTCAAAGTGTTGACAACAGATTTCAAAGGACTGAATGAACCGGGTGTTTTTAACTCTTTAAGAAATCATTTTCTGTTAATTCCCAAATCTAAAATGTTTCCATGTTATCCATCCTTACCCTCAGTTTTCACTCCCCCCGACAGAACTGCCTCCAAAGTTCCTATCTCAGTATGAAAAATTGGAAATACTCAAATGAGAAATGAGGGCAGATCTTTGAATAATTTTAGCCATCCGTACACTGCTCTATAAAAGGAAATATCCTGAAAACTATCAAAAATTAAGATCTGAACTAGGCATGGTGACTCGTGCCTGTAATCCCAGCATTTGAGAGGCTGAGGCAGGAGGACTACCGGAAGTTCCAAGCCAGCCTGGGCTACACAGTAAGTTGGTTCCAGGTCAGCTTAGACTAAAAGTGAGACCCAGTCTGAAAAAACCAAAACAATAACAAAATAAAAATTCAAATGTTAAAATTGTGTGTTGTAAAAAGGAAGATTTTTATAATGTTGAGGCGAGGGCTGAAAGCAGAATGGAAAAGCCTACAAAGGGCTTAAATGTAGACTACTCTCCCCTCCCTGCCTGGTGCTAGGGTTCCAGTTCAGGGCCATGAACTGAGCTCTAAAAATGTAGTCTTTTGATTGCATTGTTTTCCTAAGTTGAAATATGTGGTCCAACTGACATTGTTATCTGATTGTAAACAACCTTTGAGAGTTGATCTTCTCCAGGAATTTGATGTTGTCAAATTATTTAATGTTACTCAAAATAATACCTTAGGGTCTTCAATTATCTGATTCTGAGTAAACAGCCTTTTCTACTCAGAAAACAACTAAATAACTTCTAATTTTGCTACTTTTTTTTAAACCAAAGTTAAGGGTTATATAAAGAATTCCCCTCGTGTTTTGGATCTATGCAAGTGGATGCTATTATTTGGCATCAATTTATTTATTACATGAGATCACATCCCCATACGAACTGTCAAAAACAAAGTCCTTTATTAGCACACTTTCCAATATTCAAACACTAACATCACATTAAAATAGAGATACCATCAAAGCTGTCAAAACGGGAGAGAGAAGAGGTAAAATTTCAATATCTTAAGAAAAATTTTCCCAGCTTACTTCCTTACAAATTTCCTACAAGCCTATTTCTCAGATGTGGCTGAATTTTCTACTCTAAAGTAAACTGGATGAAAAAAAATCAAACCGAAAGACTAACTTTCTGCAACAGAAGCCACTGCCATCTTCAACAATGCAACTGTTGCTGAGAATCTCTCATAGATTGCTGGCCACATCGGTGAAGCAGGCTGAGGGAAAGACATACTTAAAGGAATTTATCCACTTCTGTATTTCACCTTGTAAAAATATCGCACCTTCAAAATAGAAAACTCCATGTCAAATGCATATTTAGAACAGGATACATTTGGTTTGAAATCAGTCAACCTTCTATTAGTCAGCTGTGTGAGATGGTCCTGCAATTTCTCTCAGTGGGAACCTTGGCTTTTAAAAACAACAGGGAACATAGTAGATGACACTCTGATTTAAATAACTCCAAGCATTACACATTTAGTTAGGGACCCTGAATACGCAGAAAATAAAATAAATAAAATAAATGATTCAAATCAGAGATCAAGAGATTCAAAAATCCCTACCAGAAGCCCCTAAATCATTAATAAATTACAAGCCTAAGCAATTAAAATGTCATGCTCTCTGGGGAAGGAATGTTATTTCTAATTAATTCTTGTAATATATCAAATGCTTTTTATAAAAAAAATAGGCTTAGGAGATACATTAAATCAACAAAATCAGGACAGTGAACTGTTCCTATGTCTGCCAATCAAATGAACCAAAGCATTGATTATGATTAAAAGTCAAGTAAATTCAAAGGGATCAGATGTCTTTTCCAAGTGGGAAGCAACTACTCTGAAATGGCAGATTATTTAACACCCTTGGAATGGTTAGTTCCATTTAGTATGCTTCTTTTAGAATTCTATTATTTAACACAGCCAAACGGTACTGGGGGGGAATGTTTTTGGTTTTTGCCCCCACTTAGGTTTCCATGTACTTGTGAAATGCCCAGCATACACAGGGTTGGCAGCTGTAGTTCCTCAGCTTCTCTCTTCTGGCTTCTTCTCCCCTCACCCACTCTCCCTTTCCAACCCCTACTCCCCCCAAAAAAGATTTCCTTCCCAAATGTTCTCCTCTGCGCATTTGTCAACAGAAACACCCACTGATGGTGTCAAACTGGTAATACTGCTGCAGGATTTCTTAATAAAGAAATGAAAAAGGCTTGCTAGGTACTTAAATGCCATATTCTCAAAAAGAGGCACACCTTTTACATTTTTATTATTAATAAACTCTAACTGGGTTGTTAAATATAAGATTGCACTATCCCTTTGAACACCAGACAAACAAGGACAAGGATGTAGACTCTTTACATTTTAAAAATATTTTAAAACACTTAAAGAAATTAAAAACAAATTTATATCTAAATATCATTCACTTGTAATTCTCAAGTGTCTCCGTAAAGATGTCTCTTTTGTAATCCTACAGCAAGAAACAAGCTGGAAATGTTCCAGCAGATGTTACCTAAAACCATAATCCTATATATACATATGGATGCCTCCTGTGTTCAGCCAAATGCTTTCAGACAAATTAATTTGTGTAATCTTTTACATTGCCTACAGAACCATTACATTCAAACAGACCCAAATCAGATGCACAAAAATTATTCCGTGTCAACAATACTTCCAAAAATCAGCTTAAATTTCAGTTTATTAAAAGAAATTGTGTTAACAGAATTCTGATCTGCAACTATTCAAATATCACAGCATCCGTCTAATCCCACTGTTGAGATACTAAGGTCAGGCTTTTCTTATTCAAGCATCTGTGCCATACCACTCAAGTGAAGCGAAAAAACAAAATCCTCCAGGAAGGATTTTTTTACACTGAAATATGCTCAGGTTATTTTCACACCAGTGTACACACACACACACACACACACACACACACACACACACGTCAAATGAGAGAAGGACCTGTTCGTTCTAGCACAAGGTTCCAAACCCCAGGATTCTCTGAGGGTCCAAAGGGTAGGAAGATCTGAGAAGGGGCCAATTTCTGTCTCTCCCCAACCACGCCCGCTGTAAACTTCACAGCGACGGCCTGAAACTTGTCCGGTGGAAGGTGTCAGAAATCCGCGGGGCTGCGGGCAGGTCGCTCGCCCACCCCTCCTGGGCAGCCAAGGTCAGAAGGGCCGGAGCTGCGAGTCGCAGTCATTGGCGCGTCCCGGGCTGTCTGGGAACTTCTGCGGGGGGCTCCGGGCTATCCTAGGCGCAGGCGGAAAAGGGCTTCCCTAGCCGCAAGCCCCAGGGAGCCCTGGCCATAGGGGCGGCGGGGTGGGGACGCCGCAGACCTGCAGCCCAGGGGAGCCCCGCCGGGTCTGGCCTCGACCCGCCGCCCCTCGAGCATAGCCCATCGGCCTTCTGGGTACCCCCAAACCCACTCCTAGCGTTTCCGGGAACCCCCTGGAGAGGCGCGCGCTGGGTCGCCGAAGAAGGGCGACTCCAGTTTGGGACGCCTTCGACGAGTCACCCCCGTCGTGGAGAGACCAGCGCCGACACCCCTTCTTTAGTCCGCCTGAGGGGACCAACCCGATCCCTTCTCTAGGGACCAGCGGGTGGACACGGGACCAACGTGAGGGGAGGATGGCTTGGCGGGCAGAGGCGACTACTCACCCCACTGAGTCCCCCACCTCCAAGCAGGGGAAGCCTCCGCTCCGGCTACAGCCGTCACCGCTTTACCTTCCCCAGCGGCAGCGACAACTAATCGAAAGCTCGAGCCCCGCCCTCTAGCCGAAGCGAACGCGCAGCCTAATTTGCTGATTGCCCCGCCCCCTGCCTGCCCTTCGGACCAATAGACAAGCTCCTCACACCCCGCCAGGTCCCGCCTTGGCCCCGCCCACTTCGGATAGGAACCAATGAGAGAAATGCGCTCGTGCTCGTGGTCGGGATCGCGCGCCACGCCCACGCCGCTCGTTCTCGAATCCTTGAAATCGAAGAAGGCTGGGCTTTTTGTGCTAGAGCTCTACTGAGCGCGCCCCCGCGTGTGCGCGCTCACGACGTGCCTCCTGGGGCACCAGGTTTGGTTGCCCGACCAGACCCTAGCAACCTGGGCTGAGAGGCTGGGAGGGGCGGGGCCCGAGCAGGGAGCTGACGCGGGGAGGGGGTAGCGCGGGAGGGGGTAGCGCGAGGGGGTAGCGCGGGGGGGTTAGCGCGTGGGGGGGCTGGGGGGGAAGGGCGAAGAGCGGAGTGGGGGAGAGATCGTGACTGAGAGAGAGGAGGCTGCGGGGGTGGGGGGACGAGGAGGCCCGGGAATCCGCCTGCCACTGCGGGGGGGTGGGGGGAAAGGGGGGAATCCTGCCTGCAGCGCAGCTATCCTACCCTTTCTCCCCAAGAGACCCGTGCTTGGAGCGAATGCAGGGTGGGGAGCATATTTCGGGCAGCAGCTGGGGCACTGATTGGAAATAAAGGATGGGTTATCTTTGTTGTTATTTAAAAAAATGATATTGAAGTCCATTGCTGCTGCCTAACTGTTGCAGCTGTGCGTGTGCACACGCGCGCGCGCGCACACAAACACACACACACACACACACACACTTATTCACATGCAAGTTCATCTAGCAGCCTGCGATCCCCTGGGGTGACTGAGAGGCAAAGAGCCGGCAGTCTGAGAATTCCTTACACAGCAGCTAGATGTGAGCAAAAGGCGGCGGCGGCTGCTACTGCAGCAACCCACAACTCTACTCCCGTCCGATGCTCTGCCATACAAGATTCCTTAGCTGGTGAAAAAAAGCAATGAAGTCATCGTCGGGCCAGGAGAAATGTAAGGAAAAGGATAGAGCTATATTTTCAGTGCACTTTTTTGAAAATTAAGAAAAAATAATAAGTTTTCGAAAGATATTGCTGACAAGTCTGTGAAAAGCTGAATGATGATTTCCACTTTTTAAAGCAGAGAAGAAAAAATAAGGGGTTTTCTGGATTTTAGGAACGTCCCGGCAGCCACCAAATCAGGAATAGCAGTTTTGTAATAGGAAATAGATACCTTGGATAAAATCCATTTAATCTACTCTTGTTCTGAATCTGGTAACTATTGGTACCAGTATAATGGGTTTGGCTACTCAGTGCCAAGCCAATAAGGTTTTCTTTTTCATAACATGGTGAATATTTGAAGAGCAAACGAAGGCATCCACTTTCTGGGGAAGCATATTAGAAAAAATTTCCAGGTAGGAGCAGTGAATTAACAGTGAGAGAGAAAAATGGAGTCAGGCTTTGCAGAGGCTCCTGCCTCCTCTAAATGCAAAGTACCAAGGCTGTGACCTCATACTCCACCCACGTGGAACCAGAATTCCTGGGACAATCACTCTATTATCACTTTTGTCAGTGTCTTTGTACTAGGAACTTCAGCCTTTAGATCAAATGAAGGATGGTTTATCTGTACAGATTGAGAACTAGGTAAAGAAAAAGCAATAACAGAATACCCGCAGATATAACTCTGATGTCGTTTTAAGGAGATATATTAGATGCTTTCTATTGTGTCTTACCATATGGAAAAATATGGCCTTTTGTTGAGGAACCAGGGCTTTGATCTGGTTCTGAGTACAGGTGTTTTGGAAACACATCCAATTCTGGGATAATTCCTCTTTTGAAACTACTAGACATTCTAACCTTAGCCTTTTAGGAAGAATACCCTGCTGCCATTTACCTGTGCTCTTTTCTTATGTAAAAAGAACACTAATAGTTCTGGCTGAGTGCCTGCTATGTGCTAAAAACATACATTTAGGGCTGCCAGAGAAAATCCAGGCTACTTCCACAAACTTAAACTTCAGATAAACACAGAATAACCATGAATCTAAGTATGTATTCTAATCCCAGACACACGGAGGACAAAGCTAGAACACTGACTAAGCCTTTTAATTATTGTCAAAAACATTTATGAAACTCCCTTCTGGACCTAAACATTCTAACGTAATCAGAATTGTAGAGAATCACTTAAGAAACAAACAAATTTGTAGAAAGGGGCAAACATACTGAAAAACGAGTTGTTGTTTATCTGAACTTCAAGTTTAACTGGGCATCCTCTTTGCTATATTAGACAACCTGATAGTGTTGCACACATCCCCTCCAATTCTTTCAGGTCTCAGCAAGATTCTCACCGTTTTCCAGATGGAGAACCAGCTTCAGATCTTCCTCAGCATCTATTTGCTCTGCTCCCTTCTAATGGAACCCCCACTGATTTCAGATATCCAGTCCCTCCACACATCAGGAGGCTGAGTCCAAATTAGTCTCAAGTCAATCCACATGGAGCTTGATTAGACTAAAGGAAAAAGCTTAACATCCCACCATTAGAAAGAGGGATTTCTCCCTGTGTGTTCTGGATGAACAAAAAAGCCAGTACCCCAGTTGCCACAAGCAGCCATTTTATAACTAACAGAAAAATCAGTCAAAACCTACATGTTAATTAAAGCTAAACAACAGAAATGGAAATTTTAAAGTTTTTAGATGGGTGTAGTGGCGCACACTTCTAATCTCAGTAGAGACAGCTGTATCTCTGTGAGTTCCAGGCCATCCTGGCCTACATAGCAAGTTCCAGGTCAGGTAAATCTTTATAGTGAGACCCCATCTCAAAAACCAAAAGTAGCAAAGAAAAAATAGGTTTTTGATAACACCACTGAGTTGCTTGGTTAAAATATTCTCCCTTTTCCCAATGTTTGAGACAGTTTGAGCCCAAGTTTCCATTAGATATTGCAGAATCATCCTGTTACAGAGGTCAGAACCTGTGAGCACTACTCATTATGACTCTTACTGATAAATAGACAAGCCGCAAACAAGATGTAAGACATTTTCATCCTGGAAATATGTGGGACATGTCTAGAGGACTAAGTCTTCTATTCATTGTCACAAAAACATTTTGAAATGCCCATCTGAGCCTAGCCCTCCTGATGTACCAGGGTCTGTTGCAAACCATAAGAATCAACTCAATGGATAAATTGGTAGTATGAGCAGGAAGAGGTGAGCAGTAGTAACTGTTTTGCCCTGTTAATATATCTGACCTTACATATTTTTATTCAAAGGTTATACCAAGAGAAAACAAAAAAATAGGCTGGGTGTGATAGGACACACCTGTAATCCCAGTACTTCTGAGGTAAAGACAAGAAGATCACTTGTGCAAAGCCAGTCTGATTTACATAGCGAATTCCAGGCCAGTTAGTACTAAACAGTGATACCTTGCTTCCAAAAAATTAAAAAGGGCACTGGGGAGATGGCTCAATAGTTAAGAGCACAAACTGTTCTTGCGGAGGTCCCAAATTCAGTTCCCCGCACCCATTTCAGGTCCCTCACAACTCCAGTGGACCTAATGCCTCTGCCCTTCAAGGGCAACTGGACTCATGTGCACACTCCCACATGCACACATACACATAATTAACAATAAATAAATCTCAAAAAATTAAAATCTTTTTTTTTTTTTAAGCTTTTGCTATTTGGGGAAATACCCTTTTAGACATTTGAGTTCAGTTCTTCGTTTTAAATGTTAAAGCCCCTATGCCTGTTCTCTAAGCATTAAAAATACACAGTGTGGGAAGAATAGAAATGTCTGCCTCAACACTTTGATTTTCTTCTACATCTTTAGCAAGTCTTCAATTATGGTCAAGTATTTATTTACTTCCTTACTTACGTACCTAGTGAGTTATTGTTTTTTTGAGACAAGGTGTCATTATGTACCCCAGGCTGGTCTGGAACTCACTTTGTAAATCCAGCTAGTCTTGAACTCACAGAGAGCTGCGCTTAAAGGTGTGTATCACCATGCCCGGTGTGATCCTGTCTGTTTAAAACAATTCAAGAAGTGATTCTCCTTTAAAGAAGCTCATATTCAAAATCCTGTGTGTGTCTTATTCATTCTCTAAATCTATTTTTGCTTCTTTTATAAAGCAATAAGACCAGACACCTTTTAAAATAGTTTATTATTTCTAATTTAATAGAAATAATAAAGTGCTTTGCCTGCATGTATGTAAGTGCACCACGTCGGAGCATGCAATGCCCTGTGAGGCCAGAAGAGGGAGACAGATCCTTTTCTGGAACTGGATGGTAGTCAGTCTGCCATCTGGGTGCAGAGAACAGAACCTGAGTCCTCTGAGAAAACAACTTAACTGCTGAACCATCTCTCCAGCTTGTTTGTTTTTTGAGACACGATCTCTCTATGTAGGCCTGGCTGACCTGAAGCTCACTATGTAAACTAGCCTCAAACTCACGGAGATCTGCCTACTTTTGCTTCAAGTTTAATTTATTTTTTAAATTTCATTTTGGGGCAGGGAAGATGGTCCACTTGGTAAAGTGCTTGCTGCTCAAGCAAGAGGACCTAAGTTCATTCCCAGCACCCACATAAAAAGCCAAGCATGGTGACGAAGGTTTGTAATTCTAGCTCTGGGAAGACACAGAAAGGTGGACCCTGGAGCTTGCTGGCCTGCCTGCATAGCCTAATTAGCAAGTCCCAAGTCCCTGTGAGTGATCCTGTTTCAAAAAATAATGTGGGCAGCTAAGTAACAATACCAAAGGTTTACACACACACACACACACACAAACATAATTTCCTCTTTAAAAACATTTCTTTGTATTTTTATGTGTATGAATGTTTTGCTTGCATGTGTGTAAGTGTACCACCTGTATGCACTGCCCATGGAGACAAAAAGAGGATGTTAGATCTCCTAGAACTGGAGTTACAGATAGTTGTTAGTGGTCACGTGAATTTTGGGGACTAGGTCCTCTGCAAGAAGAGCAAGTGCTCTTAACTCCCAAGTCATCTCTCCAGTCCTACAAAATCTCCTAACTCTGCTTCAAAAATATAACAAAATGTTTTAAGATTCAGCATTTTGGGTGGTTTTGTTCGTTTTGTTTTTGTTTGTTTTTTGGTTTTTGGTGTTTTTGAGACACAGTCTCCCTGTAGCCCTAGCTGGCCTGGAACTCACTATGTAGACCAGGTTGGACTTGAATTTACAGAAATCCTCCTACCTCTGACTCCCGAGTACTGGGATTAAATGCCCGTGTCACCACACCTCCCTAGCAACAAAGAAATCCTGACTGGTGGCACACACCTATAATCCCAGCATGTGGGAGGAAGAGGCAAGAAGATCAGGAGTTCAAGGTCATCCTTGGCTATATAGCAAGTTTGAGACCACCCTGGAGTACATGATTTTTACAAATGAAAGGAAGAAAGGAAGGAGACCACAAACTACCTACAAAAGCATGTGACCCATCAGAAGGACTTTGTAAGCTCTAGCTGCTATTCAACAGGCTTCTTTCTATGGGCTCCAAACTTGAAGCAGTTTTTTCCTCCAATCAGCAACTTAGAATCTTATTTTTATGGCAAATTTGCCTTTCATATCCCTTTACATTTTGAGTGAGTTTTTATTCTGACTTTTAGGTATTTTTCAGCTATTCAAAATCAATTCAGTTTAAAAAGAGAACATTGCATTTACTCGAGATCACCTCTTCCAGAGGGCAACATAATACTTGTGACACCAAAGCAGAAGGAGGGAACCAACTGGAAGGAGTCAATGGTTGATTGTAGTGGGTGGGGAAGGGCAATAATGAGAGTCGGGGAAGGGGTAAGTTAGAGCAAAATCTAAATGACACGTATACATGAAAATACCATGATGAAATGCATGACTTTTTATGGTAATTTAAAAAACTAATATTATTGGGCATGGTAGCCCACACTAATAGTCCAAGTACATGGGAGGCAAAAGCAGGAGGATTTTTGTGAGTTTAAACTTGATCTACATAGCAAGTAGCCAACCAGGGCTACAAAGTAAGAAACTTTCTCAAAAATAGAACAAAGTAAAACAACAACAAAACAAAAAACACAATAAAATAATATATATCTTTAAGAGCCAGAGATATATTAAAGAGATATATAAATATATATCTTTAAGAGTCAGTTGGTGAAGTACTTGCCTAGCGTACATTAAAACCCAGTGTTGAATTCCCAGAACTGCCTAAATTGAGCATGGTGGAATACACCTGTAATCCCAGCATTCAGGAATGGGAGACAGGAAGATTAGAAATTCAGACATCCTGGGCTACACATCAAGTTTGAGGCCAGCTTCATGATATGTGAGATCACATCTCAAAAATACATAAATACATAAACAAAATTCAAAACAAGCAAAAACAAAAAATAATCTGTTCTTTCTCCTTCTCACCATCATAACCTGCCAGGGTTGTAGCTCAAGGCACTTAAAGTGAGCAGAAGATAAAAGTCATTCTCTTTACTTCAGTTCCTTGGATGGTGTGTATTCAGTTCCCTCATGGAACCCAACACATGTTACCATAGAGTTTGTAGGAAGCAGAGGGGGGAAAGGGTTATTGTCCTCTGTCTTACAAATACACAAAAGTGGTATGGCAAGGTGGCTCAGCTGGTGAAAGCACCTGCTGCCAAGCCTATCAGCCTGAGTTCAATTCCTAGGAACCAGATAGTGGAGGGGAAGAACCAACTCCCACTAGTTGCCCTCTCACTTCCACACACATGCACATAAGATAAATAATTTTTTATGTCAAAAGGATCTGCAAAAGCTTCTTTGAATGAGCACAACACTGGTTCTCACCTGACAAAATATGGCAAAACTGATGGTCATGAGTGGTCCTGATGTGAGAGTAGGTCATAGATGATGTTGCAACTTCTTCGAAGCTCTCTGTTAAATCACTCACTGTGAGAGAAGGCAGGTACATGTCACTAGGACACTCAGGATGCCATGGAAAGGCCCACAGAGTCAGGAACTGAAGCCTCCTGACAGCAGACATAAAGTAGCCATCTCAGAAACAGACCTCCAAACCCCAGACTCCATAGTTGGTGGCAGGGGGTGTCTTTCATGGCTGTAGTGCCAGCTGTCATGCTGATTTCTACTTCAGGTGAGACACAGAGTCAGAACCACTTCACTAAGCCACTCCTATATTTCTGACCCTTGGAAACTATGAGATGGCATTCATTTGTTGTATGAAGCCCTTTTGTTTTAGACTCATTTGTTATGCAGCAGTGGTAACTCATATGAGTACTTTCTACTTCCATTTCACAGATGAGGTTTTAGCAACCTGTCCAATCTTACTCAGACAGTAGGTAGTGGAACCCCAAAATGATTGATCCAAGAAGCTGAACCCCTAACCATTAGGCTCCAGCCTCTCTGCAGTAGGAACCACACATGAAGTGCTTTTATGTCCCTTATAGTGTCTCATTTACTCCCACAATAGCTCTACAAGGGAAGTCCCTTTCTGCCTTTCACCAGGTATCAAATTAAAGCTATCATAACAGCTTCTTATGGAGATAAAATGATAACAATGTTCTTGATTGTGTATGAATGAGCTTTGTGTCACTGTTGTCCTCCAACACTAGACAAGGTCTCACTATATGTAGCTCTGGCTGGCCTAGAACTCTGGAGTCTCCTGCCTCAAACTCCTGAGTGCTGGGATCCCAGGCACATGCCACTATGTCCTAGTTACTACTCACTTTATTTTGTCCTTTGTTTACTTGCTTGGCTCAAGTGCAAGGTGGCTTAATAAACATCTTGCTAATATATGTCCCTGACTGGATTTTTGATAGTTTGGGATGATTCCAAAGAATGTCTTTCCCCCAAATATATACAGGTAGACTAAGATATAATCAATAACATATTAGCATATCCCAAGATTTTAATTAAAAATGGAAAACATTTTTAAAACAGCATTTAATTTTAACAAAAAATAAAGAAGTTCATCAAATATAAGCACTAAAAATAATGAAATGGCCATGCTTTTCATTTTTTAGTTTTAATATCAGACTTGATTCAATTTAGTTTTACAGAATTTTTATGAGGCATGTTAGAAAAGTAGGACAGTTACATAAAAGTGCACACAATGGAGCTGGCAATGTAGCTCAGTTGATAGAGTGTGCACAGAGCCTTGGGTTTAATCCCTAGCACTGTGTAAACTCAAATCTCAGCACTTGGGAAGGGAAGTGGGGCAGGAGGATCAGAAGTTCAAGATCATCCTCAGCTAAATAGCAAATGCGAGGTGAGCCTGGATTATACAAAACCCTGTGTCAAAAACAAGAACAGAAAAGTAGACATGCATGATGGTGTCAGCATTCCAGAGGCAGAGGGAACGTCAGTAGCAGACAGGAAGATCCTGACTCTATAACAAACAACCAAACAAACAACAGCAACAAGAACAAAAAGAAAAAAAAAGAGTATGGATTGAACTTTGTTTATTTTTGGTTTTATTTTCATAATGCCTACCATGGGGCATGGAAATCAATAAGCATCTACTGAATGAATCAATTAATTAGCTTGTCCGTGTTCCTACTCTTTTTCAGACTGTGTTGACATACACAGAGGGAAATTGGAGATCCAGACAAAGAACTGAGAAGTATATGTTAAAATGGAAGAGAAAAGAAAAGAAAGAGGAACACAAATTGAGGCCATCCTGTTTAGGTTAGAATAGATAGGTTGGAATTTAAAAAGTATGATGTCTAATCTTGTGTGTCAACTTGACATACCTGGGAAGAGGGAACATCAAATGAGGAATTTCCTCCATAATATTGGCCTGTGTCATGTGGGAAATTTTCTTGATTGATAATTGATGTGGGAGAGTCTAACCTACTGTAGGTAGTACCATCCCTAAGCAAGTGAGCCCAGGTTGTATAAGAAAGATAGTTGAGCAGAAGCAAGGGACATAAGCTAGTGAGCAGCTTTCTTTCTTGGTATGCTTCAGTTCCTACTTCCAGGTTTTTGCCTTCGGTTCCTGCCCTGACTTCCCCCAGTCATGAACTTTTACCTAAAAGTGTAAAAGAAAATACATTCCTCTCCAAGTTGTTTTTTGGTCATGGTGTTTACAGCAACCGAAGGCAAACTAGATAGAATACAAGACATGAGAGTTATGGAGGGAAACTAATCCATCTGCAGATAGTTGCTACAAGTATGGTGATTCACTAAATTTGTCAGCTTGACTGGGCTAAGGAATGCTCAGATATTTGGTAAAACAGTATTTATGAGCATGTCTATAAAGATGTGTCCAGACATGTTTTGAGTTTTAACCAGTAGACAGAATAAAGAAGATCCACCCTCCCCCACAGGAGTGGGCACCATCTAATCTGTTGAGGACCCAGGTAGAACCCAAAGGCAGAGGAAGGATGAACTTCCTGCCCCTGGTTGGGGCATTCATCTTTTGCCCTCAGACATAGGATCTTAGGTCCATGATGTCTTAAAAGTAGACTAGTGGGCTCTGAATGAATTACACTGCCAGCCTTCCTGCTTCTCCAGTTTGTAGATAGCATATCTCAGGAATTTTCAGCTTCCAGAATTGTGTGAGCAGTTTCCCAAAGTAAGTTTCCCTTTATCTACTTGTATCTATATATAACCGTCTTTTTAGTTCTGTTTCTCTGGAGGACTCTGAGTAGGGACTTGATTTTACTGATACAAAGAGAAATTTTTGATCAGCTTTACAGATAAGAATCCAAGGCATGCTCTAAAATGCTTTAGGAAATGACAAAGTGCAATATTTATTTTTATTCATGAGTCAGATTTTTGTTGTTTAGTTTTCTCTAAAAAAAAAAAAAAACAATTAAACAGCATTTCCTATGTACACCCATCTGGCCTAGAAGTCATTGTGTAGCCTAGGCTGGCCTGAAACTCTTAGTAATCTTCTTGCTTTAGTCTCTCAAGGTGTGTATAACTACGTTGCACTTATTAGCCAGCATTTTTACTCTCAAAGGATATAAGGATTCCCTTTCAATTAAAAATGCAAGCTTTTATTACATTCTTAAGCCAAGGCAAAGATAGGATCTAGGAATGTAGCTCAGTTGGTAGAATGCTAGAGTGCTTGCCTAACTTACACAAAGTCCTGAGTTCAACCATCAGCACTGGATAAAGTGGATATCATGACACACGTGTAATCCCAGAATTGGGAGGTGAAGGCAGGTGGATAAGAAGTTCAAGATCATCCTCAGCTACATAGGTTGTTCAAGGTCAGCCTGGGATACAGGAGACTGTGCCATTAAAAAAAAAAATTAAAGAGGTGATCTGGAGTTGGAGATAGAGCTCAGCAGATAAGAATGCAATCATGAGAACCAAAGTTGAGATCCCAGCACCCACATAATAAGGTGCAGATGCCCTGCAAATGCCTGTAACTCCAGCTCCTCGGGATCTGATGTCCCCTTCTGGTTTCTGCTTGAATACAGGCATGTGTGTATGCTCAAGCTGGTGCGTGTGTGTGTGTGTGTGTGTATGTGTGTGTGTGTGTGTGTGTGTGTGTGTGTGTGTATACAGAGGATAACCTTACTGAGCAATTTCTTCACTAAATTCTCAAACATTTATCTATTTACTATTTTTAAATGTTTTAATGTACTTAAAATATCTTTAATTCTTAAAATTAGCTTATCACAAAGGAGAAGTTAAATGGAGGCTTCAACATCAGAGTGAAACATTTTATTTTTAATATAATAAGAAAATATTGAGTTCATCTGACACCTGGTCTTAAAATTGCTGACTATACTTTTTATAAGACAGATTTCAATAGAAGAGTGTCTGCATTTTAAAGCAGAACTAAAAATGTACTTCTATCAATGAGTGTAAGTTACTTTGAAATATATATACATAAAGACTTATTAACAGGCACAGGGTTAAATGAATGGATAGATATGGGATAAAGCAAATAAAATGACAGTTTATGGTTTGGGTGCTGGGTCCATGAGTGCTCATTACATAATTCTTTCAACTTTTAATAGTTTTAAATTTTTGATAATTTGTCATGATAATCCCAAAATAGAGATCATTTACTGTTCCACACGCGCCTTAAGTTTTTACTCTGAGTCTACCTAGGCATCCTACCTGATTTGACCTACCCTTCCATCACCTGTAACATAAAACTTCCCCAAAATTAGTTTAAATATGTCTCTAGGCAATACACATATACATAAAGACTTTTCGCGTTTATTCTATTTCTAGCTATTCTTCTCCAAAACAGATAAAAGGTAGAGTTACGTAGATTAATAAACCTAGCAGGTACAGGGCACCATGGCACATGTCTTTAATCCCAGCACTTGGGAAGTAGAGGTAGAACTAGGAGTTTAAGGTAATCATCCTCCATTACACAACTACACAGCAAAGTTGAGGTCAGCCTGGACTACACATGATCGTAGCTCACTCAAAAATTAAAATAAGGGGCTGGAGAGATGGCTCAGCAGTTAAGAGCACAGCTTGATCTTCCAGCAGACCCACATGGCAGTTAACTACCATCCTTCACTCCAGTTCAAGGGGATCTTATGTCCTCTTCTGGTCTCAGTGGATATTGCATGACAGGTGCACCTACATGCATGCAGACAAACCACTCAAACACATAAATAAAATGATAAAATAACAAATAAAAAAATTAAAAAGATAAACCTAGCAAGACATTTTCTCTCTCTTTTAATTCTCAGAAGTGCTCAACCGGTTCTTATAATGCACTGTAAGAACAATCTACCACAACATAAGTTATTTCAAAGAACTTTATCTTCAGGGCTGGAGATGTAGCTCTGTACTTGCCTAGCATGTGCAAGGCCTTGGATTCAATCTCTTGCATTGTACTGCAATAAATAAATAAATAAATACCTCTGAAATGTTATAAATACCAAGTTTAGAGGAAACTCATAGAAAAAATTGTCACCAAGACAAACACATGTATGAAAATGTCACAATGAAATCCAATTTCTTGCATGCTAAACAAAATAATATATTTTGAAAATGACCAATACAAAAAAAAATCTGTCAGAGGCTGGGAACGTAGCTGAGTTGGTAGAGTGCTTGCCTAGCATGCATGAGGCCCTAAGTTTGGTCCCCAGCATCATATAAACCTGGCAGATTGGTGTACATCAGCATTCCAGAACTTGGGAGATAGAATCAGGAAGATCAGAAGTTCAAGGTCATCATCTGCTCATAAGCTGGCCGAGTTCAGCCAGGGCTAGATGAGATTTTGTCTCTAAAAAAGAAAAATCCTTAAAACTGACACACTGGGGACATGGTGAAGGATTATAAATAATCCCCATGGCAGACTGTGTTTTCCCCCAAATGGCCAGAACAATACATTTCATCCCACATGTCCTTTTTGCAATATGACTTCAAAACCACCCCCATCCACTGATGAGTGTCTGTGTTCCTTCCTCTAGTATCTGGATGAGACTGTACCTGTGAAAATAACATTGACTTCCGAGGCTAGGTTACAAAAGATAGCCTGGTTTCCAGTTGATTCTCTTTAAAGACTTACTGCCTTTACTCAGTTACTTTGTTGTTAGGAAGCCTAAACTATCATACACAGAGGAACCAACAAGTAGTCCCAACCAACTAGTCAAGTGAGTAGGCCTCTTCTGGAAGTATATCCTCTAGCCCTAGTCCAGCCATCCAAGTTGATGCTGCCTGGAACAGAGCTAACAGTCTCTACAAGCCCACTCAAACTGTAGGTTCCCAATTAAACAACTGGAAGTCATTGCACCTTAGGAGAAGTCTGTTATGCAGTGACAGATAACAGTTACTGGGGCTCGGGAGATGGCTCAGTGGGTAAAGCACTTACCACACAAACATGAGGATCTGAGTTCAGATCCTCCAAATCCATGTAAAATAGGACATAACAGTGCACATCTGTAATCCTACAGATCTTACAGCAAACTGGTAAATGGAAAGAGGAGAATCCTCATAAGCTCAGGAACAATTAGCCTGACACACACAGCAGTTAATGACGAAGACACCCTGTCTCAAACAAGGTAGAAGGAAAAGACTGACACTTGGGGTTGTCCTCTGATCTCCATACAAATGTGGGTGCACATACCAATTTGTGTGTGTGTGTGTGTGTGCACCCACAAACCATTAAAAAGGTAAGTACTGGGACTGGAGAGATGGTTCACTGGTTAAGAGCACTTGGACACAGGTTCAATTCCTAGCACCCACATGACTGTTCACAGCCATCTTTAATTCTAGTTTCAGGGGATCTGATTCCCTCTTCTGGCCTCCACGGGCACTAGGCATGGACATGATGCACTTACATACATGCAATTAAAACACATATTTACATATTTAGTTCAAATGCAGTTAATTATAAATACAATAAAAATAAATAAAATCTTAAACTTTAAAAAAATTAATTATATCTAGTGTAAAACTTGTTAATTTGCACACATTAGCTTCCAAAAATAAGAGAAAAACCACATTTCATGTTGTAGTAGGAGACAATTTAAAATCAATTGATATGAAGACTGGATAGATGACTCAGTGGTTCAGAATACCAGCTGCTCTTGTTCCAAGGGCTTCAACACCCTCTTCTGGCATTCACAGGCAAAACATTCATACACATAAAAATAAAAATAAAATTTAAAATAAATAAATTAATTGACATTTAATTAATTTAATTAATTATTAAATCTTGCTTTTGATTTTTATTCTGTTATGTAAAGGTATTAAGCCATTAAACATAAGTGTAACAATAAAAAACCAATTGATATCTATCAATAATCCAACCATTTCTCTTAAAACAATTCTGTAAGTCTCTTGCATATGAAATCCCTTATTCTCCCATAAGAATTCTAGCAAATGCCCAGGGGCTTGCCCATTACCTAAACCGTACCTGGTGTAAATGCATCCATAGGCAAAATTTCCAAAGGCATCCAAGATTTTCCAAGTATTTAATTTGTGTGTCTACTTAGCTGTTCTTTTATCTAGAAGTCAGTGAATAAACAAGAAATGTTGACATTTCCTATCTGCCTCCACATTTTTTTTGTTTGTTTCATTTTGTTAGAGACAGGGTCTCTAGCTGGCCTGGAACTTGCTCTATGGACCAAGCTGGCCTCCAGGCAGAACTCATCATGCTTGACCTGTATCCACAAAACCTTGAAGTTACATATTTAATACAAATGCAGTTAATTAATAAGGAAACAAAATTCTGTTTTTATTTGGTTAGTCTGTGCAATGTTTTCACGAGTTGATTGCCCTATTTACAAATCATAAAGTAACGAGTTTTTTTTTCTTTCTCTTCATGTTTCATGATTACTTTTTGATTATGTCTATGTTTATGAGCAGTTTAGAAGAGAAATAATCAGGAAAATATAGTTTAATGTGATTGGCTGCCCTTTTTGTGTATCTCCACTGCAATACGCTGAGTGTTTGCTAAGTGATAGGTACTCATTAGTCATTGTTGGATGGATAAACTCAAACAGTGCACTCACAGTATAAGCCAGCTTTGATGAGTCTCTCAAGCATTTTTCTCAGAGCTACTTTTGAAAGGGAAAGGGTAAGAGATCATTGGGGGATACTAAAATCCAGAATGTCCTATTCAGACTTCACATGTATGCCCACAGCTTTGCCATGAGCTCTGTTTCTAGTACCTTCACTCTTTGTTTGTTTGTTTGAAACAGGGTCTTATGTATTGTAGACTGGGCTCTAACTTACTGTATAGCTGAGGATGACCCTGAACTCCTGATACTCTTGTCTTCACCTCTCAAGTGCTAGGATTATAGGCATGTATCCCTATACCTGGTTACCCTAACTTATGTTTTAAAAATAACATTTTAAACATTTAAAAATCACACTTAATTAGTGTACATGTAGGAGGGAGGTACGTGTGTGCCATGACATGGAGGTGGAGGTCAGAGGACAATTTGAAGATGTTGGCTCTCATCGTCCATCAGATGGGTTCCAAGGATCAAACTCAGGATGTCAGTGGGGTGGCATCCAGTGCCCTTATTCAATGAGCCATACTATTATTTTTTAACTAAAATATTTTATTTATTATTTTTGTTTTATGTGTATGAGTGTTTTGACTGCATGTATATAAGTGCACCACATGTGTGCAGTGCCCACAGAGGCCAGAAGAGGGTATCAGATCCCCTGGAACTGGAGTTATGGGTGGTTCTTTGCTACCTTGTGAGTGCTGGAAATTGAACCCCAGGTCCTCTGGAAGGACAGCAAATGTGCTTAACTGCTGAGCCATCTTATTTTTTGAGATAGCATCTCTCACTGAACCCAGAACTTTGATTAACTGGAATGGCTGTCCAATGAGCTGAGCTTGGGGGATTCTGCCTATCTCTGCCTGCAACTAGGCCCTGAGGTACAGACATGTACTACCATCCTTGGCCTTTATGCATGTACTGGGGATCTGAGCCCGTTATATTCTTGTGCAGTACACACTTTACTGACTGAGCCAACTTCCAACTTCCATCCCTATTTTTTTAAGAGAGGTTGTCCTCAAACTCCATATGTAGCTGAAGATGACCTTGAACTTCTGATACTCCTGCCTCTGCCTGAAGAGTGCTGTGATTATAAGCCTGAGTCATCACACCTGTTTATGTAGTGCTGGAGATCAAACTTCATACATGCCAGGCAAGCACTTTACCAGCTGAGCTAAAACCTCTACTCTAACTCTAATTCTTTTCCAATTTGACAACATGAAATAAACTTTTTAGAACCATATTTAGTGTGCAAGAAAGACAGAGAAAACTTTTATTTACCTTGTGGTAACGAAATCTGATACTTTGAGAAGTCTAAATAATCATGAAGAAGCCAGGACTTAAAGAGGTGATGATAGGGGCATCCATCTATTTCTTTGAGACAGAGTCTCTTCCTTAACCTTGAATTTTCTCAACTAGTCTGGAAGCCAGCAAGCTCTATGCAATCCTCCTGTTTCTGTACCCTCTTCCCTTCACCCTGAGCCATCTCTCCAGCCCCCTACTGAGTACCATAACTGTCTTTCAGTTCTGAAGGCCAGAAGTCTGGCATCAAGGTAAGAACAGGACTGATTACTTCCAAGGGCAGTAGGGAGAATCTGTTCCATGCCAGTCTCCCAGCTTCTGGTGGCTTGCTGGCAATCTGGCACTTCTTGGCATGTGAATGCATTACTTCAGTCGCTGCCTTCATCTTGACATGCTGTTCTCTCTGTGTTCCTGTTTGTGTCCAAATTTCTCCTTTTTATAAAGACAGTAGTCATATTGGATTAGGGGCCCACTCTATTCCATGATGACCTCATCCTAAATAACTGTGCCTGCAATGACCCTATTTTCTGATGGGGTCACATTCCTAAAGGATGGGAGTTAAGACTTCAGTATAAGAATGTTAGGCCACATAATTCAACCAATAATGTCCACCTTATGCAAAAATTATACTCAAAGGTTCTCAGAGTACTTTCAACCCATGTGCTTCTCAAGGTTCTTCTCAGGACTTGTAGACAGAAGTATAAATGGCAGGGAAAAACAAGAGAGATGATACCATTTGTTTTGTTGCTGTTGTTTTGTTTTTTGTTTTGCTTTGTTTGAGTCAGGATCCCATGAAGCCCAAGCAAGTCTTGTACTCACTTTGTAGTCCAAGCTGGCTTCAAATTTATAACAATCTTCCTGTCTCCCAAAATTTGAGATTATAGTCATAAATCACCACACCCAGCTCCTTTTGTCGCTCTTAATCTTTTTTTCTCAGCTTGCTTATTTGTTTGAGACAGTGTCTTGTAGCCCAGGCTGGTCTCCAACTTGTTACGTAGCTGAGATTGTTCTTAAATTCCTGATTCTTTTGCTTTGACCTCCAAAGTGCTGGAATTACAGGTGTGAGCCACTATACCCAGCAAGCCATATTGTTTTGTGAGTGGGGAGTTGAGACAGGGTCTCTTTATAGCTAGCCTAGAACTCATAATATACACCAGGCTAGTCTCGGTCTCTCAGAGATCCACCTGACTTTGCATCCTGAGTGCTGGGATTGAAGGCATGTGCCACCATTCCTGGCAAGCTATGCCATTTTCAAAAGGGGATTTATAAGCATGCTGTCTCTGCTTCTTGGCTTTCTCACACTCACATGAATAAATTTTAAAAATTAATTTAAAAAAGAATAAAAGAAACTCTTTAGGATCTGATGTGGCCATGCTCAAGGGGCATCGGGTGGGTAAGCAATTGCCAATGGTTCTTAGAAAAGCTGCCTCTCCTTTTGTGTGTCAGCATGGCCCCCTTTAATCTCTCTCTCTCTCTCTCTCTCTCCTCTCTAACAAGGTCTCATATAGCCAAGACTTCCTTGAACTCCCTATGTAGCCAAAGTTGAGAATGCCTTTGAACTCTTGCTCCTCTTGTCTTTATCCCCAAGTGCTACGATTATAGATGTGCCATCATGTCCAGTTTGACTTTATTTTATTTTAAAACGTTTTTTTTTTTTTTACTTTTGTCAATGCAATTAACAAAAACTTCCTAAATAGCAATTGGCAGTAATTAACTGAAAAGCCATCAAGCTAAATATATCTTTACTTAAACTGATTTTTCACTGAATTCTTGTAATTTTCATGCATGAACTGATAAAATTGTATGAAGTAGTATTAAATATGTATGTTTAAAAGGATTTAAAAGTAAAAGGATTTAAATTTAAACATCAATATGGGTAGATTTACTGAATAAAAGTGGAAGCAACTGTGTGTGGAACCAAAGACAAAGAAATCCAAATCCTAGTGCTACATGCTACCAATTTTAAAATGAACTAGGGGGCTGGAGAGATGGCTCAATGGTTTAGAGCACTGGGTGCTCTTGCAGAGAACCCAAGTTTGGTTCTAGGCACCCATATGATAGCTAAACATCATCCTTAACTCTAGTTCTGGAGGATCTGAAACATCCTTTCTTAAATTGAACTAGACCCGGAGGGATGGTTTAGCAGTTAAGAGCACTATTACGCCAGCAAAAGACCCGAATTCAGTCCCCAGCATCCACATGATGGCTAACTATCATCTGTAACTCCAGTTCCTCTTCTGCCCTCCACAAGCACTGCATGAACAAGGTGCATGTTCATGCAGACAAAAAATGACATGGAAAAATAAAAATAAGAATTCAACTAGGTCTGGGGGTGTGGCTCAGTGATATAGATTTTGACTACAATGCTCAAAGTCCTGGTCTTCATTCCAAGCACTGCAAAAAAAAAAAAAAAAAAAAAAAAAAGAAAAATTAAGCTGAGGGCTTAATTGAGGGCTCAGTTGAAAGAGTGCTTGCTTAGTATGCACAAAGGCCTGGGTTGGAGCCCCAGCACTAAATGAACTAGTAGTGGTAGCAATATGCCTGTAATGCTAGCATTCAGGAGGTGGAGGCAGGAGGTTCATAAATTCACGGTCATCTTCAGTCATGCTGGGAGTTTGTTCTAGGTCAGACTGGGATTGATAAGACCCTATGTCAAACAACAACAAAAAGTTGAAATGAAACAAAAAAACTTAAATTGGCTCATCATAACCCAAAACCACAGACACTTTAGAACTGACTTGTTCTTTGCTTCAGCTTCCGGACACCCCCATCCTTGACCTCCCTCATTGTCCCGCTGAATACTCCATAGAAGAGGGGGACACAAATACATAGTAGCTCAGAAATGAGATCTCTACTTCCACATGAACCACTCTTGTATGTGATAAATGGATGATTTGGAGACTTGGGGACTTGGGGTCTTGACAGATGCAGGTTTCAGCTAAGACCAGAAGGTAGAGACAAAGGAATAGCAAGGAATTTCGTCTAGACTACAGGACTATTGGCTCACAGGGAGAAGGCTCATCAGACCTCATAGGATCATCTCAGAGCCAGAAGTGACACAGGTGAGTGAAATCAAGTTTAATATGAAAATACAAATAGTGGCAAGAAGGAAAAGCCAAGCTAGGGAGACCCATTCTTAGGAAAGGTGAAGGATGACCATGGGAGGCCTTAGTCCACTGTCCTACTGCAGAAGGGACTCTTTAGCCTCAGAGACTTTTTAGTCTCTCAATCAGAAACCATAACTCCTGGGAGGCATGATTTTGTTGAAAATTAGGTAGAAAATATACATCATTACCCAAGAAAGGCATAGGGATTCATAAAGCCCCCATATTTTGCAAATAATTTGAGGGAACTGTGAGCTCCCTTGGGAATAAATCCTAAATCTCTGGGTATGAATTCCAATTCTGGATTTTTGTTTTCCTATGTGAGGCCTTACATAACACTTGATAAGCAAGTGTTTTTACCCCTGAGCTATAACCCTCAACTCTTGCTTTGGGGTGTTCAGCCTTTCTGCAGTGCATCAGTGAAATGGGAGTATTTAATTTTCATATGTTAGGGAATGTTTGTATTTGATGTGTTCTCAGGGTACTCAGGTGCCATGATACATGAGTGGAAGTCAGAGAAGCCATCATTTTGCCAGTTATCTCATTCCTCATCTACCTCAAAATGACCCGATAATTATGTCCTCTTCTATAACTGCACAACACATTTCTTGACCCTCCATTGGCCATCAAATAATTCTGCCAAAGGACATTCTTCTGTCACAGGCCTGGGTTTCAATGTGGGCTGTGTCAATTACTGTCTGTTGCTTAGAGCCAATTACTGAACCTGCCACGCTTGATTCAATTTGGCTACCAGGGGCCTAGCACGGTGACAAGTGTAATTCATATTTACTAAGTTGAATCCGATTTTGCAAACCCCTGGGCTCCACATGTTACTTTATATTGTATTGCCTCCATGTTTTCATTCTGTGTTCACCAAGATGATTTGGGCAGAAAAGGAGGCTTATACTGAGCACGTGTTCAAGAAGTGGAACAGTGAAGGACAGAGAAATGGTGCGGTAACTGGAGGGGGCAGTGAAAGGATTTTCTAGAAAGTAACTTTAGTTACTTTTTTTTTCTTGGCATGTTTCTCCAAGAAAATGTGTTTTATGTACCTTTTTCTCTCTTAATTATTCATCTAAAAACATGTACCATTAAAATCTGAATTGGCAGCTCTGATTTGTCCCCAAGACCTTGGTCTCAAATCATCAGGTTAATAGACTAGCCACTAACATGCTTCTTTAGGCTCAAAATGTATACAAAGGAATTATTTTTCTCTGCGAGTCTCTGACTGTCTCTTTGTCTCCTTCCCATTCCCACCTCCTTTCCCTATTTCCCTCAGCCCCTCTCCCTTCCCTTCCCTCCCTCTCTTCCTCCCATTCTTCCTTGAAATGGGCCTTCACTATGTTGCTCAGGCTGTCTTTGAACTCAGTATGTAGCTGAAGATGGTCTTGAACTTTGATAGTCTTACATCCACCTCCCAGGTGCTGGGATTACAAGTGTGTACCACCATGCCAAGTTCATGTGGTTTATGTGCTGCTGGGAATTGAGCTCAGGACTTATTTCATATTAGGCAAGCACTCTACCAACTAAGCTACATAGGGTGGGTTAGGTTATACACCCTACCTTCAAATACACTTTTAGTCTTCTCAAAGCTGTCTGCCACCTTTCAAGGCTATTTATTGTCCTTAAGGACATCACAGTTTTCCCAAACTTTGGAGCCCTCTTTAATTTCTTTTCGTCCTTTGGATGCAACAGTCCCTGAGGTCTATGAGAGAGTCCCTGTTTTTTTTTTTTTAATTTCTTCTGTTATTTTCAGTCCTAGAACCTTGGTCCTCCTTTAGGCTCTTACCTCTGCTTGTTTTCCAACAATGGTTTTGGTCTCTGAGTGCTTCTTCCATCTCCAGCTCTCTCTGTTCTTCAGTCCCTCATGTGCAAAGTTGCCAAGTGAATCTGCCTACATCACAGATTGGATCGTGTCATTGCTTAGCTATGAAAAGCTTTATGACTGCCCACACTCTACAAAGAAAGATTCAGGATCTTCATGGGACTTTGAGGGACTGACTGTTGGAGGCTGTTTTTTGCCTGGTAGACCAAGGCATGTGCAGGCTTAGTCTGGTTAGGGGGATGGGGAGTTTCAGGCTTCACAGAATCCTGTTTCAACCTGTTTTCCATGCTGAGTTATTTCTGTAGACCCTCAAATACTTTGCTGACCATTTATGGTCCTGCACAGTGGGTTCATTGTGTTTTGCATTTTCTGTCGATTTATAGAATACTAAACTTTTTCCACAGCCACTCTGCAAAGCCTAGTCAATCTCCAAGACCTCATTCCATCCCAACTCTTCTTTGAGGCGTTTTCAGATCTCTATCCTGGTGTTCCTTCCCTATTCTGAATGTGCCTATATCTTAGTTATTTATTTGGTACCAGGGGTTGAACACAGGGTCTTGCACATGCCAGGAAAGGGTTCTACTATGGAACTATATTCCCAGCTCTCTTTTAACTTTTTATTTTGAGACATGGCCTCGCTAAGTTGCCCAGGCCGGCCTTGAACTTGGGATCCTTCTGTCTCAGCCTTCTGATTAGCTGGGATTATAGGTCTGTCCACTGTGCCTCGTTTAGTATTTTATTTATTTATTCGCGCGCGCGTGTGTGTGTGTGTGTGTGTGTGTGTGTGTGTGTGTGTGTATGATATGTGTTGAGTAAGGAAGCAGAAGTGTAGAGAGCAGAAGATGACTTTGGCAGTTGGTTCTTACCTTCCACCTCGTGAGGTAGAGTCTCTCTTGTGCCAGTTGCAGGTCTATGTACTCTAGGCCCATAAGCCTCTGATCTTTACCTCTCATTTTGCCTTAGAATGGCTGGGATTATAGATGTGAGCTACAGCATTGGTTGGCTTAAATTTTTTTTTTCCAAATGTGCTCTGGGGATCAAACTTGGCAAACTTAGGTTGTCATGTTTGTGCAGTGATCACATTTTATTTTTAATCTCATTCATTTGAGGGACAGCCTTCTAGCACAGCTTTGTGTGTGTGTTTGTGTGTATGTGTGTGTGCATGTGTGCACCTGAGTACATGTGGGGGCCCGAAGTCAGCCTTAGGTGCTATTCCCTAGGAACCATCCATCTTGATATTTTAGATTTTTAACTTGATTTACTTATTTTCAGTTTTTATTTTTAATTTAAAAAAAAAACATCTTATTTCTTTTCATTTTATGTATTTGAGTATTTGTCTGAATCTATGTAAGTGCACTACCTATTTACAGTGCTCATGGAGGCCAGAAGAGGGCACCATTGGAACTGGAGTTACAAGCAGCTGTGAATCACCATGTGGGTCCTTTGCTAGAGCAACCAGTGCTCTTAACTGCTAAGCCATCTTTCCAGCTAAATTTATTTTTGTTTTATGTGTATTTTGTCTTCACAGATGATAGTGTACCATGTGTGTGCAGTGCCCAAGGATGACCAGTCCCCTGGAACTGGAGTTACAGTTGCTTATGAACTACCATGTAGGTGCTGGGAACTGAACCTGGGTCCTGTGCAAGAACATTAAGTGCCCTTAGTGGCTGAACCATCTCTCCAATTCCCATCTTGACTTTTGAAATTCATTCATTCATTGGGACCTGGGGCTCTCTGATTAGACTGGGCTGGCCAGTGAGCCTCAGGGATCTGCCTGGTTCTCTATAAAAGCATCCAGGGCTATTAACTGCTAAGTCATCTCTCCAGCCCCAATATGTGTGTGTAGACAGGGTCTCATACAGCTTAGGTGGGCTATGAACACACCATGTAGCCAAGGTTACTCCTTATCTTCCTGTCTCTACCTTCTGAGTGCTAGGATTACATGGTGCATACCACTATGCTTAGTTGGTACTGAAAATTTTATGTGATGATTTGGTTTCTTATTTATTCCTTATTTATTTATTTATTCATTTATTTATTTTTTGAGTCAGGGTCTTGTTGTATAACCCTGGCTGGCCTGGAACTTGCATCAATTCTCCTGCCTCTCTACCTCCTAAGTGCTGGCTTACAGTTATATCCCATCATGCTCTGTTAGTTTCATAATCATAAGATATCGCTCAATCTGGTTTTCAGTCATCTGTGACCTCTATTGGGTCATTAATAGGGAGTAGATGGTCAACCATGGGTGAGGTTTGGCTGTGAGATAACAGTGTGGAAACTGCGATCCTCCTGGGGCTGTGAACGAGACTATTCTAGAGGTGTGCCCATAGAAGAGGCTGAGGAACCCGCTCTTGTCTCAAGCTCAGTATATCTGGACTCAGTCTTCCCTTCACCCCAATCCAGGAAAATGCCTGTCAATGAGAAATTGCCTTTGGAGCCAAGTGACTTCCCTTCTTATATTTGCTCCTCCTGGGACCCAGTGTGCCCAATGATTTTACTCAGAAGCCTGTCCCAGGCTTATTTCCATGAGTATCACACTTGATCATCTGTCAAGTCTCACCTGTTTGGGGCAACTTCATGGATGTCAGGATATTACAAAGCAAGGCGACATATGAATGCCTTGTGAGGCATTAATGATGGTGAAATGCATTCCGTCCTAGGAGCATTTGTATTTTTAAACAGTAATCCAAAAGACCTTTTGGGACTTAACATAGGTAAACTTCCTCTCCTTCTAGAGTTTTTGTCTTCTTTTTTGCATTCTTTTGTCTATGAGTTTATGATATTTTTGTCATCCATAAGAATTCCTTGGAGACAGAGATCTTGAAAAGTCTTCATCAAGCCGTTTCATCAAGCCTGTTCCCCATCTTTTTCCACACTGCACTCTGCAGTTGTTTCTGGTAGTGTCGTAGTGCCCCCTGCCGGCAAAGCACCAGACACTCACTGCAAGCAAGCACTTCACAGTGTGTATACAAGAGCTTTTTTTTTTTTGAAACAGCATCTCCCTGTAGCCCCAGCTGGCCAGGAACTCACAGAGATGTGCCTGTCTCTGCCTTCCAAGTGTTGGCATTAAAGACCTGTGCCACCATGCCTGGCCAAGACCTTTTTATTTTTTAAGGGGGAAGGAAAATGTTTATTGCTTTGGTTCAGTTAGGTCAAATCAGGTCAGGCTAGGGTTTTGTTTGCCTTGCTTTGCTTTGTTATTGCTGAAAGGCCTTATGCTTCCGCATAGATGACAATCTTTCAAAAGTTTCTGGTCAAGCCATGTCTGATAACACAAGCCTATAACCCCAGCACTGGAGAGATGGGGTCACGAGGATCAGTTTGGTGCCAGACTGGGCTGTATGAAACCTTCCTCAGAAAAACCAAACAAGGGCTGGAGAGATGGCTCAGAAGTTAAGAGGGTTTGCTGCTCTAGCAGAGGACCTGGTTTCAATTTCCAGAACCCAGGTCAGGGTGGCTCATAACTACTTGTAACTCCAGTGCTAGGGGATCTGATGCCCTCTTCTGACTTCTTTTTGGCACCTGCATTTATGTGCACCCCCATGTACATAATAAAAATACTTAAAATAAAAGCAACAAGGCAAGTAAACAAATAAAAAGGGCTTCAGAATCTGTGAAAATGGCTCAGCCTGGTAACCTGAGTTAAATCTCTGAGACCCATCTTGTGGAAGGAGAGAGAATCAACTCTCAGAAATTGTTCTTTGACCTCCACACAAGCATCATGTCCTCACACACAGGTGCGCCCCCACCCCTCAGACACACACAAAATAAGTAAGGGGCTGGAAAGATGGCTTAGTGGTTAAGAACACTGTTTACTCTTCCAGAGAATCAAGGTTTGTTTCACAGCACCCTCATGGCAGCTAACAATTGTCTGTGCAACCAGTTCCATGAGATGCTCTGCCTTCCTCTGGCCTCCACAGGCACTGGACACATGTGGTGCACTTACATATATGCAGGTAAAACACTAAAATGCAAAAAATAACAATAAAAACTTAAAAAATTCCAAAGAATTGTAATTGAAAAAGCTTTAGATCAGCTAAGATAGTACTGCCCTTTGGATGGACACTGTTTCAGGAGGTCTGGGTCTAAGATAACAGATTCCTAACAAGGTTTTAAGTGATGCCAATTTTCCTGATTTAGGGGCTGTATTTCAGAATTGACAGAACACGCACGAGGAGTGTAAGGTTCTGGGTTTGAGAGACGCAGCAGACAGAAAGGACCAGAGACTCCGCTGGGAGCTAATAGAACTGGTTTATTAAGAGAAGACCAGATGGGACTAGCTTCTCCACATTCGGGAGTGGAGAGATGCTAGCCCCACTGGAGGGCTAGCCTCCCCAAAGAGATGGAGGAGACTAGCCACCACCACCCCCATCTTGGGGCCAGGGCTCCAGGGAACCGGGCTGGCGTTCCTGGCTCCAGATCAGGATGGAGGAGCTCCCTCAGGGAGAGTGGGAGAGTCTAACTCCCGGGAAGATGGAGCTCAGCCCCAAAAGCCCAAAAGCCTCCAAGCCTCAAAAGCCCTCCTAGCTTTTAATGGGAGGGGGTTGGAATTGCCATGTCATCTGATTGATGTTTAAGGTAGGCTTCTGGCCAGGAAGTAGTCCTTTTTTACAGCTATTTGTGAATCCTGGGTTGAGGATCTTAGCCATTCAGTTCTTTTCTCAGATCTCTCAGATCTCAGAGGCACCTGGGTTGGAACTGCTGGGGGGAGGGGTTGGAGGTTCCAGTCACACCTAACAAGGAGCACACATGCTTGGGTAGGGGACTTTTGGGAGGGAAGGGCTTCTGTTTTCTTCAACCTGTGGCAGAATAATCTTTCTAGTTGTCTCACAATGCCATCTAGTGTCTAAAAAAACAGGCAACTTTCTAAGCACAAAAAAGAGGCTTGATGGTCTACATATGTAATCCCAGCACTTGAGAGGTGGAGGCAGGAGGATCAGAAGTTCAAGATTTTCTTCTGCAACACATTGAGTTGAAGCCAATCTGGACTATATGAGACCGTGTCTCATGAATCAATCAATCAATCAATCAATTAATCAATTAATCATTCAACAATCCATCCATCAATCAACCAACCAAAATCCAAGCACAGAACTTTGTCCCTAGCTTTTGGGGAGGTAGAGAAAGGAGGGTCTCTGGGGATTGCTGAACATCTAGTCTAGCTGAATAAGTGAGCTCCAGATTCAGTGAGAGATCCCATCTCAAAATATAAAGAAGGCACTGATGTGTTGATCTCTGGTTTACATACACCCACCCCCACACTCCTTCCCAACACATGTAATAATAAATTTCTGGTGGCCAGTCATGGGTGTCATATGTCTGCTTATTCGAACTCTGTGTCAAAAAATATCTAAGGGGCTTGAGAGACAGCTCTGTTGTTAAGAGTACCTACTGCTCTTACAGAAGACTTGAATTCTCTTTACAACAGGCTGTTACTCCGTTGGGGTCCCTGTGCTCGGTGCCAGCCAGAGTGGGATGTGTAAGGTTCTGGGTTCGAGAGATGCAGCAGACAAGAAGGGACCAGAGACTATGCTGGGAGCTAACAGGACCCGGGTTTATTAAGAGAAGACCAGCTGGGACTAGCTTTTCCGCACCCATGAGTGGAGAAATGCTAGTTCCCTTACCCCCATCTTGGGGCTAGGGCTCTGGAGAACCAGGCTGGCATGCCAGGTTCCAGATCGGGATGGAGGAGCTCCCTCAGGGAGACTGTGAGAGGCAAACTCCCCAGGAAAGCGAGCTCAGCCCAAAAGCTCAAGTCCCAGTTCCAGTCCCAGTCCAAGACTAAGACCTAGTCCCAGTCCTCAAAGCCTCAAAGCCCTTAAAAAAACCCTCAGCCCCCTCCTAGCTTTTAGGGGAGGGGGTTTGGGATTTCCATGACATCTGATTGGTGTTTAAGGCAAGCTTCTGGCCAGGAAGTAGTCATTTTTTCAGCTGTTTGTGAATTTTTTGAGTCTGGAACCTTATCTGTTAAGGAAGCCGGGTGTCCTTTGTGAATTTGGGGTCTGGAGTCTTATCTGAGCTATTTGTAGCTATTTGCAGGGCCTGGATTTCTGAGAAGTTGTAAAAGTCGGTCTTTTCTCATGCATGTTTTGTAAACTCCGGCTCCAGGTTTCTTTCCATCTTCCTGAGTTTGAAACTGTTGGGGGTTACAGTCACATCTTACAGGATGCAGGAGGAGGTGAGAGGCTCGGAGTCAACACACAGACCCTGGGAACTGGGTGGAAGCATGTGGAGGGCAAGCCGCAGCAAACTCATTTACTCAAGGAAGTGCAAGGGGTTTTATGAGTTTGGTTAGCCAGTCACCCTATGAGATGGTTCCTAAGTGCAGCCAATGGTATTCTGTTTCCGGATGGATCATCTCAGTGCAGGCTCTCTCTGTAAGGTGTAAATGAAACCCCCAACAGTTTCAAGCTCAGGAAGATGGAAGGAAACCTGGAGCCAGAGCTTATCTAAGCTTTGCAAACAGCTCCAGATCCCAAATTCCTTGGCAGATAAGCAAGGAATTCACAAAGAGCTCTGGAAAAGGACTACTTCCTGGCCAGAAGCTTGCCTTAAACATCAATCAGATCTTATGGCAACCCCCCTCCCCTAAAAGCCAGGAGGAGGCTAAAGGTTTTTAAGGCTTTGAGGACTTGGACAACGGGCTGGTGCTGCACTGGGCTTTGAGACTCAGACTTGGGCTGAGCTCGCTCCCCCAGGGAGCATGCCGGCCTGGTTCCCCAGAGCCCCAACCCCAAGATGGGGGTGAGGGAGCTAACCTCCCCGAAGAGATGGGGGAGGCTAGCCCCCAAGCGGGACTAGCATTTCTCCACTCGTGGGTGTGGAGGAGCTAGTCCCATCTGGTCTTCTCTCAATAAAGCCGGGTCTTGTTAGCTGCCAGTGGAGTCTGGTCCCTTCTGTCTGCTGCGTCTCTTAAACCCTGAACCTTACATAATGGTGCCATGACTCGGATGGAAGAGAGCAGCAGCCCTCGTGGGGACCACCTTTCTGATCTGCTGGTCTGGCTGTGGGCTCCTCACCCACAACCCAGCACCCTCACGCAGGACCTGGCATGGTCCACCATGGGTCCCATCTGGGGCTTGGCGTCCTGCAGCCCTCATATGGGAGCCAAGCACACTGGCTTAAGCCTGGGTGCCCCAGGAGCCGCCTAGCCTCAGGCCCTGTCTTCACTCTACTCCTCTCCCTCCAGCTCCTCTCAATGCTCTCAATAAAGCCGGGTCCTGTTAGCTGCCAGCGGAGTCTGGTCCCTGAACCTTACACTCTCCAGATGCAGGGTGGGAGCTGGTGGACACGCTTGGTTGAAGCAGGGTGCCACGCCCACAGGAGCCACTCCCTTAATCCAAATAGCAGGTGACCTGGCTAAGGTCTACCTTACATTATGCCCTACATTACTCCTGTTTCAGGGGATCCAGTGCCTCTTCTGGCCTCAATGGGCATTGTACACATATGGTACACTTATATACATTTAGGTAAAACACTCATACACACACAATAAAAATCATAAATGAAATCACATTTTTAGATCTGCCAAAGAATAGAAGAGTAAATTTCTGTTTTAAGTTACTAAAGTTGTGATAATTAGTTATAGAAGTTGTCAGAAATTAATGAAGTGTTAGAAATCCCACCTACTGCCGGGACACACTCCATGACACACAATATGAAAAAAGATATTGAAATAGAAGTGACTGAGCACTTAGAGCTCTTCATACTTCTGACCTTTTTTACCCAATATACAGGCATATTACATAAATTGCATTACATAAATGTGGGTATTCATTTTTTCTTCATAAGCTAAAAAGGTAAGAGAACTCAGAAAGTTTGATGTGAAAATTCTTTTTTAAATTATTAAATTCTTAGGGGGCTGAGGAGGTGGCTCAGTTCATAAAGTGCTTTCCATTCAGGCATGATTTAGGATCTCTTGCACCCAAGTAAATGCGAGGCAGGCATGGTGGCCTTTATATAAGGAAGTGGAGACAGAGGATTCTCAGGGCAGGATGACTAGCTAGATAAGTGAAATTGGCAAACTCTGGGTTCAAGTGAGAGACCCTGTCTCAGGAAGTAAGGTAGAGAATGATCAGAGAAGACACCTGATGTCAACTTTGGGCCTCCACATGTGTGCTTCCACACACATGCACACATACCTGTGTAGTGTTACTATGTCACATTACAATTATACCTGAATAAACAGCCCGACTCATTTTTTATATATAAGCATTTAAAACATATTTTTAATTTAAAAAAGTTTACCTGTATGAGTATTGCCTGAATGCATGTAAGTGAACCTGTATTGTGCAGTTCCCACAGAGGTCAGAAGAGGGCATCATCAGATTCCCTGGAACTGGAGTTACAGATGGTTGTTAGCCACCCTGAGGAAGCTGGGCACTAAATCCAGATCCTCTGCAAGAGCAACCAGTGCTCTTAACTACTGAGCCAGCACTGCAGGGTCAACAGACCGACTCTTAACTGCAGATTTTAGGAGTGGGTCTGAACTCGGAGGGCACCAGTCTCTTGGAACTGTGCCATGGAGTCAGTCATCACACACAATTTAGGTCAAAAGTGTTTCTCAGCATCAGTTTTGGAGAATTACAGGCTTGGATCCACATTTATTGGACGATTTTGCCTTCTCATCTCTAGGCCTAAAATAGCTCATGTACATAATGTCAAGCATTCTTCTCAGTCTTCATTGTTTACAGTAAAGATGTGTTGCTGTTCAGTGTTTTGATATGTTAGTTCTCAAACATACCCACATTCATTCACTACCTTAGGGTAGAACAGCAATTTGAGGTTCCAAGAGATCAAGGTCAGGTGCCCAGTCACAAAAGCACACGGTTCAGTGACTTTGTAGGTTTTGGTTGCAATCTTAAAAGTTATTAGTTCAGATTCTGTTCATTTTATGCTATTTCTACACATGTGTCTTCATACATGAAAACATGCATATATGCATGCACAGACACTACACATGCAAAAATATTACTATTACTATTGCTATTATTTTCTTTAATCTTCTTTTAGTTTGTTTTTGAGATGGGGGTCTCACATTGTATTGCTGGCTGGCCTGGAATTCACTATGTAGACCAGGCTGGCCTCCAAGTTGTGTTGATCCTCCTGTCTCTGCTTCCTGAGTATTGAGATTCAGGAGTGTGCCACTGTACTTCATGTTATTCTTATTATTTTATCTGGAAATTCTAAAGAGGGCTGTCATAGTTTTTGTCAACTTAACACAAACTTAGACATAACTGAGAAGAGAAAATATGGAGGAATATCCTCTATCAGATTGGCCTATGCACATGCCTATAACGCATTTTCTTTTAAAATATTTTATTTTATTTTTATTTTTTATGTGTATGAGTATATTGCTTGCATGTGTATAAGTGCACCCGTGTCATGCAATGCCCTTGGAGGTCAGAAGAATGTGTCGGATCCCCTAGAACTGGAGTTACAGATGGTTGTTAGCTGCCATGTGGGTGCTGGGAATTGAACCTCGGTCCTCTGTAAGAGCAGTCAATGCTCTTAAACGCTGAGCCATCTCTCCAGCTCCTGTATGCCATTTTCTTAATTGCTAATTGATATAGAAGGGCCTAGCCCATTGTGGGCAGTACCATCCCTAGGCAGGTGGGCCTGGGCTGTACAAGAAAAGTAGTTGACCATTAACCTAGGATTAAGCCAATAAGTAGTGTTTCTCCATGGTCTCTGCTTCAGGATCCTCCTGTGAGCTCCTGTCTTTATTTCCTGGGATGATGAATAGTAACCTTAAGCTATAAAACTTTTCTTGCCCAAGTATTCTATCACAATAACAGAAATCAAACTATAACAAGGGATTTAAAGGCAATCATACTTCCTTACCTACCAATGGCATCTACTCTCCTAAAAATAAAACAACTTTGGATTGTATGAGTGTACTAATTTTGAATTTATTGTCTGACATCTCTTCTTTACCATCAGATCTCCTTTAGCTTGAGTTACAGGAAGTTGTGAACTGGCATGTGGGTGATCAGAACCTATCCCAGGTCCTCTATAAGAATGGTCAGTGCTCTTAACTTCTGAGCCATCTTTCCAGATCCTCAACTTGCTTTTTCATCACTTTCAAATTTTGGTATATTGAGAAAGTTGTTAGCAAAATTGTCAATGGAACAAAGATTCATCTAAAACCATCTATTTTAAACCCCAGTTGCCGAATATTATTTCAGAAATGTAATTAAAATAGATGATAGCAGCTTGAATTATCACAGGATGTAATCTCTGCAGGCCAGTCTCTTTTGTGGATTCCATCTAAGTTTTGTATTAATTATAAGTTCCATCTAATTATGACTCCTAGTTAATGGTTTTTCTCTTACCCTGTATGCCCTGGATTCAAAAGTGGACTTGATAGTGATTGTTCTGTATGTGCCTGGTATTTATGTTTTCTGAGACTAGGACTCTAGTCCAGGCTGGTTTCAAACTCCCCACTTAGTCAAGGATGACCTTGAACTTCTGAACCTTGTGCCTCTACCTCTCAAGTGCTGGGAAAACAGGTATGCAACACCATGCCTGATTTATGAGGTACTGAGGATGAAATCCAGATCCTCATGCATACTAGGCAAACACTCTACCAACTGTGCTAATCCCCAGCCCCCATGTTTTTCTCTGCTGTAGAAAATTAGAATTTTGTATATTAAAATTCATCTTATTTGAGGACTCTTTGAAAATTACATTTTAGTATGTATGGTGGTGGAGGGGTGGATGCATTTGCACGCCATGGGATACTGGTAGAGGTCAGAGGACAATTTGAGGAAGTCACTTCTTTCCTTCTACCATGTGGGTCCTAGGAACTGAACTCAGGTCGTCAGACTTAGCAGCAAGTTCCTTTACCTGCTGAGACATCTTGCTGGATTCTTCCCAGCAAATATTGCCCCCATTAATGGGAATCTGCAGCTCCAATGGCTTGGTTCTTGCCAGGTCACTCCATCCTGAATTTGAGGGCAAAGGTTGTTGAAAGCACTAACACAGTTACCTGAGTGTTGTAAAGACACCAGATAACAGTCCAGATAAAGTCACAGTTAAGTCTCAGGGATGTGTTGATACCAAAGCTAGAAGTGGATTTTACCTTACTGTTGTGGCTTTCCGCTAATGACATGATGGAGCAAGTGTCAAAATTTCTGGAGCTTAAAAATGATGATTTCATACCTTTAAAACTGGCAAGATTATGTGACACAATGACAGAGAAGATGGTTTCTAGAAGCACAAGCCTAGCAGAAACTGCAGCAAGAGCATGGCCATATAATCAATACATGGACACTCCGTGGGATAGTTAGAAAGGTCAAGACCCTCTTGTGTTCAGAGACTGGGCTGTGAGATCATTTAAGATATTAAATTATGCACCATGCTCATCAGTGTTTGGAGCTTCTGAGTTTTTTTTTTTTTTTTTTTTTTGTTCTTTTATTTTCTTTTGGCAGGTCTCTTATAGTCTAGGCTGGCCTTGAACTCATTATGCATTATGTACCCAAGGTTGACTTTGAACTGATCCTCTTACCTCTACTGCCCAGTGCTAGGATTACAGATGGGTGCCTCCATGCCCAGTTAGTGCAGCACTCGAGATAAAACCCAGGGCTTTGTGAATGTTAGTCATGCTCTGTACTCACTGAGCTACATATCCAGATGGAGCTTAAAAAAAGGATTCATTTTAAAATTTATATTTACGTATGAATTGTATGCCATGTGTGTGAGTGCCCACGTTGGTTAGTAAGGTTTGTGTTATATTCCCTGGAGCTGGAGTTACAGGAAGTGGGAGCCAAACTCCAGTTCTCTGGAAAAGCAGGAAGTTCTTTTAACCCCCGAGCCATCTTTCCAGCCTCAGTGTGTGAATCTTGATGCCCTTAATTTCATGATTGCTGAAAGTTTAGCATGACTTTTAATCTGTCATCAAATGAACGTCAGGCCAAAAATCATTTATCTTCAGTGGCTGACTGATTTCTTTTGGTTGGTATCTAGTTTTTTTTCTAAACTCAAAATGAAATTACAATTTAAAGAACACTGTTCAAAGTCAGAGAGTTGGTATGCTGTAGAGGAAGGGGAGGTACATAACACTTGATGTACAGCTGAGGCGTAGGTTTATTTATTTTAATTAAATAATTATGAATGTTTTGCCTGCATATATATTAGTGTATCACATACATGCAATTCATGTGGAGGGTACAAGAAGGCAGTCAATTCCTTGGAGCTGGAGTTGCAGATGGCTGTTAGTCACCATATGGATACTAGGAGCTGAATTCCAGTCCCCTGCAAAAGCAGCCAGTGTTCTTAACTGCTGTGTGTCATCCCTCCAGCCCCTGAGAAACAAGTTTATTATGAAACTCATTAAGAACTAGAAGATTTGAGGCAGGGAGGCAGGTTTTCAGTTATAATGGAATGATATTTTTCTCAAATGATTACTGTAGACAACACCTAACAGTTACAATTCAATTTCATGAAAAACTCTAGGAGTAACACAGACTTTGTGGTTGAGCTGAAATGTAGCTGTGCATTCTATATAATGAAAAGGTCTGTTTCACAAATTACTAGTGCAAAGTTTATTGAGTTGGAGAAGTAGTTTTCAATCCTTTCAGAGGCAAGCATTTACAAATCACAGGTAAACACAATATGATCAATATAAGTACTTAGTATACGTATACCGATGGAATTTTATCTGTTTGCTAAAATTGGTTCCATGGACAATTCATTTTAAGCTTAGTTACTACCTCCATGGGCAATGCACAACATGGGTGAACTTACATACATGCAGACAAAACTCTCATATGCATAAAATAAAAAATAAAAATTACATTCATTGATTGATTGATTGTGTGAGTCTCATGTAGCCCAGTCTGGTCTTGAACTTGTGGTTTAGATGAAATTACCTTGAACTTCTGATACTCATTGTGTCCGCTTCCCAAGTGTGGGATTGTAGACTTGTGCTATCATGCTTGCTTCATATAGTGGTGGGATTGAACCTAGGACTTTGTGCAAGCTAGGAATGAATTCTTTTGACCAATCTACAGCCCCAGGCCCTAGTTACTTTTTTTGAATATATTTAAGATTTAAATATATAATTTTTTGATTTATTTATTTATATTTTTGTGTCTAAGTGTTTTGCTTGCATGTATTTAAGTGTATCCATGCATACAATGCTCATTCAGGCTAGAAGACCGAATCTGATTACGGGGTATTAGAATTACAGACTGTTTTAGCCACCATGTGGGTGCTGGGGACTCAACCTGGCTTCTCTGGAAGAACAGCAGCCAGTGCTCTTAACTGTTGAGTCATCTCTCCAGCCCCGCCCCCCTACACACCCTTGGTTATATTTTTTAAGAGAGGAAAGATTTATTGTAACTCATAGTTTCAAAGATTTCTTTCATCATGTTGGGGAGAGCAGAATGGAGTAGAGCTATTCAGCTCCTTATACTAAACTGTTAACTTATCTGTATCTCTTTCTGTATGGCTAGGCTGTTTCCTTTGGGCAATATGATAAATTCTCCATCAATGTCTCATTATTTATTCTCCATCATCTCCTTATGAAGCTATGATTAAACATCCATTAGATCGATCTGGCTGTAGCTCAGTGGTGGTATGTTTACCTAATGGACGTAAAGCACTGTGTTCAATGGCGATAGTGAAAATCCACATATACAGTGTAGGTTTATATGCATACGTATGTTTGTCAGTTCTCACTCTGTCTTCTATCTTGTTTCTTGTATATGTCTGACCTCACTCTCTTTTTCTTAGAAAAATTATTCTTATCTCTCTCTTCTAGTCCAAAGATTAGGAAGTTTTTTGGTGGAGGGTGCAGCAGTTTACTGGGGGTCAAATCACTGGTCTATTTCCAGGGATCAGAGAGACAGCAGCCAGCAGCAGAAATCAGGCAGTCTTTATAGGCAGTTAGGGATCTGGGTAATTTTCCATGATGCAGGCTGAAACAGTTAAGCCCCAGATTGGTTGCTCTCTAGATAAACAGATAGACTTTCCCAGACCCACCATTTTAGAATATTGGGAGCTGTGTTGCCATTTTAGAAGTATGGCAGGAACCTAACATTCCAGTCTTTTTTTTTTTTTTTTTTTGATGATAAGGGTCAATGGTGGTCCTTCTTTAGCTACTTGCTGCAGGACAGGGATGTTGGAAAAGAGGGGTGTTCTCAAAAGGCTGGAACATCAGCCTGAAAAGTGGTGTCAGTTGAACAGGTAGTGGTAGGAGACCTGAGGGAATTCAGTTAAGAGTATCTGGTTCACTGACTGTCTGGTTGTCTCATTGATTTTGTCCTGAAAAAATGTAAAAGGCATAGAATAATCATCATTACGAGGAAGATGGATATCAGTGGACCGAGGAGAGGAAGGAGAAGTAAAGGCAATAGCAGTTAGGCACAAACTCCAGGCAGGGAACCAGGAGAAGTCAGAAGAGGGTGAAATTTAAATGTTCAAATCAGGGTTTCTTGATGAGGGTGTCCAAAAGCATTGGGTTTCTCATTTTTCCGTGGGCTGCCATGAATGTTATGCCCAGAGAACAGCTCCTCAAGAACCACCATGGAGTCCGGAGTGTATGCAAAAAAACAAAGAGCCTTTATTCAAGCTTAAGCTTGGTCCCCCAGACCTCACCAACACAGTGGATCTGTTCTGGGAGCCTCGAGCAGAGAGATTAGGTGTCTTTTATAAGTTTGAGATAAAGGAAGGTGGGGAATAACAGTGTTACGTTCTGTTTGGTTATAGGAGTCTGCGTGCCAAGCATTGGTTAATAGAGGTTTGGAGGTTTCTTATTGGTGGGTGCTGCCTTCAGGGCAAAGGAATGTGTTGATTATTATTCAAACCTTTTGCTAGTTTTTGTTTTAGCCTTATTTAATCTTGTGGCCTTGTGACTGCTTAGAAGGAACAAAGAACAAGATGGAGTTATATTTATCCATTTTTTGACGTCCTATAGCCAAGCATTTTTTACAGAAGCGAAGAGAGCAGTTATTGGGTTGAAGAGGGGTTCCAGGGGTCCCACATCCCCCCCTTTTTCTAGTACATGGGAATAACCCAATCATGGGTTATTGTAAAGGGTATGGCATTGGAGACTTTACATATGTTTTAGTCCCTTAAACATTAATGCAAACATTAGAAGAGTTAGAAACTAGATAATCTTAGTTTTAGGGGATTGTCCATGTCCTTGTGAATTTTTCTTCCTTTTGGGGGGTGGTGCAGACGTAAGCGATGGCTCCTGGAGAACTTCTGGTTTGTCAGGGTGTGATGTATCCAAGTAGCGATTTCGTCCATTTTAACCGCCATCCAAGTAGTCAGGAGCTCCATGTATGGACCTTTAGTGTCTCTCTGTGATGCCTGCAAACATAGACCCAATTTCCTGGCCCATAATGGTGTGGCATAGGGGGAGGTGCTGTTTCATAAATGGCTTTCAGTTGAGGCCATATGTCTTGGTGGGCACGAGCTATGGCCTCAAGAGAAGCAAGCAATTGGTGATTAATAAATTTAGCAATTAAATTAGTTCTTAGATTAGGGAGTATAGGAGGGGGTCTTCCAAACATAATTTCATAAGGGGTTAATCCTAACAGGTAGGGTGAGTTTCACCCTAGGTGAAGAGAAGGAGAGCTATCTAGTCCCTGCTAGTCTCCATGGTTAATTTGGTAAGGGTTTCTTTTAGAGTTTTATTTATTTTTTTATTTGTCCTGAACTCTGGGGTCTATAAGCATAATGTAATTTTTATTTTGCCCCCAATGTCTTAGCTAACTCCTGGGTTACCTGAGAAGCAAAAGCTGGTCCATTGTTTTAGCTCCTCTCAGCACCATCTTGCTTAGGTCATGAGGTGCCAGCCAGTCAATTAGGATTCCTTAAGGCCCAACATGTTCCCCTTTTTTATTTTATTTAAATGGAGCACAAGTACGTCTGTCTTAGGTTGTCAGGAACTTATCTTACCTTACCCGTCATTGGCATATTTAACCCTTATTGCTGAATACCCTGTCTTAGGTCGGTTAGGATAATTCCTGAAGTTGCCGGTCATTGACCATACTTGCCAACCTGATTCTCATTTTGAGGTTTGAATGATTCTAACTCTTTTTGGGGAACCAAACCTCCAGTTTTTGGAAGCAGGTGTCTTTCCCCAGAGTACATCATTCTTGGTTCTCAGCTCCTGAGTCTTTGACTCCAGGTTCAGGTACGGGGTCATATTTCAACCTCAGGGCCATTATTTGTACATCTTGTATCTGTGCCTTTACTATATTAACTAAGCGCTGGAAAATATATGGTCCTACAGTCAAGGCTAACAGTAAAAGTAGAAGTGGTCCCATTATTGTGGCTATTAAAGTTGTAAATCAAGGGGATGTTTCAAATCATTGTTGAAACCAGGAGTTCCTACTCCAATTTTTTTTCTTTGATTTAAATCTTTTTTTTACAATATCTAGATTTTGTAGCACCTTTCCAGAATGATCTATATAAAAGCAACATTTTTTTTTAAGCTTTACATAGTCCTCCCTCTTTCAGGAATAGTAGATCTAGGACTCTTTTATTTTGCATTGTGACTTTGGCTAGGGATGATAAGGATTGCTGCATTAAGCTTATGGATGCCTCTAATTTGTCCACCTGTGAGTCCATTGTAGCTTGGAGAGCTTGTAATCCAATTTGTGAGGTTGCCAAAGAGCTAGCTCCCAATCCTATACCTGTTAATCCCAATATTACAATCCCAGCATTGTAGCCCCTACATGTCTTTGAGTTCTAGTCATAGTTGCTGTTTGCGTTAATACACAGTGTTAAGCCTGTTTTTGCATATTGCTTTAGCCTCCCAGGGGTTTAGGCATTCTAGCCTTGTCCCCCCATCTGTCCAGTTACCAATGTCCCAGTTCCCTCTGGCCAAGTTACAAAGATCCATATATAGGTCAGGCCATCAAGTGTCCGACGTTGTGAAGGCGGTTGTCTCGTTGGCTATCCGTGAGGTGGTGCCAGACTGGATTCTCCATTGGACCGTAGCCTGTTGGTGGGGGTTGGTCCTATCCAATTCCAAGTTGAACTCCCTATCATTATCCATAGTAGGTCTTTGGCAGTCATGGCAACCTGCGAAGGAAGAAAGCAAAAACAAAACATAGGCCTCAGGGGGCTTTACCTCCTGGGCTAAGGGGTTAAATTTCTCTTTCTTTTTCCTAGTCCTTTTTGGTCTTTGGTCTCCCAATATTTTAAATTTCTGGCCGGGATCCAAAAAGGCTGTGGCTCATCCATAGGGAACACACAGCTAAATCCCTTTCCCAGGGTAAGTAAGGGGTATGGACCCTTCCATTGCCCTGTTAAAGGGTCCTTTCAGCATACCTGTACCTCAGGTTGCTGTTCTTGTTTATTCCAATGTTTTATAAATTTAGGTTCCATTTTGGATTTTTGAAAATTTCAAACAATGTTAGCTGGAGCTGAACCCCCTTTTTGTTTTTGTAATTGTATTTTAATGTTTTGGTGATTGTGCTACACGATAGCTTGTCCCTGTGGGTTGTGAGGTTTTTACTTTTTGGGGCAAGCCTAATGTGACAAAGCATTGGAGAAAGTGGGATTGCCATCAATTAATATTTTTAATAATAACATTAAAATTGTTTTCCTGGGTGTAGATATGAATTGCCTCAAAAATCCTCACTAGAAATGTTGCTGGGGATTTTGTTCTCTTCTGTTTTAAATCATTGACCTTAGCCAAATTAGTTGGGCATCTTGCCGTTGTTCTTAAAGCCCCCCATTAGAGTCTGGCAGTAGACCCGGAGCCTCTCCTTATCTTTTGCCATATTAAAATCCCAGTTTGGCTGGACTAAGGGGAAAGCCTTATCAATTGTGGCTTGGTTAGTAGTGAGGTTCCCGTCCACTCCAGGAACCAGTTTGCGTGCCTCAGTCAGGATTCGATCTCTTTTCTTGGTAATGAATAGGACCTGCAACAACTGCTGGATATTATCCCAAGTGGTGAGTAAACAAGACAGATTCCAACAAGTCAATGAGATTCTGAGGCTTCTCTGAAAATCTGGCTGTTTGTAATTTTTAATTATATAAATTACTAGTAGCAAATGGTCACTAATGTATCTTCGGGTCCCCTGCCTCATTAGAGGGCCCTATGGCTCTCAATGGGAGGACAGTGGAATCCTCTACAGGCGGCTGTCCTCTTTGAACTTTTTATTTATTTATTTTTATGAGCCTGAGGGACCTGCCCCTCCTCCTCTGGAGTCTGGGCTGCTATTTTTGCTTCCCCTGGAGCAGATAAGGAGGTGGCTCAAACAGAAGTTCCTTTTCTGTGCTTCCCTTTCATTGCTCTAGCAATGTCCTTGTAGCATATTTTTAGTTTGGCATTGGAGTATTGTAAATTCATATGGGCTTTCTAGGGTTAGCCATTATAAAATGTCAGTTCACTTTGTATTTAGCTAGTCTTGGAGGCCTATGGCTAGAAAAACATTATTTAAGTTCCCTTTAGAAACTCAGAAATACATTTTGTAAAACAATGTAAGATTTTAAATAATTACTTTAGAAATCAGTAAATACACCATATAAAGATGTTAAAATTCAAAATAATTTTTTTCAAAAACCAGTAAATGCATAAGACAGTGTAAAAGTGGTCATTTTAAAAATTAGTAAATACCATGTTAAAAGTAAGAATTTAAAATAATTTTCGTTAGAAACAGACCAAAATGATATTAAAATGCTGATATTGTCCTCCTAATTTGATACAACAATGTATTAACCTTGTTACAAAAGACTGTGCGAGAATCTCTTGTTTTTCCATGATTCCATCAAGAATCTTACCGCAGTGCAAAGGTGACTGTGAAGTAGTGTCTTCTGGATCTCTTCATTCCTGGATATAATTTATTGCTGGGGAAATAACTAAAAAATAAAGCAGCAGAAGGAATGAAAAGTTAAGTCCAGTACATAAGTCCTTGGGCTGTTGTTCTGAGAGCACATCTCCCCAGAGCAGCGTGTGTGACTGGTATGTAAATGCCAAGATCTATTCAAAAAGCAGCTATCTCTGGACCATATTTTCTGAGTATTCTTTGTCTGGTGTTCATTGGTGACTTAGATCCAGATCCAAGGTTCTCTAATTGTGTAGAGAACTATGATGGAGAAATAACCTGAGGAAAGAAATGGCTTTTAAACCTCTTTTTTTTCTTTTTTTTTGAAAGGCAAGTTATTTACATTTTCAGATAACATGATAGATAAAGTCATTTAGAGTAAGATGCTAAGAGATATAAGGTGCAAAGTCTGGACCTTAACTTAAAAATTAAAACCCCTAGCTTGCGTCCTGCAAGGAAGAATGTTAGCATACATTCAGTGACATTCTCAGACTCACATTAACATATGACAGAGGTGGCCACAACATTTTGAATATTTCAAACAGAAATGAAAATAAAACAGGCATAGAGATGTAACATAAGCCGAATTGTTGCCAAGTTTAGATCCCAGGGACAGTATCCAAGACAGGAACCAAAAACAGACGTGAAAACTCTAGGCTAGCCAAACTTTAAAGAGAAACCAAAAAGAGTTTGGCTGAGTCAGAGTCAGGAAACCTATCCCTGGCAGGGACAAACAGAAGCAACCTAGACTGCAGAGACCTCAAAGGGCCCTTCCACAAACTACTGGGACCTCCAGAGAGGGAAGCAAAACAAAAAAAGAAGAATATATATAGAAGTAACCTACCAGAAGCCAAGTTCAATCAAAGGTATCAAACCGGGAACCAAGGCCAAACAAGAGTAGGTAACCAGAGACCACATAAGACAAGACAAGATTGACTGGCGCCTTAAACAGCAAGTAGGACCATGGCCTCACACCGTTCCACGGGTGAGACCCGCTCTGTCCTCCCAAGTTTATCACAAGGATCCAATCCTTATCAAGTGGGCAGGGACGTCTCCTGTGTCCCACAGCCTGGGGCCATCCAACGCGTCCACCTGACCTCCAACAGGCATATACAAATTCAGGCCCAAATACCAGGAGCGCGCACAATTAACATAGACACAAAGACAAAGACACTTAACCTATTGGGAGGCTCCACGCTCCAGGATCCAGTGGGGGTACTGAGGATCCCGCACGAGCCCCCAAAATGTTATGCCCAGAGAACAGCTCCTCAAGAACTACCAGGGAGTCCGGAGTGTATGCAAAAAAACAAAGAGGCTTTATTCAAGCTTAAGCTTGGTCCCCCAGACCTCACCAACACAGTGGATCTGTTCTGGGAGCCCCGAGCAGAGAGATTAGGAGTCTTTTATAAGTTTGAGATAAAGGAAGGTGGGGAATAACAGTGTTACATTCTGTTTGGTTACAGGAGCCTGTGTGCCAAGCATATTTTAAATTAATTGGTTGTAATGAACTATATACCCAAATTGGTTAATAGAGGTTTGGAGGTTTCTTATTGGTGGGTGCTGCCTTCAGGGCAAAGGAATGTGTTGATTATTATTCAAACCTTTTGCTAGTTTTTGTTTTAGCCTTATTTAATCTTGTGGCCTTGTGACTGCTTAGAAGGAACAAAGAACAAGATGGAGTTATAGTTATCCATTTTCTGACATCCTATAGCCAAGCATTTTTTACAGAAGCGAAGAGAGAATTTATTGGGTTGAAGAGGGGTTCCAGGGGTCCCACATGACTGGACTCAGGATTTGCTTTTCAGGCACCTTGATAGTTGTTCGAGTGGCTAGAATGACAGTGTGAGTTCCCTACCAAATGAATTCTAGACAGGGAAAGAGAAGAAATTTAGCCATCATTTAATTTTTAGATAAGAACAATAGTTAGTTTTTCCTTTTGGCTGCAGATAAGCACTGCAGAGCTTATTAGGCCAAGATTTGAAGTCCTATACCTGAGTGACATTTTCTTATTAAGAACAAAGTCATTAGTAAGAAATTGTCTAAATAATATCTAATATGAGTTTAAGCCTAAAGTCTGGGAAGTGCAATCCTTTGGACTCTTAAAGAAGTATACCAATCATTTTAATCTTTGGTTATACTTTCTTGTTGGGTATTTCATATCATACAGTAGACCCAAGTTCACCAATTTATTTTTACTCTTAAGGTCATTTGAGGATCTGTTTCTCAGGCTCCTTTGGCTTTTCTTTCACAGGTTCCATCTATGTGAGGATAAGTCAGAAGGTCCTGCTGGATTATGGCTTTACTTGTGCGCATGGATGAAACATTTTCCTATGCTGACCCTCCTCTTTGCAGACTGGTCACTGGTTTGAGTCCTTCTAGTGGGGTCTCCATGACCTCCCTGAACAGGAAGACAGGTGACTCATCACAGTTACAGGACATTTTGAGAAGTGTCCTATACTCCCATGGAACTTAGTTGACCTTGGAGGACAAGAGACAAAAAACTGTCTCTTTAAGTCTCTCTGACCAGATTAGTATAGGCTTTAAAGTATGGCTATTAAACATCCAAGATGGTCAGTTGCACCAGTCTGGTACCTTTAATTACTGTGTAATGTGTAGATAAAACTTGAATAAAAGCCTAACATTCTTAAATAAACACTGACTGGAAGAGATTTAATCTTATAGGTTAAATTTTTGGCTTCAACAGTAATTATTATAACAATAACCCTATATGTCTATAAACCTGTTTAGACCTTCAGTAGTCATAACATTGTGTCTAAACACAGTATTTATTGTATGGGACTTGTGAATGTGTAAACTTATGTTTAGTACTAAGGGAATAGTTATTAAAAATAATAATCTACTTGATAGCAAATTTATCTGTAAGTTCTCATGTAAGCTAAAATTATTAAATTACACCATGGTTCCTATTGATTAAACATATAAATTAATTTTAAGAGACGATTAGTTCTGCTCCAGGGACCAATTTATCTCTGCTTTTAGATATGTTTTATATAAAATAAACATTTTACCACTAAAGTCTCTTTAGAGCCATCAAACAGGTTTGTGGCGGTCTATATCTTTGCCAAGCCTATGTAAAAACATCTCTAAAAATTTAAAAGAAAATGGTCATCTAAAACCTGCTTCAAGGCTTACAAGGACACCTGAAAATTTACAATAGTATATTTGAAATAGCTGTTCATACACACACACACACACACACACACACACACACACATTAATTGCTAGTAAATTCTCACAACAAATGTTAAATTTGTTTGTAAATGTTATTATGGCTAAGGTATCAATAAAGAAAATAAAAAGGTTAGAAGGTTGGTAAAGGGATATAAAAATAAAGATATTGTAATAAAGAAAAACTTATGTATAAAGATTAAGATGGCTAAATATTTCCAGAAGAGGGGACAAGGAAGTTTTTTTTTTTTTTTTTTTTTTAATCCTTAAGATTCCAAACTCACTGTGTTTCCCCTACATTGTAGTACTGGAAATGTCCTTAACAAAGCTCTATTCGTCTTTGTGCAGTGACTCTGTGTTTTACTGAGCCAGTAGGGGATGCTGGAGGCCTTCCCTGCTTACCGTTTGATTATATCTGGTTGTGATTACCGCACCTGACTGGACTGGCTGGGTGGAAGTCCTGTCTTTCCGGGATTCTCAGATTTTCTTGGCTTCTCTGGGTTGTCCTGTTTGGTGCTAGTCAGGAAGGTCAGCACAGTAGACGGTGCTGCTTCACCTCTTCCCTGTGGCAGTAGGCGGAGTGCTTCTGGATCGTCTGCCTTCTCCTAAGGACACTGACTGTATCACCTTAAATTTTCTATGTCCGTTTCACTTTTACGTAACTCCTGGAAGCTGCTTCTGTTTTCCTAAGAAGCTGCTTGTTATAACTGTGTTTAATCATTAAAGAACATATCCGCTCTTTGCTTAGCAAACATTTATTTTGCTTTTGTTCTCATTTATTTTAGGTCCAGGGGTGGGATCCAGGCTGGTCTCCAATTCGTGGTGTGGCTCAGTGAAACTTTTAATTTGAACTTCTAGCTCAGCCTCCCCAATATTGGTATTACAGGAGTGGGACACCAGTGAATAATTTCCTATTATTTTGTTCATTTTTCTTTCTCCTTTGCAGCACAAGAATTATTTATATACTCAAGGCTGAATTGAAGCCTGCCCTTCATGGCATTTAATTGGCAGTGCCTCTGTGTATGAGTGTTATGCCTGCATGCCAGCGCGCTCATGGTGGCTAACAGCTGTCCGTAACTTCAGTTCTAGGGGATCCAACACCATCTTCTGTCCTCTTGTGCCCTTAACGACAAGGTTGCACTTACATATAAGCAGGATTTCAATTTTGAATTTAAAATATATACACCTAGAGATTAATTGTGGGACAGTATGTTGAATATGATTCATGTACTTTGCAAAGAAAGATGAGCTTTCTGTGTGCTGCCGATGCTGAGTTTGACTCCAGAAGTAGCTTAGCTAAATTCTACGTCCTGCTTCAGCAGCCTCTAGAGTACTAGAAATACAAATCTGTGGCAACAATGATTAAATTTCAGTTGTTCATTTTTCTTTTCATTTCTTATCATTGTCCCAGGTACTATTAAATCCCTAAGCTAGACTGAACTCTGTCTATTCCATATGGCCAGGAAATTGGGTTCTTCCTGCCCCAGCCTATTGGATGGTGGGATTACAGGTATATGCTACCATCCCTGGTTCAACATTTCTTTCTATCAGCTTTCCCTACTGAAATCCCTAGTGTGAACCACTTTGGGAGCACACACAGGTAATCTCAGCACTTGAGGTGGAGACATGAGAATGTGGTTAGATCTCTAAATAATGGAAATTGGTTGTTAACAGACAGATGGAAGGGAAAATTAAAACAGTACTTTTTCTTGTGTCATGAGTGGACAATAATGAAATGATTTTGTTCTGTGCATCTGTTCTATGTTCTTCTTTTATGAGCCCCCAAACACATCTTTTTTAATTTTACATTTTCCTACATGCATTCAAAGTCTAACAATCATGTTCAGCTCTCCTTCCCAGATTCTTTCTCTTCTTGCAGTCTGTCTCTCCTTCCACTGTACCTGGAAGTAGTTCCATTATTTCTTTTCCCCTTTCCACCCCTCTGTGTTCAATCCTTTCCCCATGTTCTTCCTTTCTGCCTCATTCTCGTACATCTAAACCTCTTCCTATGACCCCTTACCCTTTTCCTGCTCTTTTCCCCTTTCTTAAAGTATCTTCCACCACCAAGAAAACTGTTATTCAAAACCAGAAACAGAGAGAATACAAGGAAAGTTCCTAACTCTCTTACTTTTCTTTGTCTTTTTCCTCTACTTCTTTGCAAACTGTTTGTTAAAATGCTACAAAACTGTTCTGATATCCATTCTACATAATGTTTAGCAAACTATTGCTATTTAAAGCCCAAAGTTATTGTTCCCATCATCAACTTTGTAATCCTGGAACTGAAAACTACATTGTCCCCCTGGGCAACAGGCCTTTTAGGATGCCCTGCCTGTAGTGGGTGGTTGAGAAGTTTGCTAATTTTAGGTCCCCAGTATGACTTATGTCTGATTGGCAGCGTGAGCCCTTGGGCTGGGGACAGTGGTGACATTTTTCAGTTTTTCTGGGCTTGTAGGATTTCTCTTCTTTGTTGAATTTCCCCTTGGATGCTATTTGCTCATGGAGGCTGAGTGGATTCTGCTCCTCACAGTGGAGGTGAGTATAATCTTTTGAATGATGCCCTCTGCCCCTAGTAGTCTCACTCTAAGGGATATGCCTTGTGGTTGCTTTCTGAACTTTTCAAGTATCTTCATTTTTCTCTCAGGAGTGGAATTTATGGTCATTTTGCCAAGCAGTTTTTTACTAAATCTTTAATTTCTATAGATCCATTTAAAAGCAATCAACCATTCCCTAGTGAATAAAATTTTGTTACTATTCATTCTGGGTGCTTGGTGCAGAGTTCTTTCTCATTCTCGATCCCAGTTTCCAGTGACCATGATATTCCTTTCCATCCTTTTCTTATGCTCTCACTATTTCTCCCTTTTCTTTTTCTCCACTTTCTGTCACCGTTCCCTATAATACTGTTTTCATTCCGTCCCAATTTTCAAGCCCTTCATCCATTACAGCCTCTTTTCACACTCCTTTGTCCTTCTTTCAACCTGGCTTTCCTTCCCATTTCTTTCCATAATCTTCTGCCTCTATCCTTTCCCTATTATCTCATGTCCAAAAGCTTTACCCGTTCACACACCTCTTTCCTGTCCCTTTACTGTACTTTGGATTTAGAACCTCATTGACTCCTTTCCAAACCTCTTCCCTAGTTCTAACCCCCTTCCTTCCTCTTTCCATTCCTTTTCCACCACTTTATCCCTTTCCAACCCCATTATGCTTTCTCCAACCCCCTTCTCTTTCTACCTCTTGATGTGTGCGATAAGAGTTACACTTGGACCTTCTGGAAGAGCAATACTGGATTCAGGGCTGGTGGTGTAGTTCAGTTGGTTGATGCTTGCCTCGCATGCAAAGTCCCTGGTTCTGATCCCCAGCACCAAAGAAGGTGAGCGTGTTGGAGCATACCTGTCCTACTACCACTCTGGAGTCAGGATGGTTAGAAATTCAAAGTCATCCAAAGCTGCAGTGCAAATTATTCCAGCCCTAGATACATAAGAACCTGTCTCAAGAAAAATTTATGTCTCAAATTACTGGGGTTTGTGAATAAAAAGATTTCAAATTTTATTAGAAATATTATACACGTACAGATTAATAGTGGTAAAGTATGTTGGATATGACAATTATACAAGTATGGTTTCAAGATGACCTCTTTATGTGCCTCTGAAACTGGCTTTGACTCCAGATGTAGCTTAGCTAAAGGCCCTGTCCTACTCCTTCAGCCTCTAGAGTACTGGGAGTACAGATTTGTGCCAACAATTATTAAATTTAAGTTGTACGTTTTTTCTTTCTTACCACTTTTCAAGGTATTATTAAATCCTAAAACTAGATTGAACTCTGTCTACTCCACATTTTCACAAAAGTGGGATCCTTCTAACCCAGTTTACTGCATGTTGGGATTACAGGCATGTGCTGCTACGTCTAGCTGAGAATTTCTCTCTATAGACTTACCCTCTTGAAATCCCTAGTGTGAGCCACCTTGGGAGCAGATACAGGTAATCTCAGGTTGCCCTACGTATTAGAAATTAGTTTTAGAAAGACAGGCAGATATACACAGAAAAGTGAAAATTAAAATTAAAACAATTTCTTTTTCTTGAGTCATGAGTGGAACACGTTGAACTGATTTCTATCTTGTGCATCTGTTCTATGTTTTCTTTATAAGCCCCCAAATGCATGCTTCTGCTTTTCCCTTTTATGCTTTCCTGGTTGTATTCAGTGTACTTCAGTAATGTTCAGCTCTTCTTCCCTCTCCCTTGTAGTCTCTCTCTCCTTCCTCTGTACCTGTACATAATTCCATTATTTCTTTCCTCTTTTCAAACCCTCCTCTGTGTTCATTCCTCTTTCCCCATGGTCGTCCTTGTTACCTCATTCCCTTACTTCTAAACTATTTCCCATGACCCTTTACCCTTTTGTTGATCTTTTTTTAATGTTCCCCCTCCAAGAAAAGTGTTCTTATTAGAAAACAAACACAGAGACCTAGGCCCACTCCGAGCCTTGTACTCAAACCAACTCCTGCTCTTCTGCCTCAGATCTCTGGATTAGCTAACCCAGACTAACTTAATCCTCCAGAACAATTTGTTAGACCGTCCACAGGCTGTCCTCACCCTCATCTTTCTCTGGCCTCCTGATCTGCCTGACACAAACCTGTCTGCCAACTACTCTGGTAAGTCAGACCCCTTTCACTGTGTCTTGATTCCCTTGTAGCCTGAGTACCTCCAACTTCATCTTCCCCACCAATCCTCATTCTAGGCTTGGGGCGAGGCTTCCTCCTGCTCTTCTGCCTCAGATTTCTGTACTACCTTCTTAGTCCAGGTCTACCCACTGTGTCCTGATACCTTGCATTTAGACTAGGTCCATTCTCCATCATCCTTTGTTAGACCCTCCACAGGCTGTCACCACCCCATCTTGCCCTTGCCCCACCCCCTTATCTGCTTACTTCAGACCCACCTACTGCCCAGACCAGCCTACTACTCTGAAAGTATCTGAAACACATGCCAACTAACTTTTCATGCCTGATCAAAAAGGAACCAAACTACATCGACAATATAAACAGATTCAAAATTCAACTAAACAAAAGCAGAATAGAATTTCCTAATGGACACACAACCAACAAAAAACATTCATATGCTTAAACGACAATGGAAAAACACAAATAATCTGAAACAAACAGAGAATATGTCCCCAACAAAACCCACCAGTCCTACAAAAGTATACTACAATGAAAATCATGCTGAGGAACCCCACAAGAAAGAATTTAAAAAACATAAATATGATAAATGTGATCAAAGAACTTAAAGAAAACTCAAACAACTCAAAGAAGACAGACATAAATTTGTGACAGAAGCTCAAAAATTATAAATCTCCAACTGAATGAAGTAAATAAATAAAACTAAGAACTTGAAAAGTGAATTCACAAAAGAGATAGAAATATTGAAGAAAATTCAATCCAAAATGAAGATGGAATTAAAAAACTCAGTAAACCAATTTGAAATAACAGGAGGAGAAAGCCTCACAAGTAGAATGAATGAAATGGAAAACAGAATATAAAGATTGGAAAAAAAATTGAAAAACTGGACTCCTTAAGCAAAGACTATAAAAAATTTAAAAGAACACAGGAATGGAATACACAAGAAATATGGGACACCATGAAAAGTCCAAATCTATGTATCATAGGCATGCAGGAAGGAGAAGAATCTCAGGCCGATGGCATTGACTAAAAGATCTTCAACAGGATGTAGAAGAAAACTTCCCCAAATTAAGGAAAGTTATACCTATACAGATTCAAGAAGCACACAGAACACCAATTAGGACCAGAACATAAATTCCCCATAGGATATCATAATAAAAACATTAAATGCACAGAACAGAGAGAGGGTACTGAAAACTGCTAGAGACAAGTTATGTATAAAGGAAAACTCATCAGAATTACAGCTGACTTTTTGATGTGAACTTTGAAAAGCAGAAAAATCCGGACCAAAGTAATCCCTCTTCTAAATGATCATAGATGCCAACCCTGAATACTTTACCGAGCAAACTATCTATTATAGCCAAAGAGGAACAGAAAGTTTTCCATGATACAAATAGGCTGAAAGAATTTATATCCACCAAACCAACCCTACAGAGAATAGAGAATACTTGAAGCAATACAAAGGGCCAAAGATAGGAATGTGTATACCCAAGAGGTTATAGAAAGAAAATAAAGGAACATATATAACAAAAACAGAAAATAGGACCAAGAACAGAAACAAACTGAAATGACAGAAACTAATACACATTTTTCAATAATAACTCTCAATATCAATGGTGTCAACTCCCCAGTCAAAAGACACAGGCCAGTGAAATGGATTCAGAAAGAAAAATCCTTTTTTTTTGTTCTTTTCAAGAAACTAATCTCACTTTACAGGATAGACGTGATCATAGGGTGAAAGGATGGGAAAAATATTCCAAGCAAATGGAACTAAGAAGCAATAAGGTGTTGCAATTCTAATATCTGACACAATAGACTCAAATTAAAGCTAATCAGAAGAGATAAAGAGGGTCACCTCATTCTAATCAAAGGAACAGTTGACCTAGAAGCTATTGCAATCATGAACATATATGAACACCCAATTTCATAAAAATACTACTACAGGACTATAAGACAGATTAACCCCAACTCAGTAATAGCAGGTGACTTAAATACTATCTCCAACAGACAGGTCAACTGGACAAAGAATAAACAGGGAGACATCTGAATTAAATGATATCTTACATCAAATAGACCTAACAGACATCTATATAATATTCTACCAAAGAACCAAAGAATACACATTCTACTCAGAAGCCCATGCAAATTTCTCTAAAATTGACCATATACTGGGACATGAAACAAGCCTCAACAAATACAGAAAAATGATGTAATTCCATGCATTCTATCATACCACAAAGCAATAAAGCTTATAATTAATAGCAAAGGAAACTATAGTAACTACACAAACTCATGGAGATTAAACAACACACACCTGAATGATGAATTACACAAGAAGAAATTAAGAAATTAAGAAAAGTATTCTTGGAAGCAAATGAAATGATAATACAACACAACCAAACATCTGAAACATTTTAAAAGCAATCCTAAGAGTGAAATTTATAGCTCTAAGTACCTACATTAAAAGTCAGAAAGAGCATATATAAATGACTTAAGAGTACAACTTTAAGACTCTGGAAAGGGAAGAAAAAAACCAAACCCATACCTAGTAAATGAGGAGAAATAAAAAAAAATGAGAGAAGACATTAATGAAATAGAAACCATGTGTAGAAACAAAGAAAACAATACAAAGAATGAATGAATCTAAGAGCTTGTTCTTTCAAAAGTTAGACAAGATAGACCTTTAGCCCTGTTAACCAAAAGAAAGAGCAAATCTAAATTAAAGATGAAAGCCAAATCAAAGATGAAAGGGGAAACATCACAACAGACACCAAAATATTCCAGAATATTATAAGGGAATACTTAAAAACTTATGTTCTATAAAATTTAAAAATCTAAAAGAAATAGATGAATTTCTGAATTCATGGAAACCACCAGAGTTAAACCAAGACGAGACCAACAGCTTAAACAGACCCACAACAAATAAGGAAATCAAAACAGTAATACAAAAGTTCCCAACTAACAAAAGCATAGGCCCAGATGCATTCATAGCAGATTTCTACTGGACAATCAAAGAAGATCTACAAGTATGACTTAAATTATTCAAAAAGATAGAGAACTTCCAACCTCTTGCTAAGAAGTCACTATCACTCTAATACCAAAATCAGGTAAAACCATAACATAAAAGAAAATAATTGACCCAAATCCCCCATGAACATAGACACAAATATTCTCAACAAAATACTTGTAAACCATATACAGACACACATCAAAAATATCAGCTACCAAGATCAAGTCAATTTTTTTTCTAGAGATTCAGGGATGGCCCAATATATGTAATTCAATAAATATAGCTGGGTGTGATAGCACATGCCTTTCATTCCAGCACTCAGGAGGCAGAGGCAGATGGATCTCTGTTAGATCAAGACTAGCCTGGTATTACAAAGTGAGTTCCAGGCCATCTGAAGCTACAGGGAGACCCTGCTTCAAAAAAAGACAAAAAAAACATTAAAAAATAAAAATGTCACAAATCATGTAAATGGTCTTAAATACAAAAATGACATACCTCAATAGATACAGAAAAGATCATTGACAAAATTCAATATGCATTCATGTTAAAAAGTTAAAAAGTCCTAGAGGGAACTGGACTGGAGGGAACACACCTCAACATAATTGAAGGTATGTACAACCAATCTAAAGCCAACATCATTCTAAATGGAAAAAATTGAAAGCATTCCCATTAAAATCAGGCACCAGACAAGGGTACCCTCTGTTTCCACTCCTTTTTTAATATAGTGCTTGAAACTCTTTCGATGGCAATCAGAGAAGGAAATTAAAGGAGTACTATTTGGAAAAGAAGAGGTCAAATTATCCCTAATTACTAATGATGAACAGTTTTCAAGATGTTTCTTAGCCATCTTTATTTCTTCTTTTGAGAACTCTCTGTTCATATCCATAGACAATTTTTAAATTGGGTCATTTGTTTTCTTGATTCTTTGTTTTTTGATTTCTTTATTTATTCTGGATGTTAAACCTCTGTCAGATGTCTCACTGGTGAAGATTTTCTCCCGCTCTATGGGGTTTCTCTTCACTTCCTTAGTTGTTTTGTTGTACAGAAGCTTTTGAGTTTAATGAAGTCCCACTTTTCAATTGTTGACTTTAATTCTTGAGCAACTGATGTCCGATTTACAAAGTACTTTCTTACACCCATATCTTGTAGGTTACTGCCAATGTTTTCTTCTGATAGTCTCAGAATTTCAGGTTTCACATGGAGGTCTTTGATTCATTTGGAGTTGACTTTTATACAAAGGGAAAAATAGGGTCTAGTTTCATTCTACTACAGGTGGAGATCCTGGGTAGGATGTGCCCAGTTTCCAGTAATGGTGTTTGGCTTTTCTGGTAGCACCTGCCTCCTGTAACTGGTATAGAAGTAGATTATCAGGTTCAAAGGCTGGAACATAGTCAGTGTGTGTACGTAGACCCCGCTTCATTCCCTTCTCTCTTAGTGCTAGGCTCTCGGCCAAGCGCTAGCTGGATCTTGTCAGTTACAGTTCTAAAGTAAACAACTTGACCTTTAAGCTAGCCCTCAGTTTACATCAGGTGTGCATCATGTGGCTGGATGTCTCCTGAGAACCTGAACTTTTAACCTCCTGCAAAGCCCTGCCTCAGGGTATATAAGGCTTGCTGCCTCTCAATAAAGTCAGTCATTTTCCTTTCCTCCTACCTAGTGTGTGTGTGTGTGTCTGTGTCTCTGTCTTATGTGTGCCATTCAATCCACAGCCCTCCGCCTATCCGGACTCGGTCAATGAATGTAGCCAGGGTGCTACACTGGTGACCCTGTGGGAACTCGTTACAAGGGACAAACTCAGAGCTAGGCTCATTTACTTCCCTGGTACCTGGGAGGGAATATTTAATTCTGCAAATGAAAGTAGTTTTAAATGTAAAGTCCAAAGGATGTTTTTAAATATTAAAAACATTTTTATCCTGTGCATGTGTGTGTGTATGATGGATGTGTGCAGAAGTTATTTGGCTCTCCTGTGCAGGTCAGAGGAGACTCTAGAATCCATTTATCATTCAACACCTACATAAGATCTTGGATTAGATCTAGGTTCAAGGATCAAATTCCATTTGCCAGATTGGGAACAAGTGCCTTTATCCCCCCAATCCATCTTGCAGGATGGGCTATTTAAGGGGCAGGGAACTCATGAGAATGTAGGGACTGCTTGGAGTGAGGCTGTTGATATGCACATTTTGTGCTGTCAAGAAGAGTTGGCACCTTCCAACACTGTAAAGGTGGTGTCAGACCTTCATTTTCTGCCCAAGGGAGTATGGGCCATGTGCATTAGAGCCAGGAATTATCCCTATTATGTAGGGAATTCAATCCTAAATCTTCCTCATGAAAATCTCAGAATTTTGGCATCTGAGACAGGGAGATCTTAAAGTTTACAACCCTTTCCAAGGGACCTCACACATTCCCCCTTTGATGAATGTAACATCATATTTTCCCCTATGTATAGTGGGGTCCCAGATCTGCATCCTCTACCCAAGGAGTTCTCAAAATTTTTTCCTTATGAGAAAGGGCTTTCCCACATTTCCCCTTGGGGTCAAGAACATCACTGACCTCTGACATCTGAACAGAGGGTAAAGGTCTTTTACTAGCTTGTTCAGAAAGGAGATTCTTGAGTCCTCCTTGTTTCTGTAAATTTGGTCTCAAGTACTTTATGGAAAGACCTTAGGGAAGGTCTCAGGACTGGAAATATAGCTCAGTGATTAGGAACATGGCTGTTCTTGCAGAGGACCTGGCTTTGGCTCCCAGAACACACATGGTTTCTAACACGTATCTTTAACACCAGTTCCAGGGTGTTAAAGGGGTGACTTCCCCTTGTGGTTCCCTCAGGTAATAGGCATGTTGGTGTTGCATATACATAGAGGTGAGCAAACACTCATAAAATAAAACCAAAATAAAGAGTTTAAAGGAAGGTCTCTGTGTTATTGACTCCTAGAGAGACAGGAAGATAGTATTAACTCTGAAGAGATGCATTGGGAGGGGTGGGTGTCAGTGGATGAATTGCCTGTGTTGCTTTTTAGGCATCACACCTAGGATGACATACTCTCACACCAAAACTCTGTGATTAATGAGTCACATTTGCCAGAATATATTTAAGAGGAGATGGCAGATTGGGGTCTGTGGGTTCTAGGGATGAAAGTTACAGGGAAGGCTGGTGAATGGGAGAAGTTTCTGAGCCCTGTGTCCCTTCACTCTTCTATTTTACACACCTTCTCCAGGTGGTCAACCATAAGTGTTGTGAGTCTGGGACTTTACTATATATATATATATATACATATATATATATATATATATATATATATATGTATGTATATATATATTTTTTTTTCTCCCACTGAGTCTGATGCCATTTCCACAGCCAGAATGGTTGTGGTGATAAGTGGTCTAAGGCATAAGGTACCACTCTTATCCCAGACCAACACCTTACCAAAAAGTAGCAGTGATGTCTGGCACACCAAGTCTCATTCTCAGAGCAAAACCTATGTGTATCCTCTCGCCTGGAGAACTTCTGCTAACTCAGGAAGATTGCTTCAGCCCTACTGGAGCTAAGCTTGCAGGCCCAGCCTATAAGTGGGTACTGGCAATCCAACTTCTTCAAGAGTGGCCACCCATGAGCCCTGTTGCCCCTGGAAGACCTGGCCAGTTTGCTTTGCTTGACTGAACCTCCACCACAATGACCTCCAGGTTTGTAGAGGGACCTGCTGGATCTCACTGAGAGCACGCCACATTGGTTGGAGCTCTGGTGAAACTAAGAGATGCAACCCGCCTGCTAGATAAAGCCTTTTCGGATTCTAGTAAAGCTTGAGGGTGCGTGGAAGGCTGTGTATGATTCCGTGTGACGGCGCAGGGCCCTCTTGGCGGCACCTGCTTCTTGGAAGTGGTACTGAACCAGCATTCCAGGTCCAGGTTGGCGCATGCTCAGTGCTTCTGCAGAAGATCGTACACTAGGAGGGCTAGATGCTGGTGGCACTGTGGGAACGTCTAAGAGGTACAAACTGAAAATTGGGTTCATTTGTTTCCATGGTACCTTGGAGGGACTCATGAAGTCTGCAAGGGAACATGTTTTATAGAATTACAGGAGAAGGAGTGTTTTGAAATGCTTAAAATTTATTTTTAGCCTGTGTATGTGTGTGAATGATGGATATTTGTAGATTTGTGTGTGCTCCTGTGTGCAGGCCAGAGAAGAGATGGAGAGTCCATTTCTTTTTCAACATCTACATAGGATCTGGGGTTAGATTTTGATTCTAGGATTGAATTCAGTTCCCTTGACTTGGAAGCAAGGGCTTTTATCCTGCATGGTGGGTTCATGGCATGGGTAGGGGACTCATGAAGTTGCAGGAACGACTTAGAGCAAGGCTGTTATTATGCATATTTTGAACTGCCAAGTAGAGTTGGAAGCTGATGCCACCCTTTCCATCTCTGCAAAGGTGACCTGAGATCTTCATCTTTGGCCCAAGGGAGTAAGGGCTTTTCTCCACCACAGACAGGGATTTCCTGATTATGAAGGGTTTCTTGGCCTAAACTTTCCCCCAAGAGGACCTCAGAATTTTTCCCTCTGACAGGAAAAAATTTAAATTTCCCATCATTTTCAAGAGAATTCACACATTCCCCCTTTTGATAAAAAGGGCTTCAGACTTTTCCCCTCTCTCAAGTGGGGCTTCAGACCCACACCCTGTGCCCTAGGAGTGCTCAGATTGTTTCCTTACATGAAAGGGCCCTCACACATTCTCCCTCTAGCCAAGAACGCATTAGACCTCCAACTTATGATAGGAGGTCTGAAGGTCTGCTTCTTACTTCTTCAGAAAGGAGAGTTCTCATTACCCCTTCGATCTGTGAAATAGTCTGAGATACTTCAGGGAAAAAGAGGAAGGAACGTTTAGTCTTTCTCAGTCAAAAAGAGCATGAGAATTTCTCACATTCCCTAAAGCAACCTAAGTCGCTTAAAATTTTTTTAAGGCCTGAAATTTTTTCTCTGTAACCACGAAAGATAGAGATATTCTCTTTTGTCTAAATAAAGAAAAACCATGGGACTCTCTGGTTGATGTGCCAGATTCAAAGCTTAGCAATTAGAACCCAGAAGCCAGTCCATTTGATTCAACTCAGTTTCTTGAATTGGAGTGGCTCCTTCTTTCATGTCCTTGGGAAGTTGTATGTAAGCATGAGGAGAAGACTGGGCTGTGGAAGAATGTTGAGGACTGGTTGGGCTTGTAGGATTGTATAGAAAATGCCCCTTTGAGAAGCCCTGGTCATAATGGATGTTCAAAGCAGCCTTCAATAAATGGGGAAAGTCTCAGTCCCCATGTCTCAATGGAGAGAGCAGGAGGGTCCCCTTCTTCACAGGCGATAGGTCTACTTTCTTGGTTAGAGGGAGAAAGTCTGCTGCTTCATTGCTCAGAGGTGGAAGGGCCTAATCCCCTTGGCTCTCAAAGGATTGTCTGAGGCCCTTTAGGGGATGAACTGAAGGTATAAATTCCCCCTTGTCACAGGTAGACAGTCTGAGGGTTTTTTTGTTTTTATGGGAGAAAGGGAATTTCATAGGCCTCTCTTACTCTGCCTGGCTCACTTGTGACATTTCTCCCTTCTGATGAAGGGGCTTCATAGCTTCTCTTCCGCACAAGAGGGCATCAGACTTTCTGTTCTTGCTTAATTGAGTCTCAAGCCTGTCTTATCAAACTAAGAAAACTGGATACTTTTTCCTGCTCAAGAGGCTTTCAGACCTTACCTTGTGCTCAATGAGACAAAACATACTTTATCTTGGGGCTGACAGCTAGCAACTGTCCTTAACTCCACTTCCAGGGGATCTGACAACCTCTTCTGACCTCTGTGGGCATTGCACAACATAGGTTGCACTTAAATGCATGCAGGCAATACACTTAGACACGTAAAACAATAAATAAAATAAAAACCATACTTTATCTCGTTAACCAGGCCTTGCGTCTTCCTCCTCAGAACAATGGACCTTCACATCTATACACTCAGAGGAGAGGGTCCTCAGAGTTTGCTCCTCTAAACAGTATAGCCCAACCATGCCTACACTGACCAAACAGGTCTCAGATATAGCCTTCTGGTTCATATATACATGGTATTGCTTGAGACGTTATGGAATCTTTAGGAGTTAAAGCCTTGCTGGAGGAAGAATGTCACTAGGGGAGGGATTTTCAGGTTTTATAGGCAAGCCTCACTTCTTGTTCTCTCTTGCTCTGTTTCTTGCATATGAATGAAAATGTGATCAGCCAGTTTCTTGCTCCTGCCATCGTGCTACTCCTTTCTCACCATGGTGGACTTTATTCTTCTGGAACCATGAGCCAAAATAAATGTTTCCTTCGTTAAGATGATTTTTTTGTCATGGTCTTTTATTACAGCATCAGAGAAGTACCTAATACATACAAATGTGTGTTTGTATGAGTGCATGTATATTGATTTGCTTGTTTTGAGACAGGGTTTCACCGTGTAGCCCAGGCTGACAAAGATCTTTCTATACAGTTTGCCCTGAACTTACAATCCTCCTGCTTCATCCCCCAGACTGGTGGGATTATTGACATTTGAAATAGGATGATCCTGTTTTGTAGAGAATTGTCTCATCTACCATAGGCTGCTTAATAGCATTCCTAGCCTCAACCTTGCAATTGCCAAGACCATCCTCCTCCCATCAGTTATTATCCATCACAGTTCTAGACATGGGTAAATGTCCCCCAAAGACGAGGAAACCACGCCTGGTCTGGATCACATGAAATTACCAATATTTGACTAATCTCTACTTGTGAAAGTGACAGCTGCATATGGCTCTCCCTAATGTTCTTTCAACAGATCTTGTTCTTTATCTCATAGGTTAAAATTTTATATTGGACAGAAATATTGCAGTGGGCACCCGTGTAAGGTGCTCAACCCTAGGAAAGTCATTATTTATGACCATTACAAAAACATTTTTGATTCTAAACATATAAAAATGCAAATAAAGGCATGGAAAGGGCATTGAAATTACAAATGGGCTTCAAAACAGACATATAAAGTTAATTGTTGAGAAAGAAGAGTAAACTTGTTGAAGAGAGAGTCCCAGTAGATTTTCTTAAATGCCTAAAGGAATGGAACTTGAATAGCTAGTCTCTTTTCCCTCAAAATTACAAGCATTAGAAAAAGAGCTTCAAGCACAGCTGAGTGTTTCTTACCATATTTCTAAGTTGCTCCAGAGTTATATTGTATCATTGTTCCTTGAGTTGTTAGCCCTAACAAGCTATGTTTGATTACTAGCTCTCAATAGACTAATAAAAGGCACAAGTTGGTTATGAAAAGCAATAAAAAGAGACAAAGGAGTAAAAAGTGGCCGCATTGGAAAGGAGAACAAAGAGATCTGATGAACTTCCACCACAAGTCCTTTGGGGGTGTCCGTGACATGGGCTTTAAATCTAAAGAGAGGACGAGAGTTATGAGTAACCAAGCAGTCCTGGTCATGGTGCAGTCCTGCCCATCACTGACCCATCATTGTCTTGAGTTTAATTTCTCCTACCAAGTGGTCTAACAAGCTATCATAACTGTTTGACATTTCTTTCTGGGAGGCGATAAGTTCCTCCTCTGGCTGGCACCAGTATCTCAGTCTTTTCCTTCACTGGATGTATTTCCTTCATGGGATGTTTCGAGGAAATTCCCATTTTTCAGGAGCACATTATCTCAATAGTCAAATAACTAAAAGTAGGGGCACACATGTCTCTTTAGAACATCTTCATTGCTGTCAACATGGTTACAGAAGTGGACTTGATATCCATTTGTGGGTTATAGATAAGCACGACATGACCAGAACACCATGTCTCTGCATTGGTAGAAGCTCTCTGCTATTAAGGTGAAGTACCACATTGCTAAGTTTTCAGATGGGTGAGTATTTCCATATAGTTGGATATTCCACATTTGCCATGTACTAATGAAGAAAACAGAATTACAGATCAGCTCTCCTCCTGTGAGGTTGTCATTCACAATAAGGCAAGGACTCATTAACCAACTAGCTCTGTAATAAAACTGGAAGGCAGTTGTGAGGCTAATACAACTAAGCCTTTCTTCTGGCAAGTGCTTAGAAAACATAAGTGACATTGATTTTTAGTTCGTTAAAAGGTCTGACACGTCGTTGTTGAGAAAACTAAAATCGTGCTTTTGTGTTTGTGTGTGTGTGTGTGTGTGCATGCACCTGCATTCTTGTGAAACCATGAGCCAACACAAACCTTTCTTTCCTTTAAAAAGCATTTTATTTATCCTTTGAGAATCTCAACCATGAATACTTCTCCAAGAGCCTTCTCAAACTCAAATCCGATTCTCAACTTCATATCCTGTCATTATTTTTACTAAACCACAGAGTTCAATAAGAGTTGTCAGTATAGGTTTGGGTGTAGGGTTATCCAATGGAGCATGTGGAACCTACAGGAGGCCACACCTTAGAAGAAAACCGACTCCTCCTCCCAGAGCAGCCTTCCACTACCAATAGTTCTCATAGTTAGGAGTGTGGCTCATGAAGGCTGAGAAGTTGACTGACTGGATCTTAGGAGGTCTTTTGTAGGCAACCACAGAAACTGTGAGTTCCTGAATACAGTAAACCTTTGCAGAGGACAACTTTTCACAACACTGTCCCTGATATCTGACCCTTTAAAAATATTTTACTTTTTATTTATTTAGGTGTGAGTGTGTATGTGTGTATGTATGTACGTATGTATGTATGTATGTATGTATATATGTATTGGTATGTGTGCATGAGTGCAGGTGCCTGCAGAGGCCAGAGGAATTGGATCCCCTGGAATTTGAATTTAGGCAGTTATGAACTTCCCAATGTACCTCCTTGGAAGCAAATTCTGCTATTCAGTACCTGGTCTTAACTGTCAAGCCATCTCTTCAGTCCTTCTGTCTCTAAAAACCTTTCTTTCTTCTCCTACAGCGTTTCCTGAGCCTTGTGGGAAGGAGGCATAATATAGATGACTCACTTATGGTTGAACACACTACAGACAATAATTCTCTGTACTTTGACTAATTGTGAGTCTCTGAATCTGCATCCATGTACTGCACAAAGAAGAGTCTCTGATGAGGACTGAGAGTGGCACTGATCTATGGGTACAGAGATAAGTATTTAGAAGTAAGCTTGATACTTTGTCCACTGAGCAAAATATTAGTAGATGGATCACCTCTAGTGCTTATGAGCTCCACAGCCACAGATTCTTGGACAGATTTACAGTATCAGGAGTGAATTTCCTCCTATGGAGTTCGTCTTATATCCACACTGCTGATATCCATTCTGCATAACAAGCTTCATCTTGTTTTATTTTTTTCTCCTTTCACTAAGGATATCTTATATCTTAATTTTTTTGGATATTTTATTTATTATTTTTAGTTTATGTGTATGGGTGTATTACCTGCATGTGTGTAAGTACACATGTGTGGTGCAATGCCCATAGATGACAGAAGAGAGAGATGGATTCCCCTGGAACTGGAGTTACTGATGGTTGTTAGCCACCATATGGGTGCTGGGAATCGAACTTGGCTCCTCTGTAAGAATAGCGAGTGCAGTTAACTCCTGAGCCATCTCTCCAGCCCCTTATGGTTATTTTTTATTTGTACAATTCTTTTGATCGCAGGTATGTTCATTGTTATGTGTGTAGTACTCTTGAAGGGGCCGAAGAGGGTAACAGAGCTGCCATGTGGGTGCTGAGAGTCAAACCTGGGTCCTCTGGAAGAACAGCAAGTTCTCTTAACACTTGAACCATCTCTCTGGCCCTATATCTTAAAAATTTAAAGATGTAAACTTTCAATATTCTTAATTGAGCAGTAGACTTTGAGTGAGCTATATGTGTTTATGGTAATTCTTTTCTATAATTATCTTTGTGTCTCACTTTGTTTTCTAAGAAAGAACTAAGTAGCATGGCTTGGGAGATGATTCTACAGGTAAAGTGCTTACTATGTAAGTTTGACGAACTTACTGTGCATTCTTAGAATTCACGCAAATAGGTACATTTAACCCAAGCATTGGTTAGGACAGGAATGCCAGGTATATCCCAGGAGCTTGCTGTCTAGCCAGATTAATTTAAATGAGAAGATGCTGGGTTAAGGAGTGACCAGTTTCAAGAGAGTGATAAAGCACAGACTCAACTTGACAAAACCCAGAAACATCTGGAAAGAGAAACCACAGTTGGAGGAAATTCCTTCATCAGACTGGCCTGCAGGCATGTCTGTGGTACATCTTCTTGATGGATAATTGATGTAGGAATGTCCAGGCCACTATTGGCAATTCCATCCCTGGATAGGTGGGGCTGGGCTGAATAAAAAACGTATCTGAGCAACCCAGGGGAAACAAGCCAGTAAAAGTTTTACTACGTGGATTCTGCTTCAACTTTTGCCTCTAGGTTCCTGCCTAGAGTTAATGCCCTGAGTTCCCTCAACCATGCACTGGATGGTGAAATAAACTCCTTCCTCCCCAAGTTGACTTTCCTCAGTGTTTTATCACAGCAACAAAAAACAAACATAAATTCCTAATGTGTGTCATTATAATATGTATCTAACTCCTCCTCCTTGTAAATCTGACAATAAGTTACCATTGTACTGCAGGTTTAAAGAAGGTAAAATAATGTAGGCTAAATACTGGTTAAATGAGAACATTCTTATTACTAATGTAAACCAGTGAACCCAAAATAAAGGAGAAAAACATAGCATGTTGACAGAAATGCCCAACTTTTAGCCTACACTCAGCTGACTTACAGACCTGAGTGAAAAGATGGTTTTTTAAAGACAATTTCTAAGTGCCTGTTATGAAGTCTTAAATCTTTAGCAAATGCTTAGTTAGAATTTGTTAAGAAAAGAAAGGGATCTGTGTTTTCATTTCAAATATAGTTATTTTATGAAAAATGAGCCTGTTCTCAAATTCATGGAGAAAAAATTAAATGAAAAGGAAGCATCAAGTAAGAAAAAGATAAAATGTTACAGACACAAAATGTATATTTGCAAGGAAAGCTAAATAAAAATGAAATGCTTCAAAATAAGAACAGATTTTGTATATCAGATACTTTGTCCTAGGAATGTTCCAAAATTGAAGTAGAGGTGATTATGAACTGCACAAATGAAATATAAGTACAGAGTGAAAGGATTGGAGAAATGGCTCAAAAGAGAGTTTGAAGTGAGTTACCCTGCATTCAGTTGCATCAGGCTTCTGTCTTATAGCTACAACAACAAAACAAACAGACAAACAGAAATGAAAACTATATGGAAAATCCTGGGTGTCCTTTAGAGGAATAAAGTCACTCGCCATTTTCAAGAGCCAGTGCTTTGCACCAATGTGTCTTTCCTAGTTTTCTTTCTGTTGTTGTGAGATAAGACTGACAAAAAGTGCCTTGCAGAAAAAAGGTTTTATTTCATTTTACAGCTTCTGGGTCACAGTTTGTCACTGAGGAAAGTCAGGGCTGGAATGGCACTGGCCACAATGGGCTGGGCCCTTATATATCAGTTAACATTCAAGAATGTACTCCCAAGTCAATCTGAAAGAGGACATTCCTCAATTGAGGTTCCCTCTTCCAGGAGTGTTAAGTTGATAACAAAAGCTATGGCATTCTCCCCCTTGTTAACCTTGATACACAAACATCACTTTCAACCACAGATTTTTCTTCTTTGTCTGCCCCCAAGATCTCACATTAATATCAAGAGACTAAAACATTGCACAACTTTAAAAGTCCCGTAGGCTCTTGGGTCCATATACTGGAGTTTGTTCAGTTTACCTAAGGTCACACCATAAGCATCAGCCCTATTCAGCCCTTAACTATGTGAGTTCAATAAAATAATATTCTATCATTCAATTTTAGGATTTTTGAGCCCAGCTTGATTTATATAAGAATGGTTAGTTCAAGTTTTAGGAAAGATTCCACTTTAATGTCTAAATTACTTTAAATCTAAAGTGTGGATAATGGTTTGCCTTATGTTATTACTTTAATAGTGTACCAGATTTTAATTTGGTAATAAATAGAAAGTCACATCACAGTAGAAATTTGACAATACAATATTCCTTTAAATTTTATTTAAAATTGTCTTTCTCATGTACCAAGTATTAATCACATGGGTACAAACAGTCATACTTGTTAGGAATCATATTTGTAGGGGGAGCCTGAGGGAGGGAACGGTCTGAAGGTCTGGATTCCCTTTGCCATTCAAATTTAAGAGACTCTGGAGGGATACTGCTGTTGCATCCTCTGATGGCTTCCTGACAGGAGGTGGAGGGCCAGCCTTGTTTGGGAGGACCCTAGAGCTTCTGGAGTACCTTACATAATGTCTTCCTTGGAGGCAACTTCTCCCTCTGATGGCCTCTGTCAGCAAGTGCATGCCTACCTGCTACAGCGTAAAGAGAGAAGGTCTCAATCGCCCTTTTCTCATTCACAACGACGACGGGGGATCAGTGGATGCTGCTGCCTCCACTCACAGCCTTCTGACACCTGGTGCCGTACTGAAGCCTGTGGAGTCTGAAAGCACAGGATCTCAAGCCCCCTTGACTTTCCCAGCCGTGACACACCCCTGTCGTGGTTTCCTGTCAGTGGGAATGAAAGTGGAAAGCATGCTGACACTGAGAGTGGCCCGGCTTGCATTGCATGCTGAGTGATAGGATGATGCTATCCAACTGCTGCGGACTGGCGCGTACTGGATCAAGGACAGCTGTCCCTCAAGTTCTCTCGAGCTTTTGATGATTCCAGAGGCCTACTGGCATTCGAGTTCTGTGAGTTTCCCCTCCGGATGCGTTCAGAGTGCTTGGAAAGGAGAGCCGCTCTCCAGGAATACCTTTTTAACCTTGCTTGCTGCCCATTGCCATGGGCAACCACTTTAGCCTCCTGTTGGGAGGAGTAACTACTTTGCTACCTTTTTCGTTACTGGATTTCTTTATCCACCTCTTGATCAGACGTTTGAAGAGATGTCTACCAATCAAGGACTGGGGGGTCACCCTTTATCAACAGACCACAAACTCTGAGCTGTCAGCATCCAGGACCCAGAACAGGAGGATGACACCCCACCTAATTGGGGATCTGCATTTCCAGCACCCAAGACCTGGAGGATAAACCACCTCAGAGGCAGCTGACTCTACCAAGATTTTTATTCTCAAAACCTGTGGACCAGAGACCAGACCAGACACTGGGGAGAATTAAAACCCATGACTCTCATACTGCAGACAAACCTGACAACTTTCCAGGGCCTGAGGAGACTCCAGAAACTAAGGAGACCCCAACTCTGAAAGAGACCCTAGACTTCATCACCAACAGAATGATGGGGATGGAACGGAGTGAGAACAAGGAAGGAATAGGAACAGTCTCTTTGGACGTCCCTGAGGACAGGAGTAACACATGGAGTTTGGAACTCAGGCCACCTGTCTTTAAGCTTGTCATCAGAGATGGAGTGGCCACACGTTCGTGCCCATGTCTGTGGACCTGAAGGAAACTTCTCATGGCAGAAGAATGTTTAGAATTATGCCTGACTTTCACCAGAGTGCATAGAGGATCCCTGTACAGTGCTCCAGACTTGGATTTAAAGCTGAAAAAAGATGATACAGTATGTGGACCATCCTCTGCTAGTCAGTGTGAACTGGTATATTGCCCTTCTGTCCAAGGGACAGTGGGACCTTGCCCTTTAACTCAAAGAGCTCTGAGACAGCTCAAATCTGTATAAGGGGTGGTGGAACCTTCCAAACCTGCCCAAGGTGCTCTGGGTTCTTCCACATATGCCAAAAGGGGAATCCAATATGCTCATTCTCACAAAAGGGTCCTCAGATGGTCCCTCTCACCCCAAAGGCACCCTAACCAGTCCACTTCCAGCAAAACAAGACCAAGACTGCCGCCTCTGAGCAACAGGCCTTCAGACCTAGCCCCTCTAGTGAAGAGGGACTCAGTCTATCCCCATCTCCCCAAAGAGGCCACATATGTTCCAAGCCTACCCAAATGAGATTGACTCATGGCCCCTCTGCAAAAGAGGGCTTTAGAACTTCCCCAGTGGAATAGGAGAAACTGAAACATTCCCCTCCTTCCAACAGTTAACCAAGCCCTACCAATACAGCCCAAAAAAGCCTCACAGTTCCCACCTTTGTCTATGGGGATTTGGAAGCTTCCACCTCGGTTTCTAGAACATTTTCCATTTTCTCAAGGGGCTCCAGAAAGTCCTTCAACTGTCCCAGGGACACTGGGTTCTTTGGCATTTAATCAAGGGTTTCTGGGATTTTCTACGTAACACCAAGGGATATAGGATTTTCCCTATCATTCAAATGAATATTATCTGTGGTCTCATAGTGGAGCTTTATTCCTTTCCCCTCTCATAATGATGATGTTACAGGCCCTCCCTCTCCCCATACAACCCCCTTGCATTCCATTTCCACCCCAATGAGATTGAACCATGCCCCCACTGCACAACAGGGCTTCAGAACTTCTCCAAGTGACCAAAAAGGATTAACACACTCTCCTGCCAAAAGGAATCCAATTCCAACCACTACTCCCCAAGGCAACCTCACACTCCCCATACTAGTCAAAGGTATCTGAAAAAATACGGGCTTATAAATGGGCCTCTTGAAACATTGCCAAATGCAGATGGGACTCAAACCGCTTCTATACTGACCAAAAATTCTCAGGGATCTGTCACATGTACTGCAGGGTGTCTTATCTCCTCTAATTCAGTCCAAGGAGCTCTTGGAACTTCCATATCTGTAGAAGCATCTCTACCATATTCCAAATCTACAGAAGGTTCCCTAGTACCTTCCACATCTGCAGAATGTGAACTAGCATCTCCTACATCTCCAGAAGATGCTGAAGCAACTTTGACATCTATACATGGTGATCTAGCATCTCCCCAATTCACAGAGGGCCTCTAAGACATTCCATATCAACACAAGTGGTGTTATCATCTCCCCCATTCTTAAAACAGGTTGTAGAACCTCCCCATCCACATATGGGTCCCCCAGGACTCCCACACATACATAAGGTGCCTTCATATCTCCCCCATTTTCAAAAGAAGCCCCAGGATTTTCTACATCTACACAAGAGGTGTTATCAGGTCTTCCAACTCCAAAAATGGCTGTAGAAACTCTCCCTTTGCAAAAGTGTTTCTAGGGTTTCCACATCTACACAATGTGTCCTATCATCTCTTCTATTTCCATAAGGGGATCTAGGATCACATACATACAAGGTGTTCTACAAGTTTCTCATCTGTAGAAGGGACTCTAGTATCTTTCACATCTATAAAAGGTGCTTTCGCATCTCCTCCACCAGCAGAAAAGGGTCTAGGATCTTGTACATCTACACAAGCTGCTCCAGAAAACTCCCCATCTCCAGAAGGGGCTCTATGTCATTCCACAACTACACAAGTGGTTATTGCATCTCTTCCATCTCTAGAAGTGGCTCTAGGATCTCCCACATTAACACAAGGTGATCTAGCATTTTCCTCATCTGCAGAATGGGCTCTAGGGCAATTTGTATCTAAAGGGGCTCATGCAGCAGCTCCATATTTACAAGGGGCTCTAAGACTTTCCATATCTAGAGAAGTGGCTCTAGCATCTTTCCCATATGCAGATGGGTCTGTAGGTCATTACTGAACTACACACGCAATTTTGGCATCTCTCCCATCTCTAGAAAGGGTTCTAGGATCTGCCACACTTACGCAAGCTATTCTATGCTCTTCCCAATATGCAGAAAGAGCTGTAGGACTTTCAACAGCTACACAAATAGTTCTAGCGTCTCCCCTGGCACAATATGCACAAGGAGTTCCAGGGTGTTCAAACAGAACTCAGGAACACTATTGGCCTAAGAGGCTGGGGAACTGGACACAACTACACAATGTGCCATAGAATTTTCTTTATCCACCAAGGGGGCTGTTGGGACTTCCATATTTACACAACAGTCTCTGACACATTCCAAATCTTCCTAAGTGGCCCAGTGATTGCCCACATCTACAAAAAAGTAATTTAGACATATTTTATCTCATGAAGGGGACCTCAGACATTTGCCATCTACCCAAGGGGTCCCCAGATATTTCACTGTTCCCACAAACAGAGCAAGACATGTTACCTCAAACCAAGGGGAATCCAGAACTTCCCCATAAGCTGAAGAGGAATTCAAAAATTCCCCTAGCAATAAATGAGAGCTCACATCTTTCCTTCCTTTCAAATGTGCTGGAGAACTATGACTACTCCACAAGCAAGCATCACATCTACATCTTCCCAACAGTCTCTTCAACTTCCAAACTTTACCCAAGGTGCTCCAAAATGTACATCATCTTCCAAAGGGTATGTTGGAAGTTCTACATGTACCCAAGAGGATGTAGGATCCTCCCCATTTGTCCAAGGGGCTCTAGAAAATTTCACGTCTGTCTATGGAGCTATTGAACTGAACTGATCAGGTCTACACAAGGGGCTCTAGACACTTTCCCATCAGTCCAAAGAGCTGCTATACCTTCACTAGATACAAAAGGGGATCTAGGACCTTCTGCATCTTCCTAAAGAGCACTCTGTCTTACCCTCTATGATCAGGGACTTGAGAACTGACTACACATACACAAGAAGCTGTCTCATCTTCCACATCTCCCAAAAGGGATGCTGAAAAATTTAAATGTACATAGTGTTTCTTAGCACGTTACCCATCTACAGAAGGGGTTGTTGGAACTTCAGAATATACACAAGAGCCCCTTTGATATTCCTCATCAGGTCAAGGGTCTTTGGGACTTCTGTATTTGCAGAAGGGGCTTTGGGAATGGCCACATCTACACATCTACCCAAGGGACTCTAGAAAATTTTCCATCTGTCAAAGAGACTCTGGGTCTTACTCAGTTTGCCTCAGGGGCTCTGGGACAGACATCAGCTACTCAAGAAGCACTTTGCCACCTGAACAAATAGATCTGGGTCTTACTTTGTCTATTCAAGGGGCACTGAGACAGGTCACTGTGCACAAGAAGATGCAGAATCTTTATCGAGTGAAGGTGATCTTAATGCTTTCGCTTACATATATGAGGCCTTAGCACTTTCCCCATTTCCTGAGGGACTTGTTGGATCTTCTACATACATACACAAGGAGCTGTAGGACAATCCTCATCTGCTCCAGAGGTTCTGAGTATGGTTGCAACTACACAAGGGACACAAATCACTTCTCAATCTCCCCAAGAGGCAGTTGTAAGTTCTCCATTCTTGGAAGAGGTCACAGATCTTCTCCATCTTGCCAGGACTGGGTGGATCTTTCTCTACCTTCCCTCTGGGCTTTGGGACAGGTCACATCACCAGAAGGTGATCAAGTCTCTCTTTTCATCTGCCCAAAGGGCTGTTGGAAGTTCCACATGTACTTTGGGAACTCTAGCATCTTCTCCATGTACCCAAGGAAATCTGGGTTCTACCATAACTATTCAAGGCATTCAGGAACCAGCCAAATACACACTAGAAGCTTTAGAACCTTCATCTGCTGGAAGGGCTCAGGGAAAATCGCTATTTGGTCATGGTGCTCCAGAAAGATTCACATCTGTCCTAGAGACTCTAAGACATTTGATATCTACCTATTACTGCAAACTTCCACATCTAACCAAGATTCTCTAGGACACTCCATGTGCCCAAGGGGGATTGGGAACTTCCAAATCTACCAAGGGGACTGAAATAACTTTCCCATGTTATCAAAGTGTTCTGGGATATTCCATGTCTGCCCAAGGGCTGAGGGAATTTCAATATCATTCCAAGGGTCAGTTCTACTGTCTACAACTGTCCAACGGAGCTTTATTCGTTTCCTCTTTTGTGAAGAGGCACTCAGTCTGTCACCCTCTACCCAAGCGTGCCATGTGAATTCCAATTCTGACAAAATCAGATTGAGGTATGTGACTTCTGTACAGAGGAACTTATGAACTTCCCCAATATAACAAAAGGACTTCAAACTTTCCCCTTCTGGCAAAAGGAACACAATCCCTACTCTTAATCCCCAAGAGAGTCTCTCACTTTCTCCACTTGAACACAAATATACAAGATGGCTTACCAAAATCTCAATATCCAAAAAGACTCTAGGGGATTCCCTAATTGCCCAAGGAGCTCTGGGGTAGTTCACATCTACACAAGAGGGCTTCAAACCACTTTCTTCTAATGAAGGAGACCTCAGGTGCTATGAGACATTCTTCTACTACACAAAGAAAAGTTTGTTGCAATCAAGGACATTTTCAATTGGACCAAAGATATCTGGAACCTCCTCCATCTACCCTAGGTCCTCTAATACTTTTAATCATCTGTGGAAACTGATCTGGGACAACATGCTGAGGGATTTCCCTCGTCAATTCAAGGGCCCATGGGACTGTCTACAGTTGTACAGTGGAGCTTCTCTCTTTGTCCCTCTCATGAAGAGGATCTCAGACTTTCTCCATGTAGGCTGCATGCCTTCCAACTCTACTACAGTGAGAGCAAAATATTTCTCCTCTGCCCAAGGAGGCCTCATATTTTCCCCATTAGGCCAAGAGGGTTTCATAATTTGGTTTCTGACAGAAAGACCCAAACCCCAGCACTACTTCTCACAAGAGCCTCACACTTTCTCCTCCCCAAGAGGCTCTACCCAATTTTCTATCTGACCCAAAGCATATGGAGGCATCTCTAACTGTCCAAGGGACTGTGGACCATCACTATCAGCCCAAAGGGTTCTAGGACTGTCCACATCTGCTCAAGAAAGCTTAGGTCCTATCGCTTTTCATGAAGAGGGACTCAGACATTCATCTCCCCAAATATGCGCCAGACATTCTAACTCTACCAAAGTGAGATTGTTCACTGTTCAAAGGGACTTTAGAAATTCCTCATCAGAACGAGACAGTTTCAAAACTTCCCATTCTTCCAAAACAGATCCCAGAGCTACCACTAGTGCCCAAGGAAGTCTCACAGTTTCCACATTCTCACAGAGGACTTGAGAAGACTCTAGGACATTACTTTCTAACCAAGTGTGTATTGAAATTTCCCCATTTGCTCAAGGGACTGAGACCTTCACCTTTTCCCAATAGGGCCTCTGTGTTCTTCTCTCTCACAAGGGTGCCTGAGCTTCCGCTTGACTTTTTCTCATTGCTTCCCACTTCATTGAAGGGAAAGTCAGAGCTCTCCAAAGACAAAGACTGCCTCAGACCTTCCCGACTTCCCCAAAGGAGATATAGACAATATTGTGTGGAAAGTCTTACTAACTGGACCTCAGCTATTCCCCTTTTCACTAAAGAAACCACAGACCAAGGAAGCTACACTACTCATAAGAGAGCATAAGACCCTCCCACTCTGCTCAAGGGGTAAGATCTACAGCCTTTGATCAAAAGGAATGTGTACACTCTATTTTTGTTTAAGCACATCTGGGACAGCAGAATACAACATTGAGGAGGTCACAAAGTCAGGGAGTGTCACAGAGCATGTTGGAACAGTGTTCTGATTTAGGCCTGACCTGAAGATACCACAGATGATAAGGATAGCCTTTTGATAGTTTATCTGTTGTTGATATTATTGTTCTTGATGTTTCATTATAGAAAAGAATATCTTGTGATGCTAATCATCTGCTGGAATTACAAATCAGCAACTAGTTCTTAGACTTGAAATTTTCTACTTTATATGCCATACTTTTACTGTCTGTTACACAGCCATATCACGCTGTAATTCAGTTTTTCAAATGCAAATATTTTAACCAAAGTTGTGTTGAAATATGTGTGTGTGTGTGTGTGCAACTGTGTTTGTTGTGTTAAGTTTTTATCTTGATGTCAAAAGAAATTTTGACATAAAGTTCCATCTTGACTGTAGAACCAGCAGAATGAAATATGTGTCTTAGAATTGAGGTTTCATGTTAAATTCATAGATGTATTTAGTAACATTACTATCTAGTGGATTATGAGTCCCAATCATTATTAGACATCAATAGCTGAAACAGTAAAAGAAGTAGGAAGAGTTTCAGATTTAAATCCCTGACATTATCCAGAAGTAGAAGAATAATCTAATCTATGTATCACTAATGGATATGTAATAAAAATGTACTGTTTTCTGTGGGGTCTCCTGGGAGGTAAATCCTGAGCACACACTTTAAGGAATGGAAGGTACTGTTATCTTGGATCTTGTTCTGTGGGAGTGGGTCTCTCAGTCTCACTTTCTGTCTCACTGTCATGCTCATTGGATTTCAGCCATGTACCTTTGCCAGAACGATGATTTCTGTTTCTTTAAATATATTTTATTAATTATTTTTATTTTGGGGGGCATGATTGTATTGTGTGTGTGTGTGTGTGTGTGTGTGTGTGTGTGTGTGCACTCATGTGTGCAGTGCCTTTGGAGGTCAGAAGAGAACATTGGATCCCTGGAACTGGAGTTACAGATGATTGTTAGTTGCCATGTGGGTGATGGGAATTGAACCCTGGTCCTCTGCAAGAGCAGCAAGTGCCCTTATCCACTGAGCCCTCACTTCAGCCCTGGTAGCAACACTATCAATAATTTTCATACTTCTACTCCTTATGATCTATATCCACTCCCTCTCCCCAAAGCTGTTCTTCACATTCATGACTGCTACCATTGTTTTATGACCCACTGATATTATTCAGGGCATTTTGTGTAACCCTGGATTTGGTGCTATCCTTGGAGCCTGAAGGCTCAGCAGTGGGTACACAACTAAAGGAAATTGTTTTCCCCCAATGTCTATCAGTAACTGATAGTCCAGACATAATATATATGGTTCCACAAGCTCCCCATTTCCTTACTTATTGCTAGAGCTGGTGGTATGTGGGCCCAGTGAATACTTTGTGCTCCCTCTTCCAAAATTTTGCCTGAGTTTTCATGGGGTGGGTGGGTTATATTAATGTCTTGTTTAGGATTGGATCCACAACCATACTTTTCCTCAGAATCTTGGGTAACTATGAGTCTCCACATTCACTGGTGGTCATTGTAAGAAGAAATGTCTATGATTAAGGATGAGAACAGCTTTACTCCGTGGGTACAAGCATGGATATACAGAAAGAAGTTTGTTATGGGGAAGAGAAGGCTGATCTTGGTGGAGGCTAGAGAGTTCAGTTGGCATAGTGGTCAGGTGGGAAGATGCTGAAGTAGAAACACCTGAGGAAGGACCACTGATAATGAACTACTGAGGTGGGACCAGAGGCTAGGCAAGTCAGCCTGGGTTCTCACTAAGGAGGCCTGAAATCCTACCTATCCAAGGTGATATGGAAAGCTTGCCACCATATGCCAAAAACGGCCTGGGATATTAGGCCTCTAGCCATAGGGTCCTGACTTGTGTCTTGTTCCTAAGGGATATTTGTGTCTTTTACAGTATATATATATATTTACATAATATATTTTAAACAGATACATAACATTACATTATAGCTACAAGCTATAACTGTCCACTTACCTTAGTATATTAACATACCTTAAATATGAATGATTTATTGACAAAGTAAAGGACAGTAATTTTTGTGTTCATAGATATGCAAAGAATCTCAATTAAATTATCAAGTATTAAGTTTTAATATCTAATTAATTTAAAAATAAATGAGTTAATAATTAATATCATTCAATGACAGACATTACATAAAAGGAAACACAAAACAGCTTTTCTGGCACTACAGAAGAGTCCCCTTTCAGGTCCTGTGGTTATTGCAATACACCTTGCAAAGCATGGTATTGACCTAAAGAGCTCTAACAGGGACAAGGCTCGGGTAGAGTGAGGCTCAGAGAAAAGTGGTGGTATGGCAGGTCTCTGGGGAGGCCTGGGTGGGGTTCTGGAGAGAAACTCTAAACATGAAATTTTAACATAGAAATTTCCCTGGTCCCTGATAATCATCATTTTTCACTGTTTCCCCTTTGAGTAAGATTTATCTCGGTGATGCATTCTTTATTCTTTGAGGAATTTCTCTGTGAGGTTGTTTCATAGGAGAAAGACTCTACTTAGGAGAAGGGCGAGTTTCAGTGGATTCACAGATGTGTTTCCTTCGAGGCTCAAACTGAGGATGACAGGGTCCACACAGAAAAGGATTCATGGGACATATTTTCCTAGGTAGATAGTTAAGAGGAGTTGGGAAGTTAGGCTCTTTAGGTTCTAGGGATGGAATCTACAGGGAAGGCTTGGTGGATGGGGAAATTGACGACTCCCGTCATCCTTGGCTTTCTTGGCTCCTTTAACTTCCTCCCAGGGCTCCAGCATTGCTGTTGAGAGACTGCTCCTTTTTAGAGGTCTCTACAGATCTCAAGGCCATTACCACAGCAAAAGAGTTGTGGTATCTAGTGGTTTGGGCACTCCTCTTTGAGATCAGCACCTCACCCACAAATAGCAGGGAGGTCCTGAAGACCAAGTCTCATTCCCTGAGCACAGTCTAAGGCTCCTGCGTGCCTGGAGACATTCTGCCTTCTCATGAGGACTGCCTTCACTCCACTGGTGCTGAGCTTGAGGGCACAGACTGTCCCTTGGACAGGCCTGGTGCTGGGCATCCTTCTGCAGCTGCTTTGAGGGTGACTGTCCATAAGCCAAGTACCCTGTAAGAATTCACTAGCTTGGTTTGTAATATTGTCCAGCTATGACAGTGACTTGCAGGGTTACAGAGGGACCTGCTAGATCTCATGTATGGGAGCACTGACCATACATGATCTCTATGAGATACTGATCTCATAGAGCTAAGAGATACCACCTGCTTACAAGAAGTCTGTTGAGATTCCAACAGAGCTCGAGGGCCTATAGTAGGAAGTGTTGGGCTCCCAGTAACGGTGCATGGTCCTCCTGGTGGCACCCAACTGTTGGGACTGGTGCTGATCCAGGGTTCCAGGCCTGAAGGCTGTTGTGTGATCAGTGCCTGTGCAGAGGCTCCTGGGTTAGGAGTTTTGGGTTCTCCTGGTCACATGTGACATTCTGAGATGATCAGACTGAGAAATGGGTTCATTTATTTCCCTGGCAATTGAAAAGGAGTAATGAATTCTGCAAAGGAATGTAGTTGGTAAAATTAAAGTCCAAAGGATTTTTTAAATGTTTATGAATTTATTGTTATCTTGTGTATGTGTTAAGCTATAGACATGTTTATTGGTGCCTACACTCATATGTGCAAGCCAGAGGACAAATGTGGAGTCCAATTTTCCTTCATTTATCTTATATGGGATAAAGGATCAGATTTAGTTTCTAGAATCAATTTCATTTTGCCAGATTTTGGAGCAGGAGCCTTTAGCCACCAAGTCATCTTGCAGGCTGGGCTCTTGGAGGGTACAGGGAACTCATGAGGTTGTAGGGACCATTTCGAGCAAGGTTGCTGATATGCACATTCTGTACTGCCAAGAAGTGTTGGAAACTGATGAGGCAGTGTCTGGCCCTGCCATCACTGCTAAGGTGGCCTGAGACCTTCATCTTCTGCCCAACATTGTATGGGTTTTGTCCACCACATCCAGGAATTTCTCCAACTATGAAGGGAATTTGGACCTAAACCTTCCCCAACAGGATCTCAGAATTTTATCATCTGACAGGAAGGCCTCAAAGTTTCTTCTCAGTACTTCCAAAGAACCTCACATGTTCCAGCTTTAATGAAAGGGACCTCGGACTTCCAGCCTCTGTCAAGTGTGTGTCAAGTGTAGCCTCAGACCTACACCCTTCATCACTCTGACCTACACCTCTTCCCGAGAGGTGCTCAGATATTTCCCTTATGTAACAAGGCCCTCATACATTAACTCTCTGCCCAAGAGCACATCAGAACCCCCACATATGACCAGAAGGTGAAGGTCTGCTGCTACTTGTTCTTAAACGAGAGTTCTGATTTTCTCCTGGTTTTAAGAGGATCATCTGAGGCCCCTTTAGGGAAGAATAAGGAGTTGTGAGGTGTCCTTTTTAACAAGTAGATCTCTGAATTCAAGTGGCAGAATGGGAAGTTCTCAGGCTCCTCTTACTCCACATAGCTCAATTGGTAATTTTCCCTTCTCTGATGAAGTGGGCTTCAGACCTTCACATCTGCCCATCTCAGACTTTTTCCTTCTGCTTAATGGGGCCTCACACTTTCTCACCTATCTAAGGAGGCTTGAGAGCTCCCATCACTGCCTAAGTGGGCTTGAGAATTTCCCTTGTACCAAATGAAGATACAAACATACTCTAAGTGGAACTTGACCTTCCGCCTCTCACTATGTGAAACACAGATCTTCAGACTCTGAACAGAGGGACCCTATAATTTCCCCACCTACCAATAGGGTCTTAAACATGCCTTCTCTGACCAAGGAGGTTTCAGACCTAACCTTCTGGTAAAGATCCATGTGCATTTTCCCTTCTGACAGAGGATCCTAGATATGCACCTTCTGATCATGGTGGGGCCATACACATATTGCTTCTGTTCAGTGTACCTCAGGCTTTACTCCTATAATAAATGAACTTCAGATCATCTTCTACTACTCAGCATGCTCCATCTAACTTAGGGCATCACAAGATTTCCTCCTCTGACCAGCTATCATCAGACCCCCTCTTCTGCCAATGCAGCCTCAAAAATGGCCCTCTAACTGAAAGGGCTTGAGACATTACTCTTGCCAAAGTGAGTGTCAGACTTTCCCATCTGCCCATGGAGATTTCAAGCATATTCCATCTCACTATGAGGACCTGAAATCCTCCCTATCTGCAGTGATTTGGGAAACATAACATCCACACAAGAGGGCACGCGGCATAGTAACTCTCTACTCATAGGGTCCTGATATGTGATTTGTTCCCAAGGGAGACACATGCTACACACACACACACACACACACACACACACACATATATATATATGTGTGTGTGTGTGTATAATGGTTAATTTCATTTTAAAAATATTTTTTATGTACATGAGTGTATTGCCTGCATGCATGCAAGTGCACCCACGTCTTGCAATGCCCACAGAAGTCAGAAGAGCGTGTCAGTTCCCCTGTGGATCTTCATTTGGGTGCTTTGAATAGAACCTTGATCATCTGCAAGAACAGCCAGTGCTCTTAAATGGTGAGACACCTCTCGAGCCCCTTGATCAAGTTTGGTTACATGCATAGTATTTCATTATAGCTACAGTTATAGCTGTATATTTACCTACTAAATGAATCTCCCTTAAATATGAAATGTTTATTCTTAAAGTGAAACACAGCCATTTTGAAATAATCATAGATATTTTAAGAATCTCACTGTAAAATATCAAGCAATTATTTATAATAATATTTGATTTAATAATAGCATTAATTTAATTATTAATATAATTCCATGACAGACATTACATAAAGGAAAACACAAAACTATTTTTGTGGCATTATGGAGGAGGTGAGAAACTATGTTCTATTCACTCTGGTGATTTTTCCCACATTGCTATTTCCTCCTGAAGCCTTTCTGCTTACGATTCAAACATAAATTTCATGGGAAAGCCCATCAGAGAATACAGTTGTGAGCCAAGCTAAGGGCTTTTTCCTGCCAAGTTTGCTATTGAAGGTGGTGGAGACAGCAGGTAAACATGAAGATCAGTGCACCCAGAAAAGTGTGGGATGGTCACCAAGATCTTTAAGAGGGGTGTGGCTGTGGTGGAATGAGGGTCGGAGAAAAGCACTGGCAAAGCCATTGCATGGTGAGGCTGAAGAGGGACTCGGAGGGAACCTCTAAACATGAACCATCAACTTGGAATTCCTTTGCCCATGGGTAGCTATCAGCTCATCTGTTGTGCCTGGTATTGAAATTTATCTAAGTAATGCATTCTGTAATTTTAATTAAGGTCTCTGTGTATTTATCTCCAAAGAAGACAGGGATACAGTCTCTAGCTTAGGAGAGATGCACTGGGAAGAATGAGTGCCAGGGGATGAACATGTGGTTTTGTCCCTAGCATCCACATGGTGGCTACAAATTATCTATAACTCCAGTTCCTGAGGATCCAACACCCTCATCTGATTTTCCCAGGCATTGCACAATCTGTGTGCTCTCACTTACATGCAGGCGTTACACTCACACGCATCAAAATAATAAAATATATAAAAGAGTCGTCTCTTGCATAAGTACAATATGATTATCACTTCTATGAAAGTTATCAATAATTACTTCAGCATCATGTACTGAACATGTCATATGCAAAATCTCTGAGAATCTCAAATATGCCATTAAAACACAGTAGTTATATTTGAATCAGGGTCTGTACAAGGTCTAAACATCATATTTATTAAGTCTCTTAGAATTCAATCTCTCACTTTCTTTGTCTGTGCCTCCTTTCACATAGACCAGGCTAGCCTCAAGCTCTCTTTGTAGATGAGGATGACCTTGAAATCCTGTTTTTTCTGTCTCTATCTCTCAAAGCCTAATCACAGAAATAAGCCATCAGGTTTGGCTCCCTTAAATTTCTGTTCACACCAGACTTCCATTCTTCATTTTGTGTCACTAGAAACAAATCATGTAGTTGTCCTGTGGAATATTCCACTTCAGAGATAGTCTGATTGCTTTAGCATGATGACTTTTTGTTTTGCTTTTCAAAACTTAGCATCCTTATAGTCAGAGGAAGAAGGATTGCCAATTCAAAGCCATGCAACACAAACTTCAGTCCAGTTTATCCTATATAATCAGTCCTTGTGCCACAAAGAAAAAGGAAAATAAAAATGAACAAATGAATACAAGATTATTCACTGGTTGCCCATGCCTGCAATGCACAATTGAATTAAACTGGCAGTCTTTCTTCCTCTGACTATGCTGTGCTTGGATTTCAGGCATGTGCCATTCCAATGGGATTTTAAAGTCCCTTCTTATTCTAATTAATTTTCACACTCTCTCCCTGTTTACCATGTAGTGGAGATTCTTCTATAGATTTATTTATTTGTTTATTTGTTTGTTTGTTTGTTTGGTGTATGTGTGATGTGGACATAAGAGCAGTTTCCTGAGGAGACCAGCAGAGGAAATGGGATCCCTTGGAGCTTGAGTTCCAGGAGGTTTTTAGTCCCTACTGTGTGCTGAGAGTTGAACACTGGTCCTCTTGAAGCAGGGCATACACTCTGAACTCTTGAGCTGCCTCTCCAGTTTTCTATTTTAAATTTATTATTTTATTTATTTATTCACATTTATTTGTTCATATATGTGAGTCACACATGTATGTATGTGTGGAAGTATGAGAACAATATACTGCAGTGATCCTACCAGCTCTGTGTCTTTTCATTGTTAAACTTAATTAGTCCATTTTTTTTTCATATGTGTGCCTATATGTGAATATCTGCAAAGAACTTCCTGGAGATGGTTTTCTCTCTCCCCATTTAGACAGCCTGGATCAAACTCAGGTTGTCAGGCTTGGCAGCAAGCATCTTAAACTCACTGAGCCAACACTCCACATATTTATCCTATTTTCAATTAACATACACAGCAACAGATTTCCTTATGGAGTTTCTATACATACTGTGTTTTGACTGATACCCATCCCCTAAATCTTCTGGCTCCCGTCTCCACTGCCACCTTGGAATTTCCATGCTCAGTATAACTCATTCCATGTTCATATCACCTGTGTTCTGTAACCTGCACCATCTTCTCACTTAAAAGCCCTCTTTAAGCTTTGTATCTTGAGATAAGATCTCAATAAATCACCAGGCAGGTCTTCATATTGTTATTCTCCTGCCTCAGCCTCTCAGGTAGTTGGAGTAACAGACCTGCACCAACAGGACTGCTATGAAACAAGTGATTAATTTTAGAATTTTTAACCAATGAGAAAGGGTGTCCAGGGCTGGTAAGAGGGCTCAGCAGATAAGTGTGCTTGCCACCATGCCCTGTAACCTGAGTTGATTCCCAGTACTGACGTGGTTGATGGAGAGAACTGAATTGCACAAGTTGTCCTCTGAACTCCACATGTGTGTCTTGGCAAATGAACACAAATAATCCACAAATGTAAAAATACTTAATGTACTTCTAATGGTATGGGATATTTGTAAATGCAGTTGTTCCCATACTCTCTTAATCTGCATTATCTCTGTTTCTCTAATTTATTAATTTGGAGTGTACACATAGTATGCTGTTGATGGCAGATTCCTCAGTGGAATCATACAGTTCCCTTCAGTATAGGCTTGGTTGTTTACACATTTTTGCTATTGTGTGCATTGCTGTTATGTCCATAGGTACAAGTTCTTAGGATAAATGAGTAACAGAGCACATGTGTTAATGATTTCTATTGATGTATATTCTTCTTAGCACTTGGTAGGGTAAGACTTTTAAAATTTTACAAGATAGAGAGTTTAAAAATACATGATGGTTTGAGTTTCAAACACCATTTACTATGTTGGGCAACTTATTTCCCCTTTCACTTTTCTATATAGTTTCTTTGGATGCTATATGGGAGGAGGGCAGCTCAGCAAAGACTGGACTTCCTGTGAGGGGGAAGAAGGGTTCTACTCTTTGGTCAGGTTGTCCTCTTCCACAGATCATACAGCATCATGATGGTCACAGATGGATTACTGTAGGTGTGACAGGAGCAGCAGTGTAGTCAGTCAGATCAGCAGATCAGTCCTGGTGATCAAGAAATGATGCATTCCTTGAAGAGATCACCTTCTCTATTTTTCCATTTTTTAGACAGCCTAGATCTGTATATTCTATCCTGGTCTAGAACTCTGCCTTCTTCTGCCTCTGCTCTCCTAAATACTGAGATTACAAGTTTACACTGTTGTGTCCACTGGTAAATTTGTTTTCTCAGACTTTGTGTCTCTATTGATTCGTTTATTATGTGCATTTTGGTGTACATCTGCATCTGTGTACATCCCAATTTCAGAGGAGATCACTGGTCATCAAGTGTCCTGGTCAATTACTCTCCACCTATTTCCTTGAGACATGATGTCTCACTGAAGCCAGAGCTATGCTAGTGGAGAGCAGGTCCCAGCAATCCTCCAGTCTCTGTCTGACACAGTGCCTGTTTTACAGGTGCCTGTGCAGATATGTCCAGCTTTTTATGTGAGTGCTGCTGATTTAAACCAAGGTTCTCCTGTTTGCACAGCATGTGGTATATTTGTTGAATCATCATTTCCCTCACTCCAGAATTTTTTTTGTGACAGAATTTCATGTAGCTGAGGCCACCTGCAACTGACTATGTAGTGAAAGATATCCTTGACCTTTTGATCTTCCTGCTTCTACTTCAGTGTATTAGGGTTAAAAGGTGCACTATCGCACCAAATTCAAAGCCATCATGTTTGGTTTATGTGTGTTCCTCTTGTGACTGCAATAGCTGTTACACCTAGTGCCCTCCTTTTCTCCTTTCTCTCCTCTGAAGATGCTGATCCTCTTGTTTCAGTTCAAGTGTACTGGGATTCCAGGCAGGCCGGAAACAAAGAGCTTCACTAACACTGTGTGTGTGCATTTATATTCTTATGTGTGTACATGTACTTGTTCAGAGGACATCTAGGGGGAATCAGATCTCTTCTCTATAGTTTGGTTCCCATTTATTGACTCAGGTTGTCAGGACTGGTGGAAGCGACTTTACAGCCTGATCTACACATTCTTGGCTCTCTATTATTGTTTGTGTGCTTGCGAGTGTGAGTGAGCACATGTAATGAATGTGAGTGCGTGCGTGCGTGTGTGCGTGTGTGTGTGTGTGTGTGTGTGTGTGTGTGTGTGTGTGTTTTCTGGTGCCTAGGCCATGCTCCTGAGGCAACAGAATGAGATATTGCATCAGCCTTAGAAATGCGATTCACCTCCTTCCAGACAAAAGATACCTCATAGGTCTACAGCTGACCAATTATACTAGACTGACTGGCCAGAGAGTCCCAGGATCCCTTTAGTCTCTACATATCCAGAGTTGCTATTAAAAGTTAGGAGCACCATGCCTCACATTTTAAAGCCTGTTTTGAGGATGGAACTCAGGTCTTCTAGCTTGCAAGCCAAGCATTTTACCAACTGAGCACTCTCCTCAGACCCACTTGGTTATTTTGAGTGAGGATCTCTCTTAAGTTACTAAGGTTGGCCTTCAAATCCCCCTTTTGCTAAAGTAGGCCCTGCCTCTACATCTGCCTTACAGACCTGTATCATCACTGTTAGTCAAAAATCCCACTTTCATTTGAGTATGATTTACTTTTGAAAATGGTACAGAGTATTGTTATCTTGATGAGTATTGTGTTTAGTAGTTTTGGGAGTCTGTAATTTATGTTTCTTGCAACACATGCACAATATTTTCTTGGCTACATTCACCTAGAGATGAATTCTCTTTTTTTCTATGGGTATTTATTATTTTGAGGTATTTGATAATATAAACAGTGCTCTTATGACTACGTGAATGGACCCTGGGACACATATGTAAAAGTTTCTGTGGTGTGTGTGTGGTGTAGGGTAGACCAGAGAACCTGTGACTATTGTACTTCATCATATAGGATAAAACCATTTTCTAAAGTAATTCTGTCAGTTTCCATAAGAGCAATGTGTCAAATTTCTAAGTTTTGACAAATCATGGACTTAATTACCATATGATAGTATTGATTTGCATTTCCACGATCATGACTGATGTCGAACACAGTTTTGTCTTTTTTTTAACGTTTAAATATTTTGTATGACTGTGTGTTTACACATGTCATTTTTATGCCTGTGGAAGTCAGAGGACAACATTTGGGAACTGGTGCTATCCTTCCAACCTCTGGGTTCTACAGATGGAATCGAGGTCATGTTGCTTGGTGGCAAGCAATGGTAACTGCTGAGCCCTACTGCACAAGCCTTTTCATGGAGGTTTTTGTTTGTTTTTGTTTTTGTCTTTTGGATACAGGTTTTCTCTGTACCACTAGCTGGCCTGGATTTGCTATGATGGGCATTTGACCTCGATCTTGAGTATGTACGGATAAAGTCTTTTACCCTAACTATAGATATTTTCCTCCATTGGGGAAGAGACATCCTCCACTCAAAGAAAAGATATCTCTTCTATGGAGCTCACGCCTTCAGAATGATAGCTCAGGGAGTTACGTGTAATGCTGAGGCACAGAAGAATGCCACAAGTGATGGTGAAATTTAGGAGTCCTTTATTAGCTGGCATCTGAGAGGGGACTAATGTTCAAAAGAAATCTCAACTCCAAAGGGAGGCAGAGTGGTGTTTTTAAAGCGTAAAACTACAATTACATTATTCCAAGGGAAAATCCGATAACCATAGTTACGTTAGATCACCATAGTTACATCAGATCTGGGGGACATCATTCAACAAAGAGATATTCAGTTAACAAAAAGTTTCAGTTACGAAAACCAAGTCTTGCAGTATTGCTGAAACAATGGTCTCCATGAAGATGTATGTACAGCTGTGTATGAAGACATGTTACCCGACTATCTGGAAGTTTCCCAGTACTGTAGAAACAATGCAGCCTCTGAGACTGCAGGTTCAGCATTCATAGGAGCAGTTCTACCTGACTGAGGGCACTTATAGCAGTGGGGAGGGCCTGGGCATAAACACAGGGTAAAGCAAAAGTCAGCTATGATAATATGGAGCCAGCGTTGCCTTTTCAGTATGGAAGTAGGGCCTTTGGAAAGCAGGGGGCAACAAGGTACCTGTCTAAGCAGGCAGATCACAGAATCTCCTGTTCAGTTAATAGGGCGACATATATTTCAGCCCTATGGGACTCCTATCCTTTTCCTTATTTTCTGATATGGTCTCCCCATGTCCCTAACTGGGGATTCTATGTTCCTAGTTGCTTTTTCAGTGTTCAGTGATTATAGATGTGTCCTTCCCATTCCTACTCCTAGTTTGGTTCTGTTGGTGTGGTAAAACACTAACAAAACATGGGACTGGAGAGACGGCTCAGTGATTAAGAGCACTGACTGTTCTTGCAGATGACCTGGGTGTGATTTCCAGCACCCACATGGCAACTAACAACCATCTATAACTCCAGATCCAGGAGACTCTGATGCCCTCCTCTGACCTCTGCAGACACTGCAAGAGACAGCTGCACCTACTTATATTTATGGAATAGACTCATACAAACAAAACAAAGCTAAAAATAAAGTATTTTTAAAAGCACTAACAAAACCAGCATGTGGGAACAAAGGGTCTATTTCACTATTATACTTTCAGGAAACATCACTGAGGAAAGCCAGAGTAGGAACTAAGGCAGTAATTTGGGGCAGGAAAACAGAGTCCATGAGGTAACACTGCTTATTGGAAGGCTTCCTTAGCTGCCTTCTTATGCAGCCTGGGACCACCTGCTTAGGGATGGTACCACCCACAGTGGACTGTTTCCTCCTACATCAATGAACAATCAAGAAAATGTCCCCCTGACAAGCCCACAGAACAAAACACACCTCAATTGAATCTGCCTTCTCTCAGGAGTCTCTATTTATGCCATGTTGAAAGAAACAACCCAACACAGTAGCGTTGAATAGGTTTTTATTCTGAGACAGTGTTATCTCCATACAATTTGGAATTTGACATATGTCCTAGTGTGGCCTAAACTCATGTTCCTTCTAATCCTCTGCTTAGAACATTCTCCCACATTCCTTGTTTCTATTTCCCTTTCCATGAGGCTTTCAGGATTTCACCCATCACTTAGTATGTGGTCCCTCTGAATTTGTCTATTGTCTCTAGAAGTCCTTCTTATACTTGTGTAGTTTTTAGAGATCCTGTGTCAGTTCATAAGTTGTGAGGGTGTTCCTGTTTGACATTGCTATTCTGCTGAAGTACCAAACACCTGTCCTAAGAACTATAGCTGTGTACATAGTTCTGAAGTGTGACAGACCAAGTATTTTTCTACCTTAGTGGGCTTGTGTCCATTTGGTTCTGTCTATGTAGGAAAGATGGCCATGTTTTTTCTGGGGAGTAATTGATTTTATCAGAATCCCCAAGTCTTGAGGACATTGCAATATGTCTACTATCAGTGCTGTTTGTCACTGGGTTGATCAGTTTAGGGAGTTGAGGGTCCTGATACTGGCAGATATTCTGCAGTGTGCGTCACAATGTCACAGAATATCATGCCATTCCTTACGTTGTACCAGCACTGTGGAGGGCACAAACCCAGCTCAGAAATTCTGTACTCAGGACTGGGACTCTGCCCAGTTAGGAGAAGTTTGCCTAGCGTGCAGGCACACCTGGCTTTTACCCCAGCCCCATAGAATATAAGAATTGTGAGCATGTGTAAATTATAGCTTGGTGGTGCCAGGATTTTAGAATTTCCATGTCACACAAAGCTGTAAGTCAAGTTTAGGCCAGCCCAGGATACATGATACACTGTGTCACAAAAGGAAAGCTTTTGTCTCAACTTATTTGAGTATGTGAATAAAAACGATTCAGACTGTCGTCAATTTTTATGCACAGACAGATTATTTGGAAATAAATAGACTTTATATGAAATTTGTGTATGTTTCTTAAACAAGATATCCCTCTGTGCTGCCAAAGCTGGCCTTGACTCCTGAGTTGCATAGGCTGAGCTGAAATCCACATCCTACTCTGCTAGCCTCTAGAGTACTGGGAGTGTAGGTGTGGGATACCAATGAACAAATTTCAGCTGTTAAATTTAGTTTTCTTGTTTTTTTTTTTCTCTTGTTGATCAAGGTATTACTAAAGACCTACATAAGGAGGGCTGAACTTTATTTCACATGACCGTGAACTTGGGACCTTCCTGCCACAGCCTACTGAATGTAGGGATTATAGGCATGTGCTATGCTTCCTGGTTCAACATTTATTTCTACCAGATTTCCCTCTTGAAAACACTGTTGTGAGGTACTTTGGGAGTACACATAACCTCAGTACTTGAGGCTGAGGCATGAGAATGTGGCTGGATTTCAGCCAGTCAAATACAGTAGAAATTGCTTTCAGACAGTCAGAGAAACAGAGCCACACACCCGAAGACAGACAGACACAGACAGACAGACAGACAGACACACACACACCAAGGAAAAGTGAAAACTGAACTCAAACCTGTTTTTTTTTTTTTTTTTTTTTTTTTTCTGGGTCGTGGCTGATCGTGATTCCCTGATTTCTATTTTCAGCATCTGATCTCTTGTCTTTGTTCTTCTTTCCTGAGCTCTCAAATGCCTCTATTTTCTCCCCCCCCCCTTTTTTTTTTGTTTTCCGAGCTGTACAGGCTGTAGTTCCAGCATGGTCATGCCTTCTCCCTTCATTCGTCTTCCCTTGCAGCCTCTTTCCGTTTCCTAGCTACCTAGAAGTTTGTCATTTCTTTTCCCATTTCAAGACCTCCTCGTTGCCATATCCTTTTGCTCCACAGTTTTCCTTCCCACATCTGTCACCTATTTCCAATGCGTTTATTACTGTCCATTTTCTTAGCTCTTTCTCCTCTTGTAAACTTTAATCTATTAAAAATATTCTTATCAGAAAAGAAACACAGAAGGGATACAAGGGAAATTCTTGTATCTTGTTTAAGTCTTTCTCCTGGATTCACTAATTCATTGCTTTAAATGCTGTAACAACTGTTCTGTTAGATATTCTACATAAAGGAAAGGGAAAAAAAAGATTGCTAATTAAAGTCCAACGTCTTCCTTCCCTCCTCTGTTTTGTAACCTTGGAGCCTTCTTCCGCAAACCACAATGTCTCCCTGCATAATACACTGAATTCGAAGCCCTGCTAGTAGGGGAATTTCAGAAATTTGCTCATTTTAGGTTCTCAGTATCAATGCGGACTGACTTACTAGCATTGTGACAACTTGTGCCAGGGTCAGTGGAGACACTTTCAGTTTTTCTAGGCTTGTAGGCTTTCTCTGCCTTGCAGGGATTTCTCTTTGGAGAAATTTCACTTTCCCTTAATCATGGAATTGGGGAGTTTAAACAAGTCAATTTCTTATTTGGTTCTGAGTTCAGTAAATCCATTTAAGAAGCCAGCACTGTCTAGTCAACAATTAGTTTTGTTTTCATTCATTCTGGGGAGTGGTGGTAAGTGGTTTCCTGTCATCCTTTCAGGGCATTTTCTGTCTGTTCATATTGACTTTCCCCTGTCCAACCCCGTGTCCGTTACATCTGTTCACATCTCTCTCTTTCCTTTCCGTCACCCCATTGCAATCATCCCTCCCTTTCTACTTCCCTTTCCACGTTCCTTCTGGTTCCTTCCATCACTCGCGGTAGCTCCTTCCCACACCTTTCTGCCAGTTCCTGTCATCGTTCTTGATGTTCTTCTTCTTCTTCCCTCCTGTACTGGTTCCTCCTATCCACAGACATTTTCTCCTTTCTAAACCCTTTCCCCCATTTCCCATCCTTATCCAATTCTTTGGCTTCTCAAATCTTTTCCCCCTTCTGATACTTTTCCTTCATTTCCCTCTTTCCCATCTTTCTGCCCATTTTCCCTCTCCTTCCCTTCCTTTCCACTCTGTTTGCATACATTTTCCCTATCTAGCCCTGTTCCACTCTTCCTCTTCCTGTACTTTGCCCCATTTCTAAGTTTTTCTCCTCTTTCAAGCTCTTCTTGACTTCCCTGCCCCATTCCCACTCTTTCTCTACTTCCCACCACTTCGTCTCCTCTTCCCCCTTTCTGCCTAATTTATATCTTTCCGATCCCTTTCTTTATCCCCGTGACTTTCCCCTTTCCCTTTCCTTTGCAATGTTCCATTGCATTTCTCTCAACTTCCTCCAATTCCTTCTCCTTTCTCTCTTTCAGTCTTGTGTTGAACCTGGTTAACAGGGGCATCAGTCTACTTACTGAGCTACATTACCAGCCCTCATTGTTTTCATTTTTAGTATGTTATTTTAGTATTTTGGACAGCCTCGCCTATGTAGAGCAGGCTGGCTTAGAGCATGAGGACATCATTTTCCATCCATTCATTCTTCAATATTTATCTTTAAAATAATTTTATTGATAAGATTGTTGGGTGTGAACTCCCTAATGTGAAGTGGGTCTTCAATTCAACTGGGATTCTTGATCCATCTATAGGTGACTTTTGTAAAGTTTGAGAGATAAGGGTCTACTTTTGTTCTTCTGTATAGAGCTATGCTGTTCGACCAGTGCAAGTTGTTGAACATGCTATAGTCTCCAGTATGTGTTTTTGGTCTTTCCGTAAAAAATCAGGTTACTCTGAGAGGACTTAAGTCAGGATCCTCAAGTCTATTCTATGATCAATTTGAAGGTTTTTTTTTTTTTTAATTTCCTATTCCGTTTTGGTTCTCTCTGGTTTCACTATGATGAAATTAGATTGAAAATGTTTTTATTTTTCCCACTTAAGAGTTAATAGTTACCTTAATTTTTTTTTTCATGCTGCTGAGACAAAAGCAATATAAAGCAGACGGGACTTATATGGCTCACAGAAGTCCATCATGGTAGGGAAATCATACAAGCAAGTGCTTGAAGAAGCTACGACACCCACAAGAAAGAAGCAGAAATCAGTAAATCTTTGTGCTCACCTCACTTAATTCCCCTTTGTGCACTCTGAATTCGATTCCAGGTCATGGTGCAATTCATAGTAGGCAGATCCTTCCACCTCAGTTACCCTAATTAAGATAATCTCCCACAGGCATGCTCAGAGGCTAACCTAACCTTAGTAATTTCTACAAGTATGATTGGATGCTTGTCTTAGAAGTAATTCCATATCTTCTTGAGGTGACAGACCTAACCATCACACTGAAAATAGCAGCACGTTTTTATCTTTTGGATACTCCGAAAGATTTTCTGTCAATATAGCATTATTTTGTTCTTTATTCTCCCCTTAAGAAGCTATAATTAGACATATATTAAACTCATCTGATTATGTTGATTCATCTGATTATTGTTAGAATGCTTGCCTAGTGGGCATAAAGCACCAATGCCAGTAGTGAAAATACATGTATGCATGCGTATATGTTCATTTGCATATGTATGTATATTAGATGTTACTCTGTCTTCTCTAGTTCTTAAATTTGTTTCATAGATCTCACCTCAGTGTCTTTTGTGCTTAATCCCAGGAAAATTCTCTTGTAGTCTAAATATGTCTCTTCTAGTGTAAATGTCAGTAACATTTTTTCCCTTGTAGTTCAAACACCCCCTTATTTTCCCTACTTTGTAACACTGGAGCTGCCTTTGGAAGCCATACCTTTTCTTTGTACAGTGGCACTGTGTTGTATCCCCTTCAAGGGTCATTGGAGGCCTTACAGGCTTCTGGTTTGATTATTCATTTATTTATTTTTATTTTTGTTCTTTTTGAGACAAGGTCTCTCTGTATCCCCATTTGGCCTGGAACTTACTATGTGGAACAGGCTAGCCTTGAACTCACAGAAATCTGCCTGCCTCTGTATTCAGAGTATACCACCACATCTGGATTCTGATTTGACCATTTTTTTACACAAGATTCCCATACCTAACCAGATTGGCCTGGTAGAATTCCTTTGGGTTTTGGTTGTTCTCTGGTATTCTCTCGGCTTTTTTGAATGTTCCTGTTGGGTGTGATCAGGCAGTTAGGTTTCCACCATTTGCTTCCTCACTCATTAGGTGGAATGTTCCTGACCTTGTCTGCTTTCTCCTAAGGACTCTGATTGTAAGAGGTGCTGGTGTGCAGGCCATTTAAATCTTTCTAAGTCCTGCCTTATGTTTACCTCACTATTAAAGGCAGTGGCCAATTTTCTGAGAAAATATTCCTTATACGTCTGAGATTGCTAAAAAGGCTTTAAAGAGGTACTCATCCTTGGCTTAATGAGTATTTCTTTTCATCTTGTTCTTTTTTCTTCTGTTTCATCTCTGTGTAAAGGATGGTGTACCTCACCTAGTGTAGACTCCTTCCATGGCATGGTGTATATAACTCAAAGAACCTTTCATTTTGACTCATAGCTCAGCTTCTGATTATTATGCATTATATGCATGACCGACTACAGAATAATTTTCTACATATTGTTCATTTTTCTTTTCCTATTCCCTTTGCCACAAGGGATGATTATGTAGCTCATGCTGGTTACAAGTCTGTCCTATATGCCTTCAAACTAGCAGTGATATTCTGCCGAGAAAGTGCTCCTATTTCAGGCATGTGCCAAGGAAACCAGGCTTTAAATATACTTTTTATTCTAACTTATTTTCTTTTCTGTTCTTTAGTTACCAAGAAGTTTTTAAGATTTATTTTAGTTTCGTGGGTGTGTGTATGTCTTTCTGTCACAGTATGTGCATGTGAACACAGCAAGTACCTGGAGAGGCCAGCAGAAGAATTCAGATGATTTTGAGCTGGAGTCCCAGGAATTGTGAGAATCCAGGTGTGGGAGCTGAAAGGAACACTGGTTCTATGGGAGAAAAAATATTGGAACTCAGAAATGATGAGCAAACTCTCGAGTTCCTCACATTTTATTTTGAAGATTGTACATAAGTATGGAGTGTTTCACATGTTTGTGTATGTGTAGATGTCTGAGAAACTCTTCCTGCACTTGATACTCTGCTTCTACCATGTAAATCCCAGATATTAAATTCTGCTTGTCAATCTGGGCATCAGGCACCTTTAGCAGCTGAGTTATCTCACCAAATTTTGAATTTATTTTTTAATTACCATAAGCAGCAGGTTTCATTACACTGTTTCCGTACATACTCTATTTTGGTGGATACCATCCCCGTCAGTCTCCTGGCCTCCAGTTCCAGCTTGAAACATTGAAATGCCAAGATTCTCTTGATCCTTTCTTGTAACCCACGTTCCATTCCCTCCCTTTCCTCTTCCTAAAAGAGCACTCTTTAAACTTTGAGATGGTAACTGACTGAGTTACCAGGCAGGTCTGGAAATTTTTATCTTGTGCCTCAACCTCTCATCTAGTTGGGCCTCTGCCATAAGACCTGGCCCCAAACACAGTATTCGTTTTAGAACTTGTAGCCGGTGACAAAGGATGTTACGGCTGGGAAGATGGCTCAGTGGGTAAAGCTGCTTGCCACCAACCATGATGACCTAAATTTGTTCCAGGCACCAACATGGTAGGAGGAGAAAACTGACACCCACAAGTTGTCCTCTGGATTTCACACGTGTGGGTGATCCTCTAGACTCTACATGTGCGCAGTGGTATGTGATCCCACATATACACACTTGAGAAACAAAAGCAAAAAAATTTAATGATGTGAAATTATTTGAAATATATGTGTATGTACACCATCCCATGACATCTTAATCTGAATGGCCCTGCTGCTGTGTTCCTTAAAATGCTAATTTAAGGTGCAAATATAATACAGCATTGTATGCACTTATTTCAGTGGCTTAATATACACCTGTGTCAGAGGGAAAATTGATGGCTTGTGAAATTCTGATATATCCATAGGTACCAGTTCCTAGGGTAAATGTGAAACAGAGTAAGTGTGTAAAAGTCTGTATTGAAGAAATACTCTTCTGGTCTGTATAATTTTCAGCACTTATTATTATGAGAATTCTGAAGTTTGGTCAACTAATTAGATTAAGTAACATGTGATACTGTTGGTTTGATTTCCCATGATCCTTTGTCATATCTTTCATCCCTTCCCTTTTCTTGAGGGTTTATTTGGACTTTTTTGGTCACCAAACAAGTTCTTCCTTTAACAGAGACAAGAGCCCTCCTCTACTGGCAAGATTGTCTGTAGGAATGACTTACAGTATGGACAGAATCTGGACTAAAGGCATTTACTTAAACTTAAGAAACTACTATTTAAAGTGCCTCAGTTCCCAAGCATACATAAGCTCTAAAAACTGCTGAGATGCTTCCTGAAGCAAGCCCTGAAGGGATCAGAGACCAGTTGAGCCCTCTGGAGGAAACTGAAATCAGCTGAGCTATGTGGAAGAGGCTCAGCCCCACTGAGGTCCCTGGTAAGGGCCCTCTCCAACCTGTCGAGTTGCCCGCCGGTTGGGCACTGTGATCCAAGTTTCTTGCTTTCATGAGCTCTCACCCCTCTGTGATGGGTTTGGTGATGCTGATGTCTGTGAGTCATCTCTGCTCCTGTAAGGAACCCCTCACATACTCCTGTAAGGAACCCAGATAACACTGTTCGGTTCACTAAGCTGGGTTTCGGTGCTGTCCTTATTTGCTGTGCCATTGGTCCCCGCCTGGGGTGAGTAGACATTTGTTCATGTCTCCAGGGGAATACTGTCACACCCCACACCACCCCATTTTTAAGCGTATTTCACTAGTCAGACTTTGTTCCTGTCTGTCACTCAGAATGACTGACTGTCTCTCTCCTCCTCTTCCTCTCTGTGCTGCTCCTGCCCCTCCTTCCTCCTGCCTGCTCCTTGTTTCCCCTCCTCCTCCTGCCTCTCCCTCCTTCCTCCTCCTCTCCATTTCTGCTTCATTTTCTTTTTAAGCCCTTCCTCCTCCTGCTTCTCATGTTACTGTTACTAGTCCTGTTTACACTGGCAAGTGTAAGGTTCAGGGTTCGAGAGACGCAGCAGACAGAAGGGACCGGACTCTGCTGGCAGCTAACAGGACCCGACTTTATTGAGAGAAGACCAGATGGGACTAGCTCCTCAGCACCCACGAGTGGAGAAACGCTAGCCTCCCTTGGGGGCTAGCCTCCCCGAAGAGATGGGGGAGGCTAGCCCCCTCACCCCCATCTTGGGGCTGGGGCTCCGGGGAACCGGGCTGGCGTGGTCAGCCCAGGTCTGAGTCTCAAAGCCCAGTGAAGCGCCTGCAGCACCAGCAGCAGCAGCCCCAGCAGCCCCAGCAGCAGCAGAAGCAGCAGTAGAAGCACAAACACCAGAAGCACAAGCACCAGAAGCACAAGCACCAGAAGCACAAGCACGTTGTCCAAGTCCTCAAAACCTTTTAAACCTTCAGTCCCCTCCTGGCTTTTAGGGGAGGGGTGTTGCCATGACATCTGATTGATGTTTCAGGCAAGCTTCTGTCCAGGAAGTAGTCCTTTTCCAGAGCTGTTCGTGAATTCCTTGCTTATCTGCCAAGGAATTTGGGATCTGGAACCGGTTTGCAAGGCTTAGATAAGCTCTGGCTCCAGGTTTCTTCCAGAGTCCGAAACTGTTGGGGGTCTCATTCACACCTTACATTCCAGCCTTTTGTGTCATAAGGGAATTGGGGCGCAGTTTCTCCTCTAGCTACTTCCTGCTGACAGATTGGACGATGATAGGGGGGTAGGGAATGACACATGAGGCTGGAATGGGTTCGAGTCCTCATCACGGTTAGGCAGTGGTGCATAGTTCCTGGTGGGAAGGTGAGCAGAAGGGCGAGAGCTGGAGGCAGTCCTCCCGTGTAAGCAAGCAGAGGGACTGGTGCTGAGACACTTCCTCCTGCATAAGAGACTATAGACCAGGTGAGGAGATAAGTTTGACAGGCCTCCCCCGCTCCCTGCCCCCTGGTGGGATAAGAGGACAGGATAAATCTTTAGAGGCTTAGCTGCTGGTAACACTGTTTCAGACCTGAAAAGGTTAATGAAATGGGAGAGTTGACACTTTGTAGGGATCAGGTCCAGGTAGAGATCAAAGACAATTCTGCAAAAAAAATATTTTAAGGGGGTAGAGATGGGAGAAAGATTGGCCCATGACGGAGGTCAGACAAATGAGATGTGTAAAGGTTAGCTCCATACATAGTCTTTGTTCCTGATTGAGACACATCCTAGCCTTATATCCAATCCTGAAGACCATCAGAAACTGTCAAACTCAGAGTCACAGACACAGATGTGGTCATTAACAATGGTTAATTGCTTAAGATGTTCTGCATAAGATTAGATACTCCTCTTTCAAGACTCAGACCTTCAATCACTTACATAGACTTTCTTTTTCTTTCTATTCTGGAAATATCCAGCCCTCATAATCTTACATAAATCCTTCTTTATAAAATATTTCCTTTCCTTTTACCCTCTTATTTTCTTTCTTAATACCACGAGACATAATAACATTAAAGCTGAGAGAGGTGGTTGGATATTTAGGTGAGAGTCCAATGACTCCGCTTAACGAACCTGTAAGTGGACACAGTTGAAGATATGGAGATGGCAGTTTGGCTCAGAAGAGTGCTGTATAGTAAATGTAGTTGAGAGGGGTGGGGGGTATCTCCCAATGCTTTAATAATTTGTTTGAATTAGAAGGGGTGTCCAGGGCATGAAGGAATAAGAAAATGTTAGGGCTGTTAGGGGTATTTTAGAGAATGTAGGGAAGAGGTAGAGTAGCCTTGGGGGTGTGGGGAGGCCCATTGACTCCCACCATGGAGAGCTGCTAAGGGTGTGTCTTACCCAAGTAGGAAGAGGAGGACAGACCATGTGGTCCCCTACTACAAACAGGCCTTTTTGTCTACTGTGGCAGCGGCTCTGGGTTCCTCCATTGCTGTTGTGCAGGTCAATCCTCGGTGGCCAGGTAGATGAGTTCTGTCAGTGAAGAAGATCTGAAGGCGGGTTGGGGGATCTGGGGGCCACATGACTGGCCTACCTCAATTCTGCAAAGAAGGGCAGTCATCCTCCAGGCATCCGCATTTTTCCCACTGTGGGCATGGCCCTGGCAGCGGCTGCTGAGTTGGGGCAGGCTTGTGCCCAGTGTCCTTCGTTGTCACCGTGGGCCTGGCAGCCATTGTGGCATTGATGCTGAGTTGCTTGGAGGTCTTCTTGGGAGGAACCCCGAATGCCACCATCAGTAGTTGAGCCTCCTGTATCGGGTGGCACACTCAGTTTGCCTTTTCCTGTTCCTCTGGGTTATGGAGTATTTTAAAGGCCGTTTTTCAGCAGCTCTCCCTGGGAGGGTAAGGGACTTTGGGGCATCTGTTAGTGGACAGGTTAGAAGGAGAGAGAGCATTTGTGCCTGGGCAGAGTGTAAATATAAAAGGAGGTGAGATAAGTAGATAGAGGCAAGAACAAAGGAGTCAGCTACAGGAGTTTGAGTGCTTGCGTCGGGATGGCACTGCCCATGAGAGCTTTCACCTGCAAGATATCCCAGAGACCTGTAGATTGACAGCTGGTAGAGTAGAGGTGGGTTGGAATTTAGGACCCAGAGAGAACCGGCCGGAGCTGGGCAGCCAGAGACAGAAAGCTACAGTTTGGAGCTTGGGAGTTTGGGCTTGGGCCCTAAAGTGGGAGGGGGTTTGTGTAGGGTCCTGAGAGAGACAAGCACCCGAGGGGCAGGGGGAAGAGGAGTGGCATGCAGCCGCCTTAGCAGGCTCAAAGTCTGCAGCAAGTTTGGGTGTGGGCCCAGAGGGAGCCCTGGCCTGGGGACCTGGCTGCCAGAGACAGAGTACAGGCGGGAGTTTGAGAGTTCAGGGTGTGGGCCCCAAAGCGGGGTGGGGGGGTCACACAGTGTTCCGAGAATGTGGCAAAGCACCAGAGCACAGAGCACGGGCTTGTAGTGGAAAGGGGTGGGGAGGATAAAGTGAGGGTGGTTGGCAGGGGGAGGGGGGGGTATTGTTTGAGTTAAGGAGAGACTAGATTGTGGAGAGATGGGGAAGAGAAGGAAAAGATGTAGAGGGGGACAGAGAGACAGGAAAGATATGAAGAGAAAAATGTGCATAAAGTGGGGTCGGCCGCAGGGGGGTACATAGGGATCCTACACCAGGAGGGCGTCCCCACCCGTGTGGGATCCGAAAAACGAGAGGGATCTCCAAGCCTGGTCGCTCCTTCCAGGTCAGAGTTGGGCTGTGAGGCCCAGGGATTGTGGGGACCCCTGGCGTTCTAGAAAGGCTTTTGAGAGGAGAGGAGATGTGTAGGAACTCCCCACCACAAGTAAGCGTCCCTACAGGAGGGGGAGTTCAAAATGAGAGGAGAGTTGGCAGGGGCCCCAAGGGGAAGCTAGGCAGCCGACACCCAGAAATGGGTGTGAATAAGAGAGAGAGGGGGGAGAGAAGAGAGAAGAAAGAAGAAAAAGAGGGAGAGAGAGAGGAAGGAGAAGGACGGAGAGAGAGGGGGAGAGAGAAAGAAAGAGAGAAAGAGAAAATGGGTGGGGGTGGGGTGGGGCCCAGTTAACTACACAGGTCCCAGGCGGGCTGCGGCCAGAGGCAGGAGGGTGAGAGTGGGGGCAGGGTGATTGAGAGGAGCCATGGGAGAGGACCAGAGTGGAAACAGGGCCTGGGGCTAGGCTGCTCCTGCATGAGGGCCGCAGGACACCAAGCCGAGATGGGACCCATGGTGGAGGAAATGGCAGAGGGAGGGAAGAGCCAGGCAGATTCGTGGTCCAGTATGGACAGAATCTGGACTAAAAGCATTTACTTAAACTTAAGAAACTACTATTTAAAGTGCCTCAGTTCCCAAGCATACATAAGCTCTAAAAACTGCTGAGATTCTTCCAGACCAGCAAGCCACCTGAAGGGATCAGAGACCAGTTGAGCCCTCTGGAGGAAACTGAGATCAGCTGAGCTATGTGGAAGAGGCTCAGCCCCACTGAGGCCCCTGGTAAGGGCCCTCTCCAACCTGTCGAGTTGCCCGCTGGTTGGGCACTGTGATCCAAGTTTCTTGCTTTCATGAGCTCTCACCCCTCTGTGATGGGTTTGGTGATGCTGATGTCTGTGAGTCATCTCTGCTCCTGTAAGGAACCCCTCACATACTCCTGTAAGGAACCCAGATAACACTGTTCGGTTCACTAAGCTGGGTTTCGGTGCTGTCCTTATTTGCTGTGCCATTGGTCCCCGCCTGGGGTGAGTAGACATTTGTTCATGTCTCCAGGGGAATACTGTCACAGGAAAAAAGAAAGAGTGAGTATACACATGTATACCTGGATCTCCACTACTGCCATCGAACACTGTGCTTTATGCACGCTAGGCAAACACACCACCACTGAGCGGCAACCCAGATCCATCTAATGTATGTTCAATCGTAGCTTCCTAAGGAAAGAGAGAACATAGAAGTGAGATACTGACTGAAAAGTTTTCATATGAGCCAAAAGTCAACAACCTAGACGTTTCAGTAGCTTAGTGTGAGGAACTGAAGAGCTGAGCTCCTCTCTGGTCATCCCAGGATGACAAAAGCAAATAACAAAAATCAAGAAAACTATGAGTTAAATTTTTCCTTTCCAAAAAAGTAACTAGTGGGGAGGCTGGAAAGATGAGTGAACAGTGAACAGCACTGGCTGATCTTGCAGAGGACACCAGTTCTATTGTCAGTACCCACACGGTGGCTAAAACCATCAATAATTCCATTTCCAGGGAATCTGGTGCCCTCCTCTGGCTCCCCTGGGCATTCACACATGCGTGCACTTAAATTCATGCAGGCAAAACACACATACACAGAAATATAAGAAAACAAGATTCTAATATTACACATAATAGATATGTTTTTAAAAGAACTATGGTTTGTGAATGTGGTCCGGTAAGTAGAAGATTTTCCTGGTGTTCATAAAGGCCTGGGTTCAGTCCCCAGTACCATTTGAAGCACATGCCTGTGATCCCATACTTAGGGAGAAGACACAATGGAGATCAGAAGTTCAAGGTCTTCTCAGCTTCATAGCACCTTAAAGGCCAGTCTGGGCTACATGACAACATGGTTTTAAACATTTTTTATATTAATTATGTGGAGGTGTAGTGGGTGGTTATGTGCAGGTGAGTGCAGGTGCCCAGGACAACAGGAGGGCATTCAGTCCTCTGAAGCTGGAATTAAGCCAGTTGTGAGCTGACTGATGCTGGCACTGGGAATAAAACTCAGGTCCACTGCAAGAAGAGTATGTACTTCTAAGAGCTGAGTAATGTCTCCATTCCATGAGACAACTTCTAGAAGGAAGCAAGAAATAAAGGAATGTAGGAAAGAAAAGAGGGAGAGAGGAACAGAGAGAAGTAGGGAGGGAGGGGTTGTGTAGAGAGGGAGAGAGAGACAGAAACAGAAAATGAGTGGGGCTCCAGAGATGGCTCAGCAGGTAAGAGCACTGACTGCTCTTACTGGGTTTGATTCCCAGTGCCAAAGTGGTGGCTAACAACTGTCCTAAACTCCAGTTCCAGGGGATCCCATGCCGTCTTCCGACCTCCACGACACAGGTGCACTTACACACGTGCAGGCAGTAAACTCACACGTAAAATAAAAATAATAAAACTTTTGAAAAGGAAGGTGAGAAAATGAGGACAGAATGACAGCAGAAGACAAGGGAGGAAGGGAGAGAAAGAGGGAGGGAGGGATGGAGGGAGGGAGGGAGGAAGGGAGGGAGGGACGGACGGAGACAGACAGAGAGACAGAGATGGCATGAGTTAAGAGGTGCTTGGTACTAAGTGTGATGACCAGGGCTTGATTGCTGTTACCCACGAAGTGGAAGGAGAGAACCAATACCCTGACCTTAAAACACACCAGGACACAAGCACACACAGAGACACACAGACACACACACACACACACACGCACACATACAAATATAAGACACATGCAAACACCAACACACACTCTAAATAAATGAATGTAAACTCTGAAGCATTAAAAGCAAAGTCCTGTGGCCAAGGGCCGCCTGCCGCGCGGCGTCCACTGTGGCGTTGAGGTCATTGTGTCGTGACTGCTGCGCCAGTAGTGGTCTCAGCGACCCACCCCAGGTGCGGCCTCTTTAGCCCTGCGCGGGCTCCGGGGCTGCCTGAGGGTCGCCGCGGCGCCTACCCCTTCTCCTAGGACCCCGCGACAACAGCGACCCTGAGCCGACAGCTGGAGCGACCGGGAATGGCGGCCTCGACGGCCTCGCACCACCCCGTCAAGGGAATCCTGAAGAACAAGAGCTCTGGGGCTTCCTCCGGGATGGCCTCGGTCGAACAGCCCTTCCAGACCGTCCAAGGGATGCGGGACAAAAAGTCCCAGAGGTGGGACGAAATGAACATCCTGTCAACGTATCATCCCGCAGACAAAGACTATGGTTTAATGAAAGTGGATGAGCCGGATACTCCTTACCATAGGATGGTAGGTGATGACGAAGATGCCTATAGTGATTCAGAAGGCACTGAAGTCATGACTCCAGATATCTTAGCCAAGAAATTAGCGGCTGCTCTAGGCACGGAGCCAAAGTTCCGGATGCGGGAACAAGAAAGCAGCGGAGAGGAAGATAGCGACCTCTCACCTGAAGAGCAAGAAAAGAGGCGGCAGTTCGAAATGAAGAGGAAGCTTCACTACAAGGAAGGACTGAACTTCAAACTAGCTAGACAACTGATGGCAAAAGAGCTACAGGACGAGGAGGAAGACGAAGAAGGTTCAGCGAGTACAGCTGGAAAAAGCATGAATCCTGAAACGTCAAAACCAGGATCTTCCACAAGGGAACTGCAAAACAAGTCAGAAAGATCCTAAAAGAAATCGGTTCAACCTTGCAGTCACTTGTCAAATACAAACCTTGTTACTCTAAACACTGCTTCTTGATCTCCTCAATGTGTGGCTTCAATACCAAAATACACACCGGTTAGTATACACACATTGCCAAGAATTAAATGATAACCATACAGACCAACCGATGGGACTGGAAAGGCCTAATTAATACATATATTCTTGCCCCTTGAGCTTCACCACAAATACAAGGTAATGTCTGCAGTCCAAAACCGCTTTACCTTTGTAAGATCACTGGTTAGTTTCTATAAGATACTATCTAGATTTGATGTTTACAGCTTTTAGCCACTTCTACATGTGAAGTGCCTCTTATAAAAGTTTGTGGCTGGGGGCGGGGGGGAGGGTTGTCTGGGGCTTTTGTTACTTTGTTTTTTGTCAAACGCTTATTGGCCCAGTAGAGTATATATGTGGATGAGTATTCAGACTGAAGGATATTTGTAAACACTTCAGTGTGTCTCGGCTTACAGAGAATAATTCAAAGAGTTGCTTTTGGGCTTTCTGATGTACGACTTTGAACATCCCTGTCGACTGTGTTTGCCTGGAAAGGATTGAAAAGTTTCCCATCCAGACCAGTGCCTTCTTCCCCACACACACATAAATATTGGGTTAAAGCTGCACTAGCATCTGCTTTGATTGCTCCTTTGGTACATCCGGCAGGCTTCAGATCCGTCTGCAAGATAATGTCATAATAGCATTCCCGAGACGGACCTGCTTTTGTTTCCCACTCCTGTCTACCTAGACACATAAATTACAAAGTCCGTGATATGCGATATAGAAAAGCAAAGGTTGCTAAGACAGTAGGAGCTCTTCTTCCTCTCACATACTCTTGCCATTTGCTGTGGTAATGAAATTCTCATTGTGACGGTCACCACCTGCTAGGTACGTGCTACAGGAAGAGACAAGAGCCCAGGAGTAGCACGATGGAGGCAGGAAGTGCAGTTCAGCTACTTGACCTCTCGGTCCCTCTGGTTGACAGCTTGGCAAACAAATTGCTAACATGACTTAATTTGACTTAATTAGACCTTAGAAAAGAATTAACTGTAACCAGGCCTCTGAGTGTTCCTGAGTGCACAGACAGAAGCATGCCTTTTTAATGTAAAGATTCTAAGTAGTCTTTAAGTACTACGTAGAATCTTTAAGTAGGACTTTAAGGGACTGTGATAATGTACACACTGTGACAACTGAACTTTTTTCTTCTAACATGGAAGAAATTACTTGGATCTTTTTTCTGAACTGTAATGCAGTTCCTATGTGTCTGAGGTTAGTGACTGATACCTTCATTTCTAGTCAATTATTATATCTTAATTTTTGATAGCACCAAATGAAATATGTTATATGACAGAATTATGCATATATATTTTACATATGAAATGGCTTCTTTCCACTGTTTTAATTACGTTTACTTAGCTTGACAAAAAATGTCTGTCAGAGACTTGGTTGCCTTACATGGAAATCAGAATACATATTTCACATAAGACATCTGGAAAAGCACAAGCCAAAGAGCTTTTCTAAAGCCATAAGTTAGATATTTGCCACCATGCTAAGGAAAACCAGTTATTTAGTAGTCTTTTTTCAGATACAAAATCATTAAATCACGGGAAACAGTTTGAATGAGTCATGGCACCCAAAATGACCGTGTTTTTTATACTGATTAGATCATTGTGTGTTCCCCAAATGACTGTATTTTTTATATTGATTATCATTGTGTGTTCCACACAGTACTGTGTAAATCAGAAGTCTCTCTGTAACTCTGTCTAGTTGACGTGTCTATGGACACAGTTGGATATTGAGGTCCTCTTCTATTAGTGACTTGGGATTAATCTGTATCTTAAAGTCCTATAGCATTTCTTTTATGTATTTGGGTGCACCACAGCTTGCTGAACGTATGTTTCGCAACTGTAACATCTTCTTGGTTAACTGCTCCTTTGATCAGAAGGAAGTGACCCTCCCCCTTTATCTCCTCTGATTAGTTCTACTTTGAAGAATAATTTGTCCAATAGTAAGATGGTAACTCCTGCTTTATTTTTAGTGCCATTTCCTTGGAATCTGTTTTTTTTTTTCCATCCTTTAAACTTAAGTTTGTGCCTCCCCTTGAAGATGAGATGGGTTTCCTGCAGAGAAGACAATTGATTTTGTTTCTTGATCCAGGAAACGAACCTGTGACTTTTGACTGCGGAGTTCAGTCCATTCGTATTTAAAGTTATTATTGAAACATAAGTATTTGTATTGGTTCCTGCCATTGTAATTTCAGTTTGTATTCTTGGTCTAAATTTTGGTTCCCCAGTTATGACTTCATTTAGTTTCTTCCTATTGCCTCTTTGGTATAATCATTCCTTCTGCTCCTTGTATTGCTTCAAGTATTCTCTGAAGGCTGGATTTACGTACATGAATTATTAAGCCTATTCAGGTCCTGGGAGAATTTTCCTTCCCCTTCAGCTATAATAGACATTTTTTGATGGGCAAAGTATTCTGGCTTAGCATCTATGGTCATTTTGTGCTGGGAATACTTTTTTCCTGGCCTTTCTGCGTTTGATAGTTTGCACTGAAAAGTCAGCTGTAATTCTGAAGGGTTTGCCATTTTATGTGACTTGCTGTTTTTCTTTTGCAGCTTTCCGTATCCTCTCTGTGTTCGGTACTCTTAGTTTCTTATTATGATGTGCTGTGCTGAGTTTCTTTTCTGGTCCCTTCTGTTTGGTGCTCTTTTTGCTTCTTGTACTTGTATGGGCTTGCCTTTCCTTAATTTTGTGGAATTTTCTTCTACAATCTGGTTGAAGGTCTGGTCATACCATTATCCTGAGATTCTCCTCCTTCCCCTATGTCTAGGATGCGGAAGTTTGGCCTTTTCACGGTGTCTCAAATTTTCTGCATATTCCTTTCCTGTGGTTTTTAAAATGTTCATAGTCTCTGCTTGAGTGCTGCGTTCTTCAACATTTCCGTCTAGTCTTGATAGTCGATTTTCCTTTTCATTCATGCCATTGCTCACTCTTGTTCCTTTCGTTTCAAACTGGCTTACTGAGTTTTTCACTTCCTTCTCCGTTTCAGCCTGGGTTTTCTTCAATATTTCTCTCTTTTGTGAATTCAGTCAGAAGTTTATCCCTATCTTCTTTTAGTTCTTTGATTTCTTTGTTCGTGTGTTCTTTAAATTTACTGAGTTCTTTGATCATGTTTATGGTTGTTCTTTCACACTCTGTGTCCTGTGTTATCTCTATGGGGTTCTCTTTTTAGAACTCTTCTATAGGGCAGGAGTTGCTTGGTGCAGGCATATCATTTGCGTTTTCAAAGTATCATTTTTTCCTTGTGATCTTCGCCTGTGGATTTCCTTTGTTGTTTGTGATTCTGATGTGAGACTCGAGCCTTCGTTTATTGAGTTGAAATCTGATTCTGTTTCCATACTTGATGTGCCTTGGTTGTTTTCTTACTTGGCAATAAAAGCTGGTAGCCCAAGTCTTCATGTTCTCTCTTTTGATTTGATATTGGTGGGACCAGATGGCTCCAGTCCAGCTACTCAGGATTTCCTTAGGAGTCACAGGTCAAGCAGTATCAGAGGCTATCAGGCTCTGTCTTAAGGTGTGTTCCCCTCTAGTCATCAAGCACAGCACATTTTGGGAAGAATTTGCGGCAGAGCTTGATTTCAGGTTTTCTCAGTCAGTTTGCAATATCTGGACCCCCTACAAAATGTGACAGAACCCTTCCCCTACGTCAGTGGCAGGGACTGCAGGTGGTACAAAGGTACAGAGAAGGGCAGGGTGCAATTTGGAATCTTCACATCCAGGCAGAGGGAAGAGGGCGGTCCAGAGATCTGGGGCATTAAGAGCAAACCTGGCCTGAGCCCAAGACTAGAAGGATGTGGGTTTGGGGAGAATGAGATGACTTTTATTGAACTACTTATCTTCCACTTTCAATTTATGGAACTATCATGTCAAAATAAATAAAAAACTAAAAGTAGGAACATTCTTTGCTGTTAGAAAAATGTAAAACAATAAAGGGAATGAAAAATATAAAATTCTACACAAAGTTAATAAAATGAAGTGTAAAAATTCTGACAAACAGAGCCCATACAAAGCTCTCACTGAATTCTTCAATGAGTTCTTCAAAAAAATGACAAACGACTGCTGAATGAAGGAGAGAAATAAGGACTAATATTACTAGAAAGATGAATGCATCATTCTGAAATAACATTTATCCCACGGAATCATACCATCATCTCCATGTGAATACCTGAATATATATCTCTGTGTGTTCATATGTAGCGTTTGTACATATCTATAGACATAAATATATATGTCTATAAGTTAAAACTAAAGAGATACATTTCTCAAAGTTCTAGAGACTGGTAAGACAGGAGCCAGATTCTGGGAAGGTGGAATTCTGATGAGGGCCCTCTTTTTGCCTCATACAGGATCCATCTTTCTGTGTCCTCACACAGGGAAGGGGGGAAATCCTGACGTATCTGGCACTTTTATTGGCACTACTCTCATGATGGTGGTCTCACCCTAATGAATTCATCTATCCCTAATTTGCTCTCAAAGGCAGTAATTCCTAATACTATCACACTGCTTTTAAGGACTTTGACATATAGGCAGGTGCGGTGTCATACGTCTTTAATTCCAGCGCTGGCGATGCTGAGTCATGTGGACTTCTTTGAGTTTGAGGCCACCCTGTCTACATAGTGGGTGCCAGGCCAGTCACTGCTACATAGAAAGATCCTCCTCAAAATATAAAAACAAGCAAAGAACAGAGAGAGAGAGAGAGAGAGGCAGAGACAGAGACAGAGGGACTTTGACATGTCTATTTGGGGAAGACTCACTCAGACTACAGAAGTAGATGTGAATACATGTTGAGGTTAAACGAAGAGAAGAAATGAGAAAAAAATACCAAAATTACTGAAAATTATGAAAGATGACAAGAATAAACATATTGTTTTGTCCACAATAGCTTGAGAGTGAGTATGGGAGATATTACTAATTCCTCAGGGCAATAAGCAAGAGCCAGGACTTTCCTGGGAATACCTACATATACATCATCAGCTCGGTAAGCGGACTTAACATGTCCTGAGGTCTGTGAACTTACAAGAATAAGGTCATGTATGACAGGAACGCTTTTGCTCTACAGAGGGAATTTTTTTTCCAGTAAAAATAAACCAGAGGCTGTAAGAAGGTGTATAGATAATAGAAAGCACACGTATTTCTAAAGCTAGTGTGGTCACACATTTCTTCTCTCTTCTTTCTTAAGAACACTGTATGAGAATGGGCAAGGGGGAAACGTGTGGAGAAGATAGGACTGTAAAAGCGAAAGTGACGTGAAATTCAGGAAATGGTTGGATAGAGGGCAAACGTACCTGTGGTTAAGAGAGTTGCAAAATGGCAAAATAACTGATGCGGCCACTTCAAGGTGGGAAGGAATCAGAGAGAGGCAGTGGGGGAAAGAGAAGAGGAGGGGAGGAGAGCTGAACATAATGGAAGAAAACTGTGTATCTAGAAAAATGTCATAATCAAATCCATTGTTACAGATCATGTATGCTAAATTGAATTAAACAAGAATATGGGCAAAATAACAAATATTCAAAAAAGACCATGGGGAACTGGAGGAACACTGGCTGCTGTTTCAGAGGACCTGGGTTTTAATTTTAGTAGTATTCAGTGTTTCTTATTTACTTTCTAGTTAATTAGTTCATTTGAAACAAGTTCCCACTATGGAGGTAGGCTAGGATCCAATCACACTCTCATGCCTCAAACTCAAGTGCTGGGATCAACAAATAGCATCCCCAAGCTGGTTCACACTAGATAGTTCTATAAGGAAAATTGATCTTCCAACACTGAACAGGCTGAGACAGGAGGATCCCATTTTTCTGGACATGAAGACTGTGCAGAGTTCAGGCCAGCTTCAGGAATCACTAGTACTCTGAACGATGAAAAAAATGAACAGAATAAGGAAAAAGGAACTGATTGCTAATAACTGGTGGCTTCCACCGGTAATCCCCAAGCGAGCACTTCCAGTTTAGTCTGGGTACTTAGGGAGCCCGAGGCTGGCTTTGGTGCCACAGGGAAAATCAGTGTCTCAAAGGACAACGGGGTGTTGGCAATGTGGCTGTGCACGTGTTAAACACATCAGGCTCAGTAATTGCTAGTATTCATATGTATGTGTGTGCAAAATACACCAACGGTCCTCACAATTTACCCCATTTAATCTGTAGATGCACAAATGTCAGTTCCAGTTACAACTTTCTTCTTAAACTCTAACACATTGAATTAAATATATTTTAGACAAGTCTGGACTGTGTCATGATAGTCTATGCCACTTAGGATGACCTTGAAGTTCCAATCATCTGGTCAAATATCGTTCCACACAAGAGAATTCATGCAGTGCAGTAGATCCAGGCAATCATGTATTGTATGTGCATACAGACGGAATAAACCACACCAACACAAACCAGTTGGAAAGCATTCAGAACAAACCTCACCTGTGAAGCAGTATATAAAATATCACATGACTTAACGTCCATTTTCAAAGGTAAATAATACTTGTGATCCAATCCCTGGGGATTCAGAAACAAGAAGAATCCCAGGACTTCATGGCCAGCCAGTTGGAGTCAGTTCTAACTGGTCATTGATAGACTAATGAGAGACTAATCTTAAGTTTGGTTAATGGTCCTTCTAAGGATAACACCTGAGGACTTTTTGTAGCCTTCACATGTACACACAAATGTTCACACACACACACACACACACACACACAATTCAAAAGAAAAGTAAATCCTTAGAAAACAGAAAATCCCCAAGTCCTTGCCAGTGTAAACAGGACTAGTAACAGTGACATGAGAAGCAGGAGGAGGAAGGGCTTAAAAAGAAAATGAAGCAGAAATGGAGAGGAGGAGGAAGGAGGGAGAGGCAGAAGGAGGAGGGGAAACAAGGAGCAGGCAGGAGCAGCACAGAGAGGAAAAGGAGGAGAGAGACAGTCAGTCATTCTGAGTGACAGACAGGAACAAAGTCTAACTAGCGAAATACGCTTAAAAATGGGGTGGTGTGGGGTGTGACAGTATTCCCCTGGAGACATGAACAAATGTCTACTCACCCCAGGCGGGGACCAATGGCACAGCAAATAAGGACAGCACCGAAACCCAGCTTAGTGAACCGAACAGTGTTATCTGGGTTCCTTACAGGAGTATGTGAGGGGTTCCTTACAGGAGCAGAGATGACTCACAGACATCAGCATCACCAAACCCATCACAGAGGGGTGAGAGCTCATGAAAGCAAGAAACTTGGATCACAGTGCCCAACCAGCGGGCAACTCGACAGGTTGGAGAGGGCCCTTACCAGGGGCCTCAGTGGGGCTGAGCCTCTTCCACATAGCTCAGCTGATCTCAGTTTCCTCCAGAGGGCTCAACTGGTCTCTGATCCCTTCAGGTGGCTTGCTGGTCTGGAAGCATCTCAGCAGTTTTTAGAGCTTATGTATGCTTGGGAACTGAGGCACTTTAAATAGTAGTTTCTTAAGTTTAAGTAAATGCTTTTAGTCCAGATTCTGTCCATACTGGACCAGGAATCTGCCTGGCTTTTCCCTCCCTCTGCCATTTCCTCCACCATGGGTCCCATCTCGGCTTGGTGTCCTGAGGCCCTCATGCAGGAGCAGCCTAGCCCCAGGCCCTGTTTCCACTCTGGTCCTCTCCCATGGCTCCTCTCAATCACCCTGCCCCCACTCTCACCCTCCTGCCTCTGGCCGCCGCCCGCCTGGGACCTGTGTCGTTAACTGGGCCCCACCCCCCCCCCACCCATTTTCTCTTTCTCTCTTTCTTTCTCTCTCCCCCTCTCTCTCCGGCCTTCTCCTTCCTCTCTCTCTCCCTCTTTTTCTTCTTTCTTCTCTCTTCTCTCCCCCCTCTCTCTCTTATTCACACCCATTTCTGGGTGTCGGCTGCCTAGCTTCCCCTTGGGGCCCCTGCCAACTCTCCTCTCATTTTGAACTCCCCCTCCTGTAGGGACGCTTACTTGTGGTGGGGAGTTCCTACACATCTCCTCTCCTCTCAAAAGCCTTTCTAGAACGCCAGGGGTCCCCACAATCCCTGGGCCTCACAGCCCAACTCTGACCTGGAAGGAGCGACCAGGCTTGGAGATCCCTCTCGTTTTTCGGATCCCACACGGGTGGGGACGCCCTCCTGGTGTAGGATCCCTATGTACCCCCCTGCGGCCGACCCCACTTTATGCACATTTTTCTCTTCATATCTTTCCTGTCTCTCTGTCCCCCTCTACATCTTTTCCTTCTCTTCCCCATCTCTCCACAATCTAGTCTCTCCTTAACTCAAACAATACCCCCCCTCCCGCTGCCAACCACCCTCACTTTATCCTACCCACCCATTTCCACTACAAGCACGTGCTCTGTGCTCTGGTGCTTTGCCACATTCTCGGAACACTGTGTGACCCCCGCACCCCGCTTTGGGGCCCACACCCTGAACTCTCAAACTCCCGCCTGTACTCTGTCTCTGGCAGCCAGGTCCCCAGGCCAGGGCTCCCTCTGGGCCCACGCCCAAACTTGCTGCAGACTTTGAGCCTGCTAAGGCGGCTGCATGCCACTCCTCTTCCCCCTGCCCCTCGGGTGCTTGTCTCTCTCAGGACCCTACACAAACCCCCTCCCACTTTAGGGTCCAAGCCCAAACTCCCAAGCTCCAAACTGTAGCTTTCTGTCTCTGGCTGCCCAGCTCCGGCCGGTTCTCTCTGGGTCCTAAATTCCAACCCACCTCTACTCTACCAGCTGTCAATCTACAGGTCTCTGGGATATCTTGCAGGTGAAAGCTCTCATGGGCAGTGCCATCCCCACGCAAGCACTCAAACTCCTGTAGCTGACTCCTTTGTTCTTGCCTCTATCTACTTATCTCACCTCCTTTTATATTTACACTCTGCCCAGGCACAAATGCTCTCTCTCCTTCTAACCTGTCCACTAACAGATGCCCCAAAGTCCCTTACCCTCCCAGGGAGAGCTGCTGAAAAACGGCCTTTAAAATACTCCATAACCCAGAGGAACAGGAAAAGGCAAACTGAGTGTGCCACCCGATACAGGAGGCTCAACTACTGATGGTGGCATTCGGGGTTCCTCCCAAGAAGACCTCCAAGCAACTCAGCATCAATGCCACAATGGCTGCCAGGCCCACGGTGACAACGAAGGACACTGGGCACAAGCCTGCCCCAACTCAGCAGCCGCTGCCAGGGCCATGCCCACAGTGGGAAAAATGCGGATGCCTGGAGGATGACTGCCCTTCTTTGCAGAATTGAGGTAGGCCAGTCATGTGGCCCCCAGATCCCCCAACCCGCCTTCAGATCTTCTTCACTGACAGAACTCATCTACCTGGCCACCGAGGATTGACCTGCACAACAGCAATGGAGGAACCCAGAGCTGCTGCCACAGTAGACAAAAAGGCCTGTTTGTAGTAGGGGACCACATGGTCTGTCCTCCTCTTCCTACTTGGGTAAGACACACCCTTAGCAGCTCTCCATGGTGGGAGTCAATGGGCCTCCCCACACCCCCAAGGCTACTCTACCTCTTCCCTACATTCTCTAAAATACCCGTAACAGCCCTAACATTTTCTTATTCCTTCATGCCCTGGACACCCCTTCTAATTCAAACAAATTATTAAAGCATTGGGAGATACCCCCCACCCCTCTCAACTACATTTACTATACAGCACTCTTCTGAACCAAACTGCCATCTCCATAACATCAACTGTGTCCACTTACAGGTTCGTTAAGCGGAGTCATTGGACTCTCACCTAAATATCCAACCACCTCTCTCAGCTTTAATGTTATTATGTCTCGGGGTATTAAGAAAGAAAATAAGAGGGTAAAAGGAAAGGAAATATTTTATAAAGAAGGATTTATGTAAGATTATGAGGGCTGGATATTTCCAGAATAGAAAGAAAAAGAAAGTCTATGTAAGTGATTGAAGGTCTGAGTCTTGAAAGAGGAGTATCTAATCTTATGCAGAACATCTTAAGCAATTAACCATTGTTAATGACCACATCTGTGTCTGTGACTCTGAGTTTGACAGTTTCTGATGGTCTTCAGGATTGGATATAAGGCTAGGATGTGTCTCAATCAGGAACAAAGACTATGTATGGAGCTAACCTTTACACATCTCATTTGTCTGACCTCCGTCATGGGCCAATCTTTCTCCCATCTCTACCCCCTTAAAATATTTTTTTTGCAGAATTGTCTTTGATCTCTACCTGGACCTGATCCCTACAAAGTGTCAACTCTCCCATTTCATTAACCTTTTCAGGTCTGAAACAGTGTTACCAGCAGCTAAGCCTCTAAAGATTTATCCTGTCCTCTTATCCCACCAGGGGGCAGGGAGCGGGGGAGGCCTGTCAAACTTATCTCCTCACCTGGTCTATAGTCTCTTATGCAGGAGGAAGTGTCTCAGCACCAGTCCCTCTGCTTGCTTACACGGGAGGACTGCCTCCAGCTCTCGCCCTTCTGCTCACCTTCCCACCAGGAACTATGCACCACTGCCTAACCGTGATGAGGACTCGAACCCATTCCAGCCTCATGTGTCATTCCCTACCCCCCTATCATCGTCCAATCTGTCAGCAGGAAGTAGCTAGAGGAGAAACTGCGCCCCAATTCCCTTATGACACAAAAGGCTGGAATGTAAGGTGTGAATGAGACCCCCAACAGTTTCGGACTCTGGAAGAAACCTGGAGCCAGAGCTTATCTAAGCCTTGCAAACCGGTTCCAGATCCCAAATTCCTTGGCAGATAAGCAAGGAATTCACGAACAGCTCTGGAAAAGGACTACTTCCTGGACAGAAGCTTGCCTGAAACATCAATCAGATGTCATGGCAACACCCCTCCCCTAAAAGCCAGGAGGGGACTGAAGGTTTAAAAGGTTTTGAGGACTTGGACAACGTGCTTGTGCTTCTGGTGCTTGTGCTTCTGGTGCTTGTGCTTCTGGTGTTTGTGCTTCTACTGCTGCTTCTGCTGCTGCTGGGGCTGCTGGGGCTGCTGCTGCTGGTGCTGCAGGCGCTTCACTGGGCTTTGAGACTCAGACCTGGGCTGACCACGCCAGCCCGGTTCCCCGGAGCCCCAGCCCCAAGATGGGGGTGAGGGGGCTAGCCTCCCCCATCTCTTCGGGGAGGCTAGCCCCCAAGGGAGGCTAGCGTTTCTCCACTCGTGGGTGCTGAGGAGCTAGTCCCATCTGGTCTTCTCTCAATAAAGTCGGGTCCTGTTAGCTGCCAGCGGAGTCCGGTCCCTTCTGTCTGCTGCGTCTCTCGAACCCTGAACCTTACACTTGCCAGTGTAAACAGGACTAGTAACAGTAACATGAGAAGCAGGAGGAGGAAGGGCTTAAAAAGAAAATGAAGCAGAAATGGAGAGGAGGAGGAAGGAGGGAGAGGCAGGAGGAGGAGGGGAAACAAGGAGCAGGCAGGAGGAAGGAGGGGCAGGAGCAGCACAGAGAGGAAGAGGAGGAGAGAGACAGTCAGTCATTCTGAGTGACAGACAGGAACAAAGTCTGACTAGTGAAATACGCTTAAAAATGGGGTGGTGTGGGGTGTGACAGTATTCCCCTGGAGACATGAACAAATGTCTACTCACCCCAGGCGGGGACCAATGGCACAGCAAATAAGGACAGCACCGAAACCCAGCTTAGTGAACCGAACAGTGTTATCTGGGTTCCTTACAGGAGTATGTGAGGGGTTCCTTACAGGAGCAGAGATGACTCACAGACATCAGCATCACCAAACCCATCACAGAGGGGTGAGAGCTCATGAAAGCAAGAAACTTGGATCACAGTGCCCAACCGGCGGGCAACTCGACAGGTTGGAGAGGGCCCTTACCAGGGACCTCAGTGGGGCTGAGCCTCTTCCACATAGCTCAGCTGATTTCAGTTTCCTCCAGAGGGCTCAACTGGTCTCTGATCCCTTCAGGGCTTGCTTCAGGAAGCATCTCAGCAGTTTTTAGAGCTTATGTATGCTTGGGAACTGAGGCACTTTAAATAGTAGTTTCTTAAGTTTAAGTAAATGCCTTTAGTCCAGATTCTGTCCATACTGTAAGTCATTCCTACAGACAATCTTGCCAGTAGAGGAGGGCTCTTGTCTCTGTTAAAGGAAGAACTTGTTTGGTGACCAAAAAAGTCCAAATAAACCCTCAAGAAAAGGGAAGGGATGAAAGATATGAGAAAGGATCATGGGAAATCAAACCAACAGTATCACATGTTACTTAATCTAATTAGTTGACCAAACTTCAGAATTCTCATAATAATAAGTGCTGAAAATTATACAGACCAGAAGAGTATTTCTTCAATACAGACTTTTACACACTTACTCTGTTTCACATTTACCCTAGGAACTGGTACCTATGCATATATCAGAATTTCACAAGCCATCAATTTTCCCTCTGACACAGGTGTATATTAAGCCACTGAAATAAGTGCATACAATGCTGTATTATATTTGCACCTTAAATTAGCATTTTAAGGAACACAGCAGCAGGGCCATTCAGATTAAGATGTCATGGGATGGTGTACATACACATATATTTCAAATAATTTCACATCATTAAATTTTTTTGCTTTTGTTTCTCAAGTGTGTATATGTGGGATCACATACCACTGCGCACATGTAGAGTCTAGAGGATCACCCACACGTGTGAAATCCAGAGGACAACTTGTGGGAGTCAGTTTTCACCTCCTACCATGTTGGTGCCTGGAACAAATTCAGGTCATCATGGTTGGTGGCAAGCAGCTTTACCCACTGAGCCATCTTCCCAGCCGTAACATCCTTTGTCACCGGCTACAAGTTCTAAAACGAATACTGTGTTTGGGGCCAGGTCTTATGGCAGAGGCCCAACTAGATGAGAGGTTGAGGCACAAGATAAAAATTTCCAGACCTGCCTGGTAACTCAGTCAGTTACCATCTCAAAGTTTAAAGAGAGGTCTTTTATGAAGAGGAAAGGGAGGGAATGGAACATGGGTTACAAGAAAGGATCAAGAGAATCTTGGCATTTCAATGTTTCAAGCTGGAACTGGAGGCCAGGAGACTGACGGGGATGGTATCCACCAAAATAGAGTATGTACGGAAACAGTGTAATGAAACCTGCTGCCTATGGTAATTAAAAAATAAATTCAAAATTTGGTGAGATAACTCAGCTGCTAAAAGTGCCTGATGCCCAGATTGACAAGCTGAATTTGATCTCTTGGAGAGTTCCCAGTCAGACAGAGGTATGGCGGTGTTCCAGAGATCCGGGTGGACTAAGAGTAAAACTGTGACTGTGCTCAAGGCTAGAAGATCAGGATATGGGATGTTGGTGTTTGGCCTTGTAGTGGTACGGGAGTGGAGATGCAGTCACAGGATCAGATTTACCAGGCAAGAAGCCTGGTCTGAGGAATGCATAGGCCAGTTTGGGTTTGGGTGGGGATAGCCTGTGAAGGATGTCACAAACTAGACTGTAAAATTGAGCTGCTGTGAAGAAGGTGGATCATGATGCACTTGGTGTGTCTGGACTAAGAGTGTAGACCTGAGATCTGGGTGCTAAATGCAAAAGCAGGCCTGTGCCCAAGGCAAGAAGGAGAATAAGATGTGGGTGGGGGAGAATGGAGCTGCTCAGACCCCCTGATTATTCTTACAAAACTCTTAAACAGCAGGACTGAAGATGATCCCAAAAAATTAGGATGGATGTGGCAGGCTTTAGCCAAATTCACCCTGACTACTAAGGTGCTCTCAGGCATCACCAGTTGCCTGAGGCAAGACAGTGCATGTGAGCAGCAGGATTTGGGTAACTCACCCTGGCTAATTGAAGAGGTTGTGCTAGAACTTGCTAGTATAGAAGGCAAGATATCTAGGACAGCAAGACTAGAGATAGTTCCAAAACAGGGGGCTATATGCAGAAGGATTTTGATAACTCAACAAAGAAAGTTGAATATGATGGGATGGTTCTCAGTAGCTAGCAGACTACTGAGTTCGGGAACATTGGGACTGGAGATGGTCTCAAAGTAGGGGAATGGAAGAAGTAGATTTATAGTAACTCACACAGGCTAGCTAGTTCCTCTCAGGCAAACCCAGTGGGGCATGGAAACGGACCAAGGAAAGTAGTTGGGAAGGGAATGGGCTGGCTCATACTATTTAGCTGAAAAGGCGTGAGCTCTAAAAAGAGAGACAAAAGATGTTCTAAAATCAAGCATACTTGCTTGGTGGGACTCGGGTAACTCACCCTGGTTATTCTAACAGGAAATGATGGTTATTGCTAGCTAGCATGAACGGCTTGAACTCTAGAAGAGTGGGAATGTAGATAGTACCGAAGAAGGAAATGGAAAGGTCAGTATTTGGGAAGTTCACCCTGCCTATTGGAACAGGATAGGCTATTTTTTGTAGCTAGCAGAAATGCCAGAGCTCCTCAACACTGGGACTTGAATCTGTCCCAAATCAGGAAGATGTGAGCAGGATTTAGTTTACTTACCCAGGCTTGTCAAACAGGATGGGCTGGTTCGTCCTAGCTAGCAGAGTACAGCTGAGCTGTGGAGCTGCACTACTAGGGATGGTCCCAAAGTAGCAGGCTATGCACAGCAGGATTTGGTTATCTGACTATCTGACGCAGCATAAACAAACAGGTGGGCTGGTTCATACTAGCTACTAGAGAAGGCCTGAATCCTGGGACAGCATGACTGCAGAAGGTCCTTAACAGGGGGATGGGAGTGCTGGGACTTGGGAAACTCATCCTGACTACTCAAACAAGTACAAGTTTTCACTAGCTAGCAGAAAGACCTGAACTTGAGAACATTTGGACTGGAGTTTGTCCCCAATCAGAGGTATATGAACAGCAGGATTTGATTAACACACTCAGAATTGTGGAATAGATTGGGGTAGCTTTTATTGCCTAGCAGAGAAGGCCTGAGATCTGAAACAGTGTGGCTAATTTCAAGTGGATCAAAAATAGGGAGATGACTACAGTCAGATTTAGAGAACTCTTCCTAGATACTCCATCATGATGTACTGTTTTTTCCTAGCTAGAGAAAAGAACAGATCTCTAAACAGTGGGACTAGAGATGGACCCAAAACATGATGTTGTGCTCAGTAGAATTTGGGTAACTGAAACAAAGCTGGCAGAAAAGTTTGGGATGGTTATTACTAGTTAGAAGCTTGATTTCGCAAACATCGGGACTGGAGATGATCCCAAAGCAGTGGAATGGGCTAGGTGGGATTTCTATAACTCACACTGGCTATTCATGCAGGATGGATCGGTTTCTCCTAGCCTGTAGATAAGGGCTGATCGCTAGAACAGTGGGGCTGGAGACAGTTCCTAAAAAGGGGGAAAGATGATATAGAATTTGGGTAACTCACCATGACGATAACAGGACAGACTGGTTATTGCTAGCTAAGCATGAAAGCCTGGCCTCAGAAACACTGGAACTGGAGATAATCCCAAATCCGGAGAATGTGAGGGGCAGGATTTTTTTTAACTCTTCCAGGATAATTGAACAGGATGGACTGGATCTTACTAGTTAGCAGACAAGACCTGACCTCTGGAAAAGCAGGACTGGAAACAGTCACAAAGCAGGGGGATAGGGACTATGGGATTTTGGTATCTCATCCAACCTAGTTGAACAGGATGGGCTCTTTCTTAACAAGCAAAATAGCCTGAGCTCTGGAACACAGGGACTGGAGATACTTCTAAAACAGGGGGATGGTCAGGACAGTATTTGGACAACTCACCCTGGCAGTAGAATAGGACGAACTGGTTCATGCTAACTAGCAATGAAAACCTTAGCTCAGAAACACGTTTCCAAACCAGGGAATTTGAGCAGCAGGATTTTAACTCACATAGGCAAGTTGAACATGATGGGCAGGATCGTACTGGCTTGCAAGGAGGGCATGAGCTCTGGAACAACAGGAATGTACATGGTCCAAATGCAGGGGGATTGGTGTTGTGTGGTTTTGGTAACTCACCCAGGCTACTTGAATAGGATAGCCTGTTTCATAATAGCTAGCAGCCAAGTCCTGATCTCTGGAACAGTGGGATTTGAGATGGTCCCAAAAGAGGGGTATTGGTGCAGCCAGATTTAGGTAACTCTGTTGGCTTTTAGAAGAAGGTAGACTGGTTCTCACTAGCTAGCAGAGAAGGTGTGATGTCTAAACGGCCAGACTGAAGATGGTCCTAACGCAAGGGCATGGGCATGGGGGAATTTGTGTAACTCACTCAGGGTAGTAATGTGCTCTCAGACAGTCTTTGTGGGATGGGGCCCATTACCAATGAGAGAAGGTGGCAAGAGAATGGGCTGGTTCCTATTACCTAGCAGAGAAGGGCTGAGCTCCAGGACTGGAGAGGGTCCCAAATCCAGGGGCTCTAGTAGGTGCGTACATACACACACACACACACACACACACACACACACAAACACACACACACATATATTCTATTTAGCAGAGATGGCCCCCAAACAAGGGGCGTGGGGCATTTGGGTAACTTTCCCAGGCTAGGAGAGGTGATTGTTTTTTCTTACTGACTAGCAGAAAAGCACTGATCTCTGGAATAGCAAGAGTAGAGATGATTTCCTGTTGGGCATAATGCAGGGTGGGCCTGGCTGGGCCACCTGCCAGGAGGAATGGAGGAATGTCTCTTGTGGGTGTGGTGCCCAACACTCAGGGCCGGCCAGAGGGGGACCGAAGGATCTGCACCATGGGGTCCAAGGGTGAGTAGGCGCAGAGTCAAGACACCAACTCCGGCAGTTGAGCGGAAAGCCAGCAGTGGTAGTCTGCTGCAAACTCATTTATTCAAGAAAGAGCAGAGAGTCTCACAGGTCTTGTTAGCCAATAGCCTTCTGGGGTGGGGTCCTGACCACAGCCAATCACAGTTTGTTCCCAGGTGGATCAGGTTCCCTCCAGGTGCTGGGCAGAAACTGGCTTCACAACCAACCGGTGTGGAGCACCACACCCACGAGAGCCATTCCTCCATTCCTCCTGGCAGGTGGCCTAGCTAGGCCCATCCTGCGTTATGCTCAACAATTTCCAAGCAGGGGAAACAGAACAGCATGATTTTAGTAACATTCTGGCTACTTAAAAAGGTTGGGTTCATTCTTGCGCATTCTTACTACTTAGCAGAAAAGCTTGAGCTCTGGAATAACAAGGATGGAGATCATCTCAAAGCAGAGAGACGGACTCTGAAGGATTTGAGTAACTCACACTGGTTACTTGAACATGATGGACTGCTTTTCTTAGCAAGCATCAGAAGGCTGCATCTCTGGAATAGCAGGACTGGACATGGTCTCAAAACAGAGTGAAATATGTGGCAGAATATGGATAACTCTCCCAGGCTAGTCAAACAGAATGGACTGGTTCTTATTCAGGTATGGTCAGGACTGGAAATGATTAAAAATCAGGAGAACGTGAGTAGTGGGATTTAGTTGAATTGCCTAGATTAGTAGAACAAGAAAGACTACATCTTACTACTAGGTGGCAGAGAATGCCTGATCTCTATAATAGCCTGACTGGGATGTTCCAAAGCAGCAAGATCCTTGAGGTGGGATTTGGTTAACTCATCCTGGCTAGTCCAACTGAATGAGCTGCTTTATAGTAGTTAGCATAGAAGGCCTGGGCTCTACAGTAACAGGTCTCAACATTGTTGAAATTCTGGGGGCAGGACAAGGTGGGATTTGGGTGACTCATAATGCCTTCTCCAACGGAATGGACTGGTAATTACTACTAGGTAGTAGAAAGGCCTGAGCTCTGCACAGCTGGGACAGTGGATCATCCCTGCTCAGGCAGAATGCTCCCTGGGATTTCTATAATGTTATTCAAGGCTGATCAAACAGGATGGACTTATTCTCACTACCTAGCATGGAAGGCATGAGCTCTGGTACAGCAAGACTAGAGATGTTTCTAAAACAGGTGGATAAGCACAGTGGGATCTGGATAACTCACTCTATCTACTCTTACATGATAGCCTGGTTTTGTCTAGTTGCAGAGAACACCAGATCTCTGGAACCAAAGGACTGGACATAGTCTAAAAAGAAAGAGTATGGATACAGTGGAACTTAAATTTAACATACAAAGGCTAATTGAAGAGGATAGGCTGATTCGTATGAGCTAGGAAGGAAAGCCTGATCTCTGAAAAAGCAGCACTGGAGATGTTCCTAAAGCAAAGGATCAGCACTGAATGATTTGGGTAACTCACTCTAGCTGTATAAACAGAATTGACTTGTTTTCCCTAGTTAGTAGAGAAGGCCAGATCTTTGGATCAAGTTAACTGAAGATGGTCCAAAGCAGTTGGATGTAGTCAGCGAATTTTCAGGTAACTCGTTAATGCTAGTTGAACGGGATAGGCTGGTTCATACTAGATAGAAGAGAAGGCATGTTCTCTTGAATAACAGGATTCAATAGGCTCTGGAATCAGGGGAGTGACACTATGAGATTTGGGTAACTGAACAAGCTAGATGAACAGGATGGACTAGTTCAGAGTAGCTAGCAGAAAAGGGCAGAGATTTGAAACAATGATACTAGAGGCATTCCAAAAACAGGGCCATGTATGTGGCAAGATTTGGGTATCTCAAACTGGCTACTCAAACGTGATATACTGTTTTTTATTTATTTTTTCTTTTTTTCTAGCTTACCTAGAAGGCCAGATCTCTGGAGCAGCAGTACTAGAGGTTGTCTTAAATCAGGAATTTGTGCTCAGTGTTTGGGAAACTATCCAAGGCTAGTCAAACAGGCTGAACTTGTTCTTACTATCTGGAAGAGAAGGGTTGATTTCTGGAAGAGCTGAACTGGAGATAGTCAGAGAGCGGGGGTATGGGCTCTGCAGACCATGGGTAACTCACTCTAGCTACTCAAGTACACCAGGCTGGTAATCACTAGCTAGAATGAAAGCCTGAGCTTGGAAATATCAGCATGGGAGATGGTCCCTAATCAGGGGGATATGAACAGCAATGGAATTTGATTAACTTGCCAAGGTTAGTCTAGTTCTTACTAGGTAGCAGATAAGGACTGATCTCTGTAAGAGCAGGATTGGAGATGGTCCTCAAAGAGGGGAATGGGCATGGCCCAATTTGAGTAACTCAGACTGTCTAATTGAGCAGAGAAAAAAACTTGTTTATTTCCTATCTAGCAAAGAAAGCCTGATCACTGGACTAGAGGACCTGGAGAAGGTCCCCAAACAGTGATAGTTGCAGGTAGGAATTTTCATAACTCTCCCAGTGCATGGCAGGATTTGGGTAACTCACACTGGCTACTCAAACGTTATCTACTGATTTTTCTACCTAACAGAGAAGGACAGATCTTTGGAGGAGCAGTACACATTAAAGCAGGTGTTTTCGCTCAGTGGATTTTGGAGAACTCAAGACTTGTCAAGCGGACTGGGCTGGTTCTAACGGACTGATCTCAGGAACAATATGCATGAAGATGGTCCCAAGCAGCACGATCACCCTAGTGGGATTTGGTAATTCATCCTGGCTGGTCAAATAGAATGGTCTCCTTCATAGTAGCTAGCATGGGAGGCCTGAGCAGTGCAACAATAGATTTCAAATGATATGAAAACTGGGAGAAGGAAAAGTCAGGATTTGGGCAACTCACGATGCCTACTAATACAGGATGTACTGGTCATTACTGGTTCATGGAAAACTGGGAATGGAGACTTTCCTAGAACAGGTGGAAGTTCTCTTTGGGATTTGGATAATGCACCAAGGCTAGTCGAACACAAGCTATCAGGGAAGGCCTGAACTCTGGAACAGCCAGACTGGAGATGGTCCCAAAACAGGTCAAATAGTGCTCCTGTTTTGGGACCATCTCCAGTCTCAGTGTTTCATATCTTAGGCCTTTTCTGCTATCCAGTAAAATCCAGCCTATCTTGTTCAAGTAGCCAGGGTGAGTTGCTCAAATCCTGCTCTTCAGAACCCACTGCTTGAGGACCATACCCACTCCTGCTGTTCCAAAGATCAGGCCTTGTCTACTGGCTTATAAGAACAAGCCCATTTCGTTCAACTAGTCTTATGAGCTACTCAAATCTCCACACTCTTATCTCCCTGTTTTGGGACTTTCTCCAGTCTGTTACTCCAGAGATCAAGTCTTCTCTGATAGACACTGGTGAGTATCTGTTTGAGTAGTCAGTGTGAGTTACTCAAATCCAGCCAAACCTATCCTCCTATTTTGGGACCATCTGCAGTCTTTCTATTGCTATTACAAACATCAGAGCTTTTCTGCTAGGTAGTGAGAACCAGTCCATCCTGTTAAACTAGCATTCCTGCATTACTGAAATCCTCAGGAGCACTTCCCTGTGCACTGTGACTATCTCCAGTCCCAGTTTTCTAGAGATCAGAACTTTCTGCTAGTTATTAATTACTTGTCCATCCTGTATGAGTAGGCATTGTGACACACCCAAATCCCACCTTATGCTTCTCCCTGTTTTTGGACCCTATTGAGTCCTGAAGTTGCAGAGCTCAGACCTTCTATGCTAAGCTAATAATAACCAGCCCATTTAGCTTGAAAATCCTGGGGGGAGTTAACTCATCCATTGATTGGGAATATCTCCAGTTATTCTGTTGCAGAGATCAGGCCTTTTATGCCACCTAGTAAGATCTAGCCCTTCCTATTTAACTATCCTAGGCCATTTAAGCAAATCCCACTGCTTACATTCCCCTGGTTTTAGACAACCTCCAGCCCTAAATTTTCCAAGATTGGACCTTCATTTCTAGGTAGCAAGAATGATTCCATCCTGTTCAACTGGCCTGGGGATGTTACCCAAAATTTCCCACAACTTTCCCCCTGTTTTGAGACTCTCTGCTTTCCTGCTATAACAGAGATCAGGGTTTCTGTGAACAAAAGGAAACACCAGTTCATCCAGTTAAAGGAGCTATTGTGTCTTACCCAAATCCTTTAGCTCCAAAACCCCTGTTTTGGGACCATCTCCAGTCCCTCTATTCCAGAGAACAGGCTTTCTCTGCTAGAATCGAAAAAACGTTCTATACTATAGGAGTAGCCAAATCTGCCATGATTATCTACCCGTTTTGGGACCATCTTCATCTTGCTGTTCCAGAGCTCAAGCCTTCCATGCTAGTTTGTATGAACTAGCCCATCCAGTTTGATTAGCCTTGGGGTGTTATCCTAATCCTGAGGAGCATTTCCATCTGCTCTGGGCCCTTCTCTACTCCTTAGTTTTCCAGCGATTGTCTATTTCTGCTAGCTATTAATTACCTTTGCACACTTTTTGAGTGGGCATTGTGAGTTATCCAAATCTAACCTTGTCCTTCTCCCTGCTTTTCAACCATGTTGGAACCTGATGTTGCAGAGTTCAGGCCTTCTACACTAGCTACTATGAACCATTCCACTCTTTTTGACCAAGCTGGATGAGTTAACCAAACCCCACTTTCTGCCAGCTACTAGTTAACATGATCATGGTGCCTGGGAACATCTCCATGCATGCTATACCTGAGGTCAAGCTTTTCCTGCCACTTAGTAAGATCTAGCCTTTCCTGTTCAACTAGCCTGGGCAATTTAACCAATTCACACTGCTCCCATTCCCTGATTTGGGACCATCCCCAGTCTTGAATTTTCCAAGGGCAATCCTTCATTTCTAGCTGATAAGAACCAGACCAACCTTGTTTGTCTACCTTGGGAGAGTTACTGAAATTCTGCCACATCATTACACCTTATTTTGAGACCATCTCCAGTCCTGATGTTACAGAGATCAAGCCTTCTCTGCTAGATATGCTACACCAATCCATCCTGTTCATGTTGCCAGTGTAACTTACTCAAATCCTTTGGGGCCCACTCTCTTGTTTTGGAACCATCTCCTATTTCACCATTCCAGACCTGGAGCCTCTTCTGCTAGGTAGTAAGTATGAGCCCATCCTGTTCAAGTAGCCAGGGTGAGCTACTCAATTCCTGCTGTTCAGTTCCCCTGCTTCGGAAGTATCTCCAGTCCTGCTGTTACAGATATTAGGCATTCTTTGCTATCTAGTAAGAACCAGTCCATTTTGATTGATTGGCCTTTGAGAGATACACAAGTTCTACACTCCTATTCTACTGTTTGGGACCTTCTCCAGTCCCACTATTCCAGAGATCAAGCCCTCTCTGCTTGATAAGAAAAATGAGTCCATCCTGTTTGCTCAGCCTGGGTGCGCGTTACCCCAAATCTGCCCTGCCCACCCCGCTGTTTTGCAGCCATCTCCAGTCCTGCTATTACAGACAACAGCCCTTCTCTGCTAGCTACTAAGAACCAGTCCAGCCTGTTTGAGTCACCTTGTAAACTTAACCAAATTCTGCTGCTCCTACCCCCCTGATTTGGGGCCATCTCATTGCTGATATTTCCAAGTTCAGGCCTTCAAGGTAAGCTAGTAAGTACCAGCCCATCCTGCTTGTGTAGCATGGGTAAGTTACCAAAGTTCTGCAGAGGCCATTGCCCCATTTGCTGACCATTTCCAGTCCATCTCTTTTGGAAATCAGGTTTTCTCTCCTGGCTAGTGATAACCAGCTTAATCTGTTCACTAGCTTTGAGGAGTTTCACAAAAGCACACTAAGCACCAACCTCTGATTTAAGATCATTGCTAGTACTGCTGCTCCAGAGATCACCTTTTCTGTTAGCTACAACGACCCCCCGCCCCGGCAAAAAACAACAAACAAAACAAAACAAAACAAAACAGTACATCATATTGGAGGTGCCAGTGTGAGTTACCCAAATCCTGCCACACAGACACCCCTGTTTTGGGACCGTCTCCAGTCTTATCATTCTAGAACTCAGTTTTTTTCTGCTAACTAGTAAGAACCAGCCCACTTTGTTCATCTAGCCTTGTTGCATTACCCAGTCCTGCATAGCCCATCCTTTTCTTCCACAGAATCTCCATTCACACTAATCCAGAGAACACAGAGAACAGGCTTTCTCTCCTAGATAGTAAGAATTAGCTTATTCAGTTCAACTAACCTTACTGAGTTACCTAAAATTCCACTGAATACATCCCAACTGCTTTGGCACAATCTCCCATAAAGTTGATCCAGCAATCTGGCCTTCTCTGGTAGCTAGACAGAGCGAATATATTCTGTTCATCCAGCCTGGGTGAGTCACACAAACCCTTCAGCACTGATCCCTGCATCAAGAGCATCTCTGTTCCCACCGTTCCAGAGATCAGGTCTTTTTCTGTTAGCTAGTAAGTACTAGGCCATCCTGTTTGAGTAACCAGGATGAGTTCTTAAAATCCTGCTGAGATTATCCATCTGTTTGGGACCATATCTACTCTTGGGATTCCAGAGCTCAGGTAGTAAGAACTAGCCCATCTTGTTCCACTAGCCTGGGTAAGTTACCCAAATTCTGCCACATCTTTCCCCCTGTTTTGAGACCATCTCCAGTTCCTGTATTCTTGAAATAAGGCCTTCTATGTTAGCTAGCTACTTGTTGGAATCTTCGGTGTCAGTTACCCATATTCCTCAGTGCCCGTCTCCAGTCTCTTCATTCCCGAGGACAGGCTTCTTCTGCTAGAGAGTAAGCCTATTCTGTTCAAGTAGCCAGGGTGAGTTACTCAAATCCTGTTGTTCACTTCCTCCTGCTTGGGTCCCATCTCTAAATCTCCTCTTTCAAACATCTGGCATTCTGTACTAGCTGGTAAGAACCAGCCCATTCTGTTTCAGTAGTCTGGGTGAGTTACCCAAATCTCCACAATCCTATATCCTTTTTTAGGGACCATCTCCATTCCCATGATCCAAAAATCAGGCCTTCATTACTACACAGTAAAAACCTGTTCATCCTGTTGGGCCAGTAAGTATAAGTTACCCAAATACCACTGCCCCTATCCTCCTAATTAAGGACCATTTCCAGAATTGGTATTGTAGAACTCAGGCCCCTTCTACTAAGTAGTAAGAAGTAGATCATTCTGTTTGAGTAACCAGTGCGAGTCACTCAAATCTTGCTCTTGGGTTCCTCCTGTTTTTGATCCATGTTCACTCTCACTGTTCCAGAGATCAGGCCTTCTTTGCTAGGTTGGACGAATTCAGTGTATCCTGTTCCAGTAGCCAGGGTGAGTTACATAAATCCCCGTACACCTCTTCTCCTGATTTAGGACCATTTCTATTAATGCTATTACCCAGACCAGGCCTTCTGTGTTTCCTAGTAATGTCTAAACCTACATGTATGACTAGCCTTGGCAAATTAACCAAATTCTGCTGCTCACATCCCCATGAATTGGGACCATTTCCAGTGCTGATGTTTCCAAGTTCAGGCCTTAATTGACAGCTAGTTAATACCAATAAATTCTGCTTGAATAGTCAGGGTGACTTACCCAAGTGCCCCAACACCTATACCCCTGCTTTCTGACCACCTCCAGTCCATCTGTTGCTGAGAGTAGGTCTTCTTTCCTATCTAGTAAGAACAAGCCCCACCGGTTTGACTAATGTTGGTATGGTTCCCAAAATTTCACTGAGTACAAACCCCTGCTTTAGGTGCATCTGCTGTTCTAGATATCTTATCCACTCTGTTAGCCAGGAAAAAAAGAAAAACAAAACAAAAACATTACATCTCAATCTGTACACACCTCTGTTTTGGGAACATCTCCATTCTCAACATTCCTCATCTCAGGCCTTTTCTGTTATCTAGTAAGAAACAGCCCAACCTATTTGTTTAGTTTTGGTGAGTTACCCAACTCCCACAATGCCCATTTCCTGCTTCAGGAGCATCTCCATTTTGTCTGTTCCAGAGAGCAGGCCTATTCTCCCAGCAAGTAAGACCCAGTCTGTACTGTACAACTGACCTTCATGATTTACCTTAAATTCTCTTGAGCACATCCAACTGTTTTGGGACCATTTCCAGTAAAGTTGATCCAGAGACCTGGCCTTCTCTGCTATCTAGGAAACACAATTCCATCATGTTTGCCTAGCCTCGGTGGGTTACACAAATTCTTCAGCACCAATTTCTTGCTTTAAGTGCATCTCCAGTCCTGCTGTTCCAGAAATCAGGCATTACCTCCTAAGTAGCAAGTATTAGCCCATCATTTGACTACCCTGGACCATGTTGAGACAAGCTGTTACAGAGTTCAGGCCTTCTATTCAAGCTACTGTGAATCAGCCTACTCTGCTTGATTAATCTAAAAAACTTCATCAAATTCTGCCATGATGATCATCCTTCTTAGAAACATCTCCATGCATACTGTTCTTGAGATCAGGTCTTCTTGCCTACTTAGTAAGATCTATCCTTCCTATTCAACTAGTCTGGGTGATTTAACCAAATCCCACTGCTCACATTCCCTTGATTTTGGATCATCTCTAGTCCTGAATTTCCTGAGATTAGTCCTTCATTTCTAGCTGAGAGGGTTATTAATATTCTGCCATATCTTTATCCCTGGTTTGAGATCATAACCTCTCCCAAAATTCCGTAGATCAGTCCTTCTGTGGTAGATCGAAAGAAAAAAAAAACCAGTCCATTTGTTCTAGGAGCCATTGTTATTTGCCCAAATCCATCGGTGCCCAACCCCTATTGTGGGACCATCTCCACTTTTGCCATTCCACAGTTCAGGCCTCTTCTGCTAGGAATGAACCCATCCCATTTAAGTAGCCAAGTTGAGTTTCTCAGATCCTTCCTGCTGTTCAGTTTCCCCTGCTTGTTAACCACATCCACTCCTGCTATTCCAGAGCTGAGGATTTCTCTTCTAACAACAACCAGCTCATTTTGTTTTACTAATGCGGGTGAGTTACCCAAATCCTGAAACTCCAATCCACCTGTTTTGGGGCTTTCTTCAGTCCCACTATTCCAGAGTTTAGGCCTTCTCTGATAGATAGGAAACACCAATCCATCATGTTCAAGTATACAGTGTGAGCTACCCAAACACAGCTTAGACACTAGCCCTGTTTTGGAACCATCTCCACTCCTGCTTTTACACAGATCATGCCTTCTTTGCTATTTAGTGAGAACCAGTCTATCTTGTTGGATTAGCCATGGTGCATTATCGGTAACTCGAGGAGCACTTCTGCATGCTCTGGAACCAACTTCAGTTCCATTTTTCAAAATTTCCTTTTGCTAATCATTTATCAATCCATTCTGATGGAGTAGGAATTGTGAATTGGCCAAATGTCACCTTGCACTTGCCTTTGTTTTTGGACCATATTGAGTTCTGTTGTTGCAGAGCTCAGGCTTTCTAACTTAGCTGTAATGAACCTTCCCATGCAGCTAGACTATCTTGGGTGAGTTAAATAAATCCCACCATGATGATTGCACTATTTGGGAGCATCTAAAGTTATGCAGTTCCAGAGATCAGGCCTTCTCTGATAGATGGGAAACACCAATCCATCCTGTTCAAGTAGCCAGTGTGAGTTACCCAAATCTCGCCTTACCTTTCCCCCTGTTTTGGGACCCATCTCCAATCCAACTTTTACAGAGATCAGAGCTTCTCTGCTTGCTTATAAGATCTAGTCCTGCCTGTTTGACTAGGCTTGTCAAGTTAATCAAATTCTTCTGTTCACATCCTCCTGATTTGGGAACATCTCCAGTGTTGATGTTTCCAAACTCAGGCCTTCATTGCTAGCTAGTGTTTCTTTTCTTTCACAGAATGCCTGATCTCTGGAATAGCAGGACTTGAGAAGGTTCCAAAAGAGGGAGAGAGGTATATAGGTATTTTGGTAACTCACCAGGCTAGCTGAATAGAATCAATTGTTTCTTACTAGACTCACACCGGCTACTCCAAATATTTGAAATGCTTTTTTTTTTTCCTATGTAGCAGAGAAGAAAAGATCTCTGGAATAGAGGGACTTGAGATAATCCCAAAAGAGGGGATGGGTATCTAGGTATTTGGATAAATCTCACTGGCTACTCAAACAGGATTGACTGCTTGTCTCTATCAACAGAGATGGCCTGACCACAGGAATAGTGGAACTGGAGACGGTCTCAAAATAGGGGAATCAGAGACTATCAGGGCTGTTTGTGTGATATTTTGAATTGAGAATCTGTGGGTTCTGGTCAGGTGGAGCTGAAGAATCAGGTGTAATTTAGAAAAGTAAAATCTTTGCTTAAATGCGAAAATTGATGCTGGTTAGCTGGGGCGGAAAAATCTGTTGTAAGTAACAAGGGACCAGCATCACTGTAGTGAAGTCTTTTGGGAAGTATTGTTTCCTGAGGGTCAGCACACAGATGCTATGGTTCATAGGGGCCTGAGACCTCCATCTCAAGCAGAAAATAGGACTTTGTATGTGTAAGACTCTCCTGCATGGTTCTTGTGTTGAAAGTGTGACGTGGGTCACAGAGAGAACCTGCAGCTTGACACTGTGAGAGGCCAGGAAAGGCCACTGGTGAAAGTACAGCCTTGGTTGCAATGAAGACCCAAGGGAGAATCTGAGGTTTTACACCAGGAGAGGCCAGAAGAACCCAATGGTGAAGGTGCAGCTTCAGTTTCTGTGGAGGCCCCAGCTTTGGGGGGATGCCAGGACCATAGGCAACCACGAAGACAGCAACAGGTGTGGAATGGAGCGGGCCTGGGCGTACCAGAGATCTGTGTGTGTGCTGTGGACGCAGAGCCAGGGAAGTCGAACTGCTGAAACCCTTTGGAGCCCTGAAGATCGCGAGTGAATCCCAGATGTCCAGTCCTGAGCTGTTTGCTGAACTTAGGTTTTGCTTAGGTGTTCCCAGTTCTTCCTTTTGAAATAAGATAGTACTTGTTTTGGATTTTATAGGAGCTCACAGTTAAGAGACTTTTAAAAGAAACAATGAAGTTTTAATTGTTTGGCTGGTTTAAGAATTGTGAGGCTTTTAAGGTTGTACTGTCTTGTGTTATGATATTGATATTAATATCATATCTTGGGGACAAGAAATGGAAAAGTTGTGGTTTAAGAGTGATGTGTTTTGTGTGTCAAGTTGACAATGGGTCAGTTGTGCTGGGTAGCTTTGGTGTCAACTTGACACAGCTGGGTTGAGGGAGCCTCAGTTGGGGAATTGCCTCCATTGAACTGGCCTGTGGCCATGTACGTGGGGCATTTTCTTGAGTGATATGGGAGGGCCCAGCCCACTGTTGGTGGTGCCATCCCTAGGCAGGCTGTTCTGTATTGTATTAAGAAAGCAGGCTGAGCAGGGGCCGGGAAGCAAGTCATTAAGTAGCATTCCTCCATGGCCTGTGCTTCAGCTCCTGCCTCCAGGTTCCTACCTTGGACTCCCTAATGAACTATGTGACCCAGGAGATATAAGAGAAATAAACCTTTTCCTCTCCAAGTTGGTATTGGTCAGAATGTTTTGTTGCAGCAGTGGAGAAACAAACTAGGACAGTGTCTTATTGGCACAAGATGGATACAGCACTCTTCCCTGTGACAGCTGACCCTCAGAGATGGTCTGAGCATCAGACCAGTGACACAGCTCCTGGTACTAGAGGCTGCAGAGGTGAGGGAAAGGCAGGGGATCTGAGTGATTTTCACTCACACAGGGGCAGATCCCAAGGGCAGAGAGAGACAGAATCAGAGAGGGGATGAGGGAGGAACGAGAAGTTGGCTAAACTGCCAAGGAATATTCATGATGGCTACACAGGCATCCAGGTGTTTCTGATGTGTTGTCCTGAAGATTGGAGGATTTTGGATTACTTTGGGGTCTTAATGGGCAATATCTAAGGAAGGGTCTCAATAAAATGAATTGAAGATAGGATCCTGATGAAAAAGTATGGTTCTCTATAGTCAGAGCCCTGGGTCCTGTTCCTTCCAGATGATCTGGTCCCTTGGTTTCAGATCCATTCAGCAGTGGTGGGATTGTTGCTTTGCTTTTGCCTATTAGTGAGTGCTGCTCCTTCTGGGCTCTCTAGTGTCTTGTATAAGAGCCAAGCAAGAAAGGAAATTAGGCTTTTATTTTGCTCTTTTATGTGCTGAAGGGTGTTATTTGCTTCTGAACCAGAGCAATTATAATACAGGCTTAAGAGATCAGGAAACTGTCCTGTGGATAGTGTTGACAAAGTTTTTCTCTTTGCTTTGGCAGCTTTCACAGTTTTTAAAGAAAAGTAAAGCAAAACCTTTTGTCCTGACATTTTCCTGTGTTTTTTGGCTCCATGCTTCACTAATTTAGAGCTGTGGGTTCAGGTGGGAGTTTAAGTTATACTTAGGGTTCAAAGTAGTTTATTACTGGTGAGAGAATTTTTCCATTAAGTACAGGATTCCTCTGGGAGAATCAGTCTTTTCCTGAAGACAAGGTCTTCCCTTGCACATGAATCCTGTTAGAAATCTATGTATGTCAGTGATAGAAGACACAGGAACTCTCTGGCCTGAGCACTTAAAATTCTTCTCTTCTAATTATTTGATAATCCAGCTAGACCAACTCATATCAGAATATGCTGCACTGATGCACATCCTAAGCAAATTGTCAATGTTTATTAGTGAACCAGCCTGCTGCTTTGTTAACCAGGGAAACAACACCTTAGCAGGTAATTCAATTCCTGCTTCTCAAGTGTCTCTGAGCATCCTAATTATCTGTAGGGGACAATAGGATTTAGCACAGTGGTAGAAACCTCACCTAGCAAGCACAAGGTAAAGGATTGGGTACTCAACTCTGGAGAGAAACATGTTTAGATTCTACTTATCAGTGTGATTATGCAGCCAATTGTTGTAGATCACTCGATTAATTCTTGGACTCAGGAGGCAGTGTGAGCAAATCACTGTGATTTTGAATCCAATGTATTCTGTATAGTGAGTTTCAGGTCACCCAGATCTAGACAGTGAGACAATGTCTTAATAAGACCTATACCTAATCACCTGGTGGTCTTGTTAAGATACACCTTGAAGGGCTGAACTAATAGAAGTCTTTTTCCAATTGTCCTAAAATGGTCTTGGATTTCATTATTTAACAAGCTCTAGTAAACAGCACCCTTTGCTTATTGAGAACTGTTGGTCGATCATTTCTGTCCAGTTTGTGGCACCCAATCCACAAGTTTCTTGGTATAGCTATGAAAAAGGTCCAATACATTTGTAGACCACAGTTATGTGTTAAAATGTCTTAAGTTTGGAAGCCCTTGGGACTGAGCAGACATATGTAACCCTGAAAGTGTTGCTGTAGACCTTGACTTTAGTAATTTGTGCTCCAATTACCAAGTGCTGTGTGTACAGAGTGTAACAGCAGGGGTTCTGTCTATGAAACTAGGATATAAGAGATCTCAGGAGCACATGAAAGTCAGACAAGAACCTATAAAGAGTGACAGCTTCAGGTTTGACATATTGAATGTTGCCCATTGTAGGTAGGGGCAACTCAAATGGATTATGATAAACTACACATACAAGAGGGAATGAATACTGACTTTAGAACGATTGAAAACCTTGTGACCTGACCTGGAAAGACGATTGAGGAAAATGTTTACAAAATGAGAAAGGCAAGTCCAACATTTTATATATTTTAGCATACAAGATATCCTTTCAAAGATAAATGTTGGCTAGTCAAGTCACAGAGTGTCCGGAGTCAAACTCCAGCTTGAGGTTTCAGAGAGGATAAGGGGAGTGATGTAGGCAAATGCTCCCTGGTTCAGTGTCCTGTATAGTTGGGAAAGGATATTGCTCTCTTCCCTTTAGCTGTCATAGTTTCAGAAGGCTCTGGTTCTGGTGTGGCCAGTTTGAACACTGCTGCACCAAGAGTCAGACAGTCAGGTGAGCATGCCAAAGGGGAGAAGAGGAAGCTGGAGATCACAACCATGTCACATGACAACATTGGTCATTTCAGTTCCTGGGTATCAAACGCATCCTGACATCAGCAGTTTTTTCAAGCAAGGGTGAATTAATATACATGCATGCAAAACAGTCATACTAATAAAACAGAAATAAATACATCTCTTCACTTTGGCCATTTGTGTCCTTCTTTGTTAACCACCCTGTGCTGCATAATGAAGTTTTGCTGGTGAGTGCTGAGACATGCATTAGTAGTCTCTACCTCCTGTTCTTCTATGTTCTGTGTGGCTTAGGTATACAGGTTCCATTGTAGATATGTCACTTAGGGCTGGGACTCTCATACAAACATATTCTCTGCATACAACCAGAAACTTGTTCTCTGTATATGACCAGTTGTACCACTCTGTTAGATCTCGATCTCTTCCGAAAAGATGCTCCTTTGATAAGTGGTGACTAATATATTGTATATAATTATAAGAAACCATATTTAGCTTACAGTAAGAAATTATGTTTGCTTATGAAAAGGCAGACCTAAGGTTCACTCTAGGCTCTATGGTCTCTCCAGCCAAATGCATTTGGTATTTACAGTACCATACATGAGTTCCCTCCCATTGTGAGGGCTTCAAGTCAAATTAGAAAGGGGATGATGAACCTCAAGATAAAAGTGTCACTGCTATACCTATACAATTTGCTGTGCTGGTCATCATCATGGTTATTAGGACTTAAGTCTGAGGTTGGACCACTGATTGATCTTCTCCCTTAGCATCTTTTATAGTATCCTCTAAAACTACTAGAGCTGCTATTCAGTGTGGACATGTCTAAGTCATCTCTAGTTCCATTGTTACAAGTCCTGTGCTTAAAGTATGTCCTTTCTTTAGCAATAGGGTCTTACCTTCACGTTCTATGAGGAAATCACAGATATCCTGTGTTATGTTGGGTGTTTCTTGGACTACTTTCACCAAAAACTAGAAGGAAGGATTCTCCTGTCTGGCACTATGTTTCTTATTATACAGACACTTTTGTGTATATTGTACATGTATACTTCAGTAGGCTTTTGAACTAATGCATTTCCCACTAGTTTTTCATACCACCTAACCATTATTTATCTCTCTATTCTTTCTCTTCCTGTCTAGCTCCTCCTCCCTCCCCAATTAAAGCACCCCAGTTTTTCTCATTTCCCTCTTGCTAATACCTGTCCCCAATGTGGAAGAGGGGTGGAAAGAATATGAAAGCTATGGGTCTGGCCACAGAAAACACAGTCTTCCACATTTCTGGAAACCTTTTTATACAGAATTACAGCAATAGTGACAACATGCACAAGAATCCATGCAAAATCCATAAAGTCAAAACCCCAGCATAGAACTATGGAAATAGGTAGAGGCCCCAAGCTTATCCTAGGAACTTTTGGTGGCTGACCACTGCTTGATGAGGCACTGTTGTTATTCTTTAAACTTGAAAGGCTGAACAAGTTCCAGTGGTTGAACTCATACAGAGGGATATCTGAGTATGTAAACTTGATACAATAAGCCTTAACATACGTGAGACAATGTGTGAAATCTGGGTGATGAACTATGTACATGTGTGGGAGGTGTAGATAGGGGAGGAGGTCTTAATACAGTTAAGATGTATTGTTTGAAATGCAGTAAAATTCAATAAAATATATATTGAAAAAATATGGAGGCTTTGACATAGCTTACAGATGGAACACTTACGTAGCATGTGCATGGATATAGGATTTACATACATATCTTACTGTAATGAGTTGTGTGTTTTTATTTCTGTTGTTTGCTGCTGTTGTTTAGTTTTTAATGAATGTACCCAGTTTTCAATAAGGGGAGTATTAAATATATTCCTCCAAACAGTGTATATGAATTCACTAGTTCATTTGTTTTGCAACAGTTATCTGGCTCTTTGCATTTCTTTTTCTCTCTCAAATTGTTCAGCTAGCTTATCTTCACCTATGCAAATGTGTATTGATTTGAAAGAATACCACAAATTGTGTTTTACATTTCTTCATTTCTTCTTATGATAATGAAGTAAAAATTGTTACAAAGACTAATGTTCTAAGTTTTCCAACTATGGTTGTGTCTAGTACTTTTACAGTAGCAACTCTTATAGGTGACGGTAAGACTATGCATTTGTTTCTGTTGTCCATTGTCATATGTTTTGGATGTTGGAGCTATGATCATCTTCCTAAAGTATAGAATGCTGTATTTTTGACCTTAGAGATTTCAGAGTGACTTGTGAAAAGAGTGAATAACAGAAATACCTGATTTGGTTTAAAATCCTCTTGAATTCCAATTTGCAATGAATTTCATCTTTATAGCAGTCCATCATAAGACAAGGGAATATGTTCTAATTTCTTGTCATGAAGTAGGTATATAGAAAGAATTGGAAGGATGTCTGTGACTTCACAGAGAAAGCATATCAGTAATCAGTATTGAAAGAGTAATGTAGGTATATTTGTCTTCACCTTGATAAAATCTCTCCCTCCACAGAAGACATAATCAGTGTAAGATGTGAACATTGACAGATTAGAAGTATTGTTGTGGCCAAATTCATTTGAATCCTTCTTAGGGGACTGGCCCATAATAGCCTTCTGCATGACCACAGGCCACAATTACATTCACCTTTCTCTCCTGCCCACCAGCCTAAAAATGTCACAACATATTTTCAGAAATTTCATTAAGGATTGTAGTTTGTTGCCAGGCTGCCTCCCCAATTCAATACTCCAAAAATCTTGGAGGGTGACTGTATTTACTTAGTTTACTTATTTGATAAATGTAATGAGTACATGTTTTGTGCTAAGCATTATTCCATGAAGATTGATGTGATGTGTTGAAGCCCTTAAGGGTTTCTATATTAATACTGATCCCCAAAATAGACTCTGCTTTAATTGTAAGCAACCTGGACATTTGGCCAAAGATTGCCCTTCTTCTTCAAAAACTGCTGCCAATTCTTCTAGGCCTGCCCTCAGGACAGAATGTCTTCGTTGTAAAAAAGGAAAGCATTGGGCTTCAGATTGTTATTCTAAAACAGATGTTCAGGGCCAGCCTCTGCTACCAAAGGACCAGGGAAACTTTGCACGAGGCCAGCTCCAGGCCCCCCCAACCAAACAAACCTCTGGAGCGATCAGGTTTGTTCCATCCCAGGATCAAAAATGCCCATTACTATCCAACCAGGAGAATCCAAATTGGAACTCTCTGCAACCACCAATACAATATTAAAATTTCAGGAAGGGCCTCAGTTGATAGATACACAGTTTATTGGTCCATTACCTAAGGATACCATTGGTTTGATTCTGTGAATAATTAATCCTTTATTAAAAGTCATTCAAATTTTACCTACTGTTGTTAATGATGATTATGTTAAGAATGTTAAAGTTTTGATTATGACTCATTTAGATGTTGTTATAATAAATAAAGGAGATAAGATTGCTCAGTTAATATTGTTGCCTTGCATGAAATCTTTTAATAAATTACCTGTTGAGCCTGAGACCATGATTAATGCATATTGGGTGCAAAAGGTTACCAAAAGTCAACCTACCTTCCAACTTTTATTAAATGGAAAATCTTTTCAGGGAATTATAGATACAGGAACTGATTCCACAGTTATTTCTCAAAATTATTGGCCATCTCATTGGCCATTAAATCCCTCTGCCACATGTCTTACAGGCATTGGGCAATCCACTAATCCAATGGTTAGTGCTCAGTTAACTACATGGGAAGATTCAGAGGGAAATAAGGCACAGTTGTTCCTTTTGTTATTCCTAATTACCTGTGAATTTTTGGGGAAGAGATGTTCTTTCCCAGTTACATCTTGTTTTAAGCAACTCTAATGATAAAATTATGACCCAAATGATTAATCAAGGCTATATTCCTGGAAAAGGATTGGGGAAAAATAATCTAGGAATTCCTCAACTCATTGAACTTAAGCCCAATCAAAATAAATTAGGAATAGGCTATCCTCCTTTGAATGAGTCCCCTTATGATCCAACACAATTGGCAAATTTACCCTAGCGGCCATTCACATTCCTGTATCCCAGCAATTAATTATAATTTAAAAAATTAATTAATATTCTTCAGAACCTGTCTGGGTTGATCAATGGCCACTTCCTTACGAGAAGGCTCTTGCTGCGCAGCAGCTAATACAGAAACAATTGGCTGCCGGCCATATAGAGCCATCCAGTTCTCCTTGGAATACACCCATTTTTGTTATAAAGAAAAAATCAGGTAAATGGCGCTTATTACAAGATCTTAGAGCAGTTAATAAAACTATGATTCCCATGGGAGCCTTACAGCCTGGCTTACCTCTTCCTACTGCTATTCCTAAGCAATATTTTAAAATTATTATAGATCTTAAAGATTGTTTTTTTTACCATACCTTTGCATGAGTCAGATAAACCACGATTTGCCTTTAATGTTCCCCAAATAAATTTTCAGCGACCTATGCCACAATATCAATGAAAAGTTTTACCTCAAGGAATGGCCAATAGTTCCACCTTATGTCAAAAATATATGGCTCGTGCAGTACATCCCGTGAGAAGAAAATGGCCTCATGTATATATTTTGCATTATATGGATGATATTCTTATAGCAGCCCCCTCAGAAGATATTGCTCTTGCATGTTTTCAAGATTTAAACAATTGTTTTACCTTTTATAATCTTTTGTTAGCTCCAGATAAAATACAAATGTCCCAATCTTATTTTTATCTTGGCTATGAGCTTCGAGACCAACATGGTTTTACCCCTCGCTTAAGATTTAGGATTGATAATCTCTCTACTCCTAATGATTTTCAGAAGTTGTTAGGGGACATTCAGTGGCTGCGTCCTTTTTTAAAGTTGTCCACTCATGATTTATTGCCTCTTTTTAGCATTCTTAATGGAGATCCTGATCCCACTTCCCCTCAAAAACTTACACCACAAGCTATTGATGCTTTAGATAAAATAAATCATGCAATTCAAGCTCAAATAGCAATGCAAATAGATTATCAAAAACCCATTAAATTTATAATATGCAGAACTGCACATTCCCCTACTGGTGTTTTTGGCAGGAGTTACATAAAAATAAAATAGGATCCTTGTTACTTTGGGTTTATTTGCCTGTTTCTCCACCTAAAGTTTTAAGATCATACCCAATTTTGGTAGCTCAATTAATTATAAAAGCCAAAAAATTAGGGCGACAACATTTTGGTTGAGATCCTGACAAAAGTATTGTCCCATATAGATCTGATCAATTATCATGGCTTATGCAAAATAATAATATTTGGTCTGTGGCACTTGTCTCCTTTACGGGCAAAACAGATAATCATTTTCCTTCTGATCCTTTAATACATTTTCTTGATATTCATCCCTTTGTATTTCCCAAAGTTACTGTTTTTACTCCTTTAAAAATGGCTTACATTATTTTTACTAATGGGTCATCCAATGGTAAAGGAGTTTTTGTAGTTAATAAAAAAGTTATTTCCTTTTATATGCCTTATACCTCTGCACAACTTGTAAAATTGTATACAGTAATTCAAGTTTTTAAAGAATTTTTTGATTGCCCTTTTAATTTGTATACAAATAGCACTTATGTAGCTTATTCTGTACCTTTATTGGAAACTGTTCCTTACATAAAAGATACTTCCCATGCCTTTTTTCTTTTTAAACAGTTACAAGATTTAATTTATGCAAGACAGGATCCTTTTTTTATTGGGCACCTTAGAGCTCGCACCAATCTGCCTGGTCCCTTAGCAAAAGGAAATGATTTGGCTGACAAAACCACAAATCACTATCAAAACCTTGTTATTCAAGATGACCCTCTTATGCAGGCAACAAAGGCTCATGAATTACATCATCTTAATTCCCAGACCCTTCGATTAAAATATAAAATTACCAGAGAACAGGCTAGACACATTGTTAAGAATTGCCGTGGTTATGTTGTTTTATTACCTGTTCCCCATCTTGGAGTTAATCCTTGAGGCCTAATGCCTAATGATATTTGGCAAATGGATGTTACCCATTATCCTAAGTTTGAAAAGTTAAAATATATACATGTGACTGTAGATACCTATAATGGCTATATCTTTGCATCCCTTCAATCAGGGAAAGCTTCAAAAAATGTTATTTCACATAGATTACAATGCATGGCTAATATGGGTCACCCTAGACAGATTAAAAACAGATAATGGTCCTGGATATACTGGACAAAAATTTAAGGAATTTTACAAGACTTTACAAATAAAACATGTTACAGGGATACCATATAATCCACAGGGACAAGGAATTGTTGAGTGGTCCCATCAAATTTTAAAAACTGCCTTTTCCAAGTTAAAATTAAAATTATTTTATGATGTTAAAGGAACGCCTCGAAATCTTTTACATCATGCCTTATTTGTAATTAATTTCCTCACTTTAAATAATAATCAACAGTCTGCTACTGATAAATTTTTTTCCAAAAAAACAAAAAAAGGATATGCCTTGGTTAAATGTAAGGATCCCCTTACATCTGTTTGGAAATGGCCTGATCCTATCCTCATCTGGGGACGAGGTTCAGCTTGCACATATGATCAAAAAGAAAACAATGCTCACTGGCTACCAGAAAGGCTGGTAAAAATAATTGATTCCTCCAAGGAAGAGTCAATAATAAAAGCTGGCTCAAAACCTTGAGAGAAGCCTCTTTCTCTTCCTTTTCACAAAGATGGTGTTGCTGCCTGCTCTGATGCTTCTGTTGTTCCGATTGCATTAACCTCTTCAAGCCATGCTCCTCATAATTACACCTGGATGGTTCTCAATTGACAAGGAGAAGCCATCTGGAGCATCAGTCAAATTGCATCCACCACTCCATGGAGTGATTTGATGCCAGAACTCTACCACCTTGTGATGGGCATAGCTACTGAATTTGGCACCTTTGAAACAAAATATGAGACTGATCTTAAAACTACTCCAAAAAAAAAACGGGTAAAAGAAATTGGGTGGCAGGTTGTTTAAATAAAAAAAAAAACCACTCATATCTAAGAACATTAAAGTTTTATTTATGTCCTGGCCCACATGGGGACAAAAAAAAATAAGACTATTAAAAATAATTATGGGGGGGCAATATGAATTTTATTGTAAAAATTTGGTATGTGAAACTACTGGAGATGTTTATTGCAACCCCAGTTCATCTTGGGATTATATAATTGTAAAAGCAGGTTATACAATCCATCAGCAATATCAGGGAAAACATGATTTAGTACCCATTTGTTCAAACAAAAATGCTCAAACAAGAGGTTTTACAGATAAAGGTAAACAAATTTTAAAAAATGAATGATTTAAAACTAAAACTTGGGGATTGAAAACTTATCGAGCTAACCATGGCTTAATTTTTAGCATTAAGCTTCGTAAATCCCCCCTCTCCTTTTTTTCCATGGACATAACTCCAGAAAAGCCTAAATCACCTAAACCCAGACTTAAAACCCTGCCTCAGGCCACCATAGCAGGACCCTTATTGACCATGTCCATGGTTGCTACCCCTTTAGCGCCTATTTTAAAATCTACTGATTTTGATTGCAAAATTCCCCTTTCTTATAATTTAAATTCCACCCCCTTGATACTTACACCCTCCCAAACAGTTTTATATAAAATGCTTAATGAGTCCTTTTATTTGCTTAATATTACTAAACCCAAATTTACTGATTCCTGTTGGCTATGTTTTAACGGGTCCCTCCCCATTATATAAAACTTGGGGATATTTTAACAATTCTAATATACAACTTAGAAAAGCCTCTCAATGATGATGGAATCAGCAACCACTTCATAAAGTAATGTTAACCACAGTTCATGGTTCAGGTATATGTGCTACAGCAAATAATTCAGTTACTGGGCCTGCAGAATTATATAATCAAACCTTTATATTTATTTTATCTACTCAATACATTTTACCTGAAAATAATACTTGGTGAATTTGTCAGGATGGTATAATAACTTCCATATCTGTACAAAGTTTGATTAAACAACAAATATATTGTGTTCTTGCCTTGCTAGTACCTCATATTCAATATTATTCTACAAATAAATTTATGAGGTTTTGAAAAATAAACTCTACCCCAATAAAAAAAGTTCACAGAGAACCCATGTCTGCACTAACAATATCTCTATTGTTGGGAGTTGGAGCCACAGGAACAGCTACTGGGATTGCTTCCCTTGTTAAATCTGAACAACAATTTAATAATTTGCAAGCCCTTATTGATAAAGATATTTAAAAAATTAAAAAAGACATTACAGGGTTAAAGAAATCTATTTCCTCACTATCTGAAGTTGTGCTACAGAACCACAGAGGGCTTGATCTTTTGTTTCTCCATAAAGGAGGTTTGTATGCAGCTCTAGGGGAGGAATGTTGTTTTTACACCGATCATACTGGTATCACACCTAATAGTATGTCTAAAATGAAAAAAGGACTAAAACAGAGGAAAAAAAATGTGAACAAGCTCAAAATTGAAAAATAAATTTCTCTTGACTTACCAACGTTCTTCCTAATATATTAGGACCTCTTGTTGGGTTCCTCCTAGTAATCAGCTTTGGCCCATGGGCCTTTAAAAAGCTAACTGATTTAATCAAACAACAAATTGATTCCTTGGCATCAAAACCCACTAAAATTCATTATCATCAGCTAGCTATGCTAGATCAGGAATAGCAGAAATCCTATCAAATACTTGGGATTTATGATGGCATAAATCCTGGCCCTGTTTCTCATTCTTCACACCTCAACAAACAATGACTAACAAAGTATAACAAAGGGATGAGGGCTCCCTTGGAGGTATACCTGATTACATGGAGGTTAAAGCTTCTCAGTAATACTCTCCCCCCCAAAAAAAGAAAAACGACAAACACTACCAATGTGTTTTGGGGATCAGGCCCCTACCTCCCTCTCAATTGAGGCTCATTTTCCACCAATGCATGAGATTCCTTTTTAAAAAAATATAAAATTAAAGGGGGAGATGCTGAGGACCAAACAATAGCTTAAAATAACTCTGCAACTTGCAGAATATCCTGTGGAGACAGCTTGAGTAATCTAAGAAGAAATAATTCCTGAAGAGGTTGATTTTTAGACATTGACCACAGGAAACATGCTGACTCCCAGTCTGGAAAGTAAACCAGTTATGCCATGTAAAGCTGTTAGAAAAAGGTATGTTCTAAGAGATAAGATTGAAGAAAAACAACTTGTGACTCTGATCCCCCTCCCCAACTTCCTCTGCAATGCTTCCACTGCAGTTCAGTGTCTCAAAATTCCTTGGTATAAAAAAATTGTGGTTATTCAATAAAGATGGCTTGGCTTGATCAAAAAATATTCAGACTTGCTGGCCGTCTCTCTCCTCCACCTTCTGTCCCCATTCTTTTTCAGGTACCTGAGATTCGTGCCCTTGCTGTTGCCCTGCTGGCCGGGGCCCTAAGATTGTATTGATGAGCCAGCATAGCTAAAATAATGAGAGTTCCTCTCTCCAGGCAATAAGACATAGAGTGACAGAGAAAGGCACACAAGATCCATCTCTGGTCTCTGTATGTGTGCTCATGGGCATGTTCCCATGGGTGTTCCAAAGACACTACACCCACAGAGTCCCCCACCCAAGCAAAATGAAATCATTTGATTTTCCCGACTTTCTGCCCCCCTCATCTCACAAGTTCATTTATTTTTAAACAGGTCTATATACATGTGTATGTGTGGTGGAATGTGCACGTGAGAGTGTGGGTCCCAGAACTGTCTAGAAGAGTGTTTTTCATTCCGTGTCTGGAGTTACAGGCAGTTATGAACTACTGATTTTTGTCATGTATCTGAGCACCAAGTGCTCTTAACTGAAGAACGTTCTGTACAGCCTTAATCTCTTTATTATATAATCCAACATTTCTAAGTCGTTTTTCAGTTCTTGAAATCTTTTTATTATCCATCTATCAAACAGATCATTTTATTACTAATAGTGCAGTTCAAATTTTGTTGCCCTCATAGACCTTCCAAATCATGGGGAAATTGCATGAAAGGCAGTTTGATGAATTAGCACAAGTATTTCAAATGTACTAAGTGACATGAAAAAACAAATCATGCTCAGTGAAGGAGCACTTGGCTGACTGTGAATCATATAACTCAGTGAAGAGCAAATTCAAAGGGATTTTACTATAGGAAAATGGGATTGAATTTGAGATCAATGTGTTAACCAACATAATCCAGACTTAATGTAATGTGTCTCTCATATGTAGTATCTAGATTTCAAAAGTTCTTGAAATAAAAAGGGGAGCTATTTGGGAAGAGGATGAATACCAGTGGTGGTCCAGAGGGAGGAGAGGGGACAATTCGGGGGTTATGATCAAAGGACATGTGCATCAGACTGTCATAATGAAACACAGTATTTAGTACAATGAAGCATATGAAAATACTGAATATAGCAACTATGAATGGGGCAATGTAAGGAAAATAGAGAGCTGTAGGCTTAGAGTAAATCATGGAGAGGTATTTAGCTCATTTTTAGGAGCTAGGAATTACTCTAAATGTTCTGGAAAACATGAAGCCATCCCATCACATGTAGAACAAACCCATCATATGTAGAAAAAGTTCACATACTTTCCTATGACCCAATAACCCTGAATGATCTTCCTCCTCCTCCTTAACATCTCCTTCCCTCATATATATATATATATATATATATATATGATATATATCATATAATACACACACATATACATATATATATATATATATATGATCTGTGTTTAATGACTTTATTTCTGTTCTGTGAATACATCCGTTTGTTTCTGTCTAGGTACTTTGGCCTGTGGGGTTTTTTGTCTGGCCTGAGCTCTCTTATCAATATCTCCAAAGATACTACTTATAATTATAGATTCAGTTAAAAATGAGTACCTGCAGGGAGATTCTCTCTGGGCACATTCATTTTATAAGGCTTCCATCATAAATTACCACATGTAAGTGCCTTGAAACTACTTTTGGTGAGCCTAAGTTCAATATATGAGTCAGTAGCACTGTCTCTGGGACAAGTCTGGCCAGTTATTCCTTGACTCTTTCAACTTCTGATTGCTGCAAGTGTTCCATGGCTGAGATAGGATCATTCTGTCCTGCCTCCATCTTCAGAAGGCCTTTCTCTGTATGGCCCTATGTTGTCTTCTCCTTTTCTCTGTCTTAGAAAGACACTTGTCATTGTATTTAATGTCTATACTAAAGGAGGAGATTTTTTGTAGCCCTTTCCAATTTTATTTACTTAGTCAGTCAATCATTCATTCATTTGTTGGTGTGTATGTGTGGGGGTTGGTGTGTGTTACTAAGGCATGGTGTGCATGTGGAGGTCAGAGTGCAACATCTTGCTCAGCTCCTACATTCAAAATTCTCTCTCACTCTTCTTTTCCTTTCCTTTTTATCTTTTCCTTCCTGTCCTTTGCTCCTTCTCTCCTCCCCATTCCCTACCCTCCACTCTGCTCTTTTTCTTTCTCATTCTTCTCCTTTAATTCTTCCTCTACCCTTTTCTCTACTTTCTTCCTTTTCTCCCTTCATTCTTCCTCCTTATCCCATTTTTTCTTTCAGTCCCTTTCCACCTCCTCCTTTCATCTCCCCTCCTTTTGTTTTGAGAAAGTTTCTTGTTTTATAGGCCAAGAAGGCCTGGAACCCACGAATCTCATGCTTCGGCTTCCCAAATGCTGGATTTCAGGAGTGTGTCGTCACAAAAGGCCCTCACTTTCCCACCAGACCTCAGTTACCATTAGCTGCTCAGCTATGACTGAGTTTATTACTCATTCCCTCAAGTTGAGAATTTGTCTGGCTTGCGCTGACACAGGTCTTCCTCATGCTACCACAATTGCTGTAACTTAATGTGAATAAGTGTCCTGTTGTTTGGCAAGCCCTGTTTTCTTACAGTCTTCTACCACGTCTGGGTCTTACAATGGTTTTCACCCTCTACATCAATGATCCTTGAACTGTGGAAGAAATGACTTTCATATCGGTTTCCATTCATGGCTAAGAACTCTGCAGTCTCATATTCTCTGCACATTGGCCAATTGTGGGTCTCTGTGTTAATGATTTGATGTCAGGACCAGCTTGATTTCTCCCTATTTGTTCAGTGTCTCATTTATGGAATGTCTTCAGCAAAAGGTTCTGGCAGGTAAACAAGAACAAGGGCAAAAGCAGTATACTTTTAGGGTTTATAAGACTCCAGATCAATGGTTTTGGAAGAACTTTTCCATTACTCCAGTCCTGGAGGGAAAGTTAAAGATGAGGTCTTTAGGTAAAGGTAGGAAGGTTTTAAGGCTGACATGGAAATTAGGAATGAGAAAATGAAACCCCCAAACCTGGTTTTGGTCTGGAGTGATCTGTGTGGGGGCGGGGAAAGATGAAGCAACTGCTGAGAAATGAGGATGTTGTACCTGCAGTGGTTTCCTGGGACCTAGGTTATTGCTTCAGGTAAAGCAGGCCAGACTCCTATCATCCCTTCAGGGTATCCGGGGTTGCTTGGCTTGCTCAATACCTTGTTCAATAGACCCAGACCCCACACCCAATGACCTGATTTCTACAGCTAGATCCCATCCGATTTCCATCACTACTCAATAGATAGATACCAGGATATCAACTGATAGATACCAGGATCTCCCTCTGGCTTCACAGACCCTTTCTGATCACATTGCAGATTTAGGGGAGAGGGAGATGAGCAGCAATCTCTAATGCATTCTGGTTTTTGAAAATCTAATACACGGGAATGCAGGAAGTAAGCTTGAAATATTAAACTGTTTTCATTATTGACTCTTACTCTTATGCTTTAGAGATCATATTGGGTCGTCTGTCTTTTATTCCCAGAATTGAAAGCTCTCTGAATGACTGACTTCAAAATTCAATTGTAAACAGACTTAACAGTTAGTAAGAGTAAAAGCTAACTAGATAAAAAAGACTGTGCTTCATTCGGAACTTATTTTGTAAACCCCAGGGAATTTGACCTACACGTATGCTGTCTTTTCTATTCATGACCAGCAGGACATGGACAAGCCTGGCAGGATAGCAAGAGATCAGTGACCTCTGAACTAATCATGTTAGTAACTGGAAAGTTACTCCTGATGGACAGGAGAGGTCAGGTGTATCCAAAAGGAAAGAAGCAGGCCAGGAAGCAGCAAGAAACTCCGAAATGTGAAGGCAGCCAGAGTCTGTGGAAATACCAGTGAGGCAGGGGCCCTGAGGAGACCAAAGAGTCCCTGCCAGGTAGCCAAGTAGATTCTCCTGTATCACAATGGTCAGGAGGATTTCAGGAAGTGGTAAGGATCCCATGCTGGCAGAGAAGCGTGGGACAGCTATTCTGGTCTCTGGTGGGGTCAGGAAGAGGTAGATATCTGTGATTGCTGTTGGTGGTTGTGCTGTGGGTAATTGGCAGAGTGGCAGGAATATCCTATCTGGTTTTCTGGCCCATGAGAGAAGAATCCTTGATCTATGGTATTCCAAATGTGGGAGGGTGAGCAGGAAATGAAGGGAATCCATGTTAGAATGGCAGCGAGTTCCCTGGAGATTTTGATAGGCAGGACCTGCATGTTCTCCTTTATGGCCTCTTACAGAATTTTATGATTCGTCAGCATCAACTCTCCACATTTTCTTGTCTCTCCTGCATCCCTGCTTCCTGCCCTGGATACTCTGCAACAGTTGACATGCTGTATTAGGATGCCCCTGTCGTCACCCTCTGCCACTGCTTTCTGTTACCAGCTCAGCCTGTCCTATTAACAAAGGCAGGAAGAGGGATTGAAAATTACATTTTATTTAATTAGTGTGTGAAAGAGAGAGAGGGAGAGAAAGAGAGAATTTAGGTGTGAATGTGCCATGCTGCCTTAGGAGTTAATAGAAAAACACTGGAGAATTGATTCTTTCCTTGCACTGTGCGGGTAGATTACAGGGTCAACTTCACGTTCTAAGATTTACTGGCCAGTACTTTTAAACATTTGACTCTCTGTTTCTCTTTTTTCTATTTTTCATCCCTCCGTCCCTTCCTTCCTTCCTTCCTCCCTTCCTTCCTTTCTTCTTTCCAATGGTGTCATGTGACAAAAGACATAGCTCAGTTGCTAAGAGTATATACTATCTTTGCAGAGGACCTGGGTTTTATTCCCAGCATCCAGAGTAGGCAGATCACAACTCCAGCTCTAGGGTCTCCAGTGCCCTCCTGCCACCCAGGACACCTGAACTCTCCTGCACGTACACACACACACACACACACACACACACACACACACACACACAATTAATCAAAGGAATCTATTATAGGAAGTGCACTTGGCCTGGAGAGCTGGTGCCATCATTAGAGGGTAAGACTCACAATCAAAAGTAAAATATTATAAAAGAGAAATTGTCACATGTAGTCCATGGTGGTTCATATTTGCTGTGAGCTGAGATGACCTTGAACTTTTGATCCCCATTGCCTGTACTTCTTAAGTGTGGGATTAGAGAGATGTGCTACTATGCCTAGCTCATATGGTTTTGGAGATTGTACCCAGACCTTTGTATGTGTTACTGGCTAAGAATGCACAGAACCCTGCAAGTCTTCTTATTTTGAGTCCCCAGTTGTGGTATTAGAAGTGTTTACTATGATGCCCAACATGTTTATGTAGGTCCCCAAAGAGGTAAGTCAAGCCTTTCATCATCTGAGCTATCACCAGGTCCTACTATTTATTTTGAGTCAGGGTCTCTCTGAGTTACCCAGGGTGGCCTTCAAATCACATATTAACAAAATTTTGATCCTCACGCCTCTGCCTTCAACATACTTGGGGATTAGTGATCTGTAGTACCATCTCTAACCCAAAGCCCATTTTACTATTTAACACTATTTATCCTTTAAAATAGACAGTAAGGGTCACGTGGCATATTTTAAGCACCTGTTTACTAGATGTTAGCTTAGTCCGAATTGTTCCTGGTTGATGTCTGCTAGTGTAGTTTGTTCATTTGCATGCACATACCAGTTAAGATTGTCTGTGTAGTTCTGCCTTTTGTTGCCGCTCTATGGTAGTGCCATACAAATGTGCTAATCTCCATAGCCCTGTAAGAACTTCTCACTGGCAGGAAAACAAGCGTCCTTGCACTTCAGAGGGATGGTGTCCATTGTTGTTCTCCATGCAGGAATATAAAACTGTCATTTATCTCAGGAGCGGTTCACTTAATCCGCCTCCCCACATCTTTGGAGCATTGTAACCCGTCTCCTGTCATTTCGGTGTGTCACAGTGTGATGCCATGGGGGCAGGTAAGGATCCTGACACCGTGAGATTCCTTTGTAATAAATCCTATAAAAACTGTTTTCATACATATTCTCCATGAAGATCAGGACAGGACTTTCCCTTCCCGTACTTTGCAATCCTGGCCTCCCAAACCACTCTGTGTCCCAGGGAAACAGGCCGTTTCTGACACCTGCCTGTCACGGACAGTCGTTCAGAAGTTTGCTCATTTCAGGTTCCAGTATCATCGCTGGCTGACTGGGAGAGTGGACCCTTGGCCAGGGCCACTGGTACCATTTTCAGTTTTTCTAGGCTTCTACTCTTTCTCTGTCTGTGGGGTTTTTTTTGGATGCTGAGCACACATTGTGGCTACGTGGAGTTTTCTCACCACGGAAGTGAGTAGAATGTTTCTATGGATCTAGCCCTTTCCTTGCTCCAGCCTCAGGAGCCTGTGTAAGAGATGTGCCTTGTGAGTACCATCTGGAACCTCGAATTTCCCTAAGCCGTGTATCTGTTGACCTCCATTCTAAGGAGCTTTCGGTTAAAGGTTTGAGTTCTCTAAGTCCATTAGGAGCTACCAACAATTCTGGTAGAGAATTGTGTGTTTGTGTGTGTGTGTGTGTGTGTGTGTGATAGAGAGAGAGAGAGAGAGAGAGAGAGAGAGAGAGAGAGAGAGAGATTACTCATTGTGGGTTAATGGGAAGAACGTCCCTCTTTCAAGCTCCTTTTCCTGTTCCTCCTTTCCCATTTCCACCCTTCTCATCCCCTTCTGTCTCCTTTCCCCTTGTTCACGTTTCATTGAAATTCAAAATTTCCAAATCCTTTCTTCCTTACAGCCCACTTCCTCCTTTCCAGGTTTTCCTTCCATCCTCTGAGTCCTTCCCACACCTGTGGAGCAGCTTCTCCCTGTATCTTCGCTCCCTTTCATCCTTACCCCCTGTCCAAAGCTTCAGCCTTTCACAGCGCTTTCTTGTTTCTCTTGGTATTTTGGATCCCTAACCCAATTCCCCTGTTGTAAGACATTTCCCTCTGTGTAAAGCCTTACATTCGTACTTCCAGCCCTTTCACCCCCATTTCTGATCCCATTCTTCTTGTCTCAGCACCTCCCCTCACATACATTTCCGCCTCCAGAGAACTTCCTGTCTTTCTCACCCCCTCCCCCCGTAAACTTACTTATCTTGTCTGCACAGCCTTTCCCTCATCTCCCTCTGGCCCATCTTTTCTCTCTCCTTTTGCCGTTCCTCTTCGCCTATTTTGTTCTCACCCCTGACACAAATAAAGATGGCGCACAGGGAAAATCGCAAATATTTCACCCTTTGCTCACTTTAATCTTTTGACTGCTTTTTCCTTGTCCCCTGTTATTCCTCACAGTTTTCCTGCTTCTGTCTCCCATGTATCGCCTCTAACTGTGGATCCTGGGCTAAACCGTGTACCCTTGTCTGGGATCCTCTAGTGTTGTAGTGTTGGCAGTATGGGTGGACATCAACACACCACCTTTTCAACATTTGCTGTGGTGCTGGTTGTTGTGTGTTTGCTTTTGAAAAGGTGTTCCCTGTTATGGAAGCCCTGACGACATTTGATGTACATTTCAGTCTCTCATGAATTGCTGGTCCTCTTGCCTCTGAAGGCTGGATGCGGGGCTCATATTCACAGGACGGAGAGACTCATATTTTTAATGATTTATTTCATTATTATTTATGTGTATGTAAACATACACTTCACCAATGGTGCCCAGAGAGACTGTAGGGTTCAGATGCCCTGGAGCTAGAGTTACAAGTGATTGTGAGCTGTTTCAAATGATTGCAAGGAAGCAAACTTTTGCACTCTGGAATAACAATGTGTTTTATAACAGCTCAGTCATCTGTCCACTCCCTCCTGATTTAAAAAAGTAATAATTTTATTCCCTTCCTTTTTTGCTTGTCTCTCTGTCTCTCCCATTCTCTCTCAGAATGCTTCTCCGTTCGTCCCTCTTCTCCCATTTCCTTAGGCAAGGAGTGGGTCATTTTCTTTTTGTTACTTTTTTTGAGCATTTCATGCAATATACCTTGATCATAGTTAGATTCCTTCCCTTATCTGCTCACACCATTCCCCCAATGGATTTAATACATTATATCATTTATGTTAAGGCCTATTGTGCCAAGTTTGTGTTCCCAAATATCCCTTGGTGTGATTCCATCTGATGGAAAGGGTCAACCTCTTTGCATGACCCCCTTAAATAAACCAATTATTTTTCTCCCAGTATTCAACAGTTTCTCAGTAAGGTCAGGCTTATTACCCATCTCTCCCTTTCTAATCTGGGTTTGCTGTGTTTTGTCTACTTTGAACTTGCATGGTTCTTGTTTATGTTGTCAATATTGATATAAGTTCATATGAGCTCTAATTTCTGTGTTTACATATGAAGTCCACAGAAAATCCTCAGGTGTTATCCTTAGATGTATCATTGATCTCCTTAGGGGTTGATCTCTCATGGTTCTATAGATTGCCAGTTAGAGAAGGCAGGATGGCCATTGAAACCGGGATTCATCTTGTTTTGACTTTCCTGGGGTGGGATTACAAGTATCAGATCTTAGATTCATTACTTTTTTTAATTTCATTTATTTATGCTCCGATTTTTATTATTTCTTCGTGTCTTTTGGATTTACCTTTTAATTTTACTTGCTTTTCCTGATTGAGTTGTACCATTACGTCATTGATTTATGTTCTTTCTTATTGTTTCATGTAGTCATTTAGATCTAAGAAGCTCATGTTTGGGATCACTTTTTTAAAAAAATATTTTTTATTGAATCATATGTTTCATACAGAGACATCTCAATAAATCTGAATCATCTTTATGTCCTTTCCTCACTGGTAGGATATCCCCCCAAACTGGAATCCATACATTCTTTTCCTGTGTGTTAAGGTCTATTGTGTCAAGTTAGTGCCTATGACTGCTTTTAATGTGTCCCAACAGATTTGTCATATTGTCTTATCATTTACATCTAGATCCAGGAATATTTTTTACTTGATTTCTACTTTGACACATTCACGAGTGCACATACAGTAAGGTACTGTATGCGGACCCTTCACTAGATGAACATACTTCTATGTCAGTGCATGCTTCTGTTGTTTTCACATGTTAGCTGCCTAGGGCAATGCTACTAAGGTCATATACACCAGTGCCTGGGATAAATGTGTAAAAGAGTAGATGCGTAGAAGAGCCTGTTGATCTGTATTCTTGTCAGCTCTTGGTTTAGTGAGACTTCAAAACTTTTGCAAGTTACTGAGCTTAAGTAGTGTGTGATGGTATTGTTTTGAATTCCCATGGTCATTTATTTTACTGAATATCTTTCTGTTCTTTCTCTTTTCCTGAGAATTTGTTTTCATATTCTCCCTCACCAAAGGTTGTTCTTCCTATAAGGGAGATATGGGTCCTCCTCTACTGACAAGGCTGTCTGTAGGAATGACTTACGTTATGTACAGAATCTACAATAAAATCTAGACAATGAAATGAGCAGGATTAATCCTATGGATCAATGGGATGACGCCTTCCTCACAGAGATAACTTCTCTTCTTTCTCCACCTTTTATTTTATGTGACATAGCTTTATATCCTAACGTTACATGAAATTCTGTGTCCTTTTTCCTTGTCTATCTCAAGTGCTGAAATTTCAGGTTTCCCTGTTGTAGACACTGCTGAGTTTTTTTTTTTTTTGAGACATTATGTCTCTACTGATCTGTTCATTCTTTTACATGCATGTGTGTTCTATGTCCCCATTGGTATTCACCCAGAAGAAGAGGAGAATGCTGGACATGAGGTATCCTGGTTCACTATTGTCCGCTTTATTGTCTATAATCATGGCATATCACTGAACCACATTCAACCACCCAACACCCTGTCTCTGCCCCAAACAGTTCTGGTGCTACTGGTTGTGTGTATGTGTGTGTGTGTGTGTGTGTGTGTGTGTGTATGTGTGTGTGTGACACTGTGTATGTGTGTGTGTAGCTATGCCTGACTTTTCTCATGGGTGTAGAGGATTTTAACTCAAGTTCTAGTTCTTGCCCAACGACCATTCATATTTGTGGAAGGGCATCCATAGATCCCCCATTTCTTCAAACACGGTCTTATGTAACACATGCTGGCCTCCAGCTAACTATGTAGCCAAAGATGACCTTGAACAGGTTCCATGTCGCCACCTCAGACTGTTAGGCTTAATGGGAGTACTGCCATGCCAGCTTTAAAACCATTGTGTTTTGTGTATGTGTGTTTCTCCTGCCTCCACAACACTGAGGATTCTCTGACTGCAATAGCTGCTATTTCCAGACCCCTTTTACTCTATTTTGAAATGGAATTTCACTAAGTTACCCAAGTCTGTGTAGCTAAGACAGGTCTTGGACTTCTTATTTTCCTGCCTCTACCAAGGGAGTAGCTGGGATTAATTAACTGTCTAGTCAGAAGACCACTTAGAAAAATGAATCTTATGTAGCCCAGAATGGCCTAATGCTTACAATGAAGCTGAAATTGCTCTTAGACTTATGATCCTGTCTCTCCTGAACTCATGGTCCACCTATCTCTACTTCTGAGATGCTGGGTTTATACTTGTGAACATGCAATTAATCATATTCTCTCACTGTTTCTCTTTTGGTCTCTGTCTCTGCCTAAGTCTCTGTGACTGTCTCTCTCTCTCTCTCTCTCTCTCTCTCTCTCTCTTTCCATTTTATTTGTTTAATAAAAATTATTGTATTTTGAATCGTGTATGTTCATTTGAATATACTTGAGCGCATACACACAGTGGCCAGAGGCAAACTGTCTCTTGCTCTTGGGTTAAAGGTGGCTGTGAGTTGTTTGATATCCGTGACCCGAGTCTGACTTGAGTCTTCTAGAAGAGCAGTATTGGAGTCAGACCTAGTGATGTAGTTCAGTTGATAGATGTTTGACTAGCATGGAAGAGGCCCTGGGATTGATGACAACACCACAGAAAGTGAGACTGCTTGAGCATGTCTGTTATCCTAGTACTCTGGTGCTAGGATAACTAGAAGTACAAGATCATCCAAAACTGTAATGCAAGTTTAGGCCACCCTAGTTACTTGAGACCATATATCTTAAAAAGAAAAGATTGATCTCAAATTACTTGTGTTTTTTGGATAAAAAAGATTTAAAGTTTTAATAGAAATTATATACTCCTATGCATTAGCTGTGAGAAAGTATTCTGATAATGAGAATTATTAATGTAGTTTGTAAAGGTGACCTCCTTGTGTGCTGCTGAAACTGACTTTGAATCTAGAAGTCGCTTAGCTGAAGTCTGTCTCCTGCTCTCTCAGCTTCTAGAGTATTAGAAATACATATTTTGTCCACTGGTGAATAGAATTATGTTGTTCATTTTTCTTTTTTTCTCGTTATTACTTTGTTGTATTATGAAATTCCAAAAAGGGACTGAAATTCGTCTATTCCACATGCCCACGAAATTGGGATCCTCCTCCTCCAACAAACATATTGGATGTTGGGATTGTCTGCAGGCATGTGATATCACTCTTGGCTGAATATTTCTTTCTATAAAATATCCCCTATTGAAAACCTCAGTGTGAGCCGCCTAGGCAAAACACAACACATAGATATTCTTAGCAACTGAGGCCGAGATATGAAAATGCGGTTAGATCTCAGATTGCCTTAAATAGGTGAAACTGATTTTGGACAGATGCACTAAAGTGAAAACAAAAATTGAAACAGATTTCTCTTTCTTGTGCGATGCGTGGACCATGATCAACTGATTTCTATTCTGAGCATATTTTCTATATTTTTCTTCTATATGTCCCCAAATGCATGTCTTTTTTAACATTTCCTTGGTGCACTCAATGTATTTAAGTTGTTTTTAGCTCTCTATACCTCATTCTCTGTCTCCCACATTACATTCTCTCCTTCCTTCTGTACCTGGAAGTTGTCCCATTATATCATTCCTGTTTTCAGACATCTTCTTTGTTCAATCTTCTTTCCTCTATGTTCTTCCTCCCCAATTTCTAAACTCTTTGCCACATTCCTTTACTCCTTTCTTAGGCTTTTCCTCTTTACTAAGGGTTTTCCCACCCCCTCCACCATGAAAGTTGTCCTTAGCATTAAAAACTCACAGAGGGGATTCAAGGAAAATTACTAACTCTTCTACATGTCTTTATCTTTTTTCCTGTACTTCTCATCAAGCTTTTTGTTATAAATGCTTTAAAAGTAGTTCTGATAGCTATTCTACATAAAGAATAGTAAAATATTAGTAAAATATTCATCCTCAAGTCCAAAGTATCCACCCCAGCCCTTCCTCTACTTTGTAATCCTGGAGCTTTCCTTTGCAAAGCACACTGTCTCCCTGGGAAACAGGCCCTTTATGACTCCCTTCCTGTAGGGTTTGCTGATCTCAGATTTAAAGCACCACTGCTGACTGACTGGCAGTGTGAGCCCCTGGGCCAAGGGCAGTAGCAACATTTTCAATGTTTCTGGGCTTGTAGAATTTCTCTCCACCGTGAACTTTCTCCTTGGATGCTGATCACTCGTGGAGGCTGCGTGGATTTTGCTCCTCACACTGGAGGTGAGTAGAACCCCTAGGAATCTCACTTTAAGGGATGTGCTTTGTGGGTGCCTTCTGAATTTTATCCATTATAGCCCCATTTCCCGTGTCTTTGCTCCTTTCTATCTGCTCTGTGTCTCAACCTCTGTGTCTTCTTCTCATTCCTTTCCGTCATTTTCCTGTTGTATCCTTTGCCTGCTATTCTCCTTTCCTGATTTACCCCTGTCCAAAATATTTACTGTTTAAATCCCTTTCCTTCCCCTTGACTCTATTTTGTATTTCAATCCACATTTCTCACTTTCCAAACCTTTACCCTCTTTCTAACCCTCTTCTCTCCTATTTCAAGTCATTTCTCAGTACTTTAGCTCTTTCCAACTCCATTTTGCTTTCCATGATCCCCCTTTCTGCGTCCATCTGTTCTCCTTTCTTCCAGTCCACTCCCACTTCTGAGGACTTTCCCTCTTTCTCCTCTCCAATTTCTTTTCCTTCTGTGTACTCTCTTCTACTTCCTTCTAACCCATCTTTTCCCACACTTTTCTTCCTTGCTCCTCACGTCTTGTGACTTTCACAGAAACATGTATTGGATCAAGGGAATGTTCCCCGTCTCACTCCCACAGCGCTCTCTCTCTCTTTAACCACTTCACACACTTTCGAATTCTCCATGTTACCCCTCATGGTTCTCCTGCCTTTTCCTCCCTTTTGATAGCCTCTCGCTCTGGATTCTAGGCTAAACTATGTGCTTCTCATCACAGACTCTCTAATATTAATATTATAGATATACATCATGTCACTAATCTGTCAATATCTTTGTTGTTTATTTTTCTCATGATGTGCCCCTGTTACGAACACACATAGGACACTGATGTGCATCTCAGACTCTCCTAAATGGTTGGTTCTCCTGCTTCTGCAAAGAGAATGCTTGGATTATACCCACCTCGAAGGAGAGTTATTTTCTACTTTTTACATTAGTTATTTTGTCATTAATTATTTATAAGTAAATACGCACTTGAGTAAGCATTCCCACTGAATCCAGAAGGGTCAGTTCCTCTGGAGTTGCCCTTAAAGGAGGTTCTGTTCCAAACAAAGTTGCTTTTAGAAATCAAACTTGGGTCTTCTGGAAGAGCACATAGTGCTTTTAATGTCTTAAAAATTGATCCACATTTCAGCTCTCTCTTTTGTAAAAAAAAAAATCTTTCTTTTATACTGTTCCTGTGTCTTTTTCTATCTCCTTCTCTAAAATGACTTTCTTCTCTTTTTTTACATTTTTTCTTTCCTTTCTTGTGTTTTTAGTTTTTTCTCTTTTTGTTTCACCGCCTTCTCTCAAAATCAATGCCTCCTCCTCCTTCTCGACCTCCTTCTCCCCCTTCTTTAATTTTCATGGACAAGGAGTGATTCATTTTCTGTTTTTAAAAAGTATTTTCTTTTTAATTTTATGTATCATGTATGTGCATGTGATTGCTATTTTCATAAATGCCAAAAGCTTCAGATCCCAGGAAGCAGGATTTACAGGAGGTTGTAAACTGCCAAATGTGGTTGTTGCAGTTTGAAATCTGGTCCCACCTTCTAATTTCCATCCTTAGTAAAACCTTTTCCACTTCACATTACCTGTATTCTATTACCTTCCTCATACTCTCACTTAAAAGCCATCATTATGAGGTTTTTTTTGTGTGTGTATTTTGAGATAGGATCTCACTAAGCTATGAGGCATGTATAGAAACCTTATAATTCTCATGCCTCTGCCTGTCAAGTAGTTGGAGTAACAGGCCTGCGCCAGCAGGGATGGCCCAAAAGAAGTGAATAATTTTAGAATTTTTAACCTGTGAGAAAGGATGTTAAGGGTGGACAAGATGGCTCAGCAGATAAAGGTGCTTGTCACCATGCCTTATAAAGAGTTGATCCCCAAGAATGAATGTTAGAAGGAGAGAGCTGACTTCCACAAATTGTAGTCTGACCTCCACATATGTGCCTTGGAGCATCAATACTGACATACACACAGATAATAAATAAATCTTTAAAAAATATCATAGTTCAAATTGTACAGGCTATTTGAAAATGTCATTCCCATGTTATTATTGTCTGAATTATCCATGTTCCTTTAATTGATTGCTTTTAAGGGCACATATAGTATGTTGTAATCAGATATTTTAGCACAGTCTTGTACTCCCTTGTCAGTACAGGCTTCTGTGTTTTCATATTTTTGTTATTGTGTGCATTGCCGCTATGTCCATATATATGAATTTCTTGGAGAAATGTTTAAGGGAATAAATGTGTTAACCATTATATTGACACATATTCTTGTCAGTACTTGGTATGGTGAGACATTTAAAGTTTTCCCAAATAATGAGCTTAAAGTAGCACATGATAGACAATTTATTATTCCCTCTCTCTTCTAGATGTTCTGGGAGGAAGAAGGGTCCTCTTCTTTTTGTGAAGTTGTCCAACTCTAGAGATCACACAGCATCATGAGGGACATAGATGGATCAGTGTGTGTGTGTGTGTGTGTGTGTGTGTGTGTGTGTGTGTGTGACAATGGTCTAGCCAGTATGGTGTGTGTATGACACAGTCCCACAGTTCCCATGCCTCCTAGAGTACCTCAAAGGTTGAGGGTACAAAGTTCCCTCACTCAGAGTTTGTACTCAGGGCTGAGGATGTGCTTGGTAGGTAGGTGGATCCTTGATTAGCATACAGGAGGACCTGTTTTTGAAACCAAACACTACTGAAACTGAGCATGTTGGAGTACTTGTGTAATCTAACTCTCTGGATTACCAGAATTTCAATGTCACCCAAAACTGTAAATCAGATTTAGGCCAAGTCATGATATATGAAACACTATGTCAAAAAAAGTTTGATTGATGTCAAAGTATTTCAGTGTGTGAATAAAATCAGTTCAAATTGTCATAGGTTTTTATGTACTTAAAGGTTGATAAGAGATAAGTACATTTTATATGAAAACTGTTTTTTTGTAAAAATGACATTGCTATATGCTACCAATGCTGTCTTTGATGCCCTTATATCCCAGGCAAGGATAAAATACATATTTTACTGGCTCAACTTCTAGAGTACTGAAAATACAGATGAGTGACACCAGTGATAAAATTTCAGTTGTTAAATTTTCTTTTCTTCTGTTTGTTTTGGTTGTTGTTTCAGGTGTTAGGAAAGACCTAAAGTGGACTGTTATCTATTTCATATTACCATGAATTTCAGATTCTCCTGGCCATGCCTATTGAATGCTGGGATTACAGGAAAGTGCTCCCACTCTTGGTTGAACATTTCATTGTATTGATTTCCTTATTGATGTACCTAGTGTGAGCTACCTTGGGAATGCACGTAGGTAATCTCAACCATTGATGCTGAAGCATAAGAATGTGGTTAGATCTCAGCCTCCTTAACGTAGTAGAAATATGTTTCAAACAGAAACAGAAATGAACAAGCAGCATGCAGATACACATACACACACACACACACACACACACACACGAGAGAAAGAGAGAGAGAAAGAGAGAGAGAGAGAACTAAAATTAAAGCAGATTTCTTTTTCAGTCTCTTGACTGGATCCCTGATTTGTTTTCAGCGTCTATTCTCTTCTCTTTGTTCTTTATAAGCTCCCAAATGCCTCTGTCTTCTTTGCTTTTTTTGTGTGCTGTGCACACTGCGGTTCCATCATGTTTGAGCATCTTCCCCTCTTTCTCTATTCTCCCCTTTTATCTTATCAATGCTTCCTCTATACCCAGATTTTGTCTCATATCTCTTTTCCCATTTCAAATCGTCTTCTATACTCAATCCTCTTTTGTTTATGTTCTTTCTGTCTACATCTTCCAACCCCCTTCCCTCTTTCCTTTCCCTCTGTCCTAGCTATTTCTTGTATTCTAAAGTCTCTAACATCCAGTGAAAAATTTTCTTCTCAGAAAAGACACACAGAAGGGATAGAAGGAAGTCACTGTGTCTTTTATGCCTTTCAAACTTTCTCCTGGGCTTCACTACTCTTTTTTTTTGAAAATGCTGTGTCCCCCTTTCTCTGACTCACTCCATGTCCAGAGACATCATGTCTTTGAAGACCTTCCCTGCAGTTCCACGTCCTCCCCCTTTCTGTCTTTCTAACCCATTTTTCAGGCTCTTTTTCGGCCTTCTAGTCGCTTCCTTGCTTTCACCTTCCCCTCCGTCCCTACCCCTGTCTCAGCACTACTGACTTTCAGTTCTCCCCGTTCTGTCTCTGTGCTTTCACACCACCCTTCTCCATTCTCTCCATCCTTTCAGAACACTCTATAAATAGTTGCTCTGTGTTTCATAGTCTCACTTTGAATTTTTGTAGGATTGAATGGATTCTTCCAAGCCAGTTAATGCAGTGATCCGCAGCAAGATGAAGAGGTCTGGACCTGGACGGAGGTAGGGAAGATGGGAGTCAAATGGGTGTGTCCTCACTAGCCAATCATTAGACGTAAGTGTTTGTTCTTTCCATGTGGGAGTTTAAATCTCTCATTGTCTTCCAGAGAGTAGTTGGTTTTATGGTCTCACAACAACTTGGGGGCATTGCAGTATGTCTACTGTCATTTTGGGGGTCACTACAGTGTAGTAGGTGCAGTTGAGGCATCTCATACTGCTAGACTTGCTACCATGCCCAGGGCCTCCCCCCGAATGCAATGCCATACCCGATGCAGCACCAGCTCTACTTAGGACACTCAGTCACCACTGAATGTCTGAATGCAAGCCTAGAGAGGTAGGGATCTCAGTTGGTAAGTGCTTGACTAGGTTGCAATAGACCCTGTGTTTGAGTCCCAGCACCATGGAAATAGAGCCTGTTGGAGCCTGCTTGTAACCTTATCACTGTTGACACAGGATGATTAGAGGTTCAAGGTCATCCAATGCTGTCTGGGAAGTCATGGCCTTCCCCAGGCACTAGAGACACTGTCTTAAAAATCAAAAACTAAAGCATTTGTCTTTCTTGGGTTTTTCTATAAAAAGAGTTTAAAATTTGATAGAAAATTTAAGTACCAACAAGTTAGTTTTGGAAAAGTAATTTGAATGTTGAAGTCCTTTATGTCGTTTTTAATGATGTTCACCCTCTGTGCTGGAAAAGCAGGTAGTGACTCCACATGTAGGTGAGCTATGTTCCAGTCTTGATCCCTCATGAGCTAGATTTCTGGGACTGCAGATATGGGCCTCCAAGGGCTAAATTTTTGTTTCCTTTTGTATGATTTATAGTCTGGCTTTTAAAAGGAGGTGTTTAATGTTTTCATCTGTTTCCAAAAATCATTACTTTTGATAGAGCAGTCAAGACACCCTGCATCGAGGATCGAGTGTCCGATGAGGAGAAGTCACGCATAGCTGCCAAATTTATCATCCATGCCCCCCCAGGAGAGTTTAATGAAGTATTCAGTGATGTCCGGCTACTGCTTAATAATGACAATCTCTTGAGGAAAGGGACAACACATGCATTTGCCCTGTATAACATGGAACAGTTCACACCTGTGAAGATTGAAGGCTATGAAGACCAGGTGTTAATTACAGAGCACGGTTACTTGGGTAACAACAGATATTTGGACCCAAGAAATAAAATTTCCTTTAAGTTTGACCACTTACGGAAAGAGGCAATTGATCTCCAGTCAGAGGATACAGGCGGAAGTTTGAATTTGTGGCGAGACCACTGTGACAACACTTTAAGAGAGTACGTGAAGAAAAATTATTCCAACGGCTTCTGTACCATTTATGCTAAAATTATAGATGGAAAACCTACTATTATTGCGTGCATTGAATGTCACCAGTTTCAGCCAATTAACTTCTGTAATGGCCTCTGGAGATCAGAGTGGAAGTTCACTATCATTCAACCTAGAGCCAGGGTGGTTGGAGTGCTCAGGTTTCAAGTCCGTTATTATGAAAATGGCAATATTCAGTTGACTTCTCATAAAGATGTGGAAGAATCGATTCCAGTTTCTAACAAAGTCCAAACAGTCAAGGAGTTCATCAAAATCATAGAGAATGCCGAAAGCACCTATCATTCTGCAGTTATCGAAAACTATAAAACAATGTCTAACAGCACATTCAGGGCCTTGCGCCGGCAGCTTCCTATTACCCACAGCAAAATCGACTGGAACAACATTCTCAGCTACAAGATTGGCAAAGAAATCAAGAAAGCTTAAAGGCTGACTGTAGCGTTCTCACGTATGTGGAAATAAAAGGATACAACTTGACGTGGTCGTATGAAACAGAAGTGATTTCCAGACATAAATGAGTGTGATAGTTTGCTAGTTAAGAACGTTAGATTTTCTAGCCTCGGTGATAGTGCTGAACCTGTAACACTGTCTTGATATTTCCATTTTGGTTTTATACTCCTTTTCTTGTTTCCTTTCCTTAAAGAATTGTCGTCTAGGACGGTCTCTGTTTATCTTTTTTCTTTACTGCTTTTTTGAGTTTTTATGCAGTTACTCAATAGTTCTTAGTCATTGTCTTGACTTTCTGTGTTTGTTCTCTGCCTCATAATTTTCTGTTCATCTTCACTCGTGCCCAGTATTTTATCTTTTAAAAATTTTATTGAATTTTCGTGTATTTCATACAGAAAGTCTCAAACTTATGCATCTTTATACCGACTTCCGCACTGGCGCCCTCCCATAGCCCCCACTGCAATTCATGCGTTTCTTCATCTGTGTTAAAGACTATTGTGTCAATTTAGTGTCCGCAGGTATTCCTCAGTGCAAGTTCATCTACTGAGGTCTACTCAACTTATCCATAGTGTCTCGCTTCAGTAAGTGGACAGCAGACCCCAATCTTGGATGAAGAAATATTGGCAACTAACTACTTCTGGGTGAGGAACGGTGGTCGGCTTTTTTTTGTTTAATTTGGCAGCATCTAATATTAAAGAGATATATCCCGAATTTATTTTTCTGTTAAGAAATTTTCCAATCCATAAAGTCCTATCACTGGTTTATTTTGAAAGCCTGTTCGGTCCTTTTTTTTTTTTTTTTTACGATTACACTTTAAGCACTTCTGGTAAATTTTTGGTTTTTCCTGATCCACCAACTTCTAAAGAATCTATGCTACAAACTTTTAGCTGAGTAGACGACGCAGTCCTCCTTCTTCCTTCAACTGCTTTGAACATTTCCAGCATCTCATAACTGTAGTTTTCAAACATTTGAACTGGGGCTCTTCAGATCAATTCAGGAGAGTTAAAGCATGGTTCGTGGAAATTCCTCAACTGCCAATTTCTCTGGGGGAACCTATTTTTAATGCAAAGACTGGTACCACGTTCTCTACACATGAAAGTTGCTTAGTCCCTGGTTGTCTCTATCCAGTTCCGTTTTAGTTACAGATATATGCATTTTTAGTAGATTTTTGCCCCATCTATGTTTCTGCTTAATATTCAAGGACTACTGACACAATGTGGATATAGTAGAGTATAAAACTTGAGCAATGTGGGTGTTGAAGGAATGATAAGCATTCGTGCTTTAACACTGCCCTGCAGGATTGTTCTGCAAGCAGATTGTATCAGTCATTTTTCTATCACTGTGATAGAAAAACTGACCAAGGGAACTTATAAAAGGAAAAATTTATTCAGCTTATGGTCCCAGGGAAATCAGAGTTCAACATGACAGGGAAGCATGGTAGCAAGAGGTGCAGGAGCAGGAGCAAAAAGTAGAGGCTCACATCTTCAATCAGGCACAGGAAGCAGAGTGTGACTGGAGATCAGCTAAGGCTTAGGAACTCTCTAAGTCCACCCCCAGTGACAGGCTTCCTCCACCTTGACCACACCTTCTAAGACCTCCCCAAACAGTGCCACCCACTGGGGACAAAATGTACAAATAGGTTGAGCCCATGGGGGACATTCTCATTGAAACCACCACACAAATGAATCAAACAACTGTGTGAACTCACTAAAAGTGAATGACCAAAGTGAAAAGAGTAACGTGTGGGCAGCATTTTTCAATTGTAACCTGTTATGTAAGAGAGTACTCATGTTTCCTTCTAAACAGGGTACACAATTCATTCCAAATTGCTTTTCCTCCATCAGTCCTGCTTGCCAAGAACTCACTGTAACCTTGATATATCAACCCCACTCAGGTATATTGGCAGGTATGTGTGTGATCTCAGAAAGTGCAAGTAATACAGAAGATTATGATCTATAACCACTGGTGTTGGTGGATTCATTTAAATTCTTTACACTTCTATGATCAGATGTGAAGAGTTCAGTTTTGATCTGTTTTTTTGAAATAAGTAGTGTTTTGCCACCTTTTTCCAAATACATGTCAAAACGGAAGGGTTTCTTCCTTCAGCTTTGCTTTTGCTCAGAAATGCAAGAGTTATTTTGAAAGAGGAAGTTGTGTAAGCAATTTTGTTTCATATAAAATATATTTGTATTATTTCTCATTTATAATATCCATCCTCACCAGACTATCTTCAGTTTCAGGAACTGGAATAAAAATACATTTGTTTTGTTCTAAAAACAGTATTTTGGGCTTTGACTTTATGTGGTATATTTCCTTGTTTAAAGGTGATTATTTCAATTTTTTTTACTGTTTTGCAAAATATATTAATTTCTAAATGCTACACAAATGTTTCCCACCATAACGAAAGTCACTTACTTGGCTACTATTATGTGCAAACATAGAATTATTTAAGATCCACAGATGACCTCCGTGAAACATTTTTCCAAATATGTCTGTTTTTAATTGGAGCCATATACAAGCCATCCCAAGACCCTTTACTGACCCCATCTGCCCAGCATTTCCATGGTAATTCCCTAGATATGCTGTGGCAGTAAGGGAGGACTGATACTGATGGGGCAAAGCATAAATTCCTGCATACAAACTGACCCTCCCCCACCGAAGGTCCCTGGACCCTTCTGATATCCCCAAATGCAAGAGGGCCTGCAAAAAGCTGTCTCCTGAGCCCCACTACCACTCACTGCATGTTTGATTTCACCTTTCCTATCTTGTAGGGACGCAGGCTTTCTCCAAGCTTTAGTTCCCACTCTGCCTGTGGGATACCATTCGCTTTCACTGTCACCCTCACAAAGTTTGTTATGTACATCAATTTCTGAATGTTTTGCTTGGCTACCCTACCATGTTTGTACATAAATAAAGGGGTAATCAGGGATACTATACCGTTTCCTGAGTATCCAGCCACTCTTCCCAGTCAACTGCATTTGGGTAAAAGCTAGGAAGTGGGGTGCTCAAAGGATTATGGAGAAATCAGCACCCATGCTGAGTTAAAAAAGAACTTTCCAAGGAAATTGATCTCATGTCACTCATGTAGCTTTCATTAACCCCTCAACTATGTTCTGCAAGTAATCTCAGTACACTCTCCGGTGAGCTTTTAAATAATCAAACTTTGGTTTGATACTAAAACTTTAAAAATGGTTTAACATGAATTGCTTAGTAAGCCCCCAATGTGATTTCTTACAATATGTTGTAAATTTGTTTATGAATGTTATTTTGTCTCATGATATTAAAATGTAAATAAAATAGAAAATGGTAAAAACGGTATGACAGTGGAGATTTACTAAAAAATAATTTATGTATGAAGATGTAAATGGCTGGCTATTTCCAGAATAGAAGGCATAAGAACTTTTGGAATGTGATGAAGTACATTTGAGCAAGTGGTATAGCTCTGAGCAGGTTCACTAGGAATGGACTGATTACATAAATGAATAAACACCATGTTGAAAAATGCTTTAAATATTTCAACTGTGGGCAAGTGCAGGCCTAGCACAGTAAATTTAGAGACATTACAAAGCACATTCCGGTTGGTAGATAGAAGGAAGTTTTTGCTAAGAAGTTTATTTTAAGCCAGGATGATGACAAACACCTTTAGTCCCTGCAGATGGATGATTGTCTGGTATGGTCTACATAGCAAGCTTACAGCTATCGAATTCTCTCTCATTGGAGAACATTTAAGAATTATTTGTCAGTTTTGTCGTTTTAGCAAATGGCCTTGGATAAGACTTCCAGTTATGGTATCCTACTTTCTTGCTGGGACAAAAGATAACTTGCCTGTTCGTCTCTACAGGGATAGCATTCCAGAAAAAGAGGGGCTGAAATGAGTTTAATTACTTAAAGCATGCACTGTGGTCAGGTAGTCAGGTAATGGAAAAATAAAAGTTGTTATTGTGATAATTGCTGTTACAGGCAAAAACTTTCAGTCTGTTTCTCTGGCTTGTACCACACTGTCAGTTACAGCCTAAGACTGGATACAGACAAGTATTAGGGGCAACTGTACCTAATGAAAAATGCCCACAAACTTATGAAACATGATTTAAGCTGTGATTAGGACACAGGATGCAGTCCTTTGCACACAACAAGATAATTTGGCTCAAGAGGAGCTAGGCTTTCTTCTTTATACTAGATGGATACAGTCCAGAAGACAACAGAAATTTTGCTGGGCTTGATTTCGATAATGGTCAGCTGGTATTCATGACTGAATGTGATGTAATCCCTTGCCTCTTCCTTCTGAAAGACCATAATTCAGACCATATGTTGCGGGGAATGAGGGCAGGCTGCTTTTACTTCTAATAGAACACCAATTCAAAAAATTTAAAGGTCAATTTTCAGTGAGACCTCCGCTTAATTTTGATCTTGGTAAAAATGTTAAAGGCTAGGTTAATAAGCATTTTTGTTCAAACTCAAGCTACACATTAACAGATATTGCCAGACCAGGATTTATCAACACTCTTGGATGTTTAACAACCATACTTTGAGGCCTATATTAAACTAATCTGATCAATGTGTCACGTTTTGGCCATTGCTTTCCAAGTTCAAATAAGTTTCAGGGGACAATGGTACATAACAAAATATCCTGTAACTGTGCTGAGCCTTCTTTCCTATAATTCAGGAAAGCCATAGACACCCTAATAAGTGAACTTTAACAAATGTTCAAAGTAAAAAGATGAAAGTCAAAACACTAGAAATAGTTTCCTAAATACTTCCAATCAAAGCCACAATACAGAAAGGCCTTTGAATTGCCCCCATGTAAATAGATGGACACAGTCAAAGAAAAGCCAAAGGATCCAAGGCCTTCCCTACAAGTGCCAAAGTGACCAATGAGAATTGGTGACAAGATAAACTTGGCATAAAATAACTGGTTCAACTGCATAGTTTTAAACACCAAACAGGGAAGTATAACTATAGAGTAATGTAATAAAAATGTTTCTTTAAGTGTCCAAGGGACTACTCTTCCCAGACATTAGAGCTGAGTTCCTATAAAATGTGATTTGGCACCACTGATTTTGTTATTTAAAAGAATGCTGCTTAAATGTAAGACTTCAAATCTTGTCCTAATTCAACACCACATTGCCCATGTGTAGCCAAGAGAAACAAGTCCACTTGTACTCTAAACCATTACACCATGTGTATTCAACTGTCTCCAGGATTTTTATACGATTCGTGATTCGTGATTAGAGCAGCCCTTATAAAACTATTTCCTGATCAGAGCCACTTGTATGACTGCCCAAGCTGCTACCCCAGAGCATTTAAGGACTATGCTCCTGCTCTATGCCAGCAGAGGGCTCCCTCTTCCAATGGACTCTGAATCCCAACCTCCTCCAAGACCTGGGTCTTCTTAAAGCAGTTAGACTGGTACACTATGTCCCCAGTGCACTTCAGGGTCTGAAATGACGGGAGACGTCCATCAACCTCATAAACACAGTCAAGGATTCGAAGGCCCCTAAGAAGAAGCAGGGGAACCAAGCTGCAAAGAAACAACAATAACAGCAACAACAAATCCATTTTGTCCTGGGCCAGTCCTGACTCCAGGTTGTGCCTTCTTTGGCATTCTTTCCAGACACTAGCCTCCCACGGAAAAACAGTCAAGTCTTCTAAGGCCTTTCACCACCCGCACTGCGTCCTAGAATAGAATCAAAACAACTGTTAATGTATCAAAAATAACTATAGTAGCAAGGTCTCTCTGACTTCCATCTGCTCTAAAGTGTAATGATTTTGACTTTATAAACTTTGTACCACTGAGCATCAAGGCTGACAGATTTATTTTTGGTGGCACTAGTCAGTCTCAGTGATACACATATCAATAAAGACTGCATTTCCTGTTAAGTGTCCTATGCATGGTGGTATCTATAATTCCCTAGCCTGAGCGTAATGAGAAGTGTACTTTTTATAAAATGTATTCATGAGCACATTTAAAAGTTAAAAAAAAATGTGTACGTGTGAACTGCCTGCACCTGTATTAGTGCACACACTTGTACAGTGTCCACAGAGGTGAGAAGAGGGCGTCAAATCCCCTGGAACAGGAGATCTGGATGATTGCAGTTTTTAGCTAATATGTGGATCCTGGCAATTGAGCCAGTGTCCTCTGCAAGAAGGACCAGTGCTCTTAATGACTAAGCCATCTCTATAGCATCAAGACCTCTCACTTTTAGGTTGGATACCACATAGCCTAGACTTGCATAAAGCTTACTAGGCCCCTAAAATTCACCTTGCACCTTAATACCACATGTCCAGAACTCATGTTCTTCCTGCCTCTAAATCTCAGGTCCGGGGTTTAGAGTTGTGAACAAGCAGTTCTTCATATTCTGGCTCTGTTTAACTTTCTGTTCTGCCTCACTCTGTTTATGCCTCTCTGTCTCTGTTTCTCTCTCACACACCATATGATGCTCTGTTTTTCCTGACCAGTGCTGGGATTTCAGGCATGCCTGCTACAAGGAGCTTTCCAAATCCTTTTCTTTTCTATCTGCTTTTTCAACCTCATATTATCCATCATCATTGGATATTATACATACACAATAGTGTCTTCAAATTTGTTGAACATTATTGTTTTTGAAAATGTATTTATTTATTCCGTGTGTATGCTTGTTTGTGTGTGTGTGTGTGTGTATGTGTGTGTGTGTGTGTGTGTGTGTGTGTGTGTGTGCAGTCAGAGGACAACATGGGACGTTCAGATCACTCCTTATAGCATGTGTATCTCAGAGATGGAACTTAGATTATCAGTCTTGGGGGTGGGAAAAGTTACTGGTTTAATTCAGTTTTCTGGATCCCTGTTACTTTCTTAAAGTCTGTATGTGGGTGTCTGGGTGTTCTGGTGTCCATGGATTGAAAGGCTGCAAGATAACATATGTTGCCATCCTCAGAAATGCCATCTTGTCTCCAATTAAGCTTGTGTTGCTGACTAGGGAGTACCAGGAGTCCTTCTGTTTTTGCCTAACCAGAGTTGAGATTCGAAGCTGGTGCTAGTCCACCTCACATTTTTATGTGAGTCCAGGAGTTCAAACTCAGGTCCCTTCCCTTGAAAGTTAAGCACTCACCAACAGAGCAATCACACCATCCTCAGTTTGTCATTCGGAGTCCGGGTGTCCATAAGATACCCATGCTTACCTCAAATCCATTTTTAACAAAAGTAGGCCTTGAACTTGTGATCCTCTAGCTTTGCCTTACAGACCTGTGGAACAGCATTGTTCAAAAGCCCCCCGTTATTTTAGGATGAATTACTCTTTGAAAATGTAAAAAATGATCAGTTGATGTGGATAGTGTCCAGTTGATGTGTGTTGCCACAATATTTGCATCTTGCATGCAAGTACAATATTTTCTTGCATCCATAACCATGTGAATGAATTCTCCATTTCCTCTATGGGCACTTCTTATGTTTTCAGTTTTGGGCATTATATACAATACGATTAGCACTATATCAACCTTCACTTTCACACATGTGTAACAGTTTCCGTGGGGTATATCAGCTCTATGGAGTTGAGCAGACAACCTGTGACAATTGCACTTCATGATACAGGATGAATCCATTTTTTAAAGTGATTCTGTCAGTTTACAGTAAGAACAACAATTAAAGATGCTCATGTTCTAGATTCTTGGTAGTCCACGTTCAGACATTTAAGTTTTGCCAAAAATGAGCCTAATGATTATGGTATTGAATTGAGTTAGACTGATCATTAATAATTTTTAACACAATTTTTCCTTTTGTAACAATTAAAATATTTATATTTAGTTTCCGTATGTGTGTGTGCGTGTGTGTGTGTGTCTTGCAGATACCACATAGTGTATGTGAAAATGAGAGGACACTTGGTCCTTGTTTCTGTACTGCTAACAGGTGTGTTGGAGACTGAATACATGTCACCAAGTTTGACAGTAAACAATATCAACTGTTCAGTCATATGCTCAACCCTTTCTTGCTTAGAAAGTCTGTATGAATTTATTCCTTCACCTTTACAACACATAAGTCTACATCTACAGAGAAAGAAAAGTCCTCTAATGGGAAAGATTTCCCCTATGATGGAGAGCTTTAGACTAAGAGATCAGAGAGTGATGTCAGTGTTGGGGGTGGGGCTTAAGAGTGAGGTATAGGTTAACTCCCTAAGCAGATAGATCTGCATAGTCTCCTGTGCAGTTAATAGAGTGACAGAGCTTACAGTTTTATAGGTCTCCCATCCTTTTTACTTTAGTCATAGGGTCTAATGCCCTTAACTGGCTTGAAAGTCTATCTATGTGCTGGATCTCCTAAAGTTTACTGAGTAAATGAGTGGGCATTTCTTCATACACTGTTGATCTACTTTGCATCTCTGCTCTTTGAGAAACATTGATAAAGAACAAATTGTTGTAGCAAAAAGTTTATTTCATCTTATTCTTCCAGGAAACATCACTGAGGGAAGTCTTGGCAGGAATCAAGGCAGTGACAAGTAGTAGGAATGGAAACTGAAGAAGACTATATGGAGGAAGGCTGCTTACTGTCTTGGTCGCCCCAGCTTGATCGGCCATTTTCTTCCAGAGGCCAGGCCTAGCAATTGTTGAGTCTATGGTACACTGGGCCCTGCTCCAGCAATTAGGAAAAAGGAAACACCCTATAGACATGTCACTTCCTTGTGTGATGGAGAATATTCCTCAGTTATGGTTCATAATTCCCAGGTGTCTCTGTTCATGTCACCTTAACAAAAAACAAGAAAAAAGTTGTTAAACATTTTTTGTGGGGATGACTGCATTGTTTCCCTGTAACCTGGAAGTTGGCAGGTGTCCTAGGTTCCCCTCTTTATCTTCCTCTTGAAGTACTTCTCAAAGTCTTTGTTATAAATTCCATGGAATTTGTTCTGTTACCTATTGTACATAAAGGTCAGGAAAATCTTGCTTGCCTTTTGTGAGCTCTTACAAAGGATAAACAGAGAACAATAACTTTATATTTTGTTTAAAATTGTGAAGAAATGGCAGCTTCTAAAAATGTAGAAGTGTTTGCACAATTAAGGCCTAAGGGATTTTTTAATATTTTAAAATTTATTATTTCGTATGTATTTTTGTATATAATGAATATCTTTAGGGATGGTTTGCTCACGTGTTTTGGTCAGAGGACAGCTGTGCAGTCCACTTCTCCCTCAGCCTCTAATTAAATCTGGTGTTGGCTTTAAGCTGATGGATTGAATCCAGTTTGGCAGGTTTGTAAAAAAAGAGCCTTAATCTACCTATGCATCCTGCAGTGAGATTTTTCCCAAGTGAGATTTTTCCCTTTTGAAATTTGTATATATATATATATATATATATATATATATATATATATAATTTATTTGATGATAAATTTTGAACATATACACAGTATTTCATTAGAGGTAGAAGTTACACCTGTTCATTTACCTAGTATATGAATATCCATACATATGGCTTGTTTATGGAGAATGTGAAAGCGAATAATTTTGAAGGATTAATTGGTGTTAAGAATCTCAGTGTAAAGAATTTTCACCTTTTATAGATTTGTCTGCTTAGGACTAGCTATCATTCAGCAATCTTAAACAGCGTTTGAAGAGCTGGGATACAGCTTTTTCGCAAAATACTTGCAGAGTATACAACAATGCCAAGGGTTGTATCATGGAATGGCACAGAGTAATACAGTACAGTATAATGTATTCCTCACATATTTATTACTTCTTAGTACCATAGATGAACAATTATTTATTTTTGTTGTGTTGAACCTTTTTCTCTGCAGCAAAGCCCAGGCTCCAATGGCCATCTTTCTTTCTGAGGCTCCTTAGTGCCGGGATGACTGGCATAAGCCAACACACCGGGCTTCACACATGTCCCCCTTCTTTTGCTGAAAACCAGATTGAATCGCAAATGGGCCTCATATATTCCCTTTCTACACAACTAGGTTCAAAGCATGATCCATCTAACTCAGGGGGACACAACCTTCCCCTCTCATTAAGTGTCATCAGATCTTTCCCTATGGCCAACATGGCCTTTAAGTGTGCCCAAAACTAAAGGGCCTTGAAACATTCCTTCCTGCCCAAGGGAGTCTCAGAGTTTCTCCCACTATCCATGGAGGCCTCACCTCTATTCCATCACAAATGGAATCCCGATATCTCCCCTATATTTTCAATGTTTCCTAAGGACATTACCATCACATCGGAGTGCCTGGAACAGTAGCCTTCCCACTTTGCAAGGGTGACAGTGTCTTTGTAAAACATATACATAACATGCATCTATTATATACAGTACATACATATTACATTAATACATATATATTACATATAATTATTTACATAATATATTTTGAATACAAGCATATTTTATTAGATCTCCAATTTAAACCTGCAAATTTAACAAATATATTAATGAATATCCCTTCAAATATATAGCTTAACAAAAAATTGAAAGATAATTTTAAAGTGTTATATGTAAATAATCTCAATGTAAAATATCAAGTACTTGTTAAAATATTTAAATAAATAATACTTGATTAACTTAATAATAAGAAAAAATTCAGTAATATTTACTATATCATGGTCTACATTACATAAAAGGAAAAAGTCTTTCTAGCATTTTGGATGAGGAGAGAAAACATGTTCCACATCCTGTGGTTATTTTGCTACCATTGCTCTTTCTACCTGAAGTTTCTCTGCTTATGACTCAAACATGCATGAATTTCATGGAATTCCCCAGCAGAATTTCAGAGAATACTGCTGTGAACCAAGCTAAGTACCATGTGTTGCTGAGCTTCCTGTGTAGCGAGAGAGTCAGAAAGTAAACAGGAATGTCAATATACCTAGACAGTAATGAGATCGAAAGAAAAATCCCTAAAAGGGAAAAAGTTTCGGTGGACTGAAGATCAGCAAAGAAAAATGTTGTAGCAGGTGTGTGGTGGGGCTGGACAGAAACTCTGAACACGAACCATTTTTTAACTTGGAAATTCCCTTCCCCTTGCTAGGCACCATTTTTTTGTTCTTTCCCCAATGAGTTCTTTCATTGTAAATGAAGGTTCTTGTCATTGAATCCATGTGTGACAGGGATACATTCTCTACTTAGGAGAGATGCATTGGGAGGAGAGAGTATCAATGGTTGTTCCCATTTTTCTTCCCATGCATCTCACTGAAGACATCACGGTCCCAAAAAGAAGCTGACCAATCCATGGGGTGCATTTCAAGGAGATTTAAGAGAGGACGGCATCTTGAGAATGTAGCTTCTAGGGATGGAAGCTACAAGGGAAGGCTTGGTGGGTGGAAAAAAAGAGTAATCCATGCATTCCTTGGCTCCCGTCTTTTTCCCTCATCTCAGGGAATCCGTTCTTAGAGTTGTGAGGCTACAACTTTAGCCTTCTCACTGCCTCTGTGAAAACTCTTGGCTATTTCTCCAGCCCAGAGTTGTGTGCTGTGTAAGTTGAAAGGGCACCTGATGCCACCATTCTGCCAGACCAGCACCTCACACAAAAATAACAGTTGACATGCTGTATTAGGATGCTGGTGTTCTTGCCTCTGAAGGCTGGATGTGGGGCTCATATTCACAGGACGGAGAGAGTCATATTTTTAATGATTTATTTCATTATTATTTATGTGTATGTAAATGTACACTTCAGCAATGGTGCCAAGAGAGACCCGAGGGTTCAGATGCCCTGGAGCTGAGTTACTAGTGATTGTGAGCTGTGTCAAATGATTGCAAGAAAGCAAACTTTTGCACTCTGGAATAACAATATGTTTTATAACAGCTCAGTCATCTGTCCACTCCTTCCTGATTTAAAAAAGTAAGAACTTTATTCCCTTCCTTTTTGCTTGTCTCTCTGTCTCTCCCATTGTCTCTCAAAATGCTTTTCCGTTCCTCCCTCTTCTCCCATTTCCGTAGACAAGGAGTGAGTCATTTTCTTTTTACTAATTTTTTGAGCGTTGCATGCAATATACCTTGATCATAGTTAGATTCCTTCCCTTATCTGCTCACACCATTCCCCCAATGGATTTAATACATTATATCATTTATGTTAAGGCCTATTGTGCCAAGTTTGTGTTCCCAAATATCCCTTGGTGTGATTCCATCTGATGGAAAGGGTCAACCTCTTTGCATGACCCCCCTAAATAAGCCAAGTATTTTTCTCCCAGTATTCAACAGTTTCTCAGTAAGCTCAGGCTTGTCCATCTCTCCCTTTCTATTTTGGATTTGCTATATTTTGTCTACTTTAAATTCCAGGGTTCTTGTTTATGCTGTCAATATTGATGTAAGTTCATATGAGCTCTAATTTCTGTGTTTATGTATGAAGTCCGCAGAAAATCTTCAAGTGTTATCCTTAGACTTATCATTGATCTCCTTAGTGGTTGGTCTCTCATTGTCCTATAGATCAACAGTTAGAGAAGGCAGGATGGCCATTGAAACCTGGGATTCGTCTTGTTTTGACTTTCCTGTGGTGGGATTACAAGTATCAGATCTTAGATTCATTCCTTTTTTTAAAAATTTCATTGATTTATGCCCCGATTTTTATTATTTCTTCATGTCTTTTGGATTTAGCTTTTAATTTTACTTGTTTTTCCTGATTGAGTTGTACAATTAAGTCGTTGATTTATGCTCTTTCTTATTGTTTCATGTAGTCATTTAGATCTAAGAAGCTCATGTTTGGGATCCCTTTTTTAAAAAATATTTTTTATTGAATCATGTTTCATACAGAGACATCTCAATAAATCTGAGTCATCTTTATATCCTTTTCTCACTGATACTTCGCATAGCCCCCAAACTGGAATCCATACATTCTTTTCCTGTGTGTTAAGGTCTATTGTGTCAAGTTAGTGCCTACAACTGCTTTTAATGTGTCCCAACAGATTTGTCATATTGACTTATCATTTACATCTAGATCCAGGAATATTTTTTACTTGATTTCTACTTTGACACATTCACGAGTACACATACAGTAAGGGTTAGGGAGTTTTCTCTGCTCTCAGGAGTGGACCCTGATTAACTGCTTTCGATTTTATTCATCTGTTCTATGTTCTTCTTTTAGAAACCCCACTTGCGTGTCTGTTTTTATGTTTTCCGAGATGCAATCAATGCATTTGACTCACGTTCAGCTCTCCTCCCCTCATTCCCTCTTCTTGCCTTGCACGGTCCTTCTCTCCACCTGGAAGAAGTCCGTTATTTGTTTTCCCTTTTCATACCCTCCTCCGTGCTCAATCCTCTTTACTCCATGTACTTCCTTCCCATCTCGTTTCCCTTTTCCAAACCCTTTCCCATGAACTTTAATCGCTTTCTTAGTCTTTTCCTGTTTATTAAAGCTTTTCCTTCTCTCGCCACCATGAAAATGTTCCTATTAGAGAAGAGTCAGAGAAGAGACACAAGGAAAATGGCTAGCTCTTCCGTCTATCTCTCTTTGCCTTTTCCCCGTACTTTCCCTCAAACCCTTTGCTACAAATGCTACAGAACTTTTCTCCTATCTGTTCCACAAACATTCACGTAAATATTTGGTAAATATTGGTACTTAGTTCTGATTTTTATTATTTCTTCGTGTCTTTTGGATTTAGCTGTGGGGAAAGCAGGCCTCCCAACACAACACCCTGAGTTATTCGCTGCTTTGCAATCAGCCTTGCGATCGCTGTCTTTCCAAATAACCCCGTGATCTAGGGCACGGTATTTCCCTGAATCTGTTTATGAGAACTGCCTGTTTCTACAGACCTAGCCATCAGGAATTTGTGGTTATCTAGTGCTACCACCTGTGACTCAACCCGCATCTAGTGCCTGGTTTACGAGTTCCTTGTTCCTTGAGCAAAGTTCACGCCCGCTTGTGTGGAGACAGACTGACATGAGGCTCGAGTGAGGGAGGAAATATATACTGGTGGGGGAAAATAAAGTGCGCTTGCTTGTGCCACCACAAGCTCTAAGTGCTGTGTCCTTTTCAATCCCGACGCCCCTTGCAGAGACTCGGACCCAAGTTCATGCAGGCACGACACTAAGGATAGGGACATTCTATAAATCCATGAATTTTGGGAAGCTGATGAGGGACTGTCTGGAACTTCCACCACTGCAAAGATGGCCCGAGACCTTTATTTTCTTCTGAAGTTGCATATGGTACTTAGACCTCCACAAACAGGTATTTTACATCTTATGAATTGGCTTTGGACCTAAACAGTCATGGAAGAGGACTTCAGAATTTCACCACCTGACAGAGAGATCTCAAAGCTTCCCACCCTTTCCACCACAACTCACATTTTCCTTGTTTGATGAAATGTCCCTCCTCTAACATTCAGCTTAATACCATTCAGTCATTACACCTACACCCTGTATGCAAGGTGTGTCCAGATAGTTCCCTTGCGGCCAGGGGCACTCAAACATTAACCTCCTCTCTAACAGTCTATCAAACCTCCCATTTCTGACCAGAAGATGAAAATCTACAGCTTACATGTTCATTAAGGATAGTTTTGATTTTCCCTTGTTTATGTGTAGAAGATATAAAGAAGAAGTAAAGAAAAAGAGGAGGAGGAGGAAGGGAAGGAGGAGGAGGAGGAGGGAGTCAGTTTCTTTTTTAAACCAGTAGATAACCTAGGTATCCTTAGGATTGAAGAGGAAGTTCTCAGGCCCCTCTTACTCTGCCCAGCTCTCTTGCACTATCATCTTTTCTGGTGAAGCTTCAGAACTACCCTCTTTTCCAAGAGCACCTCAGTTCTTCCTCTTCTGTATTAAGCCTCAAAACAGCATCATCTGTAGTAAGAGAATTGCAACCTTCACCCACTGTCCACATTACTCTAAAACGTACGTATTATGGCCCATGAAGCCTCAATCATACTTTATGTTAATAACCAGACCTTCATCCTCATCCTATGATTAAGGGAATCTGAGATCTATGCATTCTAACCAGCCAGAGAGACCCCAGAATTTTACCTTCTGTTCCATGGAGACTTAAACATGCCTCCACTGACCAAGTAGATCTTAGACCTAACATTCTGATCAACATGTCTGAAGATCTTCTCTGTGGAAGGCTGCCAGGAACTTGAACTTTCTGATCATTCCGACGCCTTATACCTACCTCTTCTATGTAGTGTTCGCCCAGGCCTTATATGTCTGAACTAATGAGTCTCAGATTTTCCCTTTCTACCCAACTGGGTTAAAAACATGCTCCATCTTACTCAAGGGGACACAGTACTGCCTCTCTTATCAATTGTCATCAGCTCTTTCCCTTTGGCTAACATGGCCTTAAATGTGCCCCAAACTAAAGGGCCTTGAAACATTCCTCCCTACACAAAGGAGTCTCAGACTTTCTCCAACTACCCATGGAGGCCTCACCTCTATTCCGTCAGAAATGGAATCCTGGAATCCCTTCTATTTTTCCAAAGTTTCCTAGGGACATTACCATCACACCAGAGTGTCTGGGACATTAGGCTTCCCTGTTTGCTAGGGTGACAGGTGCTTTCCATTCCATAAATATATACACACATATATAAAATATGCTTATATAATTAGTTGCATAATACATTTTGAATACAACCATATTTTATTATATCTTCAGTTTATAGCTGCAAATTTACCAATTATATGAATGAATATCCCTTAAGATGTATAGCCTAACAATAAATTGAAAGATAATAATTTTAATATATATGTTAATAATCTCAATGCAAAATTTCAAATATTCACTATATTTAAATAAATAATGTAAAATTTCATAAAGAGAAAAAAATGCAGTAATATTTAGTGTGACATGGTATACATTACATAAAAGGAAGTAAGAAAAAGTCTTTCCAGCATTATGGATGAGGAGAGAAACCATGTTCCATATCCTGTGGTTATTTTTCTCCCATTGCTCTTTCTAACTGAAGTCTCTCTGCTTATGATTCAAACATACATGAATTTCATGGGATTCCCCAGAAAAATTTCAGAGAATACAGCTGTACTGTGTGTATATATAGTAAATATACTTGTTTAATTTTTTTATTTTTTAATAGTGATTATCATTTACATTTGGTGGCTTTCATTTTCATAATGATTTATCCATCTATGATTATTTGTATGTCTAAAATATATCTTATATGAAAATAAAAGCTATATGCAATAAAATATATGTACACTGAAATCTACAAGGATAGATGGATAGTATCTCTTCTGAATAGATTAAGCATGGGTAGAAAATCTTTTATTCAGCTGCTCTGAGTTCAAGATTACAGCAATCTTGACCTGTCCAGAAGAAAACATTGTACCTGAGCTATACCCCCATTTCTGGATATTTTATTGGCCTCTGTTATCTTAGTGGAGAAATATTTTGGAGAAACGTGAGTAGTTCTTCATTTGTAAATGTCTTGCTTTCATTCCTGAAGAATATTTTCAACTCACATAAGATTCATTCAGTAAATGAATAATTGGTCCCACTTCTATCTTGAGGATCTCCTCTAAGAAACTTGCTGTCAGTTGCATATATTTTGTTTTTCTTAAAGATATTTTCTAGGTCTGCTTTCACAGTTGTCTTCTTTGTATATAGTTCCTACAAGTTTCACTACGATGTGTCCTTACTTGAATTTCTTGACTTTTAAGGTGACGTCACTCCTTAACATCATATTCTTCCTTCTTCAGTTAGTTGATTTATGTCTTCTGTCAAATATGAATAGTTTTGAACAACCATTTCATTGAGCACTTCCCAGTTCTACCCTCTTGTCCCTTTTCTTTAGCAATTGATCCAATGTTTTATTCTTTTTCTTTTTTCTTTGTGTTCATTTATGCTTCCTTCTCGCTTCTCCTTCCTTCAATTTCCTCTTTCTTACTTGTTCTTACCCTTTCAATTTTCTTCTTCCTTCCCTCACTTCTTTTCCTTCTCTTTTCCTTCCTTCCTTCCTCCCTTCTAGATAAGACCTTCTCTTTTGGAAACCCGGCTGGTCTTGTATCTTGTATGTAGTGCACTCTGGTCTTGAGTTCATCCTCATTCTCCTGCCTCAGCCATCCAAGTGCTAATATTACAGTGATGTAGTACCTGACCTTTGCCAAGTTCCATTATTCTTAAAAAGGAACCAGTTCTTGGAATATACCACATCACAACTCTGTTATCATTTTCTGGCTAACTCTGGGTGGAAATTTTTATAATCATTTTTATAAAGTATTCTGCTCTCCTTCCTCAGCTGCTTACCATTTTGGTTGTAAGCCTGAGCCTTTAATGGCTCTGCTAACTCTCCAGCCCATCTGCCTAAGAGGGTGTCAGAACTTTGGCTTCTGCCTAAGGACACACTGTGATCAAAAGGGACTAGGTGATTCCCATTCTCTCTAACGTAATATTAGTTCACTCTGATTTTCAACTCACAGAACCAAAGATTAGCATGTAGAGTCTAGAACTGGAGTTATCTGCCATTATTTCAGTTCAGAAATGAAGTAACCCCATACTTTGGCCCAGTTCTAGACAGCATAGAGCAAACTTGAGGAGGCCTCAGAGCCAAGGACAGCTATACAGGCTGTTGTAACAAAATTCAGATAGCAGCCTGGCCCGAGTTTCAGCAAGATTAAGAGACCTCTTTGGCTCTAAGGACCTCATGGAAGGATGCTCAGGTGGATTCAGGAATGAGGTCGCACTGCCCAGGGTCTTATCAGGGGTGTTCCGAAATCATTTGGGTTTAGTGATCACATGGAAAGATGGTCATGTTTAATCAGATGCGGGGAGTGATGGCAATATTCTTGGAGTAAATAAACTTACCAGGGTTTAGCAGCCATGAGGATGTTGTGCAGAACCCTGAGCTAAATGATAAGTAAGAAGAAGCAGGCTAAGCTCCTAGATGAAGTAAAAAACTCAAAAAGTCAAAGGGATATGCAGATCAGTGTGATGATATGGACATTTTGCACAGCCAAGTAGAGTTGGAAGCAGATGAAGTTATGGACATTTCATCACTGCAAAACTGGCCTGAGACCTTCTTCTTCCAAAGGGCATATAGACATTGTTTACCACAGACAGGAATTTCCCATTATGAAAGTGATTTGGATCTAAACAGTCAACCAAAGGACATCAGAATTTCATCATCTGAAGGGAAATCTCAAAGCTTCCCACCTTTTCTAAGGGACCTCACATGTTACCCCTTTGATGATGAAAAGAACCTCAGACTTTCAGCCTCTGTCAAGGGGGCCTTTGACCTATACCCTGTATTCAAGGAGAGGGCTCAGATATTCCCCTTATGATCAGGAGCCCTCACACATTAACCTGTCTATCAACATCACATCTTACAGGCCCATTTCTGACCAAAGGGTGAAGGTCTGTTGATTGATTATTCAATCTGAGTCTCCCTTAGTCTATAAGGAAGGTGAAAGGGCCCTTAAGGGAAGAAGAAGAAATAGTAGAAGGAGGAGGCATTGTCAGATTTTATTTTTACTTAGCAAAAGGATTGGGTACCCTTATGGTAGAAGAGACAGTTCTCAGTCCCCTCTTATTCTCACAGCTCACTTGGGACATTTTCCCTCCCCTGATGAAAGAGCTTTAAACATTCCCTTCAGACCAAGGGACCTTGTCGGGCCATAAGAAAAGGAAACCTGTATGCTAATAAGGCATCCTTTTTCCTCTGTAGTGATTGGTAGGTTTGCTTGCCCATGTAACCACCCATGTAACCACCCATTTATGCTAATACAAGGCTTGAAAATAATACAATGTGATAGGCTGTTAAGAAATGATTGGAGAGAGAACTGTATATAAGAGCACGCTTGAGCACTGTAAAGTGATTTCCCTGCTGAGCTGAAGAAGAGCTGTAACACAATAAAGAGCTGTAACACCAGAAGAAGCCAGTTGTAGACTCTTCTTGGCCTGACGGGGTCCCGGTTTCGCCTTTAGGATCTCCGCTGCGTCTGCGGGGATCTGGGATCTCTCCCGAGCTCCCCTCCCCGAGGGCCAGGGACAGGGGAAATCACAAGGAGGAAGAGGAACACCAACCTGTGTTTGCCGTGCCCATCGTGACAGCCACGAGGGGACACGACAGAACTTCAGACATTTCTCTTCTGCATAATGAGCCCTCAAGTGTGCATCCTCTCAATTAGGAAGCTTGAGACTTTCGGCCACTGCCTAACTGGGCTTAAAACCTTCCACTTGTGCCTTATGAAGTCTCAATCATATTCTATATAGATAACCAGGCCTTGACCTTCATCCCCTGACTAAGGGAGCTGAGTTTATACTCTTGGACCAGACAGGGATAACCAGAGGTTTTCTCTTTACCCTATAGGTCCTTAAACACACCCCTTATGACCACAAAAGTCTCAGACCTCACTTTCTGATCAAAATCTCTGCGGATTTTCTCCTTCTGACAAATGGGGCCTGAGATGTGCTCCTTCTTAAAATTGTAGGGCCTTTCACCTCCCTCTGCTTTCTAGTGTTGCCTCATGTTTTAACCCTCTGAACAAATGGACCTGAAACCTTCTCATTTTACCCAATGGACTCATAAACATGCTGCTTCTAACTCAGGGGATCACAGATTTTCCCCCTCATGAAGTATCTTCATTTCTTCCCCTTCTTCCAACCTGGCCTCAAAAGTTTCCCTCTAACAAAAAGTCCTTGAGATATCCCTCCTTCCTAGGTGAGTCTCAGAAATCCATTCTTCCATGGAGTTTTCAAACTCATTCCATCTCACTAAGGAGGCCTCAGATCTTCCCTAACTGTCTAAGGTAAGGTCTCACCATCTACAGAGAGGTTCTAGGATATTAACCCTCCACACATAGTCTCCTGAAATGTGCCTTCTTCCCAAAGGAGAAGTGCCTTATATAGTTTCTCTCTCTCTCTCTCTAAATATATATATATATATATATATATATAATTTTCACATATTACATTTGACTATATGCGTGAAATTACATTATTGCTACACATTTACCAAGTATATGACTATCCATTAAATATTGTACACTAATAAAGTGAAAGACAATCATTTTAAAGTTTTAATATATATGTTAAGAATCTCAATGTAAATATCAGCTATTAATACTTAATATTAAATTTAATAATTTAATAATTAATATAAAATGATATACATTAAATAAGAGGAAACACAAAATATTTTAAATGGAATTTTCAATGTGAGACACCATGTTCCATATGGTTATTTTGCTCACATTTATCTTTCTCCTGAAGCCTCTCTGCTCATGGTTCAAAGAAGACTTATATGAGATTCACCATTAAAGAGTCAGAGAATACAGTTATGAAGCAAGCTAAGTGTCTGGTCCTCCTGAGCTTGCTGTGTTTGTGATGGGACAAACAGCAGGTAAAGAGGAAGGTCAGTACATCTTACGAAGTATGGCATTGATACTAGGAGCTCTAAGAGGAACAAGGCTGGGGTGGACTCAGGCATGGAGAAAAGCACTGCTGTTGCAGGTGTGTGGTAGAATCTGGCAAGGATCCTGGATAGAAAGTCTTACATGAACCTTTAACTTGTAAATTCCCTGTCCTGTGGAAAACACCATTCTTCCAGTTTTTTTTCCTTTCATTAAGATTTGTCCCAGTAATTCATTCTTTAATTTTAAAGCAACTTCTTTGTTTATTTGAATCCATGGGACACAGAGATACAGTCTCTACAAAGAAGAGGTGAATTTGCAAGAGAGAGTCTCAGTGGATGAGCACATTTACTGCCTCCCAGGTGTGCCTCTGTGGATGTCACATTCCTATAAAAGAGATGCTTTCAAGGGCAGATATTGTCCAAGGGAGACATTTAAGTATAGATGATAGTTGTATATTATAGGCTGTAGGAATGGAAGCTTCAGGGAAGTCTTGGGAAATGGAGAAATTGCTGGCTCCTTCCTACCATGCTTCTTCTCCTTCTCCTGCCTCCTCCTGATGATCTGCTATCTGCAGGGTGATGCTACAAATTTGCAGACGTCACACTGCCTCCACTGAGCCCTCTTGGCTCATTCTGCAAGCCACAGGTGTGTGCTGTAGAATTGTCAAGGTCACAAGATGCCTCCCCTCTCCTAAACCAGCATTTCACCCACTAATTACAGAAAGGTCTCATTCCCAGAGCATACCCTTTGTCCCTCACTTGCCTGAAGATATTTTGTTACCTCATGAGAGCCTTCTTTGCAAAACTGGAGCTGAGTTGTAGGCACAGGCTGTCCTTTGTCAGTGGCAAACCAGGTGTGGTACATACTTCTGCAAATGATATGAGAGGGGCTGCCGATAAGCCCCATGATCCTGCAAGATATAGTCTATTTGGTCTGCTTGACTGAGCATACTAGGCACTGACTTACAGGACTGTAAGAGGGACCTGCTATGTCTTGCATGTTGGTATTCAGGCCTCTGGCTGGGGCCCTTTTGAATCCAGGAGATGGCCCTTGTCTGCGAGAAGACTCTTCTGATTTCAATAGATTGTGAGGGCTCATGGTTAGGCTATGCCTGGTTCCCAGTAAAGGTGGTCCCTCATTGTGGAACAGGCTGAATGGGATTGGTTGTGAGCTAGGGTTTTATGTCTGAAAGCTACTGTGTGCTCAGTCCCTGAGCAGAAGCTACTGGGTTAAGAATCCTGGATGCTTTTGGCCATTTGCGAGCTTCTAGCATGGACAAACTGAGAACAAACTCTGCAAAAGAAAGTGGTTTGCAAAATTAAAGTCCAAGGGAATTATTAAATGTTTAAAAATTTATTATTATCTTATGTGTTCTAGTTTTCCTTTGATTGCTGTTACAAACACTTTGACCAATACTAAATTGGAGAGGAAAGGGATTATTTGGCTTACATCTCCCAGGAAGCAGGTCATCACTAAGGGAGCTCAAGGCAAGAACTCAGGGCAGGAACCTGGAGGCAGGAGCTGAAGCACAGGCCATGGAGGAACGCTGCTTACTGACTTGCTCCTCTGTCCCATGCTCAGCCTGCTTTCTTATACAACACAGAACAACTTGCCCAGGGGTGGCACCGCCCACAGTGGGATGGCCCTCACATATCACTCAACAATCAAGAAAATACCCCACAGACATGGTGAAAGGCCAGTTCAGTAGAGGAAATTCCCAACTGAGGCTCCCTCAACCCAGGTGTATCAAGTTGATAGCATCTATCCAGCACATTGTGTATGTGTGTATATGATGTATATCTGCATAGGTGCCTGTGCTCACCTGTACAGACAGGTCAGAAGACAAGTGTGGAATTCATTTCTTCTTCAAACTCAACACAGGATTCATTTCTGATTTATGTTAAACATTGAACTCAGTTTGGCAGGTATGGGAATAAGAGCCTTTATCCATGGAGCCATCTCAGAGCTCCTGGCTTCTCAGTTCCTTGTACCTGTAATTGTTCTTTTTTTCTTAGTAGTGATTATCATTTAAAATTTTGCCTTCTATTTTCATAATTATCTATCAGTCTATGATTGTTTGCATGTATATAATATATGGATATAAAATCAACTTTATATAATACAATATATGCACACTGAAATCCGCAAGTATAGATGGAAAGATTCTCTACTAAAGAGATTAAGCATGGGTAGAAAATTTTGTTACTCAGCTGCTGTGAGCTCATGAGCACAGTAGTCTTGTCATGTCCAGAAGGCAGCATTTTACAGCCTCTTCCCAGCCACTCTCCTTCCTCTTTCTCTCTTTCTCTCCATCTTGGCCACCATTATGCTCTGCCTCAGCACATGTCCAGAGCAGTGGAGCCTTGTGTCCATGAATGTATATCTCTGACACCATGAGGCAAGAGAATCCTTCTGTATTTTTAAGCCAATTCTCTCAGTTATTTTGTCACAGTGATGGAAAGCACACTGAAGTATTATTTTATACAATTAAAGTAAACCATGAGAAACAGGGATATAATTACCACATTTAGACTTTTCTCTTACTCTAAATCTTGGATACTGTAAATTTGGTCTTGTTTTCACAACCCTTGTGGTTTGGCTTATTTCATTCGGCACAGTTGTATAAACATTCATCCACACGCTGTTTCCTTTTATTTTTAAATAATACTTCCACATATAGGATACCACTGATTCTTACAATTATTCACCTACAGGAGGAAATTGATTTATTTTCTAGAATTCACTACAATGAACAGAGCTGCTATAGACTTGTTTATATACATGTAAGTCTTCATTTCCATTAATATCATATGTAAGAACAGTTTTAGCTTTATTTTATCCTTTCTGTTAGGCATGCTCTCTAGTTATATTTTTTGAAACAGCTTCTCGTGTATCACTGGCTGGAATTATGCTCAATTATTATACAAGGATATCCTTCAATTCTTGAAATTTCTGTCTCTACTTCCAAAGTGTTAGAATTACAGGCACGCACCAGGTTGCCTGGTGTATGCAGTGCTAGGGACCGAATACAGGGCTTCCTGCATGCTAGGTGAACATTGTAACAATGGATCTATATTCTCATCAATGAACATTGTCTTTGCACCAATTTTATAGTATATATCTTGCAGAGAAATTCTCTTAAAACTTGCAAATGTCTTCCCTTAATTCTTAAATGATATTTTCAAATTCACAGAATATTCTGTTCTTTCAGTATCTGAAAAATATTGTCCCACTTCTGTCTGACCTCTATGATTTCCTGTGAGAAACTTGCTATCAGTTGCTTATACTTTCTTTTCTCAAGTTGCTTTGGTCTCCTTTAAAGATTTTCTTCCTTGTGTTAAGTTCTCACAAGATTATGATGTGTCCTTACTTGAATTTCTTGGGATTTTCAAGTGAGGTTACTCCTTCATGTCACAGTCTTCCTCAGTGCTACCCTCTTCTGCCTTTTCTTCCACAAATGATCCAATATTTTCTTCTTCTTTTTTTTCTCCTCCATCCTTCATTCTTCCTTGCCTACTCTCCCTCCCAACTTTCTTTCTTTCTTTCCTTCTTTCTTTCTTTCTTTCTTTCTTTCTTTCCTTTCACAAGGTTTTTTATGGAAACCGGGCTGATCTAGTACATTGTATGTGGTGCAGCCTGGTTTTAATTCATCCTACTTCTCCTGCCTCAGCACTTGCTAGTGCTGAGATTATAGGCATGTGACACATTGACTACCCAAGTTCTATTATTCCTAAAGAAGTACCAGTTCATAAAGTATGAAAAATTCAAAACTCTGTCTCACATATCTCACACAAATACACCTTCCTCTCTCTCTTAAGTGCTGGGATTTACAGTATGTGCCACCACAGCCCCATTGTGTTTTTGTTTTTCAAGCATTTAGTGCAGTAAGATTCTCAGCATTTTTGGCCTCCCACAGGCTATTCTGTCTTTTTCATCCTGTTTCCTCATCTCTGCCTCACTTTATTACTTCTTGAAGACTGGACTAACAATGGTATCATCCTACTCATTAAAATACCTGCTAAATGTTAAGATGAAAATGTGGGTTCTTTCAGGTTGGAGGAGATGTGAATAGGGATTACTATCTAGATATCAATATATAGGAAAGAATGGGAATGAGGAATATTAGTTTCATTCCTGTTGCTGTGATACACACTGTTGCATAAATTTTCTCATGGTGGGTCCTTTTAGAGGATTGATTTATTTAAGGCATTTACAAAGCTACTGGTTACCAGCGGCTCGCTAGTAAGGTCTGGCTCTTAGTCTGCAGCGCAGAGCCCTTTGTTCATGGTGCCATGCTCTTGGACCATTCCCAGGCAGCATTTCACTTCCACTCACATGATCCTTGGGACCGCTGGGACTTAGAACACTGCCTCCTGGGTTCTGGCCTTCTGCATGGGCCTGGGGCCGGGGCATTTTTCTTCCCACGTGGATACAATCTCTGCCTGTCCCCGGGACTTGCCGCCATGTTGTTCCTCCATACTCCCTGCCTCCCTCCTCACTTATTGGTCAGAGGGCAGGACTTGAAAAAAACCTCATAGAGAATTCCGTATCCCCCATACAATCCACCCCTTTCTCTCTGGAAAATAAACAAAACATAACAATATAGAACAATAAAGCAACAGCCATAAAGGAAAGCAGTAACATTCACATAGACCATTACAAACACAACTGTCTAGACAGTGGATGTACTATATTCACCTCACAAACAATCACAGTAGTTTCTCTACTGGGGCCTATAACTTCCTTTAATACTATTGGGAATCAATCCCTCTTTTCTTTCCATATCACACATGTGTTCCGTCCCTGAAGAATGGGCCTTAAATCCAACTATGAATAGGCTGGGGTTGCACTTCTCAGAGGAGCCTCCGTTACACCTGCAGGGCATCTGACAGTGAAGCACGCAAGATTTGTCATTAAGCAGAGCTTTTCAGGACCATTCTCCCATGGAGGTCTGTGTAGCACCCTCTAGCACTATGAAAGCCAGCCAGCCATTTGTAGGGAGTCTTTAGCTCAGTCCCAGCTAGATCTCTCTCTCCATGCTCAAACCATGTCACATTTTCAGTAACAGGGCCTTGCCATCCATTTCCAGTGCACGACAAGCATTATAATGTGGTAACTGCCTTTTGTTTGGTAGAGGGGACTTTCAAGACCCCATTGGCCAACATCTCATAGGGAGGGTCAACCCATTCCTGGTACTGGAATTGCTAGTCAACAATCAGATAAAGTATACCTTTATTTTTGTTGTGCTAAAACAACCTGATAAAAGCAACTTAAAGAGAGAAAGTATTTATTTTGTCTTACAGCTCCAGAGGAATAGAATCCATAGAGGGAAGGAAGATGTGGCATCAGGGACAGGAACCTGAGAGATCACTTTTCATTCTTACACAAGAAACAGAGTCACAGAATAGGAAGTGATGTCACGTTATAAATCCTCAAAGTCAGTACCTAGTGACATACTTCCTCTAGCAAGGTTATACCTCTGAAAGCATCCATAATCTCCCCAAACAGTGACTCTAACTGGGGAATAAATGTTAAATACACAAACATATGCAGGACAAATGATGACAATTACCATGTTCAATGCCCTGCATTCTAGTCCCATCATTGATAAAAATATTAAATGTATTCTAGCTTATAGAAATGGCAGAAACAGATGCATGGACTTAGGTTTCCTGAACCATGATATAACTCAGACCACCCTGGACTGAAATCTCAGGACAAAAGAACAGCAGGTTAAGTGTTTAACTTTGGACACTGCCTTAACTCTGGAATATATATATATATGTTCTGCCCTACTACCTTTTACTTAGCCAGGGGTCACCAGAGCTCTCCCTTTTGCCCAAGAGGTCCTCAAATATATCCTTCTGACCAATGGGACCTTCCATCGTCCTCTTTTGATTAAGGGACTTCAGACATTTCCCATCTGAATTAAAAGTCCTAGATCTTTTCCCTTCATCCCACAAGAACTCCAGACCACTCAGGCTCCAAATACCAAAGCCCAAGAGCAGTTAGCAGAGCCCAGAACACAAACAAAGTGCCTCAGGGAAGTCACCAAAATGTGCAACCTCATCATTCATTTACATTCTTGAACATCTGAGTATCACGTTGAGGAGCTGACCTCATGGGGACTGCCATCCAGACTCCTGGAAGAAGACGGTACTGCCCACACTACCCCACATTTAGCACAACCTCTGGACATTATAGTTTCTGATGAAGATTTTGAAGCTGATGAGGTAGTGCCTGGAACACAGTGCAGAGCAAATTATTGGCTAGAAGTTTCATTTTACATCTGGGGTGGAGTCGTTCTGGGACTTTCCTACTAGATCACAAAAGATATGATAGTTTACCTGTTACGCAGAAGGATGCAGAATTTTGCTTTCTGATCCTGGAGACTCTGATATTCCCCAAGGGTTATCAGGTCTTTATAACATCCCCATCTCTGGAGACATGACATAGTCTTTTCCCCCTCTAACCTATGGAGCTTGTAATGACTTCTCTGTGGTAGATGCAGACATCCTTGCTTTGAGACGTCATACATGTCCCTGTGACAAAGAGTAACACATATATAGCCCCTGAGTACTGGGGCCTTTGACTTCCTCAGCTGCCCAAAGTTACCTCAGACCCATACCATTTCGGATGATTGTATCCTACCATCACCAACCAAAATGAACTCATCTGATTAAAGTGATTTCAGAAAATTTCCCTCAGCCTAAGGTGACCTCCTATCTACAGTATGTGAATAAAGGGGCCTAGGAGATTCCTCTTTTCCCATGGTTACATTGGTCCACTCTGATTTAGAGCTTCTAGAACCACAGAGTAGTATGTAAAGTTTGGAACAGAAGACATCTGCCAGTCTTGTAAATCAAAATGGTCCCATCCTTTGGCCCAGACTTGGACAACATACTATAAACTTGAAGAGGCCACAAAGCTGTAACATCCACCAGGTTGTTGAAACAGTGTTCAGAACACAGCTTTGCCTGGGTCTCTACAAGATCAGAGACTGTACTGACTGTAGAGACTTCATGGGTGGATGCTTGTACTTAAAGAAGCCTCAAAAGTGCATCATCTACCTTAGGAGACTTGTGAACTTCCCCCACTGTCTGAGTGGGTTTACATACTTCCCTTTGTTGCCTGTGACACTTCAATCATATTCTATATAAGTAACCAGGACTTGACTTTCATCCCCTGACAAAGGGAATCTGAAATTTATACACTCTGACCAGGCAAGGAGAGCCAAGAATTTTACCCTCTACTAGATGGAATGTTGAACATCCCCCATTTGACCAAGGAGATCCCATATCTTACTTTCTGATCATCTCTGCAGATCTTCCTCTTCTGACAAAAGGGTATTGAGATGTGCACCTTCTGATCATTGTGAGGCCTTAAACCTACCTCTTCCATGCAGTATTACCTCGGGCTTTACACCTCTGAACAAATAGACCTCAGACATTCTCATTTTACCCAGTGGGGTCAATAATATGTTTTATCTAACATAGAAGGCTGCAGATTTTCCCCCCATCAAGTCTGATCAGACCCTCCCCATATGCCAATATGGCTTCAAATGTGCCCCTCTAACTAAAAAGCTTTGAGACATTTCTACCTGCTCAAATGAGTCTCAGAATTTCCCATAAGCCCTTGGAGGCCTCAACCATATTCCATCTCCTTGAGGAGGCCTGAAATCTTCCTTGTCTGTCCAAGGTGACATGGGAACCATATCATCTACACAAGAAGATCTCATACACTGTCACTTTCACCAGAGTGTACTGACTTGTGCCTTCATTCCCAGGGGAGATAGGTGCCTTCTATACTATATACATATCATTTATTACCAAGTATTTTTAATACATTCATAAAATTTTATTATAATTATAGTTTATTGGTGTACATTTACCTATTTAATGAATATCCCTTAAAATGTATAGTTAATAAAGTGAAAGAATGATTTTGAAGTGTTAATGAATTTGCCAAGTGCCAATGTTAAATATCAAGTATTCATTTTAATATTTCATTAATATTTATTGTAGTAATTCAATAGTAAGAATAAATTTAATAACTAATGTTATATCATGATATACATTACATAGAAGGAAACAGAAGACAATGTTTATGGCATTCTGGAGGAGGTGAGAAACCATGTTCCACTTACTATGGTTAATTCCCTACATAGCTCTTTACAATTGAAGCCTTTTGGCTTATGGTTCAAACTTGAACTTCATGGGATTCCTCAGCAAAAGTTGGTGAATACAGTTGTGAATCAAGCTAAGCTTGATTGTAAACTTGTACTGCTGAGCTTGTTGTGTAAAGGGAGAATTACCAGGTAAGCAGGTAAGTCAATATACGTAGGCCTCATGGGATTGATAACAAGAGCTCTGAACCAGACAAGGCTGGGATGGAGTGTGGCTCAGCAAAGGGCATGTTGTAGCAGGTATATGGTGATGTTAGGGAGTCAAGAGAAACTTTGAAATCTGTAGTTTGCAAATTTGCCTGCCCCTTGGTAACCTCCATTATTCTCTATTTCCCCTTTCATTAGGATTTGTCTCAGTGATTCATTCTTTAACTTTAAAGGAAGTTATTTTTATGGTTGGATCCATGGGAGCCAGAGACACAGGTTATAATTAGGAGAGATGCACTGGGAGGAGAGAGCCTCAGTGTTTGAGCACGTTTGTTGCCTATGAGGAATTTCCAGTGAAGATGTTACAGTGTCCCCCCAAAAGAGACTATTTATTTTATGGGGAAGTTTTGCAAAGGAGATCTTTAAGATAGATGGCAGGTTGAATGCTGTAGGTTCTAGGGATGGAAGCCAAAGTGAAATCTCAGTAAATGGAGAAATTGTTGACCCCTTTCTTCCTTGGCTTCCCTCCTTTTCCCTCCTCCTCCAGAAAATCCATCATCACCATTGTGAAGCTCTGAATATGCAGATGTCACATTGCCTCCACTCTTGGTTATTACTGCAACTCAACAGCGTGTTCTGTGGAGTATTCAGGGCCTATTTCCGAAACCAGCAATTCCCTCCAAATAACAGCAAGATCCTATACAGCAAGTGCCATTCCCCAGAGCATAGCTTAGTTCTTTGCCTTCAGATGTTCTGCTGCCTCATGTGGGCCGCCTCTACTAAACTGGTGCTGACCAAGTAGGTGCAGGCTTTTTTGGGGCAATGGCAATTTAGGCACTGTGCATCTTTCTGGAGAGTGGATGCCCATGAACCTTGCACTCCTGAAAAACCTGGTCAGTGTGGCATCCATGATTATACCACTACAGCAGTGACTTGCAGGGCTATAGGACTCTGCTAGGCATCACATGTTGAATGCCAGTGTAGAGTGGCTCTCATGAACCCAAGCAATGCAAACTGCCCTGAAGAAGTCTGTTCTGATTCCATCATGGCACAGGAAGCATGGTAGGTTGTACCTAGTGACCAGTAATGGTGTAAATCCCTCCCTTGCGGTTCATCCTTTGGTTGGGATTGGTTCTGAGCAAGGATTCTAAGTCTGAAGTTTGGCTCATGCTCAATTTCTGCCCAGAGGTTACTGGGCTAGGAATCTTAGAAACACCTGTCCCTTTGTGAATTTCTATGAGGGACAAAGTGAGAACTGGTCTCATTTATTTCCCTTGCACCCGGGAGGAAATAATGAATTCTGAAAAATGAAAATAGTATATAAAATTAAAATTCAAGGGATTTTTTAATGTTTAAAAATTTGTTATTACCTTATGTATATGTGTGTATGGTGGATGTCTGTAGAGGTGCATGTACTTCATTGTGCAATTCAAAGGACAAGTGTGAAGTGCATTTCTCTTAGGACACAAGTACCCAGGACACGTGGTTGGGTTTAAGTTGGAGGACTGAATTCAGTTCAGAGGTTTAGGAACAAAAGCCTTTATCCAATATTGAGCCACCTTGCATGCTCTGGCCTCTTAGTCTAAAGGAGCTACACTTGTTTAATTTTCTTAGTTGTGACTGGCATTTAAGTTTGTTGTCTTACATTTTCAGAATGATTTATAAATTTTATTATTTGCATGTATATAATTTATGAATACAAAATCAAAGACATAATACTATATATACACACTGAAATCTGCAAAGTAGATAGAAAGAGTCTCTTCTGAAGAGACTAGGCATGGGTCGAAATTACTCAGGGTTGTGAGTTCATGAGTACAACAGTCCTGACATGTCCAGAAGATAGCATTGCCCCTGTGCCTGCTCCCCTCCCTCTGTCTTTTGATGTCTCCTTCTTGGCCACCATGAAATGAGCAGTTTTGCTCCACCATATGCTCCCACCATGATGCTATGCCTCAGCATAACTTCAGACTAGTGGTCCATGTGATCATGATAAGAAGTCTCTGAAACCACAAGCCAACAAAAACCTTCCTTATTTTTAAGCTGATGTTCTCAGGTATCTTTTCCTCAATGAAGCAAAGCTGACTGACATCATACTATCTTATACAATTATAGTAAAACATGAGCAACATGCAAAAGCCCATATATTTAATTTCCTCTGATCTAAAGCTTGGAAACTCTGAACTTGCTTTTATATTTCCAAGTCCATGACAATGTGTAACACTTCTGGTTGGCTTTGTCTTTTTAACACAATTGTATAATGATTCAACAAGAAACCTTTTTATTTCTAAATATTAGATCCATGTACAAGATACCATGGGACATTATAATTATTCACCCACTGGAGGAATTTGTGGTTCTTTTCTGACTACAATGAGCTGAACTACTCCAAGATTTTTGTATGCACAATAAGTCTTCATTTCTCTGTAATAAGTGTGCAGGAGGGTAATTATTGTTTTTATTGTAAGTTGCATGTTCAATTATTAAAGAAACTTCAAAATTATTTTACATCTCCAAAACCAGTAGAAGAATGAACCATTTATTTTCCTTGTTCCAAATTTTGTATTCTGATTTTTTGTTTTAACTTTTGTAATGTTTGTATAATTCCTTATAATTTTAGTTTTAATTTTCAGGTTGCAACTTTATTCACATTGTCTTGCTCAGTCTGGGTGGAATATTTTGTAATCATTTGTTATAAAATATTTTGCTATGCCTCCTTCCCTTTCTAGTCATTTTGGTTGGGTGCATGAGCCTTTAACAATGCATCCAGCTCTCCAGCCCACCTGAGAATGCTTAATAGCTTTGGTAAATTTTTATTTATTTTATTTTCATTTTATGTGTATGAGTGTATTCCCTGCCCAAGTGCACCAATGCCATGCAGTACACATGGAGGTCAGAAAAAGGCATCAAATCCCTTTGAACTGGAATTATAGATGGTTGTTATCTGTCATGTAGGTTCTGGGAATCAAACTCAGGTCCTTTGCAAGAGCAGCTATTATTCCTAACCACTGAGCTGTCTCTCCAGCACCCATTCTTAATAATTGTTTATGTTTTTACTTATATGATTTCTTGATAATTGTTTCAGATGAATTGTGAAAACTGCTTACCTTTATGTAAGGAAATAGAAATTAATTTTCGTGTCATTTTAATATGTAGGAGACACTTCAAGAATGAACAGAAGTAAAATATTTATATTTTGAGTCCTTATAATATAGTCTTTTATGATTATTCCAGCTGATATATTTTAAAATAAAGATTTAATGTTTTTCTTGATAGAAATATACACAACTATAAATATAAAATAAAATATTATATATATATATATATATATATATATATATATATATCCTGAAATCTGCAGGAGTATATGGAAAGATTGTCTTCTGAAGAGACTAAGCATGGGTAGAAAACATTGTTACTCAGCTGCTGTGAGTTCATGAGAGCCACAGTGCTATCATGACCAGAAGGCAGCATTGTACAATCCTTCTCCCACATGCTTCCATCCCTCTGTCTTTCTCTCCTTCTTGGCCACCGTGAAATGAGCAGCTTTGTTCCACCATGATGCTCTGCCTCAGCACAAGGCAAGAGTAGTAGAGCCATGTGACCAAGGATGGAAACCTCTGCAACCATGAGCCAACATAAATCTTCTCTATTTTAAACTGATTCTCACAGCTATATTGTTACAGTGATGGAAAGTTCACTGAAGTCATACAGTTTTACACAACTATAGTATACCATGAAACATGTATATTTTTACTTTCCCCTTCTAACTCTTAGAAGTGGGGAATTTCCTCTTATACTTACAATTATATGACAATGTGCAACCTTTGTGATTGGCTTACTTCTTTCAACCCAATTGTTCCTCTTTTTATTTCTAAATAATACTTCCATATACAGGATAGCATGGGTTACTATGATTAATCTACTGGAGGAGATTTTTTTTGTTTTCTAGAATTGATTCTTCAGTACATTGTTCCTATTTATTTCTAAATAGTACTTCCATATAGGATAGTAGAGGTTATTCCCCTACTGGAGGAAATTGGGTTTTGTTTCCGGGAAATTACTACAATGAGCAGAACTGCTACAGGCATTTTTGTATACATGTAAGTCTTCCTTTCTCTACAAAAAATTTTTAGGATGGGATTATTTGATTGGGCATAAACTGCCGAGAGAGAGAGAGGAGAGAGAGAGAGAGAGAGAGAGAGAGAGAGAGAGAGAGAGAGAGAGAGAGAGAATATGAATATGTCAGGTAAAAACTTGTGGGAGTTAATTGTATTCTTCAACAATATGGATCCTGCAAATAAAACTCAAGTTTTCCAGCTTAGTGAGAAGTACTTTATCCTCGAAGTTACCTAATAATCAGCCTAATTTATCAATTTCTCAAGGATAATGTCTTTAATATCACATCTAAGGTCAGTTTCAATTTCATTTTCTTCTTTCTGATGTGCATTTTCTTTATTTGTTTATTTATTTATTAATTCATTTATGTATAGAAAGCTTATCATATATTACAGGCTGGCCTTATGCTCCATAATACAAGGGTAAACTTTAACTCTTGATTTTCCTGTCTCCACTTCTCGAGCTTTAGAATTGCAGCCATACACTGCCATGCCTGGTGTATGCTGTGCTAGGGACTGAACACAGGGCTTCCTGCCTGCTGGCTGAACACTATATCAAATGCCTGCTATTTCCACCAATGAACACTGATGTTACTTCAGTTATTTTAGAGTATAAATGATGTAAAGAAATTTCATTGATTTTGTCCATTTGCAAATATCTTGCCTTCATTCATAAGGATATTTTCAATTCACAGAATATTCTGTTCTTTCAGCATCTGACAAATCTTCTCTCATTTCTCTCTAACACCCTGATTTCCTGCAAGAAACATGCTGAGAGTTACGTACATTTTATTTTCTCCTAAAGATGCATTTTGTTCTGCTTTGAAGCTTTTCTTTTTTGTGTCCTTCCCACAAGTTTAATTATGATGGGTAATTATGTGAATTTCTTGGATTTTACCATGCTTTTACTCCTTCCCTTCATTTTCTTCCTTCTTCAGTCAGTTGTATGTCTTTTGTCAACTCTGAAAAGTTTCCAACCATTTCATTGAGCTCTTCTCAACTGTACTATATTCTAACTTTTTTAAAGCTATTGATTATGTGATTATTCTTTTTTGTCCTTTCTTTTCTTTTCCTTCATTCTTCCTTCCCTCCTTCTCCTTCCTTTTCTTTCCCCTTCCTTTTTGCTTTCTTTCTTTCTTTCTTTCTTTCTTCCTTTCTTTCTTTTTTCTTCTTTCTTCATTAAAACAGTTTCTTTTAATAGAAACCTGGTGTTGTATTCAATATGTGGCCCAGGCTAGCCTTGAATTCATCCTAATTCTCCTGTATCAACCTCTCAAGTGCTCAGAGTATTAACATGTACCATTTTGACTAGTTAAGTTCTATTATTACTTAACAGGACCAGTGAGTGCATGAGTTATGCATAAATAGTGAGTGTGCAACATTTTACTGGATAATTTTGGGTGTCAACGCTTTATAATCGATTTTTATTTATTTTTCTATCCCTCCTTAACTTCCTTAATAATTTGTTTGGCTTTTCATTTGTATGATTGCTTACTAATTGTTTCTGATGAATTGTAAAACAAATGTTTACCATTTCCTGAGAAAATAGAAATTATTTTTATCATTGACACTTCAAATTTAAACATACACTAAATGTTTTAGGTTTAAGTCCTTACAATTCCTTTATTCCCTAAATATTTTAAAATAAAGTTTAAAAAATTTTCTGGATAGAATTTTCTTCCTTGCTTGCTCTCTCATTTCCCTCCCTTCCTCCTTCTCTTCCTCCCTTCTACCCTCCCTCCCTCCTTGACCCCTTCCTTTCTCTCTCTGCCATTGTTTTTCGATTTTTTTTTAGATATTTCACTATGTAGCCTAGAATCTCTTGCAAAGTATTAAACGCTCCAGATTAGCTTCAAATTTCTGAGAATGCTTCTGTCTCAGGCTGCTGAGTGTTAAGATTAAAGATCTGATCCACCCTGCTAGGCTCTTTGAGATATATATATTCTCATTGTAGTTATTTCTAGATGTTTGGCTTTAAATCTTATATGGAATTGCCTTTTCAGTATATTGTCATTATTTGTATTTCATAATGTTGCAGATTTAATGTATTTATATTGTATTTGAGCATTTCATTAAATTGTTCCCTTAAAACTATCAGCAGTATCAAATAGCATTTCAAAGGCTGGGATTCAGTTTAGTGGTAAAATGACTTTACTAGCTTACAGAAGGGCTGGAGTTTGTTCATTAGAACTGCGAAAATTAAGTAAAATACAATATCACTTGCATATATTCCTTATATGTTTTTATACTGCCAACCAGAGATGACTAATGACAAATTTTTGCTGTTGCTATTGTGAAATGGTGTTTCCACTGAGCAGCACAGACCTGCCTCAAATTGGCCATCTTTCTTTCTCAACCTTCTCTGTACTGGGATTGAAGGTATGGTCCAACACACCCAGCTTCACAAATGGACAATTTTAGTACAAAACCATATTGAATCACATTTTGAATAAAACAAATTAATAAAGTTGTTCATCATCAATATGTTTGTCAGATGTTTCACCTTAATTTCACACCTGCTGACTCTCAAGTCATTATATCATTTAAAAATCACGTAGCTATCCTGCACTGAATAGTCAAGCTTAATCCACCATTTCCTGTTTTTTTAAGTCACACACGTCAAAAGTTCTTGGAAGTACACAGAAGTCAGACATAATGGACAGATGTAGAGAAAGAATTTATCTTATTAAATTAAAGAGGCCTTACAAGAAGACAAGTGGAGAAACTACCCAGCAGTACAGTGGACAATGAACTGAAGATGTTCAGATGCCACTATATCATTTCCATAACCTTCCAAACCATCATGGCATCCACAATTATTTTGTGATGTTCATTCACCCTCTTTGTACCTACATCCAAGTGCTCTATAGCTGATTATAATGGTGACTGTCTAGGCTAGATTGGGAGGTGGGCAACCCTGGCTTAGTTTAGTAGTTTGCTCAGCTCTGTTGACCTACCACTATCCTTTTTGTCTTTCCCATCATGTTTCCTCATGTCCAGTGGTTTTACTGCTTTCTGAAGCCTAAAATAATAATGGGGTCATACCACTGATTAAACTACATGCTAGATGTTAAGATGGATGTGTGGATACTTTCTAGGTGACAGACACAGTTGAATAAGGATTACCATGGTAATAGGAATTACCATGGGGAAGAATGAGGGAATGAGGTGTATTAATTTAAATTCTATTCCTGTTATAAACAGGACCAAAAGCAACTTATGGGTGGAAAGGGTTTATTTGGAGTATAAGTAATAGTCTACCTTGGAAGGAAATCAAAGCAGAAACTCAAAAATAGACACTGGAGGCAGGAAGTGAAGCAGAGACCACTGACCACTGAGGAATTCTGCTTACCAGATTGCTACTTCTGACTTGCTCAGTTACCCTTTTCTTTCTTGTAATTTTTAAAATATATATTTTATATTTTTAGTATTTTATGTGTATGAGTGTATTGCCTGCATGTGTACAAGTGTACTCGTGTTGTGCAATGCCTGTAGATGTCAGAAGAAGGTGTCAGATTCCCTTGGATCCAGAGCTACAGATGGCTGTTAGTTGCCATGTGAATACTGGGAATTGAACCTAGGACCACTGCAAGAGCAACCACTGCTTTTAGCTGTTAAGTGTTGAGTCATTTCTCCAGCCCCATCAGTTACCTTTCTTAGTCAGCCTAGATCTATCTGCCTAAGTATAAGTCTAACAATGGGCAAAGTTCTAATAGTAACAATCAGCAGTTAAAAAAAATGTCTCTCAAAAATGACCACTGGCCAGTCTAATGGAGGCAATTCTTCAGTTGCTGTTCTATATTCCTAAATGTGTGAAGCTGACAATTTTTGTCATAATAGACGTCTAGGGACATAGATTCAGTAGCTAAATAATTTTTAGTTGTGAATTGGCTGATGTTATATTCTTCATATAGCATAGTGAAAATTGTGCCATTCATAAATGCCATTTCATAAATGCTGATTTGGAATCTTGGAAGAGTATCCCTCAAAAGATATAAAAGTGGTAACAAATATGCAGGACCAAGTGAATGGACTGTCTCAAGAAGTAAAGCAGTCATTTGCAAGCAAAATGATGTGAGTTAAATCTATAGAAGCCTTGTTTCAAAAAGTGTAGTGTAATAAGCAGTACTTCTACATTTTAAAAAATATTTTATTCATTATTTTTATTTTTGTGTGTATGAGTATATGGCATGTGTTGGGCCATAAGAAATAAGTTAGAGCTTGATAGTTAAGATGGCGCCTAAGGGAAGCGAAACTAAACTTCCTTCCCCTTTGGTCTAGCTAAGAAACAAAAACCCATTATGCTAATAAGGTGAAAGATTGTATGCTTGCTTGCTTTTTGTAACGGCCCATGTAACTGCCCATTTATGCTATACAAGGCTTGAAAATAACACGATGTAATAGGCTGTTAAGAAATAGGCACGTATGCTAGATTGGAGGGAGAACTGTATAAAAGAGCACGCTTGAGCACAGTAAAGTGATTTCCCTGCTGCACCGAAGAAGAGCTGTAACAATAATAAAAGAGCTGTAACACCAGAAGACTCCAGCTGTGAACTCTTCTTGGCCCGACCGGGGTCCCAGCCTCACCTGAGGGGTTCTCGTTGCACCCTGGATTCACGCTGCATCCCAGCGTGGGTCTTCTTAGGGGCAGGCCGCCTACCTGATATCTCCTGGCTGGGAGTAATCCCAGGAGGAAGAGACGCATCATGGCATGTTCCTCTGCTGCACCCTTCAGAAAAGTGGGGCAACAGGCATGCATGTAAGTAAGTGTACTTGTGTGGTTCAGTGTCCATGAGGACAGAAAAGGGTATCTGATTCCACTAAGACTGGAATTATGGATGGTTGTTAGCTGACAAATAAGTGCAGAGAATTGAATTCGGGTCCTCTTCAAGAGCATCCAGTGTCCTTAACAAGAGAGTCATCTCTCCAGTTCCAGTGGTGCTTACTCTTAATCTCATTTCTAGGTGTTGTGCAGACAAGAGGATCCCCAGGGTTGCTGGTGAATCATTCTTACCTGATTCAAGATTTGCCCACCAATTAGAAACCATGTCTCAGAGTAGATGGTCAAGGTTCATGGGAATAACACCTGAGGTGATTTCTAATTTACATACATACTTACACACTCAATTTGGTGGACTGACACACACACACACAAACACAAATACACAGGTGAGGAAGTATAGTGAAGCTGTTCTGGAAGGCAGTCATAAGTCATGAACCAGGATAATACTCAGCTATATCAAACTCAGTGTAATTCAATACCATAGCTAGCAAATTCATCCAAAATAGGAAGGAAAAACCCCACAATGCTCAAGAATAGGAAAACATTGACTCAATTTTTGACATTACCAATGTTTTTTTGTATTATGTAGCCCAGGACCTGAAAACTCATCTTTTAAAAATGCAGATAGCAGATAGTTTACTTGAATTGATCTGTCTGTTTCCTCTCTCAGTAGCCCCAATCTTCTCTTGTTTCTCAGTAACAACTATAGATAAGACGTGAATCAACTGATTTTTCCAAAATAAATATATCATTTGTGGATATACATATGAATTTCAAGTAATTTTCAGAAGTCAGGATATTGTTTTCTTTATTTATTAATTTATTTTGTCAATTAAACATGTAAAAGTCAAAGAATGGAAACAGCTCAATTGTAAATTCTTTGGCTGGTGTATTAATTACTTTTCTGTTGCTATGACAAAAACAACCTGACAAAAGCAACTTAAAGAAGGAAAGGATTTATTTTGTCTTACATTTTCAGAGGCATAGAGTCCATAATAATACGGACAGCATGGCATCAGGGACAGGAAACTGACAGATCATATTCCATTCACACACGAGAAGCAGAGAGAACAGGAAGAATGGTCAGGTTATAATCCATCAAGTTAGAGCCTAGTGACATACTTCCTCCAGCAAGGCTATACCTCCCAAAGGATTCATATCATTCCCCCAAACTGCCTCCAATTGAGGAACAAATGACAAATACAGGAGCATATGTGGAACCTTTCTCTTTCAAATCACCACCATGTCCAAAGCCCTTGGTTCTTTTCCCATCATTGATAAAAATATAAAAAGGAATTTAGCTTATGGTCATAGCAGAAACAGATACATGGACTGACATTGTTGAGCAATGACATAACTCAGATCACAGTGGATGGAAGTCCCAGAACAAAAGAATAGCAAGGTGAGTGTGTAACTTAGACAACTGCCTGAACTATGTCCTTCCTAAATATACAGATCTGTTTAAATGAACCAATTCTGGAGGAGGACAGCCAGTCAAAGAGTGTCATGAAGCCTCTCAGAAGAATTCTAAGACATTTTCCATGCCTACCATAGACTCTTGGGAGCTCCATTCTTTCTAGACTGGGACACAGTATTGGAAACTGATGAGTGAATGTTGGAAACTTCCTCCATTCTAAAAGAGAGCCTAGGAGATTCACCATCTGCCTAATGGGACTGGAACTTTCCCTAAAGTATCCAACTCTGCATGAGACTTCCCTCTCTGGTAAATGTGGCCTTACGCATTGCCTTTCTACCCAGGGGTGGAGGAGCTTGATCTAGGTCTACCCATGATTCATTTGCAGACCTTAGCAGCTGAATACAACCCTTGCAGGTGACCTCATAAGGATTGCTATCCAAATTCTTGGAAGAAGACTCACACTATTGCCTGTGCTGCCCCTCATTTATTGCAACATATGGATATTCTAATTTCTGATGAAGCGTTGGAAGTTGATAAAGCAGTGGCTGGAATACACTGTACTGCACAAGGTTTGTTGGAATCTTCATTCTACAAATAAGGGAGAGGGATCTGAAATTTTCTTATTCTTCCCAAACAGATATGGTATTTTCTATGTATGATGCAGAAGGCCCCAGACTTTTACTTTCTGATCCTGGAGCCTCTGATTTTTCCCATGGTACATGAGGTCTTCATTACATACACATTAGAGATGAACCTCAGATATGTCCTATCTAAAGTATGAAGCCCATTATGACCTCTGTATATTGAATAAAGACATGCAAACTTTGCATGTGGGGTCCTCCAACAGGCCCCTCTGACCAAGAGTTTCTCATATATACACCATCTGACAAGTGGGGACTTTGACTTCCTCCTCTGACCAAAGTTTCCTCAAACCTACTCCATTTAGGAGGACTGCATCCTACCATCTCCATCCAGGATGACCTCATCTGACTAAAAGGGCTTCATAAATATTACTTCTGCCTCAGGAGACCTCATACCAGCACACTGTGAGTAAAGGGCCAGGGAGATTTCCCTTATCCCCAAGGAAACATTGTTCCACTCTGGTTTTGAACTCCCAGAACTCGAGAGTAGTATGGAGAATCTGGAACCCGAGTCATCTGCTACCAATCCTATCTTCTAAATTGAAGTGGTCCCATTCTTTGGGTATAGACTTTGACACCATAATATAAACTTAAGGAAGCCAGAAATCTGGAACATTTATCAAGACTGTTGGATGAGAGTTCATATTGCAGTGTGGCCTGGGTCTCTGTGAGATTGGAAACCTCATTGAGGTAGGGACCTCATGGCAAGATACTTCTGCTTAATGAAGCCTCAAAAGTGCATCATCTAACTTAGAAGGCCTGGTACTTTCTCCCAACTGCCAAAGTAGGCTTAAATCTTCCCTTTGTGCCCTATTAAGCCTCAGTCATACTCTATGTAAGGAATCACATCTTGATCTCCATCCTCTGACTAAGGAAGTCTGAGATTACATATTATGACCAGGCAGGGAGGACTAGAATTTTCTCCTTTACACCATGGAGCATTTTGTGCCCTATCTGACCAAGGAGGTCTCAGACCTTACCTTCTGATCAATATCTCTGCAGATCTTCTGCCAAAGAGAGCCTGGGAGAAGCACATCCTGTTAATTGTAGGGCCTAATATCTAATTCTTATATTACCTCAGGGCTTACCCCTCTGAACAAGTCTTCCTCATATCTTCCCATTCTATCCAATGAAGTCAGAAATATGCTCCATCTAACTTAGTGGTCCACAGAATTTCCATCTCTGACCAAGTTTCATAGTGTTCCCCTTCTGCCAATTTGACTTCACGTGTGCCCCTCTAAGTAAAAGGGAGACATTGCCCCCTGCCAGAAGGCATTTTAGACTTCTTCCATCTGCCCATGGAGGCCTCAGCTTCCATCTCACTAAGGAGACCTAAAATCCACCCTAACAGGTGACATGTGAACCTTGCCATTCTACACAAGAGAGCCTGGGACATTTACCCTTTATCAAAGTGTCCTGACCTGTGGCATCTTCCCAAGTGAGATAGGTGTCTTCTCTAACTAAATTTTGAATACATTCTTAATAATTCATTGTAGATACCATTTATAGCTGTATGTTTACTTATTAATGAATATCACTTAAAAGTGTATAGTTTATTAATAAGGTGAAAGACATTAATTTTGAAATGTTAATAGATATGTTAAGAATGTCAGTATCAAATATATTCGTTTTCATATTTTAATTAACATTTAATTTAGTAATTTAATAATAATAAATGTAATAATTCACATTATCACATGATATACATTACATAAAAGGAGACTCAAAATAGTATTTCTGGCATTATGGAGGAGGTTATAAACCATGTTCCACATCCTGAGGTTCATTTTTCCACACTGCATTTTCTACCTAAAGCCAATCTACTCATGGTTTAAATATGGATATCATGAGATTCCCTTAAAGAAGGCAAACAATACAGCTGTGAACCAAGTTAAGTGCCTTGACCTCCTGAATTCTCTGTGTAATGGGAAAGTCAGAAGGTAAACAGAAAGGTCAGTACATTCAGGGAGTCATGGGATTGATAGCAAGAGCTCTGAGACAGAAACTGATCTGGTGGAGTGGGGTTCAACAAAGAACACTTTTTTAGTGGGTGTATGGTGGGGCTGGGTTGTGTCCTAAAGAAAAATTTTGAAACCTTTAATTTGGAAATTCACCTGCCCCTTGGTAACCACTATTTTTCTGTATTTCTCCTTTTATTAGGATTGATATCAGTGATTCATTGTTTAATTGTAAAGGAATTTATTTGTATTGCTGAATTGATGGGAGACACTGATGCACTCCAGACAGGAGCGGAGAATGGGTCTCAGTTGATGAGCACATTTGTTTTCTCTGAGGCATCCCACTGAGGTTATCATAGTCCCCCAAAAGAGACTGACTGTTTCATGGGGCACATTTCAATGGGGAGATAGTTCTGCATAAATTGCAGGTTGGGGACTGTAGGTACTAGAGATGGAAGCTGCAGGGAAGATTTAGTGGATGGAGAAATTGTTTACCCTCACCTTCCTTGACTTCTTTTTGTTTTCCCTCCTCCCCTAGGGGATCCACCATCAACGTTTTGAGGCCTCTTGGCTGTTTCTGCAACCCAAATGTGTGTGCTGTAAAGTCGTTAAGGGCACCACATGCCAACCCTCGCCCAGACATCTCACCCACAAAGAGCAGCGAAGTCCTGTACACCAAGTCTCATTTCCAGGGCAAAGCCTTTGTCCTTCCCTTGCTTGGGGGTGTTCCTGTTGCCTCATGAGGGCAGCCTCCACTCAACTCGAGCTGACCATGTATTTGCAGGCTTTCTTTGAGTAGAAGCCATCCAGATGCTGCACATCTTACTGCAGCTGCTTTGAAAGTGGATGCCCATGAGCTTTGCACTCCTGAAAATCCCAGTCAAAATGACCTCCTGATTCTGTCACTACCACAGTGACATGTAGGACTGTAAGATCCTACTGAGTATCACTTGCCGCTACTTAGCATGCTAGCTGTGGCTCCCTGGAACACAGGCAGTGTTAACCACCCTGGAGAAACCTGTTCTAATTCCATCAGGGCGCCAGGGTGCCTGGCAGGTTATGCTTGATTCCCAGTAATGACGCATGTCCCTCCCACACGATGCATCCTTTAGTTGTGATTGGTGCTGAACCTGGGTTCAAAGTTCGAAGGCTGTTACATGCTTAATCCCTGTGCAAGCACTACTGGGTAAGGAATTTTGGATGCTCCTGGGCTTTCATGAGCTCTTAACAGAGGCAAACTGAGAACTTGTCTCATTTATTTCCAAGTACTTTGCAAAATTAAAGTTCAAGGGATTCTTTTGAAAATGTTTAAAAATGTATTATTATCCTATGCATGTGTGTGTATGGTGAATGTCTCTGTACAGGTGTCTGTGTGCACTCACTTGTGCAGTTCAAAGCCAACTGTGTAGTCCATTTCTCCTTCAGTGTCTACCTAGGACCCATGGTTGGAACACTGAATTCAGTTAGGTTTGAGAACAAGACACTGTATCCAACACTGAGCCATCTTCTATGCTCTGGCCTGTTAGTCTAAAGGAAATACAATTATTTGATTTTCTTAATAGTGATTACCACTTGTTTGGTGTCTTCTAATTTCTTTTATTTAACTTTTATCCTCATTTATGTTTCTTCAGTTTCTTCTAGGATATCTTTTGCTTTTGTGCAACCTCCTCTTCAGGCTTAGGAACAATTTGTTCTTTTTCAGTGAGGATCATTTCAATGTGGCAGGGGGAGCTCATGTATGGATTGAGACCATGAGCTCTGTAAGTTCTGTGGTGTATCCTGGGTAATTTGTTCACCTGGATAGGCTCAATGACTAGAGTCTACATCTAAACCCTTAAGTTCACAATTACTCTCTGTATGTGTAAGCATGTGCAGCAAAAATTCAGCACTCTTTTAGGGCCTCTGATCTGTCTCCAGCCCCACTGTTTGGCCTGGACGCACCTACCAACTCCAACACTATGCCACCAGAGTGGCACACACTGCTTCTTGGTGGCTTTTTGGATATGCATACACTTGATGGCCTGGGCAGTTTCCCGGGTGTTCTTGAAGTGAACAGGAAGACTGTAACCTCTTGATTTGCATGATTTTGTAGGGTTTTCTGGGTCAAGGTAGCAGCGAACCTTTTCACAGGTCACCTAAGGCTGCTTACATGAAAAGCTTTCTTCTGATTTCATGATTTATCAATCTGATTGTTTTCACGTGTATAATATTTGAATATAAAATAAAGGCCATATATGAAATATATGCATACTGAAATTTGCAAGGGTAGATGGAATGATTCTTTTTTGAAGAAAGTAAGCATGAGTAGAAAATACTGTTACTCAGTTGTGTTGAATTCATGAATACATCAGTTGTCATGTCCAGAGGCAGCACTGTACAGTCCTCCTGCCACCCTTTCTCCTCCCTCTGACTCACTTTCTCTCCTTCTTGGCCACCATGATTTGAGTAGCTTTGCTCCACCATGTGCTCCCACCATCATTCTCTGCCTCAGCTCATGTCCAAAGTAGTGGATCATGTGACCAAGGTTAAAAACCTCTGAAACCATGAGTCAACAGAACACTTCCTTATTTTTAAAATGATTGTCAAAGACATTTTTCACAGTGAAAGAAACATGACTGACATCATGCTATCTTACACAATTATAGTGCAACAAGAGAAACAGGTACACACCCATATTTTTATTTTCTCTCCTCTAACTCTTGGGACCTTTTAATACATCTTATACTTAAAATTTCCTAACAATGTGTACAAAGAAGGTTGGCTTCCTTCTTTCAACATAGTTGTTTAAAGATTCATCAATAGATTATTTTATTTCTAAATATTATGTCCATGTACAGCATACTACAGGATGCTATAATTATCCACCTACTGGAGGAAGTTTCTGGGACTCACTACAGTGAGAAGAGCTGTCACAGATTTGGGTATATACACAAGTCTTCCTTTCTCTGCAATACTTCAGAAGAACAATTATTGGTTTGAGTATAAGTTCCATTTTCAATTATGGAAGAAACTTCAAAATTGTTCTGAACTGGCATATTTTACATCCTCACCAATGTTAAAATAATCAATCTGTTTTTTATTATTATCCAAATGTAATATTCTGAATTTTTCTTAGCTATTTTAATATTTTTGCAGTTAATATATTACTATAATTTTAATTTTCAGTTCCCAATGGATAACTTCAGACATTTTGTCTTGAATTCATTATTTATTCATTTACATGTTTATTTATTTATTTATTGTGGTGTGCTGTGTGCGTGTGTGTGTGTGTGTGTGTGTTTATGCACGTATAAAAGAGAGAGGGAGCTAGAGAGCATGTTTGACCATGCAAGTGGAGGTCAGAGGACAATTTGTGGGAGTTAGTTCACTTCTTCAACCATATGTGTCCTTGTGGGTAAAAGTTGTCAGACTTAGAGAAAAGGGGTCTTTACCCTCTAACTGATCTTGTCATTTGCTTAATTTTTCAACTTCTAAAGGATAATGCCTTTAATAGCATGTCAAAGAACAGTTTTAGTTTTATTTTATTCTTTTTGATATGCAAGCTATTTATTTACTTATTTTGGGGGACAGTTTCTCATACCCCCAGTTTCTCTCCTCGTGATTGGTTCTCATGGGTTTAGCTATGACGTGTCCTTTCTTGAATTTCTTGGATCTTAAGATGATGTCGCTCTTTCACTTCATTTTCTTCCTTTTTCAGTCAGCCGCTTTATGTCTTTTGTCAAATATGAAAACTTTCAACCAGCAATTCATGGAACACTTCTCAGCTCTTGACCCTCTTCCACCTTTTATTTAACAATTCCTTTGCTATTGTATTCTTATTTTTTGTTTTTGTTTCCTTTCTTCTTTCTTTCTTCCACCCTGTCCCTTTTTCCTCTGTCTTGTTATTTTTCCATTCTTTGTCTTTCTTCTTTCCATCCCTTACCTTTTCTCCCACCCTTTGGACTTCCATTTTTCTTTTTCCCCCCCTCTCTTTTTTCTTTCTTTTTTCATCTTTACCTCCCTCCATTTGTCCTTCATTTTCTCCCTCTCTCCCTCTCTCCTTCCCTCCTTTCTTCACTCCCTCCCTTCCTTTCTTTCCTCTTTCTTTCTTCCTTTCCTTCTTTACAAACAAGGCTTATTTCTAGAAACCTGGCTGATCTCTTGTTTTGTAAGCAGCACCAGCTGGCCTTGAACTTATTCTAAATCTCCTTTCTCACCCTCCCAAGTACTAAGATTACAGGCATGTACCACCTGGTATTACTATGTGCTATTATGTACTGTTATTCCTAAAAGCAACCAATTAATGGAGTATACACAAGTACTGACACTGCTATCCTTTTCTACCTAAGTCTGTTTGGAGGATTTGTAATCATTCTTTATAATTTTTTTTCTATCCCTCATTAACTTTCTTAATAATTTATTTGGGATTTCATTTATGATTGTTTGCTAGTTGTTTCAGATGAATTGTAAAAAAAAAAAAAAAGGTTTACCATTTCCTAAGAAAATGGAAATAAATTTTCCTGTAATTTAAGACACTTCAAGAATGAAGATGAAAATATATTTTAAGTCACTAAAATGTATTGTTTTTTGCTTAGTCCAGTCCCCATACATTTTAAAATACACTTTTAAGATTTTTCTAGATAGAATTTACTTAGTTGCTTCCTCCTTCCTTCCCTCCTTGCCTCCTCCCTGTTCCCTCCTTACCTTCCTCACTTTCTTTATCTATTGTTCTTTCTTGTTTTTTTGAGGTAATGTCTTGCTCTGTAGTTTAGGCTCACTTGGAACTCAAAGACTTGCTGAATGCTAAGATTATAGGTTTGAGCCACTATGCCAGGCTCTCTGATATATGTTTTTTTTTTCTAGTTTTTCTGTGCTTTATCCGTTGTACAGACTGGACTTTGCAAGATCATCTTATTTTTGTATGCCATAATGCGGTAGATTTCATGTATTTGTAATATATTTGAACTTTTCGCTAATTCATTCTCTTAAAACTAGCTATTTTTCAGCAGTATCAAATAACTTTTGAAGGGCTGGAATACTGGTTAATGACAGTATTCCTGGGCCGCAGGTAACCAGTAACTTTGTAAATTGCCTTAAATAAATCAGTCTCTCTAAATAGAAGATTAGTTTCCATTTTATCCAGCCAGATTAACCAGACCCTGCCCGCTAAGGCGTGAAAAATAAATTTCATGAGACATAACAACACATTCAGCTTCATATATGACAATATTTTAACTCAAAACCAGATTGATACACATTTTGAAAATTACTTATTAAAATTGTTCAATAATTTTGGCAGAGGCTGTATGCTCATTTCTCACCTGCTGGCTCTCAATACATCATATCATTTAAAAATCTCTGACTCATCCTAAATAGAAGAGTCACACTTGTAGAGTGAATTGCTCCTCTGAGGGAGAAAAAAAAGGTGGTGTGTTGATATCCACCCATACTGCCAACACTAGAGGATCCGAGACAAGGGTACACGGTTTAGCCCAGGATCCACAGTTAGAGGCGATACGTGGGAGACAGAAGCAGGAAAACTGTGAGGAATAACAGGGGACAAGGAAAAAGCAGTCAAAAGATTAAAGTGGGCAAAGGGTGAAACATTCGCGATTTTCCCTGTGCGCCATCTTTATTTGTGTCAGGGGTGAGAACAAAATAGGCGAAGAGGAACGGCAAAAGGAGAGAGAAAAGATGGGCCAGAGGGAGATGAGGGAAAGGCTGTGCAGACAAGATAAGTAAGTTTACGGGGGGAGGGGGTGAGAAAGACAGGAAGTTCTCTGGAGGCGGAAATGTATGTGAGGGGAGGTGCTGAGACAAGAAGAATGGGATCAGAAATGGGGGTGAAAGGGCTGGAAGTACGAATGTAAGGCTTTACACAGAGGGAAATGTCTTACAACAGGGGAATTGGGTTAGGGATCCAAAATACCAAGAGAAACAAGAAAGCGCTGTGAAAGGCTGAAGCTTTGGACAGGGGGTAAGGATGAAAGGGAGCGAAGATACAGGGAGAAGCTGCTCCACAGGTGTGGGAAGGGTTAGGGTTAGGGTTAGGGTTAGGGTAATAGTGACACTACTGTCATGTTTTCAGTGAATATATAAATTTTTTATGAGCTAGAGAGATCATAAGTTCCAAGGGTCATAAGATAATTTAGCACAGCCAACTACAGGGAAATTAATCAAGCAATGTGTTTGCCAAAACATGAATCGAATAAAAAATTGGGTATTTATATTTCATAAATTTTGAAGTTGGGCCAACCACAACCCTTAAGTTGGTGTGGGGAACAGCTTTAGTTGTCAACTTGATATACGTGGGCAGAGGGGGCCCCCTTGGGGAGTAGCTTCCATTGGATGATGCTGTGGTCATGTGTGTGCGGTGTTTTCTTGACTGTTGAATGATGTGGGAAGACCCAGCCCACTGGGGGTAGTGCCACCTCTGGACAGTTTGCTCTGAATTGCACAAGAAAGCAGGCTGAGCATGGGCCAGAGGAGCTAGCCAGGAAGCAGCGTTCCTCCATGGCCTGTGCTCCAGCTCCTGCCTCCAGGTTCCTGCCCTGACTTCCTAAAGGAGCTCCTTTAGTGAAAAGCTGTGACCCTGGGATGTAAGGCAAAAAAACCTTTCCTCTCCAGTTGGTATTAGTCAGAGTGTTTTGTCACAACAATTGGAAGGAAACTAGAACACTTGATAAAGTTATAAAGACTTTATGCTGTAGGACTTGCAAAAACAAGAATCTGAGTGTGCTAAGCCAGATCTGAAGTTACAAAAACAAAACAAAACAAAAAAAACACCTGACCAGGGGTGACCAGGGGAGTGCTGTAGTGTTTTATTCTGGTTGACTAAGGAGCAGATAATAGAACTATTCTAACTGTGTGTAAGGTCTCTGTTGGGCAAACAATTCCCTCATGTGAACTAAATTCTTTGCAACAGGAAAGAGCTCCCAATTATTTGATATGCAAAGATCAGGAAACTGGGAATCCTGCATTGTTTTGTGTTGGGCATAATGCAAGTTGGGCTTAGATAGGCCACCTGCTAGGAGGAATAGAGGAATGGCTCCTGTGGGTGTGGCGTTCTGCTCTGGCTAGTTGTGAGACCAGCATCTGGAAAGTACCTGCCTACTTGGGGAGAGACTTTCTATTGGCTGTATTTGGGACTCCACCCCATAAGGTCATTGGCTATCCAGACCTATAAGAGCTTGTGCACCTACTCAATAAACGAGTTGACAGTGCCGTATGAGTATGCAGTGCCACACGAGTTTGTGGTGCCACGCACTTGGCCTGCTTCCCATCCAACTCCTGGAGTCTGAGGCTTGACTCTGCTTCATCTCACCCCCAACCCTTCAGGCTGGCCCCCCAAAGTCCTTTAGGGCTGGCCCTGAGTGGTGACACACGATGGTAACTGACACACCCGACTATAGTTTTGGTAACTCAAGAACTAATGTTGCACTTTCCAGGAGAAACCTTGCAGTGTAAGTCCCTTCCCTACCTAGGGTTCTTCCATTATGTGGGAAATATTCTCTAGAAGAAAACATCTCTTTTCTTACTTGCATACTACTCCGTTCTCTAAGTAGCTACACAATGAAACTAAAATGTGAATGTACATGGCCCCCAGGAAAATTTCCAGGAGGACGATATTCCCCTTAATATAGTTTCAAAACTTGTGGCCTCAACCAGATATAATTATGTCAGATCCCTTAACCAAGGCAGTCTGGTAATCCTCAGTAGGATTTCCTCAATCAAGCCATGTCTCGTACACATAAGGGGATTGACCTGAGCTTGGGGCACTGGACAAGTGTCAAATACTGTTAAAAATCATTATCGCTATTAATGATGATTTGTTTAACATTTTATTGCGAGCACTCCTTCTGGCATTCATTTTTCATAAAGAAGTAAAACAAATGTCAGATGGGGCAACTTGACTCCCTAAGAGATAGATGTTGGACTCCCCTTGCTGCATGACTGCCTTAACCAAAGGACTATGATTCACACTGGATGACCATCACTTCTGCAGCAGACATCTGCAACACTGTAGGAATATTGTGAGACTATTGAAAAGGGGTGAAATGAGAGCGTCCCTTAGAGGGTTCTTAGTCTCATTCATAAAAGAATTTAAGAATGGACCCAATCGGAAGCTTTAAGACAATTTTATTGGAATTTGAAGAAAAATCCTCAAGACAGGCAACCTGTGGATCTCAGCAGCTGCCTGGAGGAAGAGAATGGAGGGAGAAGAAAAGAAGCCAAAAACTCATGCAGGTTTAGAGCCTTCATTGGATCAGACACGTGCTGGACTGACAGCTACAGGGCTGGGAGAAGGAGCTTTAGAGAAAAAGTAGAGAAATACAAGACGCTAGGGCAGCCCAAAGCCTTAGAGAAAGCATGTTTAGAAAAGGGATGTAAAGAAGAGAAGGAAAGATTATGCTTTTCTGAAGAATTCAGAAAAGCGGGCAGACTTACAGAGAGCTACACGTCTGTGGCTGGGTCCAGAAGAACTGCCCCGGGAGGCGGGATTCCAGGCAGGAAAAGTTCACTGCCTCATTAACACACTCTATATTCCGCCCACCTATTTAGTATAGCTTAAGTAGAACCCACCTCCTAAGTGTGGTCCTGTGATCAGGTGATTGACCAGTGAAACTGGAAATGTGGGTCTTTCAACAGATAAACTAGAGAATTTATAGTCTATCCCAGCTAAATAGGTATTTGCTCTCTAACAATATGATGAGACCATGCTGGTTGATTTCACTGGTGAAGGGCCTGTTTCATCCAGAGATGTCTGAAAATGTTTGAACCATGTAGTTTGCTATCACAAGCCTTTCGGAGCCTTACATAACTCTACAAACTTTTCTATGTAGAAATCAGGAGGAGGTGGATCACTTGATTGTCACAGAAAGAGATGATTGCCAGTGGTCCTAAGGTGTAGGTTCTGGTAGGTCTGAAATACAAGCCTCAATGGCTCTGCCTCAGTAAAAAAGATGTTCAGGCTCATTAACAGAGTTGTGTGGCAGAAACTGTCCTATGTCTTACAGTGCTATGATATCTGGAGCAATGAAGGACTGTTGTCAAGTTGCCTCTTCCTGCCTTTGTTAATAGGACAGGCTGAGCTGGTAACAGAAAGCAGTGGCAGAGGGTGACAACAGGGGCATCCTAATACAGCATGTCAACTGTTGCAGAGTATCCAGGGCAGGAAGCAGGGATGCAGGAGAGACAAGAAAATGTGGAGAGTTGATGCTGACGAATCATAAAATTCTGTAAGAGGCCATAAAGGAGAACATGCAGGTCCTGCTTATCAAAATCTCCAGGGAACTCTCTGCCATTCTAACATGGATTCCCTTCCCTTCCTGTTCACCCTTCCACATTTGCATTACCATAGATCAAGGATTCTTCTCTCATGGGCCAGAAAACGAGATAGGATATTCCGGCCACTCTGCCAATTACCCACAGCACAGCCACCAACAGCAATCACAGATATCTACCTCTTCCTGACCCCACCAGAGACCAGAGTAGCGGTCCCACGCTTCTCTGCCAGCATGGGTTCCTTGCCAGTGCCTGAAATCCTCCTGGCCAATGTGATACAGGAGAATCTACTTGGCTACCTAGCAGGGTCTCTTCAGTCTCCTCAGGGCCCCTGCCTCACTGGTGTTTCCAAAGACTGTGGCTGCCTTCACATTTCAGAGTCTCTTGCTGCTTCCTGGCCTGCATCTGTCCTTTTTATACACCTGACCTCTCCTGTCCATCAGGAGTAACTTTCCAGTTACTAACTTACTTCCCTTTGGATACACCAGATCCCAACTGACTGCACACTAGTTAATCACCAGTCACCCCCTCCTTGTTCCACAGACCCAGTAGTACGCCTGTTCCCGACTTCTTTCCTCCAATGACCCCTACCTCCCGACACCACTTGCTCCTTTTGGGATACCCCTGACTCTGATCTGCTAGACACAGAGGAATTTCATATTGTCCTACAGGGTACAGAGACCCAAGTATGCTAATTCTCCATTCCTGCCAAGATACAGAATCCCAGACTCCAACCTTGCCAAGGATCTGGGCCTTTTCTAACATACTTCTTCCCTTTGAGATACACTAAACCCACCAGCATGTCCAATAGGAACTCTCCATTTGCCCCATAACCACAACTGTGACCAAGGGACTGAGATACACAACCTGTACCACTTTCCATGCCAAGACTCAAGCCCTTGCCTTTGCCCACTGCCAGGCATATAAGTCTCTTTCTAATGACTTCCTTTACTTTGGGATACCAAAGACTCCACCAAGCTGAACACTAGAACCTTTCCATTATTTCTCAGTATCCTGGAGACCCAGGTAAGATGTCCATGCCCCTTGCCAAGCTGCCACAATTTTCCATCACTTTCTAATCTCCTCCAACTTTTGGGATACTCCTGACCCCATGTGCACATTTTCCAAGGGAGATGTTTAAGAGTAGATGTCAAGTTGCAGACTGCAGTTTCTAGGGATGGAATTAGCAGTGTATATGAATTCCCTAGTTCATTGTTCTACAACAGTTATCTGGGTCTTCGCACTTCTTTTTCTCTCTCAGATTGTTCAGCTAGGTTATCTTCACCTATGCAAATGTGTATTGATTTGAAAGAATACCACAGTTTGGGTTTTACATTTCTTCATATTATAATGAAGTGAAAATCATTACAAACAGTAATGCTCTACGTTTTCCAACTATGTTTGTGTCTAGTACTTTTACAGTAGCAGCTCTTATAGGTGACTGTAAGACCAGTCATGTGTTTCTGTTGCCCATTGTCATACATTTGGGATGTTGGAGCTAAGATCATCTTCCTAAAGTATAGAAAGCTATATTTCTACCCTTAGAGATTTCAGGGTGACTTGTGAAAAGAGTGAATAACAGAAATACCTGATTTTGTTTAAAATCCTCTTGAGTTCCAATTGCAATGAATTTCATCTTTAAAGTTGTCCATGATCAGACAAGGGAATATGTTTTAATTTCTTGTCATGAAGTATGTATATAGAAAGAATTGAAAGGATGTCTGTGACTTCACAGAGAAAGCATATCAGAAATCAGTATTGAAAGAGTAATGTAGGTATGTTTGTCACCTTGATAACATCTCTCCCTCCACAGAAGACATAATCAGTGTAAGCTGTGAACATTGACAGATTAGAAGTATTGTTGTGGCCAAATTCATTTGAATCCTTCTTAGGGGACTGGTCCATAATACTCTCCTGGATGACAGCAGGCCACAATTACATTCACCATTCTCTCCTGCCTACCAGCCTAAAACTGTCACAACATATTTTCAGAAATTTCATTAAGTATTGTAGTTTGTTGCCAGGCTGCCTCCCCAATTCAATGCTCCAAAAATCTTGAAGGGTGACTGTATTTACTTAGTTTACTTATTTGATAAATGTAATGAGTACATGTTTTGCGCTAAGCATTATTCCATGACGTTTGATGAGATGTGTTGAAGAGAGGAAACAGAATTGAGTGAATACAGAACAGAGACCAGGGTATGTTCCTATAGTTTAAACATGAATTCCTGGGATATACAGTCTGAAACTGGGGAGACTCAGAATACTTTGAAGAAGTAGTTTAAGATTTTTTAAAATTTGTATGAGTGCTTTGCCTTCATAGATGTAAGTGTACTACTTATGTTGATTGCCCATGAAGGCCAAAAGTTAATGCTGCATCCCCTAGAAATGGAGATACTTAATGTTGTTAGTTGTCATGTGCATGCAAGGAGCTGCCATGTGGGCATGAGGAGCCAAACCTATGTCCTCTGGAGCAACCACAAGTGCTTTTAACAACTGATTTATTTGTCCAGTCCCTCGTTTACTTAACTTTCATTTGCTATTTATCAGCATATATTTAAATATATATACACACATATATCTAATGAATTGTTTCATTAGGATCTTAACTTCTTTTTGTGTGGAGCTTATTATTTTTTAAATTTTGTGTGTATGAATGTTTTGCCTGAATGTATGTAAGTACATCACATGTGTGCAAGTCCAGCACAGGCCTGAAGAAGGCATCAACTCTCCTGAAACTGAGTTACGGTATGTCATTAGCTTCCATGTGGGTCCTGGAAACTGAATCCTGGTCTTCTGCAATAGCAATCAATGTTTGTAGCTGCTTAGCCATCTCTCCAGCTCCACACTGAAAGGTTAATATTTACTTTGTATTTTATGTTCATGACTGTTCTGACTGAGTGTATATAAGCGTACCAAGTACATGCCATGCCATGGAAGGAGAAAAGGGCATCTGATCCCCTGGCACTGGAGTTTGGGGCAATTGTAGTTGCTATATGGGTGATGGGAACTGAACCCTTATACTCTACAAAATCACCAAGAGTTTTTAACCACAGATCTAGTTGTATAACCTTCAGGATGCCTTTTTTTTTCTCACAGGCTCTCAAATATCCAAGGCTCCTCTTGAGTCAGTCTGCAGCTGAGCATAGATTTGAACTTATGGCCCTCTTTCCTCCACTTTCACACTGTTATAACCTCAGTGGAATGCCTGAGAGACAAGAAATGTGCTCAACCACTGATATACCTCCCAGTGCATCCCTCCTCAGTAGACTGTATCCCTGTCTCCCGTGGATTCAATCGCACAAGATAACTTCCTTTAAAATGCAACATGGAATCTCTGAGATTAATCCTAATGAAAGAGAAAATACAGAAATGTGGTGGCTACCAAGAGGCAGGCAAATTTCAAAGTTAAACATTTCCATTACTATGAGAAAATACTAGAGAGAATCAGATTAAAATTAGGGAAGGTTTATGTTCGGTCATGGTTAGAGAGGTTTCTTTCCATGGTCACATGCCCCCTCCCCCTGCTCAGGACTTAGGCTGGAACACAGCATCATGGTGGTAGCACACGGTGGAGCAAAGCTGCTCATTTCCCTTCATGGTACCCAGAAAGGGGAGAAAGAGAGAAAGAGGAAGGGGAGAGGCAAAGGGGAGGTTGTACATGCTGCCTTCTACACATGACAGGACTGCTGCACTCATTAACTCATAGCAGTTGAATCACAATATTTTCTATGCATGATTAGCCTTTTCAAAAGAGAATCTTTTCTTCTACCCTTACAGTTATTAGTGTATACATGGTAATATATATACATATAATTTTTCTGTTTCATAGTCATGTACTATGTATACAGACAATCATATATGTATAACTATGAAAATAGAAGACAATAAATATAAATAATGATCAATATTTTTCTAAGGAAAACAAACAAGTGTAATTCCATAAGTCTTACAGTCCAGGGTCTGCAAAATGGCTGGGTACGTAATGTTCCTTGTTCTGAAACCAGTGGAAATAAATTCAGTCCTTAAACCTATGTCTGAATCTAGGTCCTATGTAGAGGTTGAAGGAGAAATGGACTCCACATTTGTCCTCTGTCCTACACATGTGAATACATGCACCACTCGAGATATTCATCATAGACACACATAAATAGAATAATAATAAATTTTAAACATTAAGAAAGACTTGGGCATTAATTCTGCAGACCGTTTGATTTGCAGAGTTCATTATTCCTTCCTAGTTGCAAGGGAAACTAATGAAACCAGTTCTGCTTGTAGCTATTAGAAGCTCATAAAGGACCAGAACTCTATAGGATTCTCTGGAGCGCCTGTGCACAGAGTAAGCATGCACCAGACTTCGACCATAGAACCCTGGCTCAGCACCCATTCCAACCTATACTGCCACAGCGAGTGACCATGCACGTTACTGGGAACATGAGTGACCATGCACGTTACTGGGAACAGGGTGCATCGTACCACCCAAACTCAGGACAGGCTGGCATCAAAAGAGTTTTCATCTCACCTGTGAGTAGCATCTCATGAGATCAACAGAGCGACAACCAGTGGGCTGAATTCCAACACTACGGATCTAGCCGGTCTCCCAACGGTCCTGTAAGTCACTGTGGTAGCTGTGAAACCAGGCCTGCCAAGCTGACTAGGTCTTGCACATGCACAGGGCCCATGGGTGGCCACTCTCTAAACATCTGGAGAAGGAAGGGAAGCACTGGACTGTCACTGCCCAAGAACAGCCTGTGTCTATAAGCTGAACACCAGTTGAGGGAAGACAGCCCTCATAAGGCAGAAGGTCCCCAGGGTAGCAATGAGCTAGTGCTGAAACCAGCTGCTATTTTTGTGTGAGGTGCTGGTCTGGCAGAATGGTGGCATCAGGTGCCCTTTCAACCTACACAGTACACAACTCTGGGCTGGAGAAATAGCCAAGACTTTTCACAGAGGCAGTGAGAACGCTAAAGTTTGTAGCCTCACAGCTGTAAGAACGGTTTCCCTGAGAGGAGGGAAAAAGACAGGAGCCAAGGAATGCATGGGTCAGCCTTTTTTCCACCCACCAAGCCTTCCCTTGTAGCTTCCATCCCTAGAAGCTACAGTCTCAAGATGCCGTCCTCTCTTAAATCTCCTTGAAATGCACCCCATGGATTGGTCAGCTTCTTTTTGGGACCGTGATGTCTTCAGTGAGATGCATGGGAAGAAAAATGGGAACAACCATTGATACTCTCTCCTCCCAATGCATCTCTCCTAAGTAGAGAATGTATCCCTGTCACACATGGATTCAATGACAAGAACCTTCATTTACAATGAAAGAACTCATTGGGGAAAGAACAGAAAAATGGTGCCTAGCAAGGGGAAGGGAATTTCCAAGTTAAAAAATGGTTCGTGTTCAGAGTTTCTGTCCAGCCCCACCACACACCTGCTACAACAGTTTTCTTTGCTGATCTTCAGTCCACCGAAACTTTTTTCCTTTTAGGGATTTTTCTTTCGATCCCATTACTGTCTAGGTATATTGACATTCCTGTTTACTTTCTGACTCTCTCGCTACACAGGAAGCTCAGCAACACATGGTACTTAGCTTGGTTCACAGCAGTATTATCTGAAATTCTGCTGGGGAATTCCATGAAATTCATGCATGTTTGAGTCATAAGCAGAGAAACTTCAGGTAGAAAGAGCAATGGTAGCAAAATAACCACAGGATGTGGAACATGTTTTCTCTCTTCATCCAAAATGCTAGAAAGACTTTTTCCTTTTATGTAATGTAGACCATGATATAGTAAATATTACTGAATTTTTTCTTATTATTAAATTATTAATCAAGTATTATTTATTTAAATATTTTAACAATATACTTGATATTTTACATTGAGATTATTTACATATAACACTTTAAAATTATCTTTCAATTTTTTGTTAAGCTATATATTTGTTAAATTTGCTGGTATAAATTGGAGATCTAATAAAATATGCTTGTATTCAAAATGTATTATGCAAATAATCATATGTAATATGTATGAATTAATATAATATGTATGCATTGTATATAATATATGTATGTTATGTATATGTTTTAGAAAGACACTGTCACCCTTGCAAAGTGGGAAGGCTACTGTTCCAGGCACTCTGGTGTGATGGTAATGTCCTTAGGAAACACTGAAAATATAGGGGGGATATCAGGATTCCATTTCTGATGGAATAGAGGTGAGGCCTCCATGGATAGTGGGAGAAACTCTGAGACTCCCTTGGGCAGGAAGGAATGTTTCAAGGCCCTTTAGTTTTGGGCACACTTAAGGCCATGTTGGCCATAGGGAAAGATCTGATGACACTTAATGAGAGGGGAAGGTTGTGTCCCCCTGAGTTAGATGGATCATGCTTTGAACCTAGTTGTGTAGAAAGGGAATATATGAGGCCCATTTGCGACTCAATCTGGTTTTCAGCAAAAGAAGGGGGACATGTGTGAAGCCCGGTGTGCTGGGTTATGCCAGTCGTCCCGGCACTAAAGAGCCTGAGAAAGAAAGATGGCCATTGGAGCCTGGTCTTTGCTGCAGAGAAAAAGGTTCAACACAACAAAAATAAATAATTGTTCATCTTTGGTAGTAATAAGTAATAAATATGTGAGGAATACATGATACTGTACTGTATTACTCTGTGCCATTCCATGATACAACCCTTGGCATTGTTGTATACTCTGCAAGTATTTTGCGACAAAGCTGTATCCCAGCTCTTCAAATGCTGTTTAAGATTGCTGAATGATAGCTAGTCCTAAGCAGACAAATCCATAAAAGGTGAAAATCCTTTACACTGAGATTCTTAACACCTATTAATCCTTCAAAATTATTCGCTTTCACATTCTCCATAAACAAGACATATGTATGGATATTCATATAATAGGTAAATGAACAGCTGTAACTTTTACCTCTAATGAAATACTGTGTATATGTTCAAAATTGATCACCAAATAAATTATATATATATATATATATATATATATATATATACATATATATATATACAAATTTCAAAAGGCAAAAATCTCACTTGGGAACAAGGTACAAGTCTAGACCCTTTGGGTAGAAGGCTGATGTCCCAAGCCTTCTTGTGTATATAACAAGTTTCTCACATTACCTTGGACAGATAGGGAAGATTTCAGGATTTACAGAACGTCCATATTTTCAGCATCCCTCCATATACTCCCTGAAGCTGATGAGATCTCTGTCCCCTCAAGACCCCAACCTGCCTCTGCTTGTCTCTGGTTTAGCTCAGGGGATGGGCCACAACATTCCTGCAGTCCCTAACTCTTGGTGAGTTACCATACTGTGTCTGAGCTCTTACCACCACATCCCATGTCTGTTTATGTCTCACCATTATTCCATAAGGTCCGTTTGCACCAGTTATTTCAGAACATTCTTGATGTGACCTGGACATTCTACCACAACACTGTATCCGCCTCAACATCCAGCCGTGTGGTCACTACAGCCAGTGCGGTCTCTCAACTTGCAGAGACTCACGGCAGGGTGCATTATGAACACTATTCCAACAGGCTGGGTATCTGTCCCTGGCTTCATGGCCTCTTCAAGTTTGCATACTGTTGTCCAGCTCTGGCTCAAAAAAATGGAACAACTTTGTTTCTGAAGACTACATTAGTGCCAGATGGTTCCAGTTTCAGTCTCTACATCCTCCTCTGAGATTCTGGAATTTCAAACCCAGAGTACACAAATATTACCGAGGGAGAACTGGAATTTCCTGGTCCCCTTAAATCACAGGGTGTAGGTGTGAAGACTACTTAAGCAGAAGGAAAATTTCTGAAACCCTTTAATATGAGATAACTTTGGGGGGGGCATTCAAAGAACCCATCGATCAGGTGATATGTGGCTGAGAAACTCTTGGACAGAGGGCCATGTTTGAAGTCCCCACAAGAAGATATTGGATGTCTGTATTCACCAGAACGACTTGATAAAGGGTTGCATAGTTTAGAAGGGAAATACCTGAGGCTTGCCTCCCCACATCAGAATGTTTTGAGCAACTCATGTACAGTGTGAAAAATCAGAGACTCCACTGTCAGATGGCAAATGTCTGGGACCATCCGCTTCATAGAAGGAAACTACCATGTCTGTTTCACCACAGTATGTAAGTTCCAGAACCAGTATATCTTGATGTAAAATCAAGTTACCTGGCAGCCTTGTGTGGTGGAGTGTGTTTGAGGCACTGCCTCATGAGCTTTCTACTCTTCAGAAACTATAATGTGCATAGGTTGAAGTAACTAGGTCCAAGCAGCATTATGTTTTCCTCCAACGGTCTGGATGGCACTCTCAAATTAGGTTACCTCTTGAGAGTTGTGTTCTTCTGCTCAAATCTGTAAATGTGTCACTGAGCCATGTATTTTGGTACCTTCCTTGAGGCCATTGGCTTGGATTCTTCCTGCACATAGACTTTGATATTTGGAGTCAGATATGCGGGAAATCCTTGTGTGAAGAGGGGAAATTATCTAGGAGCTTATGCTCAGGTGGGAAATGTTTGACAGCTACAGAAGAAGAGGACAATGGGAGGTACTCTTGGTAAGAAAGGCAAATTAGGGAACCATTAGGGTAAAGGCAAAACTCTGGGGCTCCTGTAGTGAGAGATAGTAGATTTGAACCCCTGCAGGATGCATAGGTAGATTAAGGCTCTTTTTTTACAAACCTGCCAAACTGGATTCAATCCATCAACTTAAAGCCAACACCAGATTTAATTAGAGGCTGAGGGAGAAGTGGACTGCACAGCTGTCCTCTGACCAAAACACGTGAGCAACCCATCCCTAAAGATATTCATCATATACAAAAATACATATGAAATAATAAATTTTAAAATATTAAAAAGTCCCTTAGGCCTTAATTGTGCAAACACTTCTACAGTTTTAGAAGCTGCGATTTCTTCACAAATTTAAGCAAAATATAAAGTTATTGTTCTCTGTTTATCCTTTGTAAGAGCTCACAAAAGGCAAGCAAGATTTTCCTGACCTTTATGTACAATAGGTAACAGAACAAATTCCATGGAATTTATAACAAAGACTTTGAGAAGTACTTCAAGAGGAAGATAAAGAGGGGAGCCTAGGACACCTGCCAACTTCCAGGTTACAGGGAAACAATGCAGTCATCCCCACAAAAAATGTTTAACAACTTTTTTCTTGTTTTTTGTTAAGGTGACATGAACAGAGACACCTGGGAATTGTGAACCATAACTGAGGAATATTCTCCATCACACAAGGAAGTGACATGTCTGTAGGGCGTTTCCTTTTTCCTAATTGCTGGAGCAGGGCCCAGTGTACCATAGACTCAACAATTGCTAGGCCTGGCCTCTGGAAGAAAATGGCCGATCAAGCTGGGGTGACCAAGCCAGTAAGCAGCCTTCCTCAATATAGTATTCTTCAGTTTCCATTCCTACTCTTTGTGGCTGCCTCGATTCCTGCCAAGACTTCCCTCAGTGATGTTTCCTGGAAGAATAAGATGAAATAAACTCTTTGCTCCAACAATTTGTTCTTTATCAATGTTTCTCAAAGAGCAGAGAAGCAAAGTAGATCAATAGTGTATGAAGAAATGTCCACTCATTTACTCAGTAAACTTTAGGAGATCCAGCACATAGATAGACTTTCAAGCCAGTTAAGGGCATTAGACCCTATGACTAAAGTAAAAAGGATGGGAGACCTATAAAACTGTAAGCTCTGTCACTCTATTAACTGCACAGGAGACTATGCAGATCTATCTGCTTAGGGAGTTAACCTATACCTCACTCTTAAGCCCCACCCCCAACACTGACATCACTCTCTGATCTCTTAGTCTAAAGCTCTCCATCATAGGGGAAATCTTTCCCATTAGAGGACTTTTCTTTCTCTGTAGATGTAGACTTATGTGTTGTAAAGGTGAAGGAATAAATTCATACAGACTTTCTAAGCAAGAAAGGGTTGAGCATATGACTGAACAGTTGATATTGTTTACTGTCAAACTTGGTGACATGTATTCAGTCTCCAACACACCTCTTAGCAGTACAGAAACAAGGACCAGGTGTCCTCTCATTTTTACATACACTATGTGGTATCTGCAAGACATGCACACACACACATGGAAACTAAATATAAATATTTTAATTGTTACAACAGGAAAAATTGTGTTAAAAATTATTAATGATCAGTCTAACTCAATTCAATACCATAATCATTAGGCTCATTTTTGTCAAAACTTAAAAGTCTGAACGTGGACTACCAAGAATCTAGAACATGAGCATCTTTAATTGTTGTTCTTACTGTAAACTGACAGAATCACTTTAAAAAAATGGATTCATCCTGTATCATGAAGTGCAATTGTCACAGGTTGTCTGCTCAACTACATAGAGCTGATATACCCCACGGAAACTGTTACACATGTGTGAAAGTGAAGGTTGATATAGTGCTAATCGTATTGTATATAATACCCAAAACTGAAAACATAAGAAGTGCCCATAGAGGAAATGGAGAATTCATTCACATGGTTATGGATGCAAGAAAATATTGTACTTGCATGCAAGATGCAAATATTGTGGCAACACACATCAACTGGACACTATCCACATCAACTGATCATTTTTTACATTTTCAAAGAATAATTCATCCTAAAAAAACGGGGGGCTTTTGAACAATGCTGTTCCACAGGTCTGTAAGGCAAAGCTAGAGGATCACAAGTTCAAGGCCTACTTTTGTTAAAAATGGATTTGAGGTGAGCATGGGTATCTTATGGACACCCTGACTCAGAATGACAAACTGAGGATGGTGTGATTGCTCTGTTGGTGAGTGCTTAACTTTCAAGGGAAGGGACCTGAGTTTGAACTCCTGGACTCACGTAAAAATGTGAGGTGGACTAGCACCAGCTTCGAATCTCAACTCTGGTTAGGCAAAAACAGAAGGACTCCTGGTACTCCCTAGTCAGCAACACAAGCTTAATTGGAGACAAGATGGCATTTGTGAGGATGGCAACATATGTTATCTTGCAGCCTTTCAATCCATGGACACCAGAACACCCAGACACCCACATACAGACTTTAAGAAAGTAACAGGGATCCAGAAAACTGAATTAAACCAGTAACTTTTCCCACCCCCAAGACTGATAATCTAAGTTCCATCTCTGAGATACACATGCTATAAGGAGTGATCTGAACTTCCCATGTTGTCCTCTGACTGCACACACACACACACACACACACACACATACACACACACACACACACAAACAAGCATACACACGGAATAAATAAATACATTTTCAAAAACAATAATGTTCAACAAATTTGAAGACACTATTGTGTATGTATAATATCCAATGATGATGGATAATATGAGGTTGAAAAAGCAGATAGAAAGGAAAAGGATTTGGAAAGCTCCTTGTAGCAGGCATGCCTGAAATCCCAGCACTGGTCAGGAAAAACAGAGCATCATATGGTGTGTGAGAGAGAAACAGAGACAGAGAGGCATAAACAGAGTGAGGCAGAACAGAAAGTTAAACAGAGCCAGAATATGAAGAACTGCTTGTTCACAACTCTAAACCCCGGACCTGAGATTTAGAGGCAGGAAGAACATGAGTTCTGGACATGTGGTATTAAGGTGCAAGGTGAATTTTAGGGGCCTAGTAAGCTTTATGCAAGTCTAGGCTATGTGGTATCCAATCTAAAAGTGAGAGGTCTTGATGCTATAGAGATGGCTTAGTCATTAAGAGCACTGGTCCTTCTTGCAGAGGACACTGGCTCAATTGCCAGGATCCACATATTAGCTAAAAACTGCAATCATCCAGATCTCCTGTTCCAGGGGATTTGACGCCCTCTTCTCACCTCTGTAGACACTGTACAAGTGTGTGCACTAATACAGGTGCAGGCAGTTCACACGTACACAGTTTTTTTTAACTTTTAAATGTGCTCATGAATACATTTTATAAAAAGTACACTTCTCATTACGCTCAGGCTAGGGAATTATAGATACCACCATGCATAGGACACTTAACAGGAAATGCAGTCTTTATTGATATGTGTATCACTGAGACTGACTAGTGCCACCAAAAATAAATCTGTCAGCCTTGATGCTCAGTGGTACAAAGTTTATAATGGGAAAAACTACAAAAATCACTACAATTCAGATCAGATGGAAGTCAGAGTGAGCTTTCTAGTACAGTTATATTTTTATACATTACGAGTAGTTTTGATTGTACTCTAGGACACAGTCAGGGTGGTGAAAGGCCTTAGAAGACTTGACTGTTTTTCCGTGGGAGGCTAGTGTCTGGAAAGAATGCCAAATAAGGCACAACCTGGAGTCAGGACTGGCCCAGGACAAAATGGATTTGTTGTTGCTGTTATTGTTGTTTCTTTGCAGCTTGGTTCCCCTGCTTCTTCTTAGGGGCCTTCGAATCCTTGACTGTGTTTATGAGGTTGATGGACGTCTCCCGTCATTTCAGACCCTGAAGTGCACTGGGGACATAGTGTACCAGTCTAACTGCTTTAAGAAGACCCAGGTCTTGGAGGAGGTTGGGATTCAGAGTCCATTGGAAGAGGGAGCCCTCTGCTGGCATAGAGCAGGAGCATAGTCCTTAAATGCTCTGGGGTAGCAGCTTGGGCAGTCATACAAGTGGCTCTGATCAGGAAATAGTTTTATAAGGGCTGCTCTAATCACGAATCACGAATCGTATAAAAATCCTGGAGACAGTTGAATACACATGGTGTAATGGTTTAGAGTACAAGTGGACTTGTTTCTCTTGGCTACACACGGGCAATGTGGTGTTGAATTAGGACAAGATTTGAAGTCTTACATTTAAGCAGCATTCTTTTAAATAACAAAATCAGTGGTGCCAAATCACATTTTATAGGAACTCAGCTCTAATGTCTGGGAAGAGTAGTCCCTTGGACACTTAAAGAAACATTTTTATTACATTACTCTATAGTTATACTTCCCTGTTTGGTGTTTAAAACTATGCAGTTGAACCAGTTATTTTATGCCAAGTTTATCTTGTCACCAATTCTCATTGGTCACTTTGGCACTTGTAGGGAAGGCCTTGGATCCTTTGGCTTTTCTTTGACCGTGTCCATCTATTTACATGGGGGCAATTCAAAGGCCTTTCTGTATTGTGGCTTTGATTGGAAGTATTTAGGAAACTATTTTTAGTGTGTTGACTTTCATCTTTTTACTTTGAACATTTGTTAGAGTTCACTTATTGGGGTGTCTATGACTTTCCTGAATTATAGGAAAGAAGGCTCAGCACAGTTACAGGAAATTTTGTTATGTACCATTGTCCCCTGAAACTTATTTGAACTTGGAAAGCAATGGCCAAAACGTGACCCATTGATCAGATTAGTTTAATATAGGCCTCAAAGTATGGTTGTTAAACATCCAAGAATGTTGATAACTCCTGGTCTGGCAATATCTGTTAATGTGTAGCTTGAGTTTGAACAAAATGCTTATTAACCTAGCCTTTAACATTTTTACCAAGATCAAAATTAAGCGGAGGTCTCACTGAAAATTGACCTTTAAATTTTTTGAATTGGTGTTCTATTAGAAGTAAAAGCAGCCTGCCCTCATTCCCCGCAACATATGGTCTGAATTATGGTCTTTCAGAAGGAAGAGGCAAGGGATTACATCACATTCAGTCATGAATACCAGCTGACCATTATCGAAATCAAGCCCAGCAAAATTTCTGTTTTCTTCTGGACTGTATCCATCTAGTATAAAGAAGAAAGCCTAGCTCCTCTTGAGCCAAATTATCTTGTTGTGTGCAAAGGACTGCATCCTGTGTCCTAATCACAGCTTAAATCATGTTTCATAAGTTTGTGGGCATTTTTCATTAGGTACAGCTGCCCCTAATACTTGTCTGTATCCAGTCTTAGGCTGTAACTGACAGTGTGGTACAAGCCAGAGAAACAGACTGAAAGTTTTTGCCTGTAACAGCAATTATCACAATAACAACTTTTATTTTTCCATTACCTGACTACCTGACCACAGTGCATGCTTTAAGTAATTAAACTCATTTCAGCCCCTCTTTTTCTGGAATGCTATCCCTGTAGAGACGAACAGGCAAGTTATCTTTTGTCCCAGCAAGAAAGTAGGATACCATAACTGGAAGTCTTATCCAAGGCCATTTGCTAAAACGACAAAACTGACAAATAATTCTTAAATGTTCTCCAATGAGAGAGAATTCGATAGCTGTAAGCTTGCTATGTAGACCATACCAGACAATCATCCATCTGCAGGGACTAAAGGTGTTTGTCATCATCCTGGCTTAAAATAAACTTCTTAGCAAAAACTTCCTTCTATCTACCAACCGGAATGTGCTTTGTAATGTCTCTAAATTTACTGTGCTAGGCCTGCACTTGCCCACAGTTGAAATATTTAAAGCATTTTTCAACACGGTGTTTATTCATTTATGTAATCAGTCCATTCCTAGTGAACCTGCTCAGAGCTATACCACTTGCTCAAATGTACTTCATCACATTCCAAAAGTTCTTATGCCTTCTATTCTGGAAATAGCCAGCCATTTACATCTTCATACATAAATTATTTTTTAGTAAATCTCCACTGTCATACCGTTTTTACCATTTTCTATTTTATTTACATTTTAATATCATGAGACAAAATAACATTCATAAACAAATTTACAACATATTGTAAGAAATCACATTGGGGGCTTACTAAGCAATTCATGTTAAACCATTTTTAAAGTTTTAGTATCAAACCAAAGTTTGATTATTTAAAAGCTCACCGGAGAGTGTACTGAGATTACTTGCAGAACATAGTTGAGGGGTTAATGAAAGCTACATGAGTGACATGAGATCAATTTCCTTGGAAAGTTCTTTTTTAACTCAGCATGGGTGCTGATTTCTCCATAATCCTTTGAGCACCCCACTTCCTAGCTTTTACCCAAATGCAGTTGACTGGGAAGAGTGGCTGGATACTCAGGAAACGGTATAGTATCCCTGATTACCCCTTTATTTATGTACAAACATGGTAGGGTAGCCAAGCAAAACATTCAGAAATTGATGTACATAACAAACTTTGTGAGGGTGACAGTGAAAGCGAATGGTATCCCACAGGCAGAGTGGGAACTAAAGCTTGGAGAAAGCCTGCGTCCCTACAAGATAGGAAAGGTGAAATCAAACATGCAGTGAGTGGTAGTGGGGCTCAGGAGACAGCTTTTTGCAGGCCCTCTTGCATTTGGGGATATCAGAAGGGTCCAGGGACCTTCGGTGGGGGAGGGTCAGTTTGTATGCAGGAATTTATGCTTTGCCCCATCAGTATCAGTCCTCCCTTACTGCCACAGCATATCTAGGGAATTACCATGGAAATGCTGGGCAGATGGGGTCAGTAAAGGGTCTTGGGATGGCTTGTATATGGCTCCAATTAAAAACAGACATATTTGGAAAAATGTTTCACGGAGGTCATCTGTGGATCTTAAATAATTCTATGTTTGCACATAATAGTAGCCAAGTAAGTGACTTTCGTTATGGTGGGAAACATTTGTGTAGCATTTAGAAATTAATATATTTTGCAAAACAGTAAAAAAAATTGAAATAATCACCTTTAAACAAGGAAATATACCACATAAAGTCAAAGCCCAAAATACTGTTTTTAGAACAAAACAAATGTATTTTTATTCCAGTTCCTGAAACTGAAGATAGTCTGGTGAGGATGGATATTATAAATGAGAAATAATACAAATATATTTTATATGAAACAAAATTGCTTACACAACTTCCTCTTTCAAAATAACTCTTGCATTTCTGAGCAAAAGCAAAGCTGAAGGAAGAAACCCTTCCGTTTTGACATGTATTTGGAAAAAGGTGGCAAAACACTACTTATTTCAAAAAAACAGATCAAAACTGAACTCTTCACATCTGATCATAGAAGTGTAAAGAATTTAAATGAATCCACCAACACCAGTGGTTATAGATCATAATCTTCTGTATTACTTGCACTTTCTGAGATCACACACATACCTGCCAATATACCTGAGTGGGGTTGATATATCAAGGTTACAGTGAGTTCTTGGCAAGCAGGACTGATGGAGGAAAAGCAATTTGGAATGAATTGTGTACCCTGTTTAGAAGGAAACATGAGTACTCTCTTACATAACAGGTTACAATTGAAAAATGCTGCCCACACGTTACTCTTTTCACTTTGGTCATTCACTTTTAGTGAGTTCACACAGTTGTTTGATTCATTTGTGTGGTGGTTTCAATGAGAATGTCCCCCATGGGCTCAACCTATTTGTACATTTTGTCCCCAGTGGGTGGCACTGTTTGGGGAGGTCTTAGAAGGTGTGGTCAAGGTGGAGGAAGCCTGTCACTGGGGGTGGACTTAGAGAGTTCCTAAGCCTTAGCTGATCTCCAGTCACACTCTGCTTCCTGTGCCTGATTGAAGATGTGAGCCTCTACTTTTTGCTCCTGCTCCTGCACCTCTTGCTACCATGCTTCCCCGTCATGTTGAACTCTGATTTCCCTGGGACCATAAGCTGAATAAATTTTTCCTTTTATAAGTTCCCTTGGTCAGTTTTTCTATCACAGTGATAGAAAAATGACTGATACAATCTGCTTGCAGAACAATCCTGCAGGGCAGTGTTAAAGCACGAATGCTTATCATTCCTTCAACACCCACATTGCTCAAGTTTTATACTCTACTATATCCACATTGTGTCAGTAGTCCTTGAATATTAAGCAGAAACATAGATGGGGCAAAAATCTACTAAAAATGCATATATCTGTAACTAAAACGGAACTGGATAGAGACAACCAGGGACTAAGCAACTTTCATGTGTAGAGAACGTGGTACCAGTCTTTGCATTAAAAATAGGTTCCCCCAGAGAAATTGGCAGTTGAGGAATTTCCACGAACCATGCTTTAACTCTCCTGAATTGATCTGAAGAGCCCCAGTTCAAATGTTTGAAAACTACAGTTATGAGATGCTGGAAATGTTCAAAGCAGTTGAAGGAAGAAGGAGGACTGCGTCGTCTACTCAGCTAAAAGTTTGTAGCATAGATTCTTTAGAAGTTGGTGGATCAGGAAAAACCATAAATTTACCAGAAGTGCTTAAAGTGTAATCGTAAAAAAAAAAAAAAAGGACCGAACAGGCTTTCAAAATAAACCAGTGATAGGACTTTATGGATTGGAAAATTTCTTAACAGAAAAATAAATTCGGGATATATCTCTTTAATATTAGATGCTGCCAAATTAAACAAAAAAAAGCCGACCACCGTTCCTCACCCAGAAGTAGTTAGTTGCCAATATTTCTTCATCCAAGATTGGGGTCTGCTGTCCACTTACTGAAGCGAGACACTATGGATAAGTTGAGTAGACCTCAGTAGATGAACTTGCACTGAGGAATACCTGCGGACACTAAATTGACACAATAGTCTTTAACACAGATGAAGAAACGCATGAATTGCAGTGGGGGCTATGGGAGGGCGCCAGTGCGGAAGTCGGTATAAAGATGCATAAGTTTGAGACTTTCTGTATGAAATACACGAAAATTCAATAAAATTTTTAAAAGATAAAATACTGGGCACGAGTGAAGATGAACAGAAAATTATGAGGCAGAGAACAAACACAGAAAGTCAAGACAATGACTAAGAACTATTGAGTAACTGCATAAAAACTCAAAAAAGCAGTAAAGAAAAAAGATAAACAGAGACCGTCCTAGACGACAATTCTTTAAGGAAAGGAAACAAGAAAAGGAGTATAAAACCAAAATGGAAATATCAAGACAGTGTTACAGGTTCAGCACTATCACCGAGGCTAGAAAATCTAACGTTCTTAACTAGCAAACTATCACACTCATTTATGTCTGGAAATCACTTCTGTTTCATACGACCACGTCAAGTTGTATCCTTTTATTTCCACATACGTGAGAACGCTACAGTCAGCCTTTAAGCTTTCTTGATTTCTTTGCCAATCTTGTAGCTGAGAATGTTGTTCCAGTCGATTTTGCTGTGGGTAATAGGAAGCTGCCGGCGCAAGGCCCTGAATGTGCTGTTAGACATTGTTTTATAGTTTTCGATAACTGCAGAATGATAGGTGCTTTCGGCATTCTCTATGATTTTGATGAACTCCTTGACTGTTTGGACTTTGTTAGAAACTGGAATCGATTCTTCCACATCTTTATGAGAAGTCAACTGAATATTGCCATTTTCATAATAACGGACTTGAAACCTGAGCACTCCAACCACCCTGGCTCTAGGTTGAATGATAGTGAACTTCCACTCTGATCTCCAGAGGCCATTACAGAAGTTAATTGGCTGAAACTGGTGACATTCAATGCACGCAATAATAGTAGGTTTTCCATCTATAATTTTAGCATAAACGGTACAGAAGCCGTTGGAATAATTTTTCTTCACGTACTCTCTTAAAGTGTTGTCACAGTGGTCTCGCCACAAATTCAAACTTCTGCCTGTATCCTCTGACTGGAGATCAATTGCCTCTTTCCGTAAGTGGTCAAACTTAAAGGAAATTTTATTTCTTGGGTCCAAATATCTGTTGTTACCCAAGTAACCGTGCTCTGTAATTAACACCTGGTCTTCATAGCCTTCAATCTTCACAGGTGTGAACTGTTCCATGTTATACAGGGCAAATGCATGTGTTGTCCCTTTCCTCAAGAGATTGTCATTATTAAGCAGTAGCCGGACATCACTGAATACTTCATTAAACTCTCCTGGGGGGGCATGGATGATAAATTTGGCAGCTATGCGTGACTTCTCCTCATCGGACACTCGATCCTCGATGCAGGGTGTCTTGACTGCTCTATCAAAAGTAATGATTTTTGGAAACAGATGAAAACATTAAACACCTCCTTTTAAAAGCCAGACTATAAATCATACAAAAGGAAACAAAAATTTAGCCCTTGGAGGCCCATATCTGCAGTCCCAGAAATCTAGCTCATGAGGGATCAAGACTGGAACATAGCTCACCTACATGTGGAGTCACTACCTGCTTTTCCAGCACAGAGGGTGAACATCATTAAAAACGACATAAAGGACTTCAACATTCAAATTACTTTTCCAAAACTAACTTGTTGGTACTTAAATTTTCTATCAAATTTTAAACTCTTTTTATAGAAAAACCCAAGAAAGACAAATGCTTTAGTTTTTGATTTTTAAGACAGTGTCTCTAGTGCCTGGGGAAGGCCATGACTTCCCAGACAGCATTGGATGACCTTGAACCTCTAATCATCCTGTGTCAACAGTGATAAGGTTACAAGCAGGCTCCAACAGGCTCTATTTCCATGGTGCTGGGACTCAAACACAGGGTCTATTGCAACCTAGTCAAGCACTTACCAACTGAGATCCCTACCTCTCTAGGCTTGCATTCAGACATTCAGTGGTGACTGAGTGTCCTAAGTAGAGCTGGTGCTGCATCGGGTATGGCATTGCATTCGGGGGGAGGCCCTGGGCATGGTAGCAAGTCTAGCAGTATGAGATGCCTCAACTGCACCTACTACACTGTAGTGACCCCCAAAATGACAGTAGACATACTGCAATGCCCCCAAGTTGTTGTGAGACCATAAAATCAACTACTCTCTGGAAGACAATGAGAGATTTAAACTCCCACATGGAAAGAACAAACACTTACGTCTAATGATTGGCTCGTGAGGACACACCCATTTGACTCCCATCTTCCCTACCTCCGTCCAGGTCCAGACCTCTTCATCTTGCTGCGGATCACTGCATTAACTGGCTTGGAAGAATCCATTCAATCCTACAAAAATTCAAAGTGAGACTATGAAACACAGAGCAACTATTTATAGAGTGTTCTGAAAGGATGGAGAGAATGGAGAAGGGTGGTGTGAAAGCACAGAGACAGAACGGGGAGAACTGAAAGTCAGTAGTGCTGAGACAGGGGTAGGGACGGAGGGGAAGGTGAAAGCAAGGAAGCGACTAGAAGGCCGAAAAAGAGCCTGAAAAATGGGTTAGAAAGACAGAAAGGGGGAGGACGTGGAACTGCAGGGAAGGTCTTCAAAGACATGATGTCTCTGGACATGGAGTGAGTCAGAGAAAGGGGGACACAGCATTTTCAAAAAAAAAGAGTAGTGAAGCCCAGGAGAAAGTTTGAAAGGCATAAAAGACACAGTGACTTCCTTCTATCCCTTCTGTGTGTCTTTTCTGAGAAGAAAATTTTTCACTGGATGTTAGAGACTTTAGAATACAAGAAATAGCTAGGACAGAGGGAAAGGAAAGAGGGAAGGGGGTTGGAAGATGTAGACAGAAAGAACATAAACAAAAGAGGATTGAGTATAGAAGACGATTTGAAATGGGAAAAGAGATATGAGACAAAATCTGGGTATAGAGGAAGCATTGATAAGATAAAAGGGGAGAATAGAGAAAGAGGGGAAGATGCTCAAACATGATGGAACCGCAGTGTGCACAGCACACAAAAAAAGCAAAGAAGACAGAGGCATTTGGGAGCTTATAAAGAACAAAGAGAAGAGAATAGACGCTGAAAACAAATCAGGGATCCAGTCAAGAGACTGAAAAAGAAATCTGCTTTAATTTTAGTTCTCTCTCTCTCTCTTTCTCTCTCTCTTTCTCTCGTGTGTGTGTGTGTGTGTGTGTGTGTGTATGTGTATCTGCATGCTGCTTGTTCATTTCTGTTTCTGTTTGAAACATATTTCTACTACGTTAAGGAGGCTGAGATCTAACCACATTCTTATGCTTCAGCATCAATGGTTGAGATTACCTACGTGCATTCCCAAGGTAGCTCACACTAGGTACATCAATAAGGAAATCAATACAATGAAATGTTCAACCAAGAGTGGGAGCACTTTCCTGTAATCCCAGCATTCAATAGGCATGGCCAGGAGAATCTGAAATTCATGGTAATATGAAATAGATAACAGTCCACTTTAGGTCTTTCCTAACACCTGAAACAACAACCAAAACAAACAGAAGAAAAGAAAATTTAACAACTGAAATTTTATCACTGGTGTCACTCATCTGTATTTTCAGTACTCTAGAAGTTGAGCCAGTAAAATATGTATTTTATCCTTGCCTGGGATATAAGGGCATCAAAGACAGCATTGGTAGCATATAGCAATGTCATTTTTACAAAAAAACAGTTTTCATATAAAATGTACTTATCTCTTATCAACCTTATGTACATAAAAACCTATGACAATTTGAACTGATTTTATTCACACACTGAAATACTTTGAGATCAATCAAACTTTTTTTGACATAGTGTTTCATATATCATGACTTGGCCTAAATCTGATTTACAGTTTTGGGTGACATTGAAATTCTGGTAATCCAGAGAGTTAGATTACACAAGTACTCCAACATGCTCAGTTTCAGTAGTGTTTGGTTTCAAAAACAGGTCCTCCTGTATGCTAATCAAGGATCCACCTACCTACCAAGCACATCCTCAGCCCTGAGTACAAACTCTGAGTGAGGGAACTTTGTACCCTCAACCTTTGAGGTACTCTAGGAGGCATGGGAACTGTGGGACTGTGTCATACACACACCATACTGGCTAGACCATTGTCACACACACACACACACACACACACACACACACACACACACACTGATCCATCTATGTCCCTCATGATGCTGTGTGATCTCTAGAGTTGGACAACTTCACAAAAAGAAGAGGACCCTTCTTCCTCCCAGAACATCTAGAAGAGAGAGGGAATAATAAATTGTCTATCATGTGCTACTTTAAGCTCATTATTTGGGAAAACTTTAAATGTCTCACCATACCAAGTACTGACAAGAATATGTGTCAATATAATGGTTAACACATTTATTCCCTTAAACATTTCTCCAAGAAATTCATATATATGGACATAGCGGCAATGCACACAATAACAAAAATATGAAAACACAGAAGCCTGTACTGACAAGGGAGTACAAGACTGTGCTAAAATATCTGATTACAACATACTATATGTGCCCTTAAAAGCAATCAATTAAAGGAACATGGATAATTCAGACAATAATAACATGGGAATGACATTTTCAAATAGCCTGTACAATTTGAACTATGATATTTTTTAAAGATTTATTTATTATCTGTGTGTATGTCAGTATTGATGCTCCAAGGCACATATGTGGAGGTCAGACTACAATTTGTGGAAGTCAGCTCTCTCCTTCTAACATTCATTCTTGGGGATCAACTCTTTATAAGGCATGGTGACAAGCACCTTTATCTGCTGAGCCATCTTGTCCACCCTTAACATCCTTTCTCACAGGTTAAAAATTCTAAAATTATTCACTTCTTTTGGGCCATCCCTGCTGGCGCAGGCCTGTTACTCCAACTACTTGACAGGCAGAGGCATGAGAATTATAAGGTTTCTATACATGCCTCATAGCTTAGTGAGATCCTATCTCAAAATACACACACAAAAAAAACCTCATAATGATGGCTTTTAAGTGAGAGTATGAGGAAGGTAATAGAATACAGGTAATGTGAAGTGGAAAAGGTTTTACTAAGGATGGAAATTAGAAGGTGGGACCAGATTTCAAACTGCAACAACCACATTTGGCAGTTTACAACCTCCTGTAAATCCTGCTTCCTGGGATCTGAAGCTTTTGGCATTTATGAAAATAGCAATCACATGCACATACATGATACATAAAATTAAAAAGAAAATACTTTTTAAAAACAGAAAATGAATCACTCCTTGTCCATGAAAATTAAAGAAGGGGGAGAAGGAGGTCGAGAAGGAGGAGGAGGCATTGATTTTGAGAGAAGGCGGTGAAACAAAAAGAGAAAAAACTAAAAACACAAGAAAGGAAAGAAAAAATGTAAAAAAAGAGAAGAAAGTCATTTTAGAGAAGGAGATAGAAAAAGACACAGGAACAGTATAAAAGAAAGATTTTTTTTTTTACAAAAGAGAGAGCTGAAATGTGGATCAATTTTTAAGACATTAAAAGCACTATGTGCTCTTCCAGAAGACCCAAGTTTGATTTCTAAAAGCAACTTTGTTTGGAACAGAACCTCCTTTAAGGGCAACTCCAGAGGAACTGACCCTTCTGGATTCAGTGGGAATGCTTACTCAAGTGCGTATTTACTTATAAATAATTAATGACAAAATAACTAATGTAAAAAGTAGAAAATAACTCTCCTTCGAGGTGGGTATAATCCAAGCATTCTCTTTGCAGAAGCAGGAGAACCAACCATTTAGGAGAGTCTGAGATGCACATCAGTGTCCTATGTGTGTTCATAACAGGGGCACATCATGAGAAAAATAAACAACAAAGATATTGACAGATTAGTGACATGATGTATATCTATAATATTAATATTAGAGAGTCTGTGGTGAGAAGCACATAGTTTAGCCTAGAATCCAGAGTGAGAGGCTATCAAAAGGGAGGAAAAGGCAGGAGAACCATGAGGGGTAACATGGAGAATTCGAAAGTGTGTGAAGTGGTTAAAGAGAGAGAGAGCGCTGTGGGAGTTAGACGGGGAACATTCCCTTGATCCAATACATGTTTCTGTGAAAGTCACAAGACGTGAGGAGCAAGGAAGAAAAGTGTGGGAAAAGATGGGTTAGAAGGAAGTAGAAGAGAGTACACAGAAGGAAAAGAAATTGGAGAGGAGAAAGAGGGAAAGTCCTCAGAAGTGGGAGTGGACTGGAAGAAAGGAGAACAGATGGACGCAGAAAGGGGGATCATGGAAAGCAAAATGGAGTTGGAAAGAGCTAAAGTACTGAGAAATGACTTGAAATAGGAGAGAAGAGGGTTAGAAAGAGGGTAAAGGTTTGGAAAGTGAGAAATGTGGATTGAAATCCAAAATAGAGTCAAGGGGAAGGAAAGGGATTTAAACAGTAAATATTTTGGACAGGGGTAAATCAGGAAAGGAGAATAGCAGGCAAAGGATACAACAGGAAAATGACGGAAAGGAATGAGAAGAAGACACAGAAGTTGAGACACAGAGCAGATAGAAAGGAGCAAAGACACGGGAAATGGGGCTATAATGGATAAAATTCAGAAGGCACCCACAAAGCACATCCCTTAAAGTGAGATTCCTAGGGGTTCTACTCACCTCCAGTGTGAGGAGCAAAATCCACGCAGCCTCCACGAGTGATCAGCATCCAAGGAGAAAGTTCACGGTGGAGAGAAATTCTACAAGCCCAGAAACATTGAAAATGTTGCTACTGCCCTTGGCCCAGGGGCTCACACTGCCAGTCAGTCAGCAGTGGTGCTTTAAATCTGAGATCAGCAAACCCTACAGGAAGGGAGTCATAAAGGGCCTGTTTCCCAGGGAGACAGTGTGCTTTGCAAAGGAAAGCTCCAGGATTACAAAGTAGAGGAAGGGATGGGGTGGATACTTTGGACTTGAGGATGAATATTTTACTATTCTTTATGTAGAATAGCTATCAGAACTACTTTTAAAGCATTTATAACAAAAAGCTTGATGAGAAGTACAGGAAAAAAGATAAAGACATGTAGAAGAGTTAGTAATTTTCCTTGAATCCCCTCTGTGAGTTTTTAATGCTAAGGACAACTTTCATGGTGGAGGGGGTGGGAAAACCCTTAGTAAAGAGGAAAAGCCTAAGAAAGGAGTAAAGGAATGTGGCAAAGAGTTTAGAAATTGGGGAGGAAGAACATAGAGGAAAGAAGATTGAACAAAGAAGATGTCTGAAAACAGGAATGATATAATGGGACAACTTCCAGGTACAGAAGGAAGGAGAGAATGTAATGTGGGAGACAGAGAATGAGGTATAGAGAGCTAAAAACAACTTAAATACATTGAGTGCACCAAGGAAATGTTAAAAAAGACATGCATTTGGGGACATATAGAAGAAAAATATAGAAAATATGCTCAGAATAGAAATCAGTTGATCATGGTCCACGCATCGCACAAGAAAGAGAAATCTGTTTCAATTTTTGTTTTCACTTTAGTGCATCTGTCCAAAATCAGTTTCACCTATTTAAGGCAATCTGAGATCTAACCGCATTTTCATATCTCGGCCTCAGTTGCTAAGAATATCTATGTGTTGTGTTTTGCCTAGGCGGCTCACACTGAGGTTTTCAATAGGGGATATTTTATAGAAAGAAATATTCAGCCAAGAGTGATATCACATGCCTGCAGACAATCCCAACATCCAATATGTTTGTTGGAGGAGGAGGATCCCAATTTCGTGGGCATGTGGAATAGACGAATTTCAGTCCCTTTTTGGAATTTCATAATACAACAAAGTAATAACGAGAAAAAAAGAAAAATGAACAACATAATTCTATTCACCAGTGGACAAAATATGTATTTCTAATACTCTAGAAGCTGAGAGAGCAGGAGACAGACTTCAGCTAAGCGACTTCTAGATTCAAAGTCAGTTTCAGCAGCACACAAGGAGGTCACCTTTACAAACTACATTAATAATTCTCATTATCAGAATACTTTCTCACAGCTAATGCATAGGAGTATATAATTTCTATTAAAACTTTAAATCTTTTTTATCCAAAAAACACAAGTAATTTGAGATCAATCTTTTCTTTTTAAGATATATGGTCTCAAGTAACTAGGGTGGCCTAAACTTGCATTACAGTTTTGGATGATCTTGTACTTCTAGTTATCCTAGCACCAGAGTACTAGGATAACAGACATGCTCAAGCAGTCTCACTTTCTGTGGTGTTGTCATCAATCCCAGGGCCTCTTCCATGCTAGTCAAACATCTATCAACTGAACTACATCACTAGGTCTGACTCCAATACTGCTCTTCTAGAAGACTCAAGTCAGACTCGGGTCACGGATATCAAACAACTCACAGCCACCTTTAACCCAAGAGCAAGAGACAGTTTGCCTCTGGCCACTGTGTGTATGCGCTCAAGTATATTCAAATGAACATACACGATTCAAAATACAATAATTTTTATTAAACAAATAAAATGGAAAGAGAGAGAGAGAGAGAGAGAGAGAGAGAGAGAGACAGACAGTCACAGAGACTTAGGCAGAGACAGAGACCAAAAGAGAAACAGTGAGAGAATATGATTAATTGCATGTTCACAAGTATAAACCCAGCATCTCAGAAGTAGAGATAGGTGGACCATGAGTTCAGGAGAGACAGGATCATAAGTCTAAGAGCAATTTCAGCTTCATTGTAAGCATTAGGCCATTCTGGGCTACATAAGATTCATTTTTCTAAGTGGTCTTCTGACTAGACAGTTAATTAATCCCAGCTACTCCCTTGGTAGAGGCAGGAAAATAAGAAGTCCAAGACCTGTCTTAGCTACACAGACTTGGGTAACTTAGTGAAATTCCATTTCAAAATAGAGTAAAAGGGGTCTGGAAATAGCAGCTATTGCAGTCAGAGAATCCTCAGTGTTGTGGAGGCAGGAGAAACACACATACACAAAACACAATGGTTTTAAAGCTGGCATGGCAGTACTCCCATTAAGCCTAACAGTCTGAGGTGGCGACATGGAACCTGTTCAAGGTCATCTTTGGCTACATAGTTAGCTGGAGGCCAGCATGTGTTACATAAGACCGTGTTTGAAGAAATGGGGGATCTATGGATGCCCTTCCACAAATATGAATGGTCGTTGGGCAAGAACTAGAACTTGAGTTAAAATCCTCTACACCCATGAGAAAAGTCAGGCATAGCTACACACACACATACACAGTGTCACACACACACATACACACACACACACACACACACACACACACACACACATACACACAACCAGTAGCACCAGAACTGTTTGGGGCAGAGACAGGGTGTTGGGTGGTTGAATGTGGTTCAGTGATATGCCATGATTATAGACAATAAAGCGGACAATAGTGAACCAGGATACCTCATGTCCAGCATTCTCCTCTTCTTCTGGGTGAATACCAATGGGGACATAGAACACACATGCATGTAAAAGAATGAACAGATCAGTAGAGACATAATGTCTCAAAAAAAAAACAAAACTCAGCAGTGTCTATAACAGGGAAACCTGAAATTTCAGCACTTGAGATAGACAAGGAAAAAGGACACAGAATTTCATGTAACGTTAGGATATAAAGCTATGTCACATAAAATAAAAGGTGGAGAAAGAAGAAAGTTATCTCTGTGAGGAAGGTGTCATCCCATTGATCCATAGGATTAATCCTGCTCATTTCATTGTCTAGATTTTATTGTAGATTCTGTACATAATGTAAGTCATTCCTACAGACAGCCTTGTCAGTAGAGGAGGACCCATATCTCCCTTATAGGAAGAACAACCTTTGGTGAGGGAGAATATGAAAACAAATTCTCAGGAAAAGAGAAAGAACAGAAAGATATTCAGTAAAATAAATGACCATGGGAATTCAAAACAATACCATCACACACTACTTAAGCTCAGTAACTTGCAAAAGTTTTGAAGTCTCACTAAACCAAGAGCTGACAAGAATACAGATCAACAGGCTCTTCTACGCATCTACTCTTTTACACATTTATCCCAGGCACTGGTGTATATGACCTTAGTAGCATTGCCCTAGGCAGCTAACATGTGAAAACAACAGAAGCATGCACTGACATAGAAGTATGTTCATCTAGTGAAGGGTCCGCATACAGTACCTTACTGTATGTGCACTCGTGAATGTGTCAAAGTAGAAATCAAGTAAAAAATATTCCTGGATCTAGATGTAAATGATAAGACAATATGACAAATCTGTTGGGACACATTAAAAGCAGTCATAGGCACTAACTTGACACAATAGACCTTAACACACAGGAAAAGAATGTATGGATTCCAGTTTGGGGGGATATCCTACCAGTGAGGAAAGGACATAAAGATGATTCAGATTTATTGAGATGTCTCTGTATGAAACATATGATTCAATAAAAAATATTTTTTTAAAAAAGTGATCCCAAACATGAGCTTCTTAGATCTAAATGACTACATGAAACAATAAGAAAGAACATAAATCAATGACGTAATGGTACAACTCAATCAGGAAAAGCAAGTAAAATTAAAAGGTAAATCCAAAAGACACGAAGAAATAATAAAAATCGGAGCATAAATAAATGAAATAAAAAAAAGTAATGAATCTAAGATCTGATACTTGTAATCCCACCCCAGGAAAGTCAAAACAAGATGAATCCCGGTTTCAATGGCCATCCTGCCTTCTCTAACTGGCAATCTATAGAACCATGAGAGATCAACCCCTAAGGAGATCAATGATACATCTAAGGATAACACCTGAGGATTTTCTGTGGACTTCATATGTAAACACAGAAATTAGAGCTCATATGAACTTATATCAATATTGACAACATAAACAAGAACCATGCAAGTTCAAAGTAGACAAAACACAGCAAACCCAGATTAGAAAGGGAGAGATGGGTAATAAGCCTGACCTTACTGAGAAACTGTTGAATACTGGGAGAAAAATAATTGGTTTATTTAAGGGGGTCATGCAAAGAGGTTGACCCTTTCCATCAGATGGAATCACACCAAGGGATATTTGGGAACACAAACTTGGCACAATAGGCCTTAACATAAATGATATAATGTATTAAATCCATTGGGGGAATGGTGTGAGCAGATAAGGGAAGGAATCTAACTATGATCAAGGTATATTGCATGAAATGCTCAAAAAAAGTAACAAAAAGAAAATGACCCACTCCTTGCCTAAGGAAATGGGAGAAGAGGGACGAACGGAGAAGCATTCTGAGAGAGAATGGGAGAGACAGAGAGACAAGCAAAAAAGGAAGGGAATAAAATTATTACTTTTTTAAATCAGGAGGGAGTGGACAGATGACTGAGCTGTTATAAAACACATTGTTATTCCAGAGTGCAAAAGTTTGCTTCCTTGCAATCATTTGAAACAGCTCACAATCACTTGTAACTCTAGCTCCAGGGCATCTGAACCCTACAGTCTCTCTGGGCACCATTGGTGAAGTGTATGTTTACATACACATAAATAATAATGAAATAAATCATTAAAAATATGAGTCTCTCCGTCCTGTGAATATGAGCCCCGCATCCAGCCTTCAGAGGCAAGAGGACCAGCAATTCATGAGAGACTGAAATGTACATCAAATGTCGTCAGGGCTTCCATAACAGGGAACACCTTTTCAAAAGCAAACACACAACAACCAGCACCACAGCAAATGTTGAAAAGGTGGTGTGTTGATGTCCACCCATACTGCCAACACTACAACACTAGAGGATCCCAGACAAGGGTACACGGTTTAGCCCAGGATCCACAGTTAGAGGCGATACATGGGAGACAGAAGCAGGAAAACTGTGAGGAATAACAGGGGACAAGGAAAAAGCAGTCAAAAGATTAAAGTGAGCAAAGGGTGAAATATTTGCGATTTTCCCTGTGCGCCATCTTTATTTGTGTCAGGGGTGAGAACAAAATAGGCGAAGAGGAACGGCAAAAGGAGAGAGAAAAGATGGGCCAGAGGGAGATGAGGGAAAGGCTGTGCAGACAAGATAAGTAAGTTTACGGGGGGAGGGGGTGAGAAAGACAGGAAGTTCTCTGGAGGCGGAAATGTATGTGAGGGGAGGTGCTGAGACAAGAAGAATGGGATCAGAAATGGGGGTGAAAGGGCTGGAAGTACGAATGTAAGGCTTTACACAGAGGGAAATGTCTTACAACAGGGGAATTGGGTTAGGGATCCAAAATACCAAGAGAAACAAGAAAGCGCTGTGAAAGGCTGAAGCTTTGGACAGGGGGTAAGGATGAAAGGGAGCGAAGATACAGGGAGAAGCTGCTCCACAGGTGTGGGAAGGACTCAGAGGATGGAAGGAAAACCTGGAAAGGAGGAAGTGGGCTGTAAGGAAGAAAGGATTTGGAAATTTTGAATTTCAATGAAACGTGAACAAGGGGAAAGGAGACAGAAGGGGATGAGAAGGGTGGAAATGGGAAAGGAGGAACAGGAAAAGGAGCTTGAAAGAGGGACGTTCTTCCCATTAACCCACAATGAGTAATCTCTCTCTCTCTCTCTCTCTCTCTCTCTCTCTCTCTCTCTCTCTCTCTCTCTATCACACACACACACACACACACACACACACAAACACACAATTCTCTACCAGAATTGTTGGTAGCTCCTAATGGACTTAGAGAACTCAAACCTTTAACCGAAAGCTCCTTAGAATGGAGGTCAACAGATACACGGCTTAGGGAAATTCGAGGTTCCAGATGGTACTCACAAGGCACATCTCTTACACAGGCTCCTGAGGCTGGAGCAAGGAAAGGGCTAGATCCATAGAAACATTCTACTCACTTCCGTGGTGAGAAAACTCCACGTAGCCACAATGTGTGCTCAGCATCCAAAAAAAACCCCACAGACAGAGAAAGAGTAGAAGCCTAGAAAAACTGAAAATGGTACCAGTGGCCCTGGCCAAGGGTCCACTCTCCCAGTCAGCCAGCGATGATACTGGAACCTGAAATGAGCAAACTTCTGAACGACTGTCCGTGACAGGCAGGTGTCAGAAACGGCCTGTTTCCCTGGGACACAGAGTGGTTTGGGAGGCCAGGATTGCAAAGTACGGGAAGGGAAAGTCCTGTCCTGATCTTCATGGAGAATATGTATGAAAACAGTTTTTATAGGATTTATTACAAAGGAATCTCACGGTGTCAGGATCCTTACCTGCCCCCATGGCATCACACTGTGACACACCGAAATGACAGGAGACGGGTTACAATGCTCCAAAGATGTGGGGAGGCGGATTAAGTGAACCGCTCCTGAGATAAATGACAGTTTTATATTCCTGCATGGAGAACAACAATGGACACCGTCCCTCTGAAGTGCAAGGACGCTTGTTTTCCTGCCAGTGAGAAGTTCTTACAGGGCTATGGAGATTAGCACATTTGTATGGCACTACCATAGAGCGGCAACAAAAGGCAGAACTACACAGACAATCTTAACTGGTATGTGCATGCAAATGAACAAACTACACTAGCAGACATCAACCAGGAACAATTCGGACTAAGCTAACATCTAGTAAACAGGTGCTTAAAATATGCCACGTGACCCTTACTGTCTATTTTAAAGGATAAATAGTGTTAAATAGTAAAATGGGCTTTGGGTTAGAGATGGTACTACAGATCACTAATCCCCAAGTATGTTGAAGGCAGAGGCGTGAGGATCAAAATTTTGTTAATATGTGATTTGAAGGCCACCCTGGGTAACTCAGAGAGACCCTGACTCAAAATAAATAGTAGGACCTGGTGATAGCTCAGATGATGAAAGGCTTGACTTACCTCTTTGGGGACCTACATAAACATGTTGGGCATCATAGTAAACACTTCTAATACCACAACTGGGGACTCAAAATAAGAAGACTTGCAGGGTTCTGTGCATTCTTAGCCAGTAACACATACAAAGGTCTGGGTACAATCTCCAAAACCATATGAGCTAGGCATAGTAGCACATCTCTCTAATCCCACACTTAAGAAGTACAGGCAATGGGGATCAAAAGTTCAAGGTCATCTCAGCTCACAGCAAATATGAACCACCATGGACTACATGTGACAATTTCTCTTTTATAATATTTTACTTTTGATTGTGAGTCTTACCCTCTAATGATGGCACCAGCTCTCCAGGCCAAGTGCACTTCCTATAATAGATTCCTTTGATTAATTGTGTGTGTGTGTGTGTGTGTGTGTGTGTGTGTGTGTGTGTACGTGCAGGAGAGTTCAGGTGTCCTGGGTGGCAGGAGGGCACTGGAGACCCTAGAGCTGGAGTTGTGATCTGCCTACTCTGGATGCTGGGAATAAAACCCAGGTCCTCTGCAAAGATAGTATATACTCTTAGCAACTGAGCTATGTCTTTTGTCACATGACACCATTGGAAAGAAGAAAGGAAGGAAGGGAGGAAGGAAGGAAGGAAGGGACGGAGGGATGAAAAATAGAAAAAAGAGAAACAGAGAGTCAAATGTTTAAAAGTACTGGCCAGTAAATCTTAGAACGTGAAGTTGACCCTGTAATCTACCCGCACAGTGCAAGGAAAGAATCAATTCTCCAGTGTTTTTCTATTAACTCCTAAGGCAGCATGGCACATTCACACCTAAATTCTCTCTTTCTCTCCCTCTCTCTCTTTCACACACTAATTAAATAAAATGTAATTTTCAATCCCTCTTCCTGCCTTTGTTAATAGGACAGGCTGAGCTGGTAACAGAAAGCAGTGGCAGAGGGTGACGACAGGGGCATCCTAATACAGCATGTCAACTGTTGCAGAGTATCCAGGGCAGGAAGCAGGGATGCAGGAGAGACAAGAAAATGTGGAGAGTTGATGCTGACGAATCATAAAATTCTGTAAGAGGCCATAAAGGAGAACATGCAGGTCCTGCCTATCAAAATCTCCAGGGAACTCGCTGCCATTCTAACATGGATTCCCTTCATTTCCTGCTCACCCTCCCACATTTGGAATACCATAGATCAAGGATTCTTCTCTCATGGGCCAGAAAACCAGATAGGATATTCCTGCCACTCTGCCAATTACCCACAGCACAACCACCAACAGCAATCACAGATATCTACCTCTTCCTGACCCCACCAGAGACCAGAATAGCTGTCCCACGCTTCTCTGCCAGCATGGGATCCTTACCACTTCCTGAAATCCTCCTGACCATTGTGATACAGGAGAATCTACTTGGCTACCTGGCAGGGACTCTTTGGTCTCCTCAGGGCCCCTGCCTCACTGGTATTTCCACAGACTCTGGCTGCCTTCACATTTCGGAGTTTCTTGCTGCTTCCTGGCCTGCTTCTTTCCTTTTGGATACACCTGACCTCTCCTGTCCATCAGGAGTAACTTTCCAGTTACTAACATGATTAGTTCAGAGGTCACTGATCTCTTGCTATCCTGCCAGGCTTGTCCATGTCCTGCTGGTCATGAATAGAAAAGACAGCATACGTGTAGGTCAAATTCCCTGGGGTTTACAAAATAAGTTCCGAATGAAGCACAGTCTTTTTTATCTAGTTAGCTTTTACTCTTACTAACTGTTAAGTCTGTTTACAATTGAATTTTGAAGTCAGTCATTCAGAGAGCTTTCAATTCTGGGAATAAAAGACAGACGACCCAATATGATCTCTAAAGCATAAGAGTAAGAGTCAATAATGAAAACAGTTTAATATTTCAAGCTTACTTCCTGCATTCCCGTGTATTAGATTTTCAAAAACCAGAATGCATTAGAGATTGCTGCTCATCTCCCTCTCCCCTAAATCTGCAATGTGATCAGAAAGGGTCTGTGAAGCCAGAGGGAGATCCTGGTATCTATCAGTTGATATCCTGGTATCTATCTATTGAGTAGTGATGGAAATCGGATGGGATCTAGCTGTAGAAATCAGGTCATTGGGTGTGGGGTCTGGGTCTATTGAACAAGGTATTGAGCAAGCCAAGCAACCCCGGATACCCTGAAGGGATGATAGGAGTCTGGCCTGCTTTACCTGAAGCAATAACCTAGGTCCCAGGAAACCACTGCAGGTACAACATCCTCATTTCTCAGCAGTTGCTTCATCTTTCCCCGCCCCCACACAGATCACTCCAGACCAAAACCAGGTTTGGGGGTTTCATTTTCTCATTCCTAATTTCCATGTCAGCCTTAAAACCTTCCTACCTTTACCTAAAGACCTCATCTTTAACTTTCCCTCCAGGACTGGAGTAATGGAAAAGTTCTTCCAAAACCATTGATCTGGAGTCTTATAAACCCTAAAAGTATACTGCTTTTGCCCTTGTTCTTGTTTACCTGCCAGAACCTTTTGCTGAAGACATTCCATAAATGAGACACTGAACAAATAGGGAGAAATCAAGCTGGTCCTGACATCAAATCATTAACACAGAGACCCACAATTGGCCAATGTGCAGAGAATATGAGACTGCAGAGTTCTTAGCCATGAATGGAAACCGATATGAAAGTCATTTCTTCCACAGTTCAAGGATCATTGATGTAGAGGGTGAAAACCATTGTAAGACCCAGACGTGGTAGAAGACTGTAAGAAAACAGGGCTTGCCAAACAACAGGACACTTATTCACATTAAGTTACAGCAATTGTGGTAGCATGAGGAAGACCTGTGTCAGCGCAAGCCAGACAAATTCTCAACTTGAGGGAATGAGTAATAAACTCAGTCATAGCTGAGCAGCTAATGGTAACTGAGGTCTGGTGGGAAAGTGAGGGCCTTTTGTGACGACACACTCCTGAAATCCAGCATTTGGGAAGCCGAAGCATGAGATTCGTGGGTTCCAGGCCTTCTTGGCCTATAAAACAAGAAACTTTCTCAAAACAAAAGGAGGGGAGATGAAAGGAGGAGGTGGAAAGGGACTGAAAGAAAAAATGGGATAAGGAGGAAGAATGAAGGGAGAAAAGGAAGAAAGTAGAGAAAAGGGTAGAGGAAGAATTAAAGGAGAAGAATGAGAAAGAAAAAGAGCAGAGTGGAGGGTAGGGAATGGGGAGGAGAGAAGGAGCAAAGGACAGGAAGGAAAAGATAAAAAGGAAAGGAAAAGAAGAGTGAGAGAGAATTTTGAATGTAGGAGCTGAGCAAGATGTTGCACTCTGACCTCCACATGCACACCATGCCTTAGTAACACACACCAACCCCCACACATACACACCAACAAATGAATGAATGATTGACTGAATAAGTAAATAAAATTGGAAAGGGCTACAAAAAATCTCCTCCTTTAGTATAGACATTAAATACAATGACAAGTGTCTTTCTAAGACAGAGAAAAGGAGAAGACAACATAGGGCCATACAGAGAAAGGCCTTCTGAAGATGGAGGCAGGACAGAATGATCCTATCTCAGCCATGGAACACTTGCAGCAATCAGAAGTTGAAAGAGTCAAGGAATAACTGGCCAGACTTGTCCCAGAGACAGTGCTACTGACTCATATATTGAACTTAGGCTCACCAAAAGTAGTTTCAAGGCACTTACATGTGGTAATTTATGATGGAAGCCTTATAAAATGAATGTGCCCAGAGAGAATCTCCCTGCAGGTACTCATTTTTAACTGAATCTATAATTATAAGTAGTATCTTTGGAGATATTGATAAGAGAGCTCAGGCCAGACAAAAAACCCCACAGGCCAAAGTACCTAGACAGAAACAAACGGATGTATTCACAGAACAGAAATAAAGTCATTAAACACAGATCATATATATATATATATATGTATATGTGTGTGTATTATATGATATATATCATATATATATATATATATATATATATATATATATATATATGAGGGAAGGAGATGTTAAGGAGGAGGAGGAAGATCATTCAGGGTTATTGGGTCATAGGAAAGTATGTGAACTTTTTCTACATATGATGGGTTTGTTCTACATGTGATGGGATGGCTTCATGTTTTCCAGAACATTTAGAGTAATTCCTAGCTCCTAAAAATGAGCTAAATACCTCTCCATGATTTACTCTAAGCCTACAGCTCTCTATTTTCCTTACATTGCCCCATTCATAGTTGCTATATTCAGTATTTTCATATGCTTCATTGTACTAAATACTGTGTTTCATTATGACAGTCTGATGCACATGTCCTTTGATCATAACCCCCGAATTGTCCCCTCTCCTCCCTCTGGACCACCACTGGTATTCATCCTCTTCCCAAATAGCTCCCCTTTTTATTTCAAGAACTTTTGAAATCTAGATACTACATATGAGAGACACATTACATTAAGTCTGGATTATGTTGGTTAACACATTGATCTCAAATTCAATCCCATTTTCCTATAGTAAAATCCCTTTGAATTTGCTCTTCACTGAGTTATATGATTCACAGTCAGCCAAGTGCTCCTTCACTGAGCATGATTTGTTTTTTCATGTCACTTAGTACATTTGAAATACTTGTGCTAATTCATCAAACTGCCTTTCATGCAATTTCCCCATGATTTGGAAGGTCTATGAGGGCAACAAAATTTGAACTGCACTATTAGTAATAAAATGATCTGTTTGATAGATGGATAATAAAAAGATTTCAAGAACTGAAAAACGACTTAGAAATGTTGGATTATATAATAAAGAGATTAAGGCTGTACAGAACGTTCTTCAGTTAAGAGCACTTGGTGCTCAGATACATGACAAAAATCAGTAGTTCATAACTGCCTGTAACTCCAGACACGGAATGAAAAACACTCTTCTAGACAGTTCTGGGACCCACACTCTCACGTGCACATTCCACCACACATACACATGTATATAGACCTGTTTAAAAATAAATGAACTTGTGAGATGAGGGGGGCAGAAAGTCGGGAAAATCAAATGATTTCATTTTGCTTGGGTGGGGGACTCTGTGGGTGTAGTGTCTTTGGAACACCCATGGGAACATGCCCATGAGCACACATACAGAGACCAGAGATGGATCTTGTGTGCCTTTCTCTGTCACTCTATGTCTTATTGCCTGGAGAGAGGAACTCTCATTATTTTAGCTATGCTGGCTCATCAATACAATCTTAGGGCCCCGGCCAGCAGGGCAACAGCAAGGGCACGAATCTCAGGTACCTGAAAAAGAATGGGGACAGAAGGTGGAGGAGAGAGACGGCCAGCAAGTCTGAATATTTTTTGATCAAGCCAAGCCATCTTTATTGAATAACCACAATTTTTTTATACCAAGGAATTTTGAGACACTGAACTGCAGTGGAAGCATTGCAGAGGAAGTTGGGGAGGGGGATCAGAGTCACAAGTTGTTTTTCTTCAATCTTATCTCTTAGAACATACCTTTTTCTAACAGCTTTACATGGCATAACTGGTTTACTTTCCAGACTGGGAGTCAGCATGTTTCCTGTGGTCAATGTCTAAAAATCAACCTCTTCAGGAATTATTTCTTCTTAGATTACTCAAGCTGTCTCCACAGGATATTCTGCAAGTTGCAGAGTTATTTTAAGCTATTGTTTGGTCCTCAGCATCTCCCCCTTTAATTTTATATTTTTTTAAAAAGGAATCTCATGCATTGGTGGAAAATGAGCCTCAATTGAGAGGGAGGTAGGGGCCTGATCCCCAAAACACATTGGTAGTGTTTGTCGTTTTTCTTTTTTTGGGGGGGAGAGTATTACTGAGAAGCTTTAACCTCCATGTAATCAGGTATACCTCCAAGGGAGCCCTCATCCCTTTGTTATACTTTGTTAGTCATTGTTTGTTGAGGTGTGAAGAATGAGAAACAGGGCCAGGATTTATGCCATCATAAATCCCAAGTATTTGATAGGATTTCTGCTATTCCTGATCTAGCATAGCTAGCTGATGATAATGAATTTTAGTGGGTTTTGATGCCAAGGAATCAATTTGTTGTTTGATTAAATCAGTTAGCTTTTTAAAGGCCCATGGGCCAAAGCTGATTACTAGGAGGAACCCAACAAGAGGTCCTAATATATTAGGAAGAACGTTGGTAAGTCAAGAGAAATTTATTTTTCAATTTTGAGCTTGTTCACATTTTTTTTCCTCTGTTTTAGTCCTTTTTTCATTTTAGACATACTATTAGGTGTGATACCAGTATGATCGGTGTAAAAACAACATTCCTCCCCTAGAGCTGCATACAAACCTCCTTTATGGAGAAACAAAAGATCAAGCCCTCTGTGGTTCTGTAGCACAACTTCAGATAGTGAGGAAATAGATTTCTTTAACCCTGTAATGTCTTTTTTAATTTTTTAAATATCTTTATCAATAAGGGCTTGCAAATTATTAAATTGTTGTTCAGATTTAACAAGGGAAGCAATCCCAGTAGCTGTTCCTGTGGCTCCAACTCCCAACAATAGAGATATTGTTAGTGCAGACATGGGTTCTCTGTGAACTTTTTTTATTGGGGTAGAGTTTATTTTTCAAAACCTCATAAATTTATTTGTAGAATAATATTGAATATGAGGTACTAGCAAGGCAAGAACACAATATATTTGTTGTTTAATCAAACTTTGTACAGATATGGAAGTTATTATACCATCCTGACAAATTCACCAAGTATTATTTTCAGGTAAAATGTATTGAGTAGATAAAATAAATATAAAGGTTTGATTATATAATTCTGCAGGCCCAGTAACTGAATTATTTGCTGTAGCACATATACCTGAACCATGAACTGTGGTTAACATTACTTTATGAAGTGGTTGCTGATTCCATCATCATTGAGAGGCTTTTCTAAGTTGTATATTAGAATTGTTAAAATATCCCCAAGTTTTATATAATGGGGAGGGACCCGTTAAAACATAGCCAACAGGAATCAGTAAATTTGGGTTTAGTAATATTAAGCAAATAAAAGGACTCATTAAGCATTTTATATAAAACTGTTTGGGAGGGTGTAAGTATCAAGGGGGTGGAATTTAAATTATAAGAAAGGGGAATTTTGCAATCAAAATCAGTAGATTTTAAAATAGGCGCTAAAGGGGTAGCAACCATGGACATGGTCAATAAGGGTCCTGCTATGGTGGCCTGAGGCAGGGTTTTAAGTCTGGGTTTAGGTGATTTAGGCTTTTCTGGAGTTATGTCCATGGAAAAAAAGGAGAGGGGGGATTTACGAAGCTTAATGCTAAAAATTAAGCCATGGTTAGCTCGATAAGTTTTCAATCCCCAAGTTTTAGTTTTAAATCATTCATTTTTTAAAATTTGTTTACCTTTATCTGTAAAACCTCTTGTTTGAGCATTTTTGTTTGAACAAATGGGTACTAAATCATGTTTTCCCTGATATTGCTGATGGATTGTATAACCTGCTTTTACAATTATATAATCCCAAGATGAACTGGGGTTGCAATAAACATCTCCAGTAGTTTCACATACCAAATTTTTACAATAAAATTCATATTGCCCCCCCATAATTATTTTTAATAGTCTTATTTTTTTTTGTCCCCATGTGGGCCAGGACATAAATAAAACTTTAATGTTCTTAGATATGAGTGGTTTTTTTTTTTATTTAAACAACCTGCCACCCAATTTCTTTTACCCGTTTTTTTTTTGGAGTAGTTTTAAGATCAGTCTCATATTTTGTTTCAAAGGTGCCAAATTCAGTAGCTATGCCCATCACAAGGTGGTAGAGTTCTGGCATCAAATCACTCCATGGAGTGGTGGATGCAATTTGACTGATGCTCCAGATGGCTTCTCCTTGTCAATTGAGAACCATCCAGGTGTAATTATGAGGAGCATGGCTTGAAGAGGTTAATGCAATCGGAACAACAGAAGCATCAGAGCAGGCAGCAACACCATCTTTGTGAAAAGGAAGAGAAAGAGGCTTCTCTCAAGGTTTTGAGCCAGCTTTTATTATTGACTCTTCCTTGGAGGAATCAATTATTTTTACCAGCCTTTCTGGTAGCCAGTGAGCATTGTTTTCTTTTTGATCATATGTGCAAGCTGAACCTCGTCCCCAGATGAGGATAGGATCAGGCCATTTCCAAACAGATGTAAGGGGATCCTTACATTTAACCAAGGCATATCCTTTTTTTGTTTTTTTGGAAAAAAATTTATCAGTAGCAGACTGTTGATTATTATTTAAAGTGAGGAAATTAATTACAAATAAGGCATGATGTAAAAGATTTCGAGGCGTTCCTTTAACATCATAAAATAATTTTAATTTTAACTTGGAAAAGGCAGTTTTTAAAATTTGATGGGACCACTCAACAATTCCTTGTCCCTGTGGATTATATGGTATCCCTGTAACATGTTTTATTTGTAAAGTCTTGTAAAATTCCTTAAATTTTTGTCCAGTATATCCAGGACCATTATCTGTTTTTAATCTGTCTAGGGTGACCCATATTAGCCATGCATTGTAATCTATGTGAAATAACATTTTTTGAAGCTTTCCCTGATTGAAGGGATGCAAAGATATAGCCATTATAGGTATCTACAGTCACATGTATATATTTTAACTTTTCAAACTTAGGATAATGGGTAACATCCATTTGCCAAATATCATTAGGCATTAGGCCTCAAGGATTAACTCCAAGATGGGGAACAGGTAATAAAACAACATAACCACGGCAATTCTTAACAATGTGTCTAGCCTGTTCTCTGGTAATTTTATATTTTAATCGAAGGGTCTGGGAATTAAGATGATGTAATTCATGAGCCTTTGTTGCCTGCATAAGAGGGTCATCTTGAATAACAAGGTTTTGATAGTGATTTGTGGTTTTGTCAGCCAAATCATTTCCTTTTGCTAAGGGACCAGGCAGATTGGTGCGAGCTCTAAGGTGCCCAATAAAAAAAGGATCCTGTCTTGCATAAATTAAATCTTGTAACTGTTTAAAAAGAAAAAAGGCATGGGAAGTATCTTTTATGTAAGGAACAGTTTCCAATAAAGGTACAGAATAAGCTACATAAGTGTTATTTGTATACAAATTAAAAGGGCAATCAAAAAATTCTTTAAAAACTTGAATTACTGTATACAATTTTACAAGTTGTGCAGAGGTATAAGGCGTATAAAAGGAAATAACTTTTTTATTAACTACAAAAACTCCTTTACCATTGGATGACCCATTAGTAAAAATAATGTAAGCCATTTTTAAAGGAGTAAAAACAGTAACTTTGGGAAATACAAAGGGATGAATATCAAGAAAATGTATTAAAGGATCAGAAGGAAAATGATTATCTGTTTTGCCCGTAAAGGAGACAAGTGCCACAGACCAAATATTATTATTTTGCATAAGCCATGATAATTGATCAGATCTATATGGGACAATACTTTTGTCAGGATCTCAACCAAAATGTTGTCGCCCTAATTTTTTGGCTTTTATAATTAATTGAGCTACCAAAATTGGGTATGATCTTAAAACTTTAGGTGGAGAAACAGGCAAATAAACCCAAAGTAACAAGGATCCTATTTTATTTTTATGTAACTCCTGCCAAAAACACCAGTAGGGGAATGTGCAGTTCTGCATATTATAAATTTAATGGGTTTTTGATAATCTATTTGCATTGCTATTTGAGCTTGAATTGCATGATTTATTTTATCTAAAGCATCAATAGCTTGTGGTGTAAGTTTTTGAGGGGAAGTGGGATCAGGATCTCCATTAAGAATGCTAAAAAGAGGCAATAAATCATGAGTGGACAACTTTAAAAAAGGACGCAGCCACTGAATGTCCCCTAACAACTTCTGAAAATCATTAGGAGTAGAGAGATTATCAATCCTAAATCTTAAGCGAGGGGTAAAACCATGTTGGTCTCGAAGCTCATAGCCAAGATAAAAATAAGATTGGGACATTTGTATTTTATCTGGAGCTAACAAAAGATTATAAAAGGTAAAACAATTGTTTAAATCTTGAAAACATGCAAGAGCAATATCTTCTGAGGGGGCTGCTATAAGAATATCATCCATATAATGCAAAATATATACATGAGGCCATTTTCTTCTCACGGGATGTACTGCACGAGCCATATATTTTTGACATAAGGTGGAACTATTGGCCATTCCTTGAGGTAAAACTTTTCATTGATATTGTGGCATAGGTCGCTGAAAATTTATTTGGGGAACATTAAAGGCAAATCGTGGTTTATCTGACTCATGCAAAGGTATGGTAAAAAAAACAATCTTTAAGATCTATAATAATTTTAAAATATTGCTTAGGAATAGCAGTAGGAAGAGGTAAGCCAGGCTGTAAGGCTCCCATGGGAATCATAGTTTTATTAACTGCTCTAAGATCTTGTAATAAGCGCCATTTACCTGATTTTTTCTTTATAACAAAAATGGGTGTATTCCAAGGAGAACTGGATGGCTCTATATGGCCGGCAGCCAATTGTTTCTGTATTAGCTGCTGCGCAGCAAGAGCCTTCTCGTAAGGAAGTGGCCATTGATCAACCCAGACAGGTTCTGAAGAATATTAATTAATTTTTTAAATTATAATTAATTGCTGGGATACAGGAATGTGAATGGCCGCTAGGGTAAATTTGCCAATTGTGTTGGATCATAAGGGGACTCATTCAAAGGAGGATAGCCTATTCCTAATTTATTTTGATTGGGCTTAAGTTCAATGAGTTGAGGAATTCCTAGATTATTTTTCCCCAATCCTTTTCCAGGAATATAGCCTTGATTAATCATTTGGGTCATAATTTTATCATTAGAGTTGCTTAAAACAAGATGTAACTGGGAAAGAACATCTCTTCCCCAAAAATTCACAGGTAATTAGGAATAACAAAAGGAACAACTGTGCCTTATTTCCCTCTGAATCTTCCCATGTAGTTAACTGAGCACTAACCATTGGATTAGTGGATTGCCCAATGCCTGTAAGACATGTGGCAGAGGGATTTAATGGCCAATGAGATGGCCAATAATTTTGAGAAATAACTGTGGAATCAGTTCCTGTATCTATAATTCCCTGAAAAGATTTTCCATTTAATAAAAGTTGGAAGGTAGGTTGACTTTTGGTAACCTTTTGCACCCAATATGCATTAATCATGGTCTCAGGCTCAACAGGTAATTTATTAAAAGATTTCATGCAAGGCAACAATATTAACTGAGCAATCTTATCTCCTTTATTTATTATAACAACATCTAAATGAGTCATAATCAAAACTTTAACATTCTTAACATAATCATCATTAACAACAGTAGGTAAAATTTGAATGACTTTTAATAAAGGATTAATTATTCACAGAATCAAACCAATGGTATCCTTAGGTAATGGACCAATAAACTGTGTATCTATCAACTGAGGCCCTTCCTGAAATTTTAATATTGTATTGGTGGTTGCAGAGAGTTCCAATTTGGATTCTCCTGGTTGGATAGTAATGGGCATTTTTGATCCTGGGATGGAACAAACCTGATCGCTCCAGAGGTTTGTTTGGTTGGGGGGGCCTGGAGCTGGCCTCGTGCAAAGTTTCCCTGGTCCTTTGGTAGCAGAGGCTGGCCCTGAACATCTGTTTTAGAATAACAATCTGAAGCCCAATGCTTTCCTTTTTTACAACGAAGACATTCTGTCCTGAGGGCAGGCCTAGAAGAATTGGCAGCAGTTTTTGAAGAAGAAGGGCAATCTTTGGCCAAATGTCCAGGTTGCTTACAATTAAAGCAGAGTCTATTTTGGGGATCAGTATTAATATAGAAACCCTTAAGGGCTTCAACACATCACATCAATCTTCATGGAATAATGCTTAGCACAAAACATGTACTCATTACATTTATCAAATAAGTAAACTAAGTAAATACAGTCACCCTCCAAGATTTTTGGAGTATTGAATTGGGGAGGCAGCCTGGCAACAAACTACAATCCTTAATGAAATTTCTGAAAATATGTTGTGACATTTTTAGGCTGGTGGGCAGGAGAGAAAGGTGAATGTAATTGTGGCCTGTGGTCATGCAGAAGGCTATTATGGGCCAGTCCCCTAAGAAGGATTCAAATGAATTTGGCCACAACAATACTTCTAATCTGTCAATGTTCACATCTTACACTGATTATGTCTTCTGTGGAGGGAGAGATTTTATCAAGGTGAAGACAAATATACCTACATTACTCTTTCAATACTGATTACTGATATGCTTTCTCTGTGAAGTCACAGACATCCTTCCAATTCTTTCTATATACCTACTTCATGACAAGAAATTAGAACATATTCCCTTGTCTTATGATGGACTGCTATAAAGATGAAATTCATTGCAAATTGGAATTCAAGAGGATTTTAAACCAAATCAGGTATTTCTGTTATTCACTCTTTTCACAAGTCACTCTGAAATCTCTAAGGTCAAAAATACAGCATTCTATAGTTTAGGAAGATGATCATAGCTCCAACATCCAAAACATATGACAATGGACAACAGAAACAAATGCATAGTCTTACCGTCACCTATAAGAGTTGCTACTGTAAAAGTACTAGACACAACCATAGTTGGAAAACTTAGAACATTAGTCTTTGTAACAATTTTTACTTCATTATCATAAGAAGAAATGAAGAAATGTAAAACACAATTTGTGGTATTCTTTCAAATCAATACACATTTGCATAGGTGAAGATAAGCTAGCTGAACAATTTGAGAGAGAAAAAGAAATGCAAAGAGCCAGATAACTGTTGCAAAACAAATGAACTAGTGAATTCATATACACTGTTTGGAGGAATATATTTAATACTCCCCTTATTGAAAACTGGGTACATTCATTAAAAACTAAACAACAGCAGCAAACAACAGAAATAAAAACACACAACTCATTACAGTAAGATATGTATGTAAATCCTATATCCATGCACATGCTACGTAAGTGTTCCATCTGTAAGCTATGTCAAAGCCTCCATATTTTTTCAATATATATTTTATTGAATTTTACTGCATTTCAAACAATACATCTTAACTGTATTAAGACCTCCTCCCCTATCTACACCTCCCACACATGTACATAGTTCATCACCCAGATTTCACACATTGTCTCACGTATGTTAAGGCTTATTGTATCAAGTTTACATACTCAGATATCCCTCTGTATGAGTTCAACCACTGGAACTTGTTCAGCCTTTCAAGTTTAAAGAATAACAACAGTGCCTCATCAAGCAGTGGTCAGCCACCAAAAGTTCCTAGGATAAGCTTGGGGCCTCTACCTATTTCCATAGTTCTATGCTGGGGTTTTGACTTTATGGATTTTGCATGGGTTCTTGTGCATGTTGTCACTATTGCTGTAATTCTGTATAAAAAGGTTTCCAGAAATGTGGAAGACTGTGTTTTCTGTGGCCAGACCCATAGCTTTCATATTCTTTCCACCCCTCTTCCACATTGGGGACAGGTATTAGCAAGAGGGAAATGAGAAAAACTGGGGTGCTTTAATTGGGGAGGGAGGAGGAGCTAGACAGGAAGAGAAAGAATAGAGAGATAAATAATGGTTAGGTGGTATGAAAAACTAGTGGGAAATCCATTAGTTTAAAAGCCTACTGAAGTATACATGTACAGTATACACAAAAGTGTCTGTATAATAAGAAACATAGTGCCAGACAGGAGAATCCTTCCTTCTAGTTTTTGGTGAAAGTAGTCCAAGAAACACCCAACATAACACAGGATATTGCCACAGTCTGTGATTTCCTCATAGAACGTGAAGGTAAGACCCTATTGCTAAAGAAAGGACATACTTTAAGCACAGGACTTGTAACAATGGAACTAGAGATGACTTAGACATGTCCACACTGAATAGCAGCTCTAGTAGTTTTAGAGGATACTATAAAAGATGCTAAGGGAGAAGATCAATCAGTGGTCCAACCTCAGACTTAAGTCCTAATAACCATGATGATGACCAGCACAGCAAATTGTATAGGTATAGCAGTGACACTTTTATCTTGAGGTTCATCATCCCCTTTCTAATTTGACTTGAAGCCCTCACAATGGGAGGGAACTCATGTATGGTACTGTAACTACCAAATGCATTTGGCTGGAGAGACCATAGAGCCTAGAGTGAACCTTAGGTCTGCCTTTTCATAAGCAAACATAATTTCTTACTGTAAGCTAAATATGGTTTCTTATACTTATATACAATATATTAGTCACCACTTATCAAAGGAGCATCTTTTCGGAAGAGATCGAGATCTAACAGAGTGGTACAACTGGTCATATACAGAGAACAAGTTTCTGGTTGTATGCAGAGAATATGTTTGTATGAGAGTCCCAGCCCTAAGTGACATATCTACAATGGAACCTGTATACCTAAGCCACACAGAACATAGAAGAACAGGAGGTAGAGACTACTAATGCATGTCTCAGCACTCACCAGCAAAACTTCATTATGCAGCACAGGGTGGTTAACAAAGAAGGACACAAATGGCCAAAGTGAAGAGATGTATTTATTTCTGTTTTATTAGTATGACTGTTTTGCATGCATGTATATTAATTCACCCTTGCTTGAAAAAACTGCTGATGTCAGGATGCGTTTGATACCCAGGAACTGAAATGACCAATGTTGTCATGTGACATGGTTGTGATCTCCAGCTTCCTCTTCTCCCCTTTGGCATGCTCACCTGACTGTCTGACTCTTGGTGCAGCAGTGTTCAAACTGGCCACACCAGAACCAGAGCCTTCTGAAACTATGACAGCTAAAGGGAAGAGAGCAATATCCTTTCCCAACTATACAGGACACTGAACCAGGGAGCATTTGCCTACATCACTCCCCTTATCCTCTCTGAAACCTCAAGCTGGAGTTTGACTCCGGACACTCTGTGACTTGACTAGCCAACATTTATCTTTGAAAGGATATCTTGTATGCTAAAATATATAAAATGTTGGACTTGCCTTTCTCATTTTGTAAACATTTTCCTCAATCGTCTTTCCAGGTCAGGTCACAAGGTTTTCAATCGTTCTAAAGTCAGTATTCATTCCCTCTTGTATGTGTAGTTTATCATAATCCATTTGAGTTGCCCCTACCTACAATGGGCAACATTCAATATGTCAAACCTGAAGCTGTCACTCTTTATAGGTTCTTGTCTGACTTTCATGTGCTCCTGAGATCTCTTATATCCTAGTTTCATAGACAGAACCCCTGCTGTTACACTCTGTACACACAGCACTTGGTAATTGGAGCACAAATTACTAAAGTCAAGGTCTACAGCAACACTTTCAGGGTTACATATGTCTGCTCAGTCCCAAGGGCTTCCAAACTTAAGACATTTTAACACATAACTGTGGTCTACAAATGTATTGGACCTTTTTCATAGCTATACCAAGAAACTTGTGGATTGGGTGCCACAAACTGGACAGAAATGATCGACCAACAGTTCTCAATAAGCAAAGGGTGCTGTTTACTAGAGCTTGTTAAATAATGAAATCCAAGACCATTTTAGGACAATTGGAAAAAGACTTCTATTAGTTCAGCCCTTCAAGGTGTATCTTAACAAGACCACCAGGTGATTAGGTATAGGTCTTATTAAGACATTGTCTCACTGTCTAGATCTGGGTGACCTGAAACTCACTATACAGAATACATTGGATTCAAAATCACAGTGATTTGCTCACACTGCCTCCTGAGTCCAAGAATTAATCGAGTGATCTACAACAATTGGCTGCATAATCACACTGATAAGTAGAATCTAAACATGTTTCTCTCCAGAGTTGAGTACCCAATCCTTTACCTTGTGCTTGCTAGGTGAGGTTTCTACCACTGTGCTAAATCCTATTGTCCCCTACAGATAATTAGGATGCTCAGAGACACTTGAGAAGCAGGAATTGAATTACCTGCTAAGGTGTTGTTTCCCTGGTTAACAAAGCAGCAGGCTGGTTCACTAATAAACATTGACAATTTGCTTAGGATGTGCATCAGTGCAGCATATTCTGATATGAGTTGGTCTAGCTGGATTATCAAATAATTAGAAGAGAAGAATTTTAAGTGCTCAGGCCAGAGAGTTCCTGTGTCTTCTATCACTGACATACATAGATTTCTAACAGGATTCATGTGCAAGGGAAGACCTTGTCTTCAGGAAAAGACTGATTCTCCCAGAGGAATCCTGTACTTAATGGAAAAATTCTCTCACCAGTAATAAACTACTTTGAACCCTAAGTATAACTTAAACTCCCACCTGAACCCACAGCTCTAAATTAGTGAAGCATGGAGCCAAAAAACACAGGAAAATGTCAGGACAAAAGGTTTTGCTTTACTTTTCTTTAAAAACTGTGAAAGCTGCCAAAGCAAAGAGAAAAACTTTGTCAACACTATCCACAGGACAGTTTCCTGATCTCTTAAGCCTGTATTATAATTGCTCTGGTTCAGAAGCAAATAACACCCTTCAGCACATAAAAGAGCAAAATAAAAGCCTAATTTCCTTTCTTGCTTGGCTCTTATACAAGACACTAGAGAGCCCAGAAGGAGCAGCACTCACTAATAGGCAAAAGCAAAGCAACAATCCCACCACTGCTGAATGGATCTGAAACCAAGGGACCAGATCATCTGGAAGGAACAGGACCCAGGGCTCTGACTATAGAGAACCATACTTTTTCATCAGGATCCTATCTTCAATTCATTTTATTGAGACCCTTCCTTAGATATTGCCCATTAAGACCCCAAAGTAATCCAAAATCCTCCAATCTTCAGGACAACACATCAGAAACACCTGGATGCCTGTGTAGCCATCATGAATATTCCTTGGCAGTTTAGCCAACTTCTCGTTCCTCCCTCATCCCCTCTCTGATTCTGTCTCTCTCTGCCCTTGGGATCTGCCCCTGTGTGAGTGAAAATCACTCAGATCCCCTGCCTTTCCCTCACCTCTGCAGCCTCTAGTACCAGGAGCTGTGTCACTGGTCTGATGCTCAGACCATCTCTGAGGGTCAGCTGTCACAGGGAAGAGTGCTGTATCCATCTTGTGCCAATAAGACACTGTCCTAGTTTGTTTCTCCACTGCTGCAACAAAACATTCTGACCAATACCAACTTGGAGAGGAAAAGGTTTATTTCTCTTATATCTCCTGGGTCACATAGTTCATTAGGGAGTCCAAGGTAGGAACCTGGAGGCAGGAGCTGAAGCACAGGCCATGGAGGAATGCTACTTAATGACTTGCTTCCCGGCCCCTGCTCAGCCTGCTTTCTTAATACAATACAGAACAGCCTGCCTAGGGATGGCACCACCAACAGTGGGCTGGGCCCTCCCATATCACTCAAGAAAATGCCCCACGTACATGGCCACAGGCCAGTTCAATGGAGGCAATTCCCCAACTGAGGCTCCCTCAACCCAGCTGTGTCAAGTTGACACCAAAGCTACCCAGCACAACTGACCCATTGTCAACTTGACACACAAAACACATCACTCTTAAACCACAACTTTTCCATTTCTTGTCCCCAAGATATGATATTAATATCAATATCATAACACAAGACAGTACAACCTTAAAAGCCTCACAATTCTTAAACCAGCCAAACAATTAAAACTTCATTGTTTCTTTTAAAAGTCTCTTAACTGTGAGCTCCTATAAAATCCAAAACAAGTACTATCTTATTTCAAAAGGAAGAACTGGGAACACCTAAGCAAAACCTAAGTTCAGCAAACAGCTCAGGACTGGACATCTGGGATTCACTCGCGATCTTCAGGGCTCCAAAGGGTTTCAGCAGTTCGACTTCCCTGGCTCTGCGTCCACAGCACACACACAGATCTCTGGTACGCCCAGGCCCGCTCCATTCCACACCTGTTGCTGTCTTCGTGGTTGTCCTATGGTCCTGGCATCCCCCCAAAGCTGGGGCCTCCACAGAAACTGAAGCTGCACCTTCACCATTGGGTTCTTCTGGCCTCTCCTGGTGTAAAACCTCAGATTCTCCCTTGGGTCTTCATTGCAACCAAGGCTGTACTTTCACCAGTGGCCTTTCCTGGCCTCTCACAGTGTCAAGCTGCAGGTTCTCTCTGTGACCCACGTCACACTTTCAACACAAGAACCATGCAGGAGAGTCTTACACATACAAAGTCCTATTTTCTGCTTGAGATGGAGGTCTCAGGCCCCTGTGAACCATAGCATCTGTGTGCTGACCCTCAGGAAACAATACTTCCCAAAAGACTTCACTACAGTGATGCTGGTCGCTTGTTACTTACAACAGATTTTTCCGCCCCAGCTAACCAGCATCAATTTTCGCATTTAAGCAAAGATTTTACTTTTCTAAATTACACTTGATTCTTCAGCTCCACCTGACCAGAACCCACAGATTCTCAATTCAAAATATCACACAAACAGCCCTGATAGTCTCTGATTCCCCTATTTTGAGACCGTCTCCAGTTCCACTATTCCTGTGGTCAGGCCATCTCTGTTGATAGAGACAAGCAGTCAATCCTGTTTGAGTAGCCAGTGAGATTTATCCAAATACCTAGATACCCATCCCCTCTTTTGGGATTATCTCAAGTCCCTCTATTCCAGAGATCTTTTCTTCTCTGCTACATAGGAAAAAAAAAAGCATTTCAAATATTTGGAGTAGCCAGTGTGAGTCTAGTAAGAAACAATTGATTCTATTCAGCTAGCCTGGTGAGTTACCAAAATACCTATATACCTCTCTCCCTCTTTTGGAACCTTCTCAAGTCCTGCTATTCCAGAGATCAGGCATTCTGTGAAAGAAAAGAAACACTAGCTAGCAATGAAGGCCTGAGTTTGGAAACATCAACACTGGAGATGTTCCCAAATCAGGAGGATGTGAACAGAAGAATTTGATTAACTTGACAAGCCTAGTCAAACAGGCAGGACTAGATCTTATAAGCAAGCAGAGAAGCTCTGATCTCTGTAAAAGTTGGATTGGAGATGGGTCCCAAAACAGGGGGAAAGGTAAGGCGAGATTTGGGTAACTCACACTGGCTACTTGAACAGGATGGATTGGTGTTTCCCATCTATCAGAGAAGGCCTGATCTCTGGAACTGCATAACTTTAGATGCTCCCAAATAGTGCAATCATCATGGTGGGATTTATTTAACTCACCCAAGATAGTCTAGCTGCATGGGAAGGTTCATTACAGCTAAGTTAGAAAGCCTGAGCTCTGCAACAGCAGAACTCAATATGGTCCAAAAACAAAGGCAAGTGCAAGGTGACATTTGGCCAATTCACAATTCCTACTCCATCAGAATGGATTGATAAATGATTAGCAAAAGGAAATTTTGAAAAATGGAACTGAAGTTGGTTCCAGAGCATGCAGAAGTGCTCCTCAAGTTACCGATAATGCACCATGGCTAATCCAACAAGATAGACTGGTTCTCACTAAATAGCAAAGAAGGCATGATCTGTGTAAAAGCAGGAGTGGAGATGGTTCCAAAACAGGGCTAGTGTCTAAGCTGTGTTTGGGTAGCTCACACTGTATACTTGAACATGATGGATTGGTGTTTCCTATCTATCAGAGAAGGCCTAAACTCTGGAATAGTGGGACTGAAGAAAGCCCCAAAACAGGTGGATTGGAGTTTCAGGATTTGGGTAACTCACCCGCATTAGTAAAACAAAATGAGCTGGTTGTTGTTAGAAGAGAAATCCTCAGCTCTGGAATAGCAGGAGTGGATGTGGTTAACAAGCAGGGGAAACTGAACAGCAGGAAGGATCTGAGAAACTCAACTTGGCTACTTAAATGGGATGGGTTCATTCCTAGCAGAAGAGGCCTGAACTGTGGAATGGCAAAAGTGGAGATGGTCCCACAATAGGGGTTGGGCACCGATGGATTTGGGCAAATAACAATGGCTCCTAGAACAAATGGACTGGTTTTTTTTTTCCTTCGATCTACCACAGAAGGACTGATCTACGGAATTTTGGGAGAGGTTATGATCTCAAACCAGGGATAAAGATATGGCAGAATATTAATAACCCTCTCAGCTAGAAATGAAGGACTAATCTCAGGAAATTCAGGACTAGAGATGATCCAAAATCAAGGGAATGTGAGCAGTGGGATTTGGTTAAATCACCCAGACTAGTTGAATAGGAAGGATCGAACTTACTAAGTAGGCAAGAAGACCTGATCTCAAGAACAGTATGCATGGAGATGTTTCTAAGAAGGATGATCATCATGGCAGAATTTGATGAAGTTTTTTAGATTAATCAAGCAGAGTAGGCTGATTCACAGTAGCTTGAATAGAAGGCCTGAACTCTGTAACAGCTTGTCTCAACATGGTCCAGGGTAGTCAAATGATGGGCTAATACTTGCTACTTAGGAGGTAATGCCTGATTTCTGGAACAGCAGGACTGGAGATGCACTTAAAGCAAGAAATTGGTGCTGAAGAATTTGTGTAACCCACCGAGGCTAGGCAAACATGATGGAATTGTGTTTCCTAGATAGCAGAGAAGGCCAGGTCTCTGGATCAACTTTACTGGAAATGGTCCCAAAACAGTTGGATGTGCTCAAGAGAATTTAAGGTAAATCATGAAGGTCAGTTGTACAGTACAGACTGGGTCTTACTTGCTGGGAGAATAGGCCTGCTCTCTGGAACAGACAAAATGGAGATGCTCCTGAAGCAGGAAATGGGCATTGTGGGAGTTGGGTAACTCACCAAAACTAAACAAATAGGTTGGGCTGTTTCTTACTAGATAACAGAAAAGGCCTGAGATGAGGAATGTTGAGAATGGAGATGTTCCCAAAACAGAGGTGTGTACAGATTGAGATGTAATGTTTTTGTTTTGTTTTTCTTTTTTTCCTGGCTAACAGAGTGGATAAGATATCTAGAACAGCAGATGCACCTAAAGCAGGGGTTTGTACTCAGTGAAATTTTGGGAACCATACCAACATTAGTCAAACCGGTGGGGCTTGTTCTTACTAGATAGGAAAGAAGACCTACTCTCAGCAACAGATGGACTGGAGGTGGTCAGAAAGCAGGGGTATAGGTGTTGGGGCACTTGGGTAAGTCACCCTGACTATTCAAGCAGAATTTATTGGTATTAACTAGCTGTCAATTAAGGCCTGAACTTGGAAACATCAGCACTGGAAATGGTCCCAATTCATGGGGATGTGAGCAGCAGAATTTGGTTAATTTGCCAAGGCTAGTCATACATGTAGGTTTAGACATTACTAGGAAACACAGAAGGCCTGGTCTGGGTAATAGCATTAATAGAAATGGTCCTAAATCAGGAGAAGAGGTGTACGGGGATTTATGTAACTCACCCTGGCTACTGGAACAGGATACACTGAATTCGTCCAACCTAGCAAAGAAGGCCTGATCTCTGGAACAGTGAGAGTGAACATGGATCAAAAACAGGAGGAACCCAAGAGCAAGATTTGAGTGACTCGCACTGGTTACTCAAACAGAATGATCTACTTCTTACTACTTAGTAGAAGGGGCCTGAGTTCTACAATACCAATTCTGGAAATGGTCCTTAATTAGGAGGATAGGGGCAGTGGTATTTGGGTAACTTATACTTACTGGCCCAACAGGATGAACAGGTTTTTACTGTGTAGTAATGAAGGCCTGATTTTTGGATCATGGGAATGGAGTTGGTCCCTAAAAAAGGATATAGGATTGTGGAGATTTGGGTAACTCACCCAGACTACTGAAACAGAATGGGCTGGTTCTTACCAGCTAGTACAGAATGCCAGATGTTTGAAAGAGGAGATTTAGAGATGGGACCCAAGCAGGAGGAAGTGAACAACAGGATTTGAGTAACTCACCCTGGCTACTTGAACAGAATAGGCTTACTCTCTAGCAGAAGAAGCCTGTCCTCGGGAATGAAGAGACTGGAGACGGGCACTGAGGAATATGGGTAACTGACACCGAAGATTCCAACAAGTAGCTAGCTAACATAGAAGGCCTTATTTCAAGAATACAGGAACTGGAGATGGTCTCAAAACAGGGGGAAAGATGTGGCAGAATTTGGGTAACTTACCCAGGCTAGTGGAACAAGATGGGCTAGTTCTTACTACCTGAGCTCTGGAATCCCAAGAGTAGATATGGTCCCAAACAGATGGATAATCTCAGCAGGATTTTAAGAACTCATCCTGGTTACTCAAACAGGATGGCCTAGTACTTACTAGCTAACAGAAAAAGACCTGATCTCTGGAACGGTGGGAACAGAGATGCTCTTGATGCAGGGATCAGTGCTGAAGGGTTTGTGTGACTCACCCAGGCTGGATGAACAGAATATATTCGCTCTGTCTAGCTACCAGAGAAGGCCAGATTGCTGGATCAACTTTATGGGAGATTGTGCCAAAGCAGTTGGGATGTATTCAGTGGAATTTTAGGTAACTCAGTAAGGTTAGTTGAACTGAATAAGCTAATTCTTACTATCTAGGAGAGAAAGCCTGTTCTCTGTGTTCTCTGGATTAGTGTGAATGGAGATTCTGTGGAAGAAAAGGATGGGCTATGCAGGATTGGGTAATGCAACAAGGCTAGATGAACAAAGTGGGCTGGTTCTTACTAGTTAGCAGAAAAAAACTGAGTTCTAGAATGATAAGACTGGAGACGGTCCCAAAACAGGGGTGTCTGTGTGGCAGGATTTGGGTAACTCACACTGGCACCTCCAATATGATGTACTGTTTTGTTTTGTTTTGTTTTGTTTGTTGTTTTTTGCCGGGGCGGGGGGTCGTTGTAGCTAACAGAAAAGGTGATCTCTGGAGCAGCAGTACTAGCAATGATCTTAAATCAGAGGTTGGTGCTTAGTGTGCTTTTGTGAAACTCCTCAAAGCTAGTGAACAGATTAAGCTGGTTATCACTAGCCAGGAGAGAAAACCTGATTTCCAAAAGAGATGGACTGGAAATGGTCAGCAAATGGGGCAATGGCCTCTGCAGAACTTTGGTAACTTACCCATGCTACACAAGCAGGATGGGCTGGTACTTACTAGCTTACCTTGAAGGCCTGAACTTGGAAATATCAGCAATGAGATGGCCCCAAATCAGGGGGGTAGGAGCAGCAGAATTTGGTTAAGTTTACAAGGTGACTCAAACAGGCTGGACTGGTTCTTAGTAGCTAGCAGAGAAGGGCTGTTGTCTGTAATAGCAGGACTGGAGATGGCTGCAAAACAGCGGGGTGGGCAGGGCAGATTTGGGGTAACGCGCACCCAGGCTGAGCAAACAGGATGGACTCATTTTTCTTATCAAGCAGAGAGGGCTTGATCTCTGGAATAGTGGGACTGGAGAAGGTCCCAAACAGTAGAATAGGAGTGTAGAACTTGTGTATCTCTCAAAGGCCAATCAATCAAAATGGACTGGTTCTTACTAGATAGCAAAGAATGCCTAATATCTGTAACAGCAGGACTGGAGATACTTCCGAAGCAGGGGAACTGAACAGCAGGAATTGAGTAGCTCACCCTGGCTACTTGAACAGGATGGGCTCATACTTACTACCTAGCAGAAGAGGCTCCAGGTCTGGAATGGTGAAATAGGAGATGGTTCCAAAACAAGAGAGTGGGCCCCAAAGGATTTGAGTAAGTTACACTGGCAACATGAACAGGATGGATTGGTGTAGCATATCTAGCAGAGAAGGCTTGATCTCTGTAACATCAGGACTGGAGATGGTCTCAAAATAAGGTGTAATGATGTGGCAGAATTTCAGTAACTCTCCCAAGGTAGACAAACAAGGTTGGTCTGGTTCTTATCAGCTAGAAATGAAGGATTGCCCTTGGAAAATTCAAGACTGGGGATGGTCCCAAATCAGGGAATGGGAGCAGTGTGAATTGGTTAAATTGCCCAGGCTAGTTGAACAGGAAAGGCTAGATCTTACTAAGTGGCAGGAAAAGCTTGACCTCAGGTATAGCATGCATGGAGATGTTCCCAGGCACCATGATCATGTTAACTAGTAGCTGGCAGAAAGTGGGGTTTGGTTAACTCATCCAGCTTGGTCAAAAAGAGTGGAATGGTTCATAGTAGCTAGTGTAGAAGGCCTGAACTCTGCAACATCAGGTTCCAACATGGTTGAAAAGCAGGGAGAAGGACAAGGTTAGATTTGGATAACTCACAATGCCCACTCAAAAAGTGTGCAAAGGTAATTAATAGCTAGCAGAAATAGACAATCGCTGGAAAACTAAGGAGTAGAGAAGGGCCCAGAGCAGATGGAAATGCTCCTCAGGATTAGGATAACACCCCAAGGCTAATCAAACTGGATGGGCTAGTTCATACAAACTAGCATGGAAGGCTTGAGCTCTGGAACAGCAAGATGAAGATGGTCCCAAAACGGGTAGATAATCATGGCAGATTTGGCTACTCCTATAGTATAGAACGTTTTTTCGATTCTAGCAGAGAAAGCCTGTTCTCTGGAATAGAGGGACTGGAGATGGTCCCAAAACAGGGGTTTTGGAGCTAAAGGATTTGGGTAAGACACAATAGCTCCTTTAACTGGATGAACTGGTGTTTCCTTTTGTTCACAGAAACCCTGATCTCTGTTATAGCAGGAAAGCAGAGAGTCTCAAAACAGGGGGAAAGTTGTGGGAAATTTTGGGTAACATCCCCAGGCCAGTTGAACAGGATGGAATCATTCTTGCTACCTAGAAATGAAGGTCCAATCTTGGAAAATTTAGGGCTGGAGGTTGTCTAAAACCAGGGGAATGTAAGCAGTGGGATTTGCTTAAATGGCCTAGGATAGTTAAATAGGAAGGGCTAGATCTTACTAGGTGGCATAAAAGGCCTGATCTCTGCAACAGAATAACTGGAGATATTCCCAATCAATGGATGAGTTAACTCCCCCCAGGATTTTCAAGCTAAATGGGCTGGTTATTATTAGCTTAGCATAGAAGGTCTGAGCTCTGCAACTTCAGGACTCAATAGGGTCCAAAAACAGGGAGAAGCATAAGGTGGGATTTGGGTGTGTCACAATGCCTACTCATACAGGATGGACAAGTAATTAATAACTAGCAGAAAGTTCTGATCTCTAGAAAACTGGGACTGGAGATAGTCACAGTGCACAGGGAAGTGCTCCTGAGGATTTCAGTAATGCAGGAATGCTAGTTTAACAGGATGGACTGGTTCTCACTACCTAGCAGAAAAGCTCTGATGTTTGTAATAGCAATAGAAAGACTGCAGATGGTCCCAAAATAGGAGGATAGGTTTGGCTGGATTTGAGTAACTCACACTGACTACTCAAACAGATACTCACCAGTGTCTATCAGAGAAGACTTGATCTCTGGAGTAACAGACTGGAGAAAGTCCCAAAACAGGGAGATAAGAGTGTGGAGATTTGAGTAGCTCATAAGACTAGTTGAACGAAATGGGCTTGTTCTTATAAGCCAGTAGACAAGGCCTGATCTTTGGAACAGCAGGAGTGGGTATGGTCCTCAAGCAGTGGGTTCTGAAGAGCAGGATTTGAGCAACTCACCCTGGCTACTTGAACAAGATAGGCTGGATTTTACTGGATAGCAGAAAAGGCCTAAGATATGAAACACTGAGACTGGAGATGGTCCCAAAACAGGAGCACTATTTGACCTGTTTTGGGACCATCTCCAGTCTGGCTGTTCCAGAGTTCAGGCCTTCCCTGATAGCTTGTGTTCGACTAGCCTTGGTGCATTATCCAAATCCCAAAGAGAACTTCCACCTGTTCTAGGAAAGTCTCCATTCCCAGTTTTCCATGAACCAGTAATGACCAGTACATCCTGTATTAGTAGGCATCGTGAGTTGCCCAAATCCTGACTTTTCCTTCTCCCAGTTTTCATATCATTTGAAATCTATTGTTGCACTGCTCAGGCCTCCCATGCTAGCTACTATGAAGGAGACCATTCTATTTGACCAGCCAGGATGAATTACCAAATCCCACTAGGGTGATCGTGCTGCTTGGGACCATCTTCATGCATATTGTTCCTGAGATCAGTCCGTTAGAACCAGCCCAGTCCGCTTGACAAGTCTTGAGTTCTCCAAAATCCACTGAGCGAAAACACCTGCTTTAATGTGTACTGCTCCTCCAAAGATCTGTCCTTCTCTGTTAGGTAGAAAAATCAGTAGATAACGTTTGAGTAGCCAGTGTGAGTTACCCAAATCCTGCCATGCACTGGGTGAGTTATGAAAATTCCTACCTGCAACTATCACTGTTTGGGGACCTTCTCCAGGTCCTCTAGTCCAGTGATCAGGCTTTCTTTGCTAGATAGGAAATAAACAAGTTTTTTTCTCTGCTCAATTAGACAGTCTGAGTTACTCAAATTGGGCCATGCCCATTCCCCTCTTTGAGGACCATCTCCAATCCTGCTCTTACAGAGATCAGTCCTTATCTGCTACCTAGTAAGAACTAGACTAACCTTGGCAAGTTAATCAAATTCCATTGCTGTTCATATCCCCCTGATTAGGGACCATCTCCCATGCTGATATTTCCAAGCTCAGGCTTTCATTCTAGCTAGTGATTACCAGCCTGGTGTACTTGAGTAGCTAGAGTGAGTTACCCATGGTCTGCAGAGCCCATACCCCCGCTCTCTGACTATCTCCAGTTCAGCTCTTCCAGAAATCAACCCTTCTCTTCCAGATAGTAAGAACAAGTTCAGCCTGTTTGACTAGCCTTGGATAGTTTCCCAAACACTGAGCACAAATTCCTGATTTAAGACAACCTCTAGTACTGCTGCTCCAGAGATCTGGCCTTCTAGGTAAGCTAGAAAAAAAGAAAAAATAAATAAAAAACAGTATATCACGTTTGAGTAGCCAGTTTGAGATACCCAAATCTTGCCACATACATGGCCCTGTTTTTGGAATGCCTCTAGTATCATTGTTTCAAATCTCTGCCCTTTTCTGCTAGCTACTCTGAACTAGTCCATCCTGTTCATCTAGCTTGTTCAGTTACCCAAATCTCATAGTGTCACTCCCCTGATTCCAGAGCCTATTGAATCCTGTTATTCAAGAGAACATGCCTTCTCTTCTATCTAGTATGAACCAGCCTATCCCGTTCAACTAGCATTAACGAGTTACCTGAAAATTCGCTGACTACATCCAACTGCTTTGGACCATCTTCAGTTAACTTGATCCAAAGATCTGGCCTTCTCTACTAACTAGGGAAAACAAGTCAATTCTGTTTATACAGCTAGAGTGAGTTACCCAAATCATTCAGTGCTGATCCTTTGCTTTAGGAACATCTCCAGTGCTGCTTTTTCAGAGATCAGGCTTTCCTTCCTAGCTCATACGAATCAGCCTATCCTCTTCAATTAGCCTTTGTATGTTAAATTTAAGTTCCACTGTATCCATACTCTTTCTTTTTAGACTATGTCCAGTCCTTTGGTTCCAGAGATCTGGTGTTCTCTGCAACTAGACAAAACCAGGCTATCATGTAAGAGTAGATAGAGTGAGTTATCCAGATCCCACTGTGCTTATCCACCTGTTTTAGAAACATCTCTAGTCTTGCTGTACCAGAGCTCATGCCTTCCATGCTAGGTAGTGAGAATAAGTCCATCCTGTTTGATCAGCCTTGAATAACATTATAGAAATCCCAGGGAGCATTCTGCCTGAGCAGGGATGATCCACTGTCCCAGCTGTGCAGAGCTCAGGCCTTTCTACTACCTAGTAGTAATTACCAGTCCATTCCGTTGGAGAAGGCATTATGAGTCACCCAAATCCCACCTTGTCCTGCCCCCAGAATTTCAACAATGTTGAGACCTGTTACTGTAGAGCCCAGGCCTTCTGTGCTAACTACTATAAAGCAGCTCATTCAGTTGGACTAGCCAGGATGAGTTAACCAAATCCCACCTCAAGGATCTTGCTGCTTTGGAACATCCCAGTCAGGCTATTATAGAGATCAGGCATTCTCTGCCACCTAGTAGTAAGATGTAGTCTTTCTTGTTCTGCTACTCTAGGCAATTCAACTAAATCCCACTACTCACGTTCTCCTGATTTTTAATCATTTCCAGTCCTGACCATACCTGAATAAGAACCAGTCCATTCTGTTTGACTAGCCTGGGAGAGTTATCCATATTCTGCCACATATTTCACTCTGTTTTGAGACCATGTCCAGTCCTGCTATTCCAGAGATGCAGCCTTCTGATGCTTGCTAAGAAAAGCAGTCCATCATGTTCAAGTAACCAGTGTGAGTTACTCAAATCCTTCAGAGTCCGTCTCTCTGCTTTGAGATGATCTCCATCCTTGTTATTCCAGAGCTCAAGCTTTTCTGCTAAGTAGTAAGAATGCGCAAGAATGAACCCAACCTTTTTAAGTAGCCAGAATGTTACTAAAATCATGCTGTTCTGTTTCCCCTGCTTGGAAATTGTTGAGCATAACGCAGGATGGGCCTAGCTAGGCCACCTGCCAGGAGGAATGGAGGAATGGCTCTCGTGGGTGTGGTGCTCCACACCGGTTGGTTGTGAAGCCAGTTTCTGCCCAGCACCTGGAGGGAACCTGATCCACCTGGGAACAAACTGTGATTGGCTGTGGTCAGGACCCCACCCCAGAAGGCTATTGGCTAACAAGACCTGTGAGACTCTCTGCTCTTTCTTGAATAAATGAGTTTGCAGCAGACTACCACTGCTGGCTTTCCGCTCAACTGCCGGAGTTGGTGTCTTGACTCTGCGCCTACTCACCCTTGGACCCCATGGTGCAGATCCTTCGGTCCCCCTCTGGCCGGCCCTGAGTGTTGGGCACCACACCCACAAGAGACATTCCTCCATTCCTCCTGGCAGGTGGCCCAGCCAGGCCCACCCTGCATTATGCCCAACAGGAAATCATCTCTACTCTTGCTATTCCAGAGATCAGTGCTTTTCTGCTAGTCAGTAAGAAAAAACAATCACCTCTCCTAGCCTGGGAAAGTTACCCAAATGCCCTACGCCCCTTGTTTGGGGGCCATCTCTGCTAAATAGAATATATGTGTGTGTGTGTTTGTGTGTGTGTGTGTGTGTGTGTGTGTTTGTGTGTGTGTGTGTATGCACGCACCTACTAGAGCCCCTGGATTTGGGACCCTCTCCAGTCCTGTAGCTCAGCCCTTCTCTGCTAGGTAATAAGAACCAGCCCATTCTCTTGCCACCTTCTCTCATTGGTAATGGGCCCCATCCCACCAAGACTGTCTGAGAGCACATTACTACCCTGAGTGAGTTACACAAATTCCCCCATGCCCATGCCCTTGCTTTAGGACCATCTTCAGTCTGGCCGTTTAGACATCACACCTTCTCTGCTAGCTAGTGAGAACCAGTCTACCTTCTTCTAAAAGCCAACAGAGTTACCTAAATCTGGCTGCACCAATACCCCTCTTTTGGGACCATCTCAAATCCCACTGTTCCAGAGATCAGGACTTGGCTGCTAGCTATTATGAAACAGGCTATCCTATTCAAGTAGCCTGGGTGAGTTACCAAAACCACACAACACCAATCCCCCTGCATTTGGACCACATACATTCCTGTTGTTCCAGAGCTCATGCCCTCCTTGCAAGCCAGTACGATCCTGCCCATCATGTTCAACTTGCCTATGTGAGTTAAAATCCTGCTGCTCAAATTCCCTGGTTTGGAAATGTGTTTCTGAGCTCAGGTTTTCATTGCTAGTTAGCATGAACCAGTTCGTCCTATTCTACTGCCAGGGTGAGTTGTCCAAATACTGTCCTGACCATCCCCCTGTTTTAGAAGTATCTCCAGTCCCTGTGTTCCAGAGCTCAGGCTATTTTGCTTGTTAAGAAAGAGCCCATCCTGTTCAACTAGGTTGGATGAGAAACCAAAATCCCATAGTCCCTATCCCCCTGCTTTGTGACTGTTTCCAGTCCTGCTTTTCCAGAGGTCAGGTCTTGTCTGCTAACTAGTAAGATCCAGTCCATCCTGTTCAATTATCCTGGAAGAGTTAAAAAAAATCCTGCCCCTCACATTCTCCGGATTTGGGATTATCTCCAGTTCCAGTGTTTCTGAGGCCAGGCTTTCATGCTTAGTTAGCAATAACCAGTCTGTCCTGTTATCGTCATGGTGAGTTACCCAAATTCTATATCATCTTTCCCCCTTTTTAGGAACTGTCTCCAGCCCCACTGTTCTAGCGATCAGCCCTTATCTACAGGCTAGGAGAAACCGATCCATCCTGCATGAATAGCCAGTGTGAGTTATAGAAATCCCACCTAGCCCATTCCACTGCTTTGGGATCATCTCCAGTCCCGATGTTTGCGAAATCAAGCTTCTAACTAGTAATAACCATCCCAAACTTTTCTGCCAGCTTTGTTTCAGTTACCCAAATTCTACTGAGCACAACATCATGTTTTGGGTCCATCTCTAGTCCCACTGTTTAGAGATCTGTTCTTTTCTCTAGCTAGGAAAAAACAGTACATCATGATGGAGTATCTAGGAAGAGTTCTCTAAATCTGACTGTAGTCATCTCCCTATTTTTGATCCACTTGAAATTAGCCCCACTGTTTCAGATCTCAGGCCTTCTCTGCTAGGCAATAAAAGCTACCCCAATCTATTCCACAATTCTGAGTGTGTTAATCAAATCCTGCTGTTCATATACCTCTGATTGGGGACAAACTCCAGTCCAAATGTTCTCAAGTTCAGGTCTTTCTGCTAGCTAGTGAAAACTTGTACTTGTTTGAGTAGTCAGGATGAGTTTCCCAAGTCCCAGCACTCCCATCCCCCTGTTAAGGACCTTCTGCAGTCATGCTGTCCCAGGATTCAGGCCTTCTCTAGTAGCTAGTATGAACCAGCCCACCTGTTTGTTTATGCTGCGTCAGATAGTCAGATAACCAAATCCTGCTGTGCATAGCCTGCTACTTTGGGACCATCCCTAGTAGTGCAGCTCCACAGCTCAGCTGTACTCTGCTAGCTAGGACGAACCAGCCCATCCTGTTTGACAAGCCTGGGTAAGTAAACTAAATCCTGCTCACATCTTCCTGATTTGGGACAGATTCAAGTCCCAGTGTTGAGGAGCTCTGGCATTTCTGCTAGCTACAAAAAATAGCCTATCCTGTTCCAATAGGCAGGGTGAATTTCCCAAATACTGACCTTTCCATTTCCTTCTTCGGTACTATCTACATTCCCACTCTTCTAGAGTTCAAGCCGTTCATGCTAGCTAGCAATAACCATCATTTCCTGTTAGAATAACCAGGGTGAGTTACCCGAGTCCCACCAAGCAAGTATGCTTGATTTTAGAACATCTTTTGTCTCTCTTTTTAGAGCTCACGCCTTTTCAGCTAAATAGTATGAGCCAGCACATTCCCTTCCCAACTACTTTCCTTAGTCCGTTTCCATGCCCCACTGGGTTTGCCTGAGAGGAACTAGCTAGCCTGTGTGAGTTACTATAAATCTACTTCTTCCATTCCCCTACTTTGAGACCATCTCCAGTCCCAATGTTCCCGAACTCAGTAGTCTGCTAGCTACTGAGAACCATCCCATCATATTCAACTTTCTTTGTTGAGTTATCAAAATCCTTCTGCATATAGCCCCCTGTTTTGGAACTATCTCTAGTCTTGCTGTCCTAGATATCTTGCCTTCTATACTAGCAAGTTCTAGCACAACCTCTTCAATTAGCCAGGGTGAGTTACCCAAATCCTGCTGCTCACATGCACTGTCTTGCCTCAGGCAACTGGTGATGCCTGAGAGCACCTTAGTAGTCAGGGTGAATTTGGCTAAAGCCTGCCACATCCATCCTAATTTTTTGGGATCATCTTCAGTCCTGCTGTTTAAGAGTTTTGTAAGAATAATCAGGGGATCTGAGCAGCTCCATTCTCCCCCACCCACATCTTATTCTCCTTCTTGCCTTGGGCACAGGCCTGCTTTTGCATTTAGCACCCAGATCTCAGGTCTACACTCTTAGTCCAGACACACCAAGTGCATCATGATCCACCTTCTTCACAGCAGCTCAATTTTACAGTCTAGTTTGTGACATCCTTCACAGGCTATCCCCACCCAAACCCAAACTGGCCTATGCATTCCTCAGACCAGGCTTCTTGCCTGGTAAATCTGATCCTGTGACTGCATCTCCACTCCCGTACCACTACAAGGCCAAACACCAACATCCCATATCCTGATCTTCTAGCCTTGAGCACAGTCACAGTTTTACTCTTAGTCCACCCGGATCTCTGGAACACCGCCATACCTCTGTCTGACTGGGAACTCTCCAAGAGATCAAATTCAGCTTGTCAATCTGGGCATCAGGCACTTTTAGCAGCTGAGTTATCTCACCAAATTTTGAATTTATTTTTTAATTACCATAGGCAGCAGGTTTCATTACACTGTTTCCGTACATACTCTATTTTGGTGGATACCATCCCCGTCAGTCTCCTGGCCTCCAGTTCCAGCTTGGAACATTGAAATGCCAAGATTCTCTTGATCCTTTCTTGTAACCCATGTTCCATTCCCTCCCTTTCCTCTTCCTAAAAGACCACTCTTTAAACTTTGAGATGGTAACTGACTGAGTTACCAGGCAGGTCTGGAAATTTTTATCTTGTGCCTCAACCTCTCATCTAGTTGGGCCTCTGCCATAAGACCTGGCCCCAAACACGGTATTAGTTTTAGAACTTGTAGCCGGTGACAAAGGATGTTACGGCTGGGAAGATGGCTCAGTGGGTAAAGCTGCTTGCCACCAACCATGATGACCTGAATTTGTTCCAGGCACCAACATGGTAGGAGGTGAAAACTGACTCCCACAAGTTGTCCTCTGGATTTCACACGTGTGGGTGACCCTCTAGACTCTACATGTGCGAAGTGGTATGTGATCCCACATATACACACTTGAGAAACAAAAGCAAAAAAATTTAATGATGTGAAATTATTTGAAATATATGTGTATGTACACCATCCCATGACATCTTAATCTGAATGGCCCTGCTGCTGTGTTCCTTAAAATGCTAATTTAAGGTGCAAATATAATACAGCATTGTATGCACTTATTTCAGTGGCTTAATATACACCTGTGTCAGAGGGAAAATTGATGGCTTGTGAAATTCTGATATATGCATAGGTACCAGTTCCTAGGGTAAATGTGAAACAGAGTAAATGTGTAAAAGTCTGTATTGAAGAAATACTCTTCTGGTCTGTATAATTTTCAGCACTTATTATTATGAGAATTCTGAAGTTTGCTCAACTAATTAGATTAAGTAACATGTGATACTGTTGGTTTGATTTCCCATGATCCTTTGTCATATCTTTCATCCCTTCCCTTTTCTTGAGGGTTTATTTGGACTTTTTTGGTCACCAAACAAGTTCTTCCTTTAACAGAGACAAGAGCCCTCCTCTACTGGCAAGATTGTCTGTAGGAATGACTTACAGTATGGACAGAATCTGGACTAAAGGCATTTACTTAAACTTAAGAAACTACTATTTAAAGTGCCTCAGTTCCCAAGCATACATAAGCTCTAAAAACTGCTGAGATGCTTCCTGAAGCAAGCCCTGAAGGGATCAGAGACCAGTTGAGCCCTCTGGAGGAAACTGAAATCAGCTGAGCTATGTGGAAGAGGCTCAGCCCCACTGAGGTCCCTGGTAAGGGCCCTCTCCAACCTGTCGAGTTGCCCGCCGGTTGGGCACTGTGATCCAAGTTTCTTGCTTTCATGAGCTCTCACCCCTCTGTGATGGGTTTGGTGATGCTGATGTCTGTGAGTCATCTCTGCTCCTGTAAGGAACCCCTCACATACTCCTGTAAGGAACCCAGATAACACTGTTCGGTTCACTAAGCTGGGTTTCGGTGCTGTCCTTATTTGCTGTGCCATTGGTCCCCGCCTGGAGTGAGTAGACATTTGTTCATGTCTCCAGGGGAATACTGTCACACCCCACACCACCCCATTTTTAAGCGTATTTCACTAGTCAGACTTTGTTCCTGTCTGTCACTCAGAATGACTGACTGTCTCTCTCCTCCTCTTCCTCTCTGTGCTGCTCCTGCCCCTCCTTCCTCCTGCCTGCTCCTTGTTTCCCCTCCTCCTCCTGCCTCTCCCTCCTTCCTCCTCCTCTCCATTTCTGCTTCATTTTCTTTTTAAGCCCTTCCTCCTCCTGCTTCTCATGTTACTGTTACTAGTCCTGTTTACACTGGCAAGTGTAAGGTTCAGGGTTCGAGAGACGCAGCAGACAGAAGGGACCGGACTCCGCTGGCAGCTAACAGGACCCGACTTTATTGAGAGAAGACCAGATGGGACTAGCTCCTCAGCACCCACGAGTGGAGAAACGCTAGCCTCCCTTGGGGGCTAGCCTCCCCGAAGAGATGGGGGATGCTAGCCCCCTCACCCCCATCTTGGGGCTGGGGCTCCGGGGAACCGGGCTGGCGTGGTCAGCCCAGGTCTGAGTCTCAAAGCCCAGTGAAGCGCCTGCAGCACCAGCAGCAGCAGCCCCAGCAGCCCCAGCAGCAGCAGAAGCAGCAGTAGAAGCACAAACACCAGAAGCACAAGCACCAGAAGCACAAGCACCAGAAGCACAAGCACGTTGTCCAAGTCCTCAAAACCTTTTAAACCTTCAGTCCCCTCCTGGCTTTTAGGGGAGGGGTGTTGCCATGACATCTGATTGATGTTTCAGGCAAGCTTCTGTCCAGGAAGTAGTCCCTTTCCAGAGCTGTTCGTGAATTCCTTGCTTATCTGCCAAGGAATTTGGGATGTGGAACCGGTTTGCAAGGCTTAGATAAGCTCTGGCTCCAGGTTTCTTCCAGAGTCCGAAACTGTTGGGGGTCTCATTCACACCTTACATTCCAGCCTTTTGTGTCATAAGGGAATTGGGGCGCAGTTTCTCCTCTAGCTACTTCCTGCTGACAGATTGGACGATGATAGGGGGGTAGGGAATGACACATGAGGCTGGAATGGGTTCGAGTCCTCATCACGGTTAGGCAGTGGTGCATAGTTCCTGGTGGGAAGGTGAGCAGAAGGGCGAGAGCTGGAGGCAGTCCTCCCGTGTAAGCAAGCAGAGGGACTGGTGCTGAGACACTTCCTCCTGCATAAGAGACTATAGACCAGGTGAGGAGATAAGTTTGACAGGCCTCCCCCGCTCCCTGCCCCCTGGTGGGATAAGAGGACAGGATAAATCTTTAGAGGCTTAGCTGCTGGTAACACTGTTTCAGACCTGAAAAGGTTAATGAAATGGGAGAGTTGACACTTTGTAGGGATCAGGTCCAGGTAGAGATCAAAGACAATTCTGCAAAAAAAATATTTTAAGGGGGTAGAGATGGGAGAAAGATTGGCCCATGACGGAGGTCAGACAAATGAGATGTGTAAAGGTTAGCTCCATACATAGTCTTTGTTCCTGATTGAGACACATCCTAGCCTTATATCCAATCCTGAAGACCATCAGAAACTGTCAAACTCAGAGTCACAGACACAGATGTGGTCATTAACAATGGTTAATTGCTTAAGATGTTCTGCATAAGATTAGATACTCCTCTTTCAAGACTCAGACCTTCAATCACTTACATAGACTTTCTTTTTCTTTCTATTCTGGAAATATCCAGCCCTCATAATCTTACATAAATCCTTCTTTATAAAATATTTCCTTTCCTTTTACCCTCTTATTTTCTTTCTTAATACCACGAGACATAATAACATTAAAGCTGAGAGAGGTGGTTGGATATTTAGGTGAGAGTCCAATGACTCCGCTTAACGAACCTGTAAGTGGACACAGTTGAAGTTATGGAGATGGCAGTTTGGCTCAGAAGAGTGCTGTATAGTAAATGTAGTTGAGAGGGGTGGGGGGTATCTCCCAATGCTTTAATAATTTGTTTGAATTAGAAGGGGTGTCCAGGGCATGAAGGAATAAGAAAATGTTAGGGCTGTTAGGGGTATTTTAGAGAATGTAGGGAAGAGGTAGAGTAGCCTTGGGGGTGTGGGGAGGCCCATTGACTCCCACCATGGAGAGCTGCTAAGGGTGTGTCTTACCCAAGTAGGAAGAGGAGGACAGACCATGTGGTCCCCTACTACAAACAGGCCTTTTTGTCTACTGTGGCAGTGGCTCTGGGTTCCTCCATTGCTGTTGTGCAGGTCAATCCTCGGTGGCCAGGCAGATGAGTTCTGTCAGTGAAGAAGATCTGAAGGCGGGTTGGGGGATCTGGGGGCCACATGACTGGCCTACCTCAATTCTGCAAAGAAGGGCAGTCATCCTCCAGGCATCCGCATTTTTCCCACTGTGGGCATGGCCCTGGCAGCGGCTGCTGAGTTGGGGCAGGCTTGTGCCCAGTGTCCTTCGTTGTCACCGTGGGCCTGGCAGCCATTGTGGCATTGATGCTGAGTTGCTTGGAGGTCTTCTTGGGAGGAACCCCGAATGCCACCATCAGTAGTTGAGCCTCCTGTATCGGGTGGCACACTCAGTTTGCCTTTTCCTGTTCCTCTGGGTTATGGAGTATTTTAAAGGCCGTTTTTCAGCAGCTCTCCCTGGGAGGGTAAGGGACTTTGGGGCATCTGTTAGTGGACAGGTTAGAAGGAGAGAGAGCATTTGTGCCTGGGCAGAGTGTAAATATAAAAGGAGGTGAGATAAGTAGATAGAGGCAAGAACAAAGGAGTCAGCTACAGGAGTTTGAGTGCTTGCGTGGGGATGGCACTGCCCATGAGAGCTTTCACCTGCAAGATATCCCAGAGACCTGTAGATTGACAGCTGGTAGAGTAGAGGTGGGTTGGAATTTAGGACCCAGAGAGAACCGGCCGGAGCTGGGCAGCCAGAGACAGAAAGCTACAGTTTGGAGCCTGGGAGTTTGGGCTTGGGCCCTAAAGTGGGAGGGGGTTTGTGTAGGGTCCTAAGAGAGACAAGCACCTGAGGGGCAGGGGGAAGAGGAGTGGCATGCAGCCGCCTTAGCAGGCTCAAAGTCTGCAGCAAGTTTGGGCGTGGGCCCAGAGGGAGCCCTGGCCTGGGGACCTGGCTGCCAGAGACAGAGTACAGGCAGGAGTTTGAGAGTTCAGGGTGTGGGCCCCAAAGCGGGGTGGGGGGGTCACACAGTGTTCCGAGAATGTGGCAAAGCACCAGAGCACAGAGCACGTGCTTGTAGTGGAAATGGGTGGGTAGGATAAAGTGAGGGTGGTTGGCAGCGGGAGGGGGGGTATTGTTTGAGTTAAGGAGAGACTAGATTGTGGAGAGATGGGGAAGAGAAGGAAAAGATGTAGAGGGGGACAGAGAGACAGGAAAGATATGAAGAGAAAAATGTGCATAAAGTGGGGTCGGCCGCAGGGGGGTACATAGGGATCCTACACCAGGAGGGCGTCCCCACCCGTGTGGGATCCGAAAAACGAGAGGGATCTCCAAGCCTGGTCGCTCCTTCCAGGTCAGAGTTGGGCTGTGAGGCCCAGGGATTGTGGGGACCCCTGGCGTTCTAGAAGGGCTTTTGAGAGGAGAGGAGATGTGTAGGAACTCCCCACCACAAGTAAGCGTCCCTACAGGAGGGGGAGTTCAAAATGAGAGGAGAGTTGGCAGGGGCCCCAAGGGGAAGCTAGGCAGCCGACACCCAGAAATGGGTGTGAATAAGAGAGAGAGGGGGGAGAGAAGAGAGAAGAAAGAAGAAAAAGAGGGAGAGAGAGAGGAAGGAGAAGGACGGAGAGAGAGGGGGAGAGAGAAAGAAAGAGAGAAAGAGAAAATGGGTGGGGGTGGGGTGGGGCCCAGTTAACTACACAGGTCCCAGGCGGGCTGCGGCCAGAGGCAGGAGGGTGAGAGTGGGGGCAGGGTGATTGAGAGGAGCCATGGGAGAGGACCAGAGTGGAAACAGGGCCTGGGGCTAGGCTGCTCCCGCATGAGGGCCGCAGGACACCAAGCCGAGATGGGACCCATGGTGGAGGAAATGGCAGAGGGAGGGAAAAGCCAGGCAGATTCCTGGTTCAGGCAGGCGAACTTAGGAACTGAGTTTGGGCGCTAGGCTCAGATGCAAGTGGCACAGAGGGAGGGAAAGGGAAAGGGCAGGCGGACCAGCTCCCAATGGAGGCAGCAGAGGACTGACCTAGTACACAAGCACGGACGGGGGGACAAGGGACAGGCTGGAAAACCAACAAGTTCCTGGGTGGGTGAGCAGAGACTCGAGCTAGTGCGCAGGAGGGGAGACAGAGGGAAAGGCTGGGCAGACCAGAGGAGCTCCCAGGCGGGCTGATGAGCAGAGGTTGGAGCAAGCAAAAGCCCTAGGTAGGGCGCTCCTCCCTGAAGGCCTGGCAGGAGTCCTGTGGGCAATGAAGGAGGAGAGGCAGAGCCCGGGCAAGAGGTAGATAAGAGTGTTGAGTGGGCGAGTGGGCGAGTGAGCACCAGTGACCACTCAGAAATGGGAGAATGAGAGGGAGAAAGCTGAGAGAGCAGTAGAGGGGAGAAGGAAGTGGTACCTCCATGTCCCATGATGTAGGGTGCTGGGCTGTGGGTGAGGAGCTCACAGCAGACCAGCGGATCAGATCATACCACGTCAGGTCCTGCATGAAAGGTGGTCCCCATGTGGGCTGCTGCTCTCTTCTATCCGAGTCACGGCACCATTATGTAAGGTTCAGGGTTCGAGAGACGCAGCAGACAGAAGGGACCGGACTCCACTGGCAGCTGACAGCAAGGACTTGGGGATTTTCTGTTTTCTAAGGATTTATTTTTGTTTTGAATTGTGTGTGTGTGTGTGTGTGTGTGTGTGTGTGTGTATGAACATTTGTGTGTACATGTGAAGGCTACAAAAAATCCTCAGGTGTTATCCTTAGAAGGACCATTAACCAAACTGAAGATTAGTCTCTCATTAGTCTATCAATGACCAGTTAGAACCGACTCCAACTGGCTGGCCATGAAGTCCTGGGATTCTTCTTGTTTCTGAATCCCCAGGGATTGGATCACAAGTATTATTTACCTTTGAAAATGGACGTTAAGTCATGTGATATTTTATATACTGCTTCACAGGTGAGGTTTGTTCTGAATGCTTTCCAACTGGTTTGTGTTGGTGTGGTTTATTCCGTCTGTATGCACATACAATACATGATTGCCTGGATCTACTGCACTGCATGAATTCTCTTGTGTGGAACGATATTTGACCAGATGATTGGAACTTCAAGGTCATCCTAAGTGGCATAGACTATCATGACACAGTCCAGACTTGTCTAAAATATATTTAATTCAATGTGTTAGAGTTTAAGAAGAAAGTTGGAACTGGAACTGACATTTGTGCATCTACAGATTAAATGGGGTAAATTGTGAGGACCGTTGGTGTATTTTGCACACACATACATATGAATACTAGCAATTACTGAGCCTGATGTGTTTAACACGTGCACAGCCACATTGCCAACACCCCGTTGTCCTTTGAGACACTGATTTTCCCTGTGGCACCAAAGCCAGCCTCGGGCTCCCTAAGTACCCAGACTAAACTGGAAGTGCTCGCTTGGGGATTACCGGTGGAAGCCACCAGTTATTAGCAATCAGTTCCTTTTTCCTTATTCTGTTCATTTTTTTCATCGTTCAGAGTACTAGTGATTCCTGAAGCTGGCCTGAACTCTGCACAGTCTTCATGTCCAGAAAAATGGGATCCTCCTGTCTCAGCCTGTTCAGTGTTGGAAGATCAATTTTCCTTATAGAACTATCTAGTGTGAACCAGCTTGGGGATGCTATTTGTTGATCCCAGCACTTGAGTTTGAGGCATGAGAGTGTGATTGGATCCTAGCCTACCTCCATAGTGGGAACTTGTTTCAAATGAACTAATTAACTAGAAAGTAAATAAGAAACACTGAATACTACTAAAATTAAAACCCAGGTCCTCTGAAACAGCAGCCAGTGTTCCTCCAGTTCCCCATGGTCTTTTTTGAATATTTGTTATTTTGCCCATATTCTTGTTTAATTCAATTTAGCATACATGATCTGTAACAATGGATTTGATTATGACATTTTTCTAGATACACAGTTTTCTTCCATTATGTTCAGCTCTCCTCCCCTCCTCTTCTCTTTCCCCCACTGCCTCTCTCTGATTCCTTCCCACCTTGAAGTGGCCGCATCAGTTATTTTGCCATTTTGCAACTCTCTTAACCACAGGTACGTTTGCCCTCTATCCAACCATTTCCTGAATTTCATGTCACTTTCGCTTTTACAGTCCTATCTTCTCCACACGTTTCCCCCTTGCCCATTCTCATACAGTGTTCTTAAGAAAGAAGAGAGAAGAAATGTGTGACCACACTAGCTTTAGAAATACGTGTGCTTTCTATTATCTATACACCTTCTTACAGCCTCTGGTTTATTTTTACTGGAAAAAAAATTCCCTCTGTAGAGCAAAAGCGTTCCTGTCATACATGACCTTATTCTTGTAAGTTCACAGACCTCAGGACATGTTAAGTCCACTTACCGAGCTGATGATGTATATGTAGGTATTCCCAGGTATGTCCTGGCTCTTGCTTATTGCCCTGAGGAATTAGTAATATCTCCCATACTCACTCTCAAGCTATTGTGGACAAAACAATATGTTTATTCTTGTCATCTTTCATAATTTTCAGTAATTTTGGTATTTTTTTCTCATTTCTTCTCTTCGTTTAACCTCAACATGTATTCACATCTACTTCTGTAGTCTGAGTGAGTCTTCCCCAAATAGACATGTCAAAGTCCCTCTGTCTCTGTCTCTGCCTCTCTCTCTCTCTCTCTCTCTCTCTCTCTCTCACTCTCTCTCTCTCTCTCTCTTCTTTGCTTGTTTTTATATTTTGAGGAGGATCTTTCTATGTAGCAGTGACTGGCCTGGCACCCACTATGTAGACAGGGTGGCCTCAAACTCAAAGAAGTCCACATGACTCAGCATCGCCAGCGCTGGAATTAAAGACGTATGACACCGCACCTGCCTATATGTCAAAGTCCTTAAAAGCAGTGTGATAGTATTAGGAATTACTGCCTTTGAGAGCAAATTAGGGATAGATGAATTCATTAGGGTGAGACCACCATCATGAGAGTAGTGCCAATAAAAGTGCCAGATACGTCAGGATTTCCCCCCTTCCCTGTGTGAGGACACAGAAAAATGGATCCTGTATGAGGCAGAAAGAGGGCCCTCATCAGAATTCCACCTTCCCAGAATCTGGCTCCTGTCTTACCAGTCTCTAGAACTTTGAGAAATGTATCTCTTTAGTTTTAACTTATAGACATATATATATATTTATGTCTATAGATATGTACAAACGCTACATATGAACACACAGAGATATATATTCAGGTATTCACATGGAGATGATGGTATGATTCCGTGGGATAAATGTTATTTCAGAATGATGCATTCATCTTTCTAGTAATATTAGTCCTTATTTCTCTCCTTCATTCAGCAGTCGTTTGTCATTTTTTTGAAGAACTCATTGAAGAATTCAGTGAGAGCTTTGTATGGGCTCTGTTTGTCAGGATTTTTACACTTCATTTTATTAACTTTGTGTAGAATTTTATATTTTTCATTCCCTTTATTGTTTTACATTTTTCTAACTGCAAAGAATGTTCCTACTTTTAGTTTTTTATTTATTTTGACATGATAGTTCCATAAATTGAAAGTGGAAGATAAGTAGTTCAATAAAAGTCATCTCATTCTCCCCAAACCCACATCCTTCTAGTCTTGGGCTCAGGCCAGGTTTGCTCTTAATGCCCCAGATCTCTGGACCGCCCTCTTCCCTCTGCCTGGATGTGAAGATTCCAAATTGCACCCTGCCCTTCTCTGTACCTTTGTACCACCTGCAGTCCCTGCCACTGACGTAGGGGAAGGGTTCTGTCACATTTTGTAGGGGGTCCAGATATTGCAAACTGACTGAGAAAACCTGAAATCAAGCTCTGCCGCAAATTCTTCCCAAAATGTGCTGTGCTTGATGACTAGAGGGGAACACACCTTAAGACAGAGCCTGATAGCCTCTGATACTGCTTGACCTGTGACTCCTAAGGAAATCCTGAGTAGCTGGACTGGAGCCATCTGGTCCCACCAATATCAAATCAAAAGAGAGAACATGAAGACTTGGGCTACCAGCTTTTATTGCCAAGTAAGAAAACAACCAAGGCACATCAAGTATGGAAACAGAATCAGATTTCAACTCAATAAACGAAGGCTCGAGTCTCACATCAGAATCACAAACAACAAAGGAAATCCACAGGCGAAGATCACAAGGAAAAAATGATACTTTGAAAACGCAAATGATATGCCTGCACCAAGCAACTCCTGCCCTATAGAAGAGTTCTAAAAAGAGAACCCCATAGAGATAACACAGGACACAGAGTGTGAAAGAACAACCATAAACATGATCAAAGAACGCAGTAAATTTAAAGAACACACGAACAAAGAAATCAAAGAACTAAAAGAAGATAGGGATAAACTTCTGACTGAATTCACAAAAGAGAGAAATATTGAAGAAAACCCAGGCTGAAACGGAGAAGGAAGTGAAAAACTCAGTAAGCCAGTTTGAAACGAAAGGAACAAGACTGAGCAATGGCATGAATGAAAAGGAAAACCGACTATCAAGACTAGTCGGAAATGTTGAAGAACGCAGCACTCAAGCAGAGACTATGAACATTTTAAAAACCACAGGAAAGGAATATGCAGAAAATTTGAGACACCGTGAAAAGGCCAAACTTCCGCATCCTAGACATAGGGGAAGGAGGAGAATCTCAGGATAATGGTATGACCAGACCTTCAACCAGATTGTAGAAGAAAATTCCACAAAATTAAGGAAAGGCAAGCCCATACAAGTACAAGAAGCAAAAAAGAGCACCAAACAGAAGGGACCAGAAAAGAAACTCAGCACAGCACATCATAATAAGAAACTAAGAGTACCGAACACAGAGAGGATACGGAAAGCTGCAAAAGAAAAACAGCAAGTCACATAAAATGGCAAACCCTTCAGAATTACAGCTGACTTTTCAGTGCAAACTATCAAACGCAGAAAGGCCAGGAAAAAAGTATTCCCAGCACAAAATGACCATAGATGCTAAGCCAGAATACTTTGCCCATCAAAAAATGTCTATTATAGCTGAAGGGGAAGGAAAATTCTCCCAGGACCTGAATAGGCTTAATAATTCATGTACGTAAATCCAGCCTTCAGAGAATACTTGAAGCAATACAAGGAGCAGAAGGAATGATTATACCAAAGAGGCAATAGGAAGAAACTAAATGAAGTCATAACTGGGGAACCAAAATTTAGACCAAGAATACAAACTGAAATTACAATGGCAGGAACCAATACAAATACTTATGTTTCAATAATAACTTTAAATACGAATGGACTGAACTCTGCAGTCAAAAGTCACAGGTTCGTTTCCTGGATCAAGAAACAAAATCAATTGTCTTCTCTGCAGGAAACCCATCTCATCTTCAAGGGGAGGCACAAACTTAAGTTTAAAGGATGGAAAAAAAAAAAACAGATTCCAAGGAAATGGCACTAAAAATAAAGCAGGAGTTACCATCTTACTATTGGACAAATTATTCTTCAAAGTAGAACTAATCAGAGGAGATAAAGGGGGAGGGTCACTTCCTTCTGATCAAAGGAGCAGTTAACCAAGAAGATGTTACAGTTGCGAAACATACGTTCAGCAAGCTGTGGTGCACCCAAATACATAAAAGAAATGCTATAGGACTTTAAGATACAGATTAATCCCAAGTCACTAATAGAAGAGGACCTCAATATCCAACTGTGTCCATAGACACGTCAACTAGACAGAGTTACAGAGAGACTTCTGATTTACACAGTACTGTGTGGAACACACAATGATAATCAATATAAAAAATACAGTCATTTGGGGAACACACAATGATCTAATCAGTATAAAAAACACGGTCATTTTGGGTGCCATGACTCATTCAAACTGTTTCCCGTGATTTAATGATTTTGTATCTGAAAAAAGACTACTAAATAACTGGTTTTCCTTAGCATGGTGGCAAATATCTAACTTATGGCTTTAGAAAAGCTCTTTGGCTTGTGCTTTTCCAGATGTCTTATGTGAAATATGTATTCTGATTTCCATGTAAGGCAACCAAGTCTCTGACAGACATTTTTTGTCAAGCTAAGTAAACGTAATTAAAACAGTGGAAAGAAGCCATTTCATATGTAAAATATATATGCATAATTCTGTCATATAACATATTTCATTTGGTGCTATCAAAAATTAAGATATAATAATTGACTAGAAATGAAGGTATCAGTCACTAACCTCAGACACATAGGAACTGCATTACAGTTCAGAAAAAAGATCCAAGTAATTTCTTCCATGTTAGAAGAAAAAAGTTCAGTTGTCACAGTGTGTACATTATCACAGTCCCTTAAAGTCCTACTTAAAGATTCTACGTAGTACTTAAAGACTACTTAGAATCTTTACATTAAAAAGGCATGCTTCTGTCTGTGCACTCAGGAACACTCAGAGGCCTGGTTACAGTTAATTCTTTTCTAAGGTCTAATTAAGTCAAATTAAGTCATGTTAGCAATTTGTTTGCCAAGCTGTCAACCAGAGGGACCGACAGGTCAAGTAGCTGAACTGCACTTCCTGCCTCCATCGTGCTACTCCTGGGCTCTTGTCTCTTCCTGTAGCACGTACCTAGCAGGTGGTGACCGTCACAATGAGAATTTCATTACCACAGCAAATGGCAAGAGTATGTGAGAGGAAGAAGAGCTCCTACTGTCTTAGCAACCTTTGCTTTTCTATATCGCATATCACGGACTTTGTAATTTATGTGTCTAGGTAGACAGGAGTGGGAAACAAAAGCAGGTCCGTCTCGGGAATGCTATTATGACATTATCTTGCAGACGGATCTGAAGCCTGCCGGATGTACCAAAGGAGCAATCAAAGCAGATGCTAGTGCAGCTTTAACCCAATATTTATGTGTGTGTGGGGAAGAAGGCACTGGTCTGGATGGGAAACTTTTCAATCCTTTCCAGGCAAACACAGTCGACAGGGATGTTCAAAGTCGTACATCAGAAAGCCCAAAAGCAACTCTTTGAATTATTCTCTGTAAGCCGAGACACACTGAAGTGTTTACAAATATCCTTCAGTCTGAATACTCATCCACATATATACTCTACTGGGCCAATAAGCGTTTGACAAAAAACAAAGTAACAAAAGCCCCAGACAACCCTCCCCCCCGCCCCCAGCCACAAACTTTTATAAGAGGCACTTCACATGTAGAAGTGGCTAAAAGCTGTAAACATCAAATCTAGATAGTATCTTATAGAAACTAACCAGTGATCTTACAAAGGTAAAGCGGTTTTGGACTGCAGACATTACCTTGTATTTGTGGTGAAGCTCAAGGGGCAAGAATATATGTATTAATTAGGCCTTTCCAGTCCCATCGGTTGGTCTGTATGGTTATCATTTAATTCTTGGCAATGTGTGTATACTAACCGGTGTGTATTTTGGTATTGAAGCCACACATTGAGGAGATCAAGAAGCAGTGTTTAGAGTAACAAGGTTTGTATTTGACAAGTGACTGCAAGGTTGAACCGATTTCTTTTAGGATCTTTCTGACTTGTTTTGCAGTTCCCTTGTGGAAGATCCTGGTTTTGACGTTTCAGGATTCATGCTTTTTCCAGCTGTACTCGCTGAACCTTCTTCGTCTTCCTCCTCGTCCTGTAGCTCTTTTGCCATCAGTTGTCTAGCTAGTTTGAAGTTCAGTCCTTCCTTGTAGTGAAGCTTCCTCTTCATTTCGAACTGCCGCCTCTTTTCTTGCTCTTCAGGTGAGAGGTCGCTATCTTCCTCTCCGCTGCTTTCTTGTTCCCGCATCCGGAACTTTGGCTCCGTGCCTAGAGCAGCCGCTAATTTCTTGGCTAAGATATCTGGAGTCATGACTTCAGTGCCTTCTGAATCACTATAGGCATCTTCGTCATCACCTACCATCCTATGGTAAGGAGTATCCGGCTCATCCACTTTCATTAAACCATAGTCTTTGTCTGCGGGATGATACGTTGACAGGATGTTCATTTCGTCCCACCTCTGGGACTTTTTGTCCCGCATCCCTTGGACGGTCTGGAAGGGCTGTTCGACCGAGGCCATCCCGGAGGAAGCCCCAGAGCTCTTGTTCTTCAGGATTCCCTTGACGGGGTGGTGCGAGGCCGTCGAGGCCGCCATTCCCGGTCGCTCCAGCTGTCGGCTCAGGGTCGCTGTTGTCGCGGGGTCCTAGGAGAAGGGGTAGGCGCCGCGGCGACCCTCAGGCAGCCCCGGAGCCCGCGCAGGGCTAAAGAGGCCGCACCTGGGGTGGGTCGCTGAGACCACTACTGGCGCAGCAGTCACGACACAATGACCTCAACGCCACAGTGGACGCCGCGCGGCAGGCGGCCCTTGGCCACAGGACTTTGCTTTTAATGTTTCAGAGTTTACATTCATTTATTTAGAGTGTGTGTTGGTGTTTGCATGTGTCTTATATTTGTATGTGTGCGTGTGTGTGTGTGTGTGTCTGTGTGTCTCTGTGTGTGCTTGTGTCCTGGTGTGTTTTAAGGTCAGGGTATTGGTTCTCTCCTTCCACTTCGTGGGTAACAGCAATCAAGCCCTGGTCATCACACTTAGTACCAAGCACCTCTTAACTCATGCCATCTCTGTCTCTCTGTTTGTCTCCGTCCGTCCCTCCCTCCCTTCCTCCCTCCCTCCCTCCATCCCTCCCTCCCTCTTTCTCTCCCTTCCTCCCTTGTCTTCTGCTGTCATTCTGTCCTCATTTTCTCACCTTCCTTTTCAAAAGTTTTATTATTTTTATTTTACGTGTGAGTTTACTGCCTGCACGTGTGTAAGTGCACCTGTGTCGTGGAGGTCGGAAGACGGCATGGGATCCCCTGGAACTGGAGTTTAGGACAGTTGTTAGCCACCACTTTGGCACTGGGAATCAAACCCAGTAAGAGCAGTCAGTGCTCTTACCTGCTGAGCCATCTCTGGAGCCCCACTCATTTTCTGTTTCTGTCTCTCTCTCCCTCTCTACACAACCCCTCCCTCCCTACTTCTCTCTGTTCCTCTCTCCCTCTTTTCTTTCCTACATTCCTTTATTTCTTGCTTCCTTCTAGAAGTTGTCTCATGGAATGGAGACATTACTCAGCTCTTAGAAGTACATACTCTTCTTGCAGTGGACCTGAGTTTTATTCCCAGTGCCAGCATCAGTCAGCTCACAACTGGCTTAATTCCAGCTTCAGAGGACTGAATGCCCTCCTGTTGTCCTGGGCACCTGCACTCACCTGCACATAACCACCCACTACACCTCCACATAATTAATATAAAAAATGTTTAAAACCATGTTGTCATGTAGCCCAGACTGGCCTTTAAGGTGCTATGAAGCTGAGAAGACCTTGAACTTCTGATCTCCATTGTGTCTTCTCCCTAAGTATGGGATCACAGGCATGTGCTTCAAATGGTACTGGGGACTGAACCCAGGCCTTTATGAACACCAGGAAAATCTTCTACTTACCGGACCACATTCACAAACCATAGTTCTTTTAAAAACATATCTATTATGTGTAATATTAGAATCTTGTTTTCTTATATTTCTGTGTATGTGTGTTTTGCCTGCATGAATTTAAGTGCATGCATGTGTGAATGCCCAGGGGAGCCAGAGGAGGGCACCAGATTCCCTGGAAATGGAATTATTGATGGTTTTAGCCACCGTGTGGGTACTGACAATAGAACTGGTGTCCTCTGCAAGATCAGCCAGTGCTGTTCACTGTTCACTCATCTTTCCAGCCTCCCCACTAGTTACTTTTTTGGAAAGGAAAAATTTAACTCATAGTTTTCTTGATTTTTGTTATTTGCTTTTGTCATCCTGGGATGACCAGAGAGGAGCTCAGCTCTTCAGTTCCTCACACTAAGCTACTGAAACGTCTAGGTTGTTGACTTTTGGCTCATATGAAAACTTTTCAGTCAGTATCTCACTTCTATGTTCTCTCTTTCCTTAGGAAGCTACGATTGAACATACATTAGATGGATCTGGGTTGCCGCTCAGTGGTGGTGTGTTTGCCTAGCGTGCATAAAGCACAGTGTTCGATGGCAGTAGTGGAGATCCAGGTATACATGTGTATACTCACTCTTTCTTTTTTCCTGTGACAGTATTCCCCTGGAGACATGAACAAATGTCTACTCACCCCAGGCGGGGACCAATGGCACACACAGCAAATAAGGACAGCACCGAAACCCAGCTTAGTGAACCGAACAGTGTTATCTGGGTTCCTTACAGGAGTATGTGAGGGGTTCCTTACAGGAGCAGAGATGACTCACAGACATCAGCATCACCAAACCCATCACAGAGGGGTGAGAGCTCATGAAAGCAAGAAACTTGGATCACAGTGCCCAACCAGCGGGCAACTCGACAGGTTGGAGAGGGCCCTTACCAGGGGCCTCAGTGGGGCTGAGCCTCTTCCACATAGCTCAGCTGATCTCAGTTTCCTCCAGAGGGCTCAACTGGTCTCTGATCCCTTCAGGTGGCTTGCTGGTCTGGAAGCATCTCAGCAGTTTTTAGAGCTTATGTATGCTTGGGAACTGAGGCACTTTAAATAGTAGTTTCTTAAGTTTAAGTAAATGCTTTTAGTCCAGATTCTGTCCATACTGGACCAGGAATCTGCCTGGCTTTTCCCTCCCTCTGCCATTTCCTCCACCATGGGTCCCATCTCGGCTTGGTGTCCTGCGGCCCTCATGCGGGAGCAGCCTAGCCCCAGGCCCTGTTTCCACTCTGGTCCTCTCCCATGGCTCCTCTCAATCACCCTGCCCCCACTCTCACCCTCCTGCCTCTGGCCACAGCCCGCCTGGGACCTGTGTAGTTAACTGGGCTGCACCCCACCCCCACCCATTTTCTCTTTCTCTCTTTCTTTCTCTCTCCCCCTCTCTCTCCGTCCTTCTCCTTCCTCTCTCTCTCCCTCTTTTTCTTCTTTCTTCTCTCTTCTCTCCCCCCTCTCTCTCTTATTCACACCCATTTCTGGGTGTCGGCTGCCTAGCTTCCCCTTGGGGCCCCTGCCAACTCTCCTCTCATTTTGAACTCCCCCTCCTGTAGGGACGCTTACTTGTGGTGGGGAGTTCCTACACATCTCCTCTCCTCTCAAAAGCCTTTCTAGAACTCCAGGGGTCCCCACAATCCCTGGGCCTCACAGCCCAACTCTGACCTGGAAGGAGCGACCAGGCTTGAAGATCCCTCTCGTTTTTCGGATCCCACACGGGTGGGGACGCCCTCCTGGTGTAGGATCCCTATGTACCCCCCTGCGGCCGACCCCACTTTATGCACATTTTTCTCTTCATATCTTTCCTGTCTCTCTGTCCCCCTCTACATCTTTTCCTTCTCTTCCCCATCTCTCCACAATCTAGTCTCTCCTTAACTCAAACAATACCCCCCCTCCCGCTGCCAACCACCCTCACTTTATCCTACCCACCCATTTCCACTACAAGCACGTGCTCTGTGCTCTGGTGCTTTGCCACATTCTCGGAACACTGTGTGACCCCCGCACCCCGCTTTGGGGCCCACACCCTGAACTCTCAAACTCCTGCCTGTACTCTGTCTCTGGCAGCCAGGTCCCCAGGCCAGGGCTCCCTCTGGGCCCAAGCCCAAACTTGCTGCAGACTTTGAGCCTGCTAAGGCGGCTGCATGCCACTCCTCTTCCCCCTGCCCCTCAGGTGCTTGTCTCTCTTAGGACCCTACACAAACCCCCTCCCACTTTAGGGCCCAAGCCCAAACTCCCAAGCTCCAAACTGTAGCTTTCTGTCTCTGGCTGCCCAGCTCCGGCCGGTTCTCTCTGGGTCCTAAATTCCAACCCACCTCTACCCTACCAGCTGTCAATCTACAGGTCTCTGGGATATCTTGCAGGTGAAAGCTCTCATGGGCAGTGCCATCCCCACGCAAGCACTCAAACTCCTGTAGCTGACTCCTTTGTTCTTGCCTCTATCTACTTATCTCACCTCCTTTTATATTTACACTCTGCCCAGGCACAAATGCTCTCTCTCCTTCTAACCTGTCCACTAACAGATGCCCCAAAGTCCCTTACCCTCCCAGGGAGAGCTGCTGAAAAACGGCCTTTAAAATACTCCATAACCCAGAGGAACAGGAAAAGGCAAACTGAGTGTGCCACCCGATACAGGAGGCTCAACTACTGATGGTGGCATTCGGGGTTCCTCCCAAGAAGACCTCCAAGCAACTCAGCATCAATGCCACAATGGCTGCCAGGCCCACGGTGACAACGAAGGACACTGGGCACAAGCCTGCCCCAACTCAGCAGCCGCTGCCAGGGCCATGCCCACAGTGGGAAAAATGCGGATGCCTGGAGGATGACTGCCCTTCTTTGCAGAATTGAGGTAGGCCAGTCATGTGGCCCCCAGATCCCCCAACCCGCCTTCAGATCTTCTTCACTGACAGAACTCATCTGCCTGGCCACCGAGGATTGACCTGCACAACAGCAATGGAGGAACCCAGAGCCACTGCCACAGTAGACAAAAAGGCCTGTTTGTAGTAGGGGACCACATGGTCTGTCCTCCTCTTCCTACTTGGGTAAGACACACCCTTAGCAGCTCTCCATGGTGGGAGTCAATGGGCCTCCCCACACCCCCAAGGCTACTCTACCTCTTCCCTACATTCTCTAAAATACCCCTAACAGCCCTAACATTTTCTTATTCCTTCATGCCCTGGACACCCCTTCTAATTCAAACAAATTATTAAAGCATTGGGAGATACCCCCCACCCCTCTCAACTACATTTACTATACAGCACTCTTCTGAGCCAAACTGCCATCTCCATAACTTCAACTGTGTCCACTTACAGGTTCGTTAAGCGGAGTCATTGGACTCTCACCTAAATATCCAACCACCTCTCTCAGCTTTAATGTTATTATGTCTCGTGGTATTAAGAAAGAAAATAAGAGGGTAAAAGGAAAGGAAATATTTTATAAAGAAGGATTTATGTAAGATTATGAGGGCTGGATATTTCCAGAATAGAAAGAAAAAGAAAGTCTATGTAAGTGATTGAAGGTCTGAGTCTTGAAAGAGGAGTATCTAATCTTATGCAGAACATCTTAAGCAATTAACCATTGTTAATGACCACATCTGTGTCTGTGACTCTGAGTTTGACAGTTTCTGATGGTCTTCAGGATTGGATATAAGGCTAGGATGTGTCTCAATCAGGAACAAAGACTATGTATGGAGCTAACCTTTACACATCTCATTTGTCTGACCTCCGTCATGGGCCAATCTTTCTCCCATCTCTACCCCCTTAAAATATTTTTTTTGCAGAATTGTCTTTGATCTCTACCTGGACCTGATCCCTACAAAGTGTCAACTCTCCCATTTCATTAACCTTTTCAGGTCTGAAACAGTGTTACCAGCAGCTAAGCCTCTAAAGATTTATCCTGTCCTCTTATCCCACCAGGGGGCAGGGAGCGGGGGAGGCCTGTCAAACTTATCTCCTCACCTGGTCTATAGTCTCTTATGCAGGAGGAAGTGTCTCAGCACCAGTCCCTCTGCTTGCTTACACAGGAGGACTGCCTCCAGCTCTCGCCCTTCTGCTCACCTTCCCACCAGGAACTATGCACCACTGCCTAACCGTGATGAGGACTCGAACCCATTCCAGCCTCATGTGTCATTCCCTACCCCCCTATCATCGTCCAATCTGTCAGCAGGAAGTAGCTAGAGGAGAAACTGCGCCCCAATTCCCTTATGACACAAAAGGCTGGAATGTAAGGTGTGAATGAGACCCCCAACAGTTTCGGACTCTGGAAGAAACCTGGAGCCAGAGCTTATCTAAGCCTTGCAAACCGGTTCCACATCCCAAATTCCTTGGCAGATAAGCAAGGAATTCACGAACAGCTCTGGAAAAGGACTACTTCCTGGACAGAAGCTTGCCTGAAACATCAATCAGATGTCATGGCAACACCCCTCCCCTAAAAGCCAGGAGGGGACTGAAGGTTTAAAAGGTTTTGAGGACTTGGACAACGTGCTTGTGCTTCTGGTGCTTGTGCTTCTGGTGCTTGTGCTTCTGGTGTTTGTGCTTCTACTGCTGCTTCTGCTGCTGCTGGGGCTGCTGGGGCTGCTGCTGCTGGTGCTGCAGGCGCTTCACTGGGCTTTGAGACTCAGACCTGGGCTGACCACGCCAGCCCGGTTCCCCGGAGCCCCAGCCCCAAGATGGGGGTGAGGGGGCTAGCATCCCCCATCTCTTCGGGGAGGCTAGCCCCCAAGGGAGGCTAGCGTTTCTCCACTCGTGGGTGCTGAGGAGCTAGTCCCATCTGGTCTTCTCTCAATAAAGTCGGGTCCTGTTAGCTGCCAGCGGAGTCCGGTCCCTTCTGTCTGCTGCGTCTCTCGAACCCTGAACCTTACACTTGCCAGTGTAAACAGGACTAGTAACAGTAACATGAGAAGCAGGAGGAGGAAGGGCTTAAAAAGAAAATGAAGCAGAAATGGAGAGGAGGAGGAAGGAGGGAGAGGCAGGAGGAGGAGGGGAAACAAGGAGCAGGCAGGAGGAAGGAGGGGCAGGAGCAGCACAGAGAGGAAGAGGAGGAGAGAGACAGTCAGTCATTCTGAGTGACAGACAGGAACAAAGTCTGACTAGTGAAATACGCTTAAAAATGGGGTGGTGTGGGGTGTGACAGTATTCCCCTGGAGACATGAACAAATGTCTACTCACTCCAGGCGGGGACCAATGGCACAGCAAATAAGGACAGCACCGAAACCCAGCTTAGTGAACCGAACAGTGTTATCTGGGTTCCTTACAGGAGTATGTGAGGGGTTCCTTACAGGAGCAGAGATGACTCACAGACATCAGCATCACCAAACCCATCACAGAGGGGTGAGAGCTCATGAAAGCAAGAAACTTGGATCACAGTGCCCAACCGGCGGGCAACTCGACAGGTTGGAGAGGGCCCTTACCAGGGACCTCAGTGGGGCTGAGCCTCTTCCACATAGCTCAGCTGATTTCAGTTTCCTCCACAGGGCTCAACTGGTCTCTGATCCCTTCAGGGCTTGCTTCAGGAAGCATCTCAGCAGTTTTTAGAGCTTATGTATGCTTGGGAACTGAGGCACTTTAAATAGTAGTTTCTTAAGTTTAAGTAAATGCCTTTAGTCCAGATTCTGTCCATACTGTAAGTCATTCCTACAGACAATCTTGCCAGTAGAGGAGGGCTCTTGTCTCTGTTAAAGGAAGAACTTGTTTGGTGACCAAAAAAGTCCAAATAAACCCTCAAGAAAAGGGAAGGGATGAAAGATATGACAAAGGATCATGGGAAATCAAACCAACAGTATCACATGTTACTTAATCTAATTAGTTGAGCAAACTTCAGAATTCTCATAATAATAAGTGCTGAAAATTATACAGACCAGAAGAGTATTTCTTCAATACAGACTTTTACACACTTACTCTGTTTCACATTTACCCTAGGAACTGGTACCTATGGATATATCAGAATTTCACAAGCCATCAATTTTCCCTCTGACACAGGTGTATATTAAGCCACTGAAATAAGTGCATACAATGCTGTATTATATTTGCACCTTAAATTAGCATTTTAAGGAACACAGCAGCAGGGCCATTCAGATTAAGATGTCATGGGATGGTGTACATACACATATATTTCAAATAATTTCACATCATTAAATTTTTTTGCTTTTGTTTCTCAAGTGTGTATATGTGGGATCACATAACACTGCGCACATGTAGAGTCTAGAGGATCACCCACACGTGTGAAATCCAGAGGACAACTTGTGGGAGTCAGTTTTCACCTCCTACCATGTTGGTGCCTGGAACAAATTCAGGTCATCATGGTTGGTGGCAAGCAGCTTTACCCACTGAGCCATCTTCCCAGCCGTAACATCCTTTGTCACCGGCTACAAGTTCTAAAACTAATACCGTGTTTGGGGCCAGGTCTTATGGCAGAGGCCCAACTAGATGAGAGGTTGAGGCACAAGATAAAAATTTCCAGACCTGCCTGGTAACTCAGTCAGTTACCATCTCAAAGTTTAAAGAGTGGTCTTTTAGGAAGAGGAAAGGGAGGGAATGGAACATGGGTTACAAGAAAGGATCAAGAGAATCTTGGCATTTCAATGTTCCAAGCTGGAACTGGAGGCCAGGAGACTGACGGGGATGGTATCCACCAAAATAGAGTATGTACGGAAACAGTGTAATGAAACCTGCTGCCTATGGTAATTAAAAAATAAATTCAAAATTTGGTGAGATAACTCAGCTGCTAAAAGTGCCTGATGCCCAGATTGACAAGCTGAATTTGATCTCTTGGAGAGTTCCCAGTCAGACAGAGGTATGGCGGTGTTCCAGAGATCCGGGTGGACTAAGAGTAAAACTGTGACTGTGCTCAAGGCTAGAAGATCAGGATATGGGATGTTGGTGTTTGGCCTTGTAGTGGTACGGGAGTGGAGATGCAGTCACAGGATCAGATTTACCAGGCAAGAAGCCTGGTCTGAGGAATGCATAGGCCAGTTTGGGTTTGGGTGGGGATAGCCTGTGAAGGATGTCACAAACTAGACTGTAAAATTGAGCTGCTGTGAAGAAGGTGGATCATGATGCACTTGGTGTGTCTGGACTAAGAGTGTAGACCTGAGATCTGGGTGCTAAATGCAAAAGCAGGCCTGTGCCCAAGGCAAGAAGGAGAATAAGATGTGGGTGGGGGAGAATGGAGCTGCTCAGACCCCCTGATTATTCTTACAAAACTCTTAAACAGCAGGACTGAAGATGATCCCAAAAAATTAGGATGGATGTGGCAGGCTTTAGCCAAATTCACCCTGACTACTAAGGTGCTCTCAGGCATCACCAGTTGCCTGAGGCAAGACAGTGCATGTGAGCAGCAGGATTTGGGTAACTCACCCTGGCTAATTGAAGAGGTTGTGCTAGAACTTGCTAGTATAGAAGGCAAGATATCTAGGACAGCAAGACTAGAGATAGTTCCAAAACAGGGGACTATATGCAGAAGGATTTTGATAACTCAACAAAGAAAGTTGAATATGATGGGATGGTTCTCAGTAGCTAGCAGACTACTGAGTTCGGGAACATTGGGACTGGAGATGGTCTCAAAGTAGGGGAATGGAAGAAGTAGATTTATAGTAACTCACACAGGCTAGCTAGTTCCTCTCAGGCAAACCCAGTGGGGCATGGAAACGGACTAAGGAAAGTAGTTGGGAAGGGAATGTGCTGGCTCATACTATTTAGCTGAAAAGGCGTGAGCTCTAAAAAGAGAGACAAAAGATGTTCTAAAATCAAGCATACTTGCTTGGTGGGACTCGGGTAACTCACCCTGGTTATTCTAACAGGAAATGATGGTTATTGCTAGCTAGCATGAACGGCTTGAACTCTAGAAGAGTGGGAATGTAGATAGTACCGAAGAAGGAAATGGAAAGGTCAGTATTTGGGAAATTCACCCTGCCTATTGGAACAGGATAGGCTATTTTTTGTAGCTAGCAGAAATGCCAGAGCTCCTCAACACTGGGACTTGAATCTGTCCCAAATCAGGAAGATGTGAGCAGGATTTAGTTTACTTACCCAGGCTTGTCAAACAGGATGGGCTGGTTCGTCCTAGCTAGCAGAGTACAGCTGAGCTGTGGAGCTGCACTACTAGGGATGGTCCCAAAGTAGCAGGCTATGCACAGCAGGATTTGGTTATCTGACTATCTGACGCAGCATAAACAAACAGGTGGGCTGGTTCATACTAGCTACTAGAGAAGGCCTGAATCCTGGGACAGCATGACTGCAGAAGGTCCTTAACAGGGGGATGGGAGTGCTGGGACTTGGGAAACTCATCCTGACTACTCAAACAAGTACAAGTTTTCACTAGCTAGCAGAAAGACCTGAACTTGAGAACATTTGGACTGGAGTTTGTCCCCAATCAGAGGTATATGAACAGCAGGATTTGATTAACACACTCAGAATTGTGGAATAGATTGGGGTAGCTTTTATTGCCTAGCAGAGAAGGCCTGAGATCTGAAACAGTGGGGCTAATTTCAAGTGGATCAAAAATAGGGAGATGACTACAGTCAGATTTAGAGAACTCTTCCTAGATACTCCATCATGATGTACTGTTTTTTCCTAGCTAGAGAAAAGAACAGATCTCTAAACAGTGGGACTAGAGATGGACCCAAAACATGATGTTGTGCTCAGTAGAATTTGGGTAACTGAAACAAAGCTGGCAGAAAAGTTTGGGATGGTTATTACTAGTTAGAAGCTTGATTTCGCAAACATCGGGACTGGAGATGATCCCAAAGCAGTGGAATGGGCTAGGTGGGATTTCTATAACTCACACTGGCTATTCATGCAGGATGGATCGGTTTCTCCTAGCCTGTAGATAAGGGCTGATCGCTAGAACAGTGGGGCTGGAGACAGTTCCTAAAAAGGGGGAAAGATGATATAGAATTTGGGTAACTCACCATGACGATAACAGGACAGACTGGTTATTGCTAGCTAAGCATGAAAGCCTGGCCTCAGAAACACTGGAACTGGAGATAATCCCAAATCCGGAGAATGTGAGGGGCAGGATTTTTTTTAACTCTTCCAGGATAATTGAACAGGATGGACTGGATCTTACTAGTTAGCAGACAAGACCTGACCTCTGGAAAAGCAGGACTGGAAACAGTCACAAAGCAGGGGGATAGGGACTATGGGATTTTGGTATCTCATCCAACCTAGTTGAACAGGATGGGCTCTTTCTTAACAAGCAAAATAGCCTGAGCTCTGGAACACAGGGACTGGAGATACTTCTAAAACAGGGGGATGGTCAGGACAGTATTTGGACAACTCACCCTGGCAGTAGAATAGGACGAACTGGTTCATGCTAACTAGCAATGAAAACCTGAGCTCAGAAACACATTTCCAAACCAGGGAATTTGAGCAGCAGGATTTTAACTCACATAGGCAAGTTGAACATGATGGGCAGGATCGTACTGGCTTGCAAGGAGGGCATGAGCTCTGGAACAACAGGAATGTACGTGGTCCAAATGCAGGGGGATTGGTGTTGTGTGGTTTTGGTAACTCACCCAGGCTACTTGAATAGGATAGCCTGTTTCATAATAGCTAGCAGCCAAGTCCTGATCTCTGGAACAGTGGGATTTGAGATGGTCCCAAAAGAGGGGTATTGGTGCAGCCAGATTTAGGTAACTCTGTTGGCTTTTAGAAGAAGGTAGACTGGTTCTCACTAGCTAGCAGAGAAGGTGTGATGTCTAAACGGCCAGACTGAAGATGGTCCTAAAGCAAGGGCATGGGCATGGGGGAATTTGTGTAACTCACTCAGGGTAGTAATGTGCTCTCAGACAGTCTTTGTGGGATGGGGCCCATTACCAATGAGAGAAGGTGGCAAGAGAATGGGCTGGTTCTTATTACCTAGCAGAGAAGGGCTGAGCTCCAGGACTGGAGAGGGTCCCAAATCCAGGGGCTCTAGTAGGTGCGTGCATACACACACACACACAAACACACACACACACACACACACACACACAAACACACACACACATATATTCTATTTAGCAGAGATGGCCCCCAAACAAGGGGCGTAGGGCATTTGGGTAACTTTCCCAGGCTAGGAGAGGTGATTGTTTTTTCTTACTAACTAGCAGAAAAGCACTGATCTCTGGAATAGCAAGAGTAGAGATGATTTCCTGTTGGGCATAATGCAGGGTGGGCCTGGCTGGGCCACCTGCCAGGAGGAATGGAGGAATGTCTCTTGTGGGTGTGGTGCCCAACACTCAGGGCCGGCCAGAGGGGGACCGAAGGATCTGCACCATGGGGTCCAAGGGTGAGTAGGCGCAGAGTCAAGACACCAACTCCGGCAGTTGAGCCGAAAGCCAGCAGTGGTAGTCTGCTGCAAACTCATTTATTCAAGAAAGAGCAGAGAGTCTCACAGGTCTTGTTAGCCAATAGCCTTCTGGGGTGGGGTCCTGACCACAGCCAATCACAGTTTGTTCCCAGGTGGATCAGGTTCCCTCCAGGTGCTGGGCAGAAACTGGCTTCACAACCAACCCGTGTGGAGCACCACACCCAGGAGAGCCATTCCTCCATCCCTCCTGGCAGGTGGCCTAGCTAGGCCCATCCTGCGTTATGCTCAACAATTTCCAAGAAGGGGAAACAGAACAGCATGATTTTAGTAACATTCTGGCTACTTAAAAAGGTTGGGTTCATTCTTGCGCATTCTTACTACTTAGCAGAAAAGCTTGAGCTCTGGAATAACAAGGCTGGAGATCATCTCAAAGCAGAGAGACGGACTCTGAAGGATTTGAGTAACTCACACTGGTTACTTGAACATGATGGACTGCTTTTCTTAGCAAGCATCAGAAGGCTGCATCTCTGGAATAGCAGGACTGGACATGGTCTCAAAACAGAGTGAAATATGTGGCAGAATATGGATAACTCTCCCAGGCTAGTCAAACAGAATGGACTGGTTCTTATTCAGGTATGGTCAGGACTGGAAATGATTAAAAATCAGGAGAACGTGAGTAGTGGGATTTAGTTGAATTGCCTAGAGTAGCAGAACAAGAAAGACTACATCTTACTACTAGGTGGCAGAGAATGCCTGATCTCTATAATAGCCTGACTGGGATGTTCCAAAGCAGCAAGATCCTTGAGGTGGGATTTGGTTAACTCATCCTGGCTAGTCCAACTGAATGAGCTGCTTTATAGTAGTTAGCATAGAAGGCCTGGGCTCTACAGTAACAGGTCTCAATATTGTTGAAATTCTGGGGGCAGGACAAGGTGGGATTTGGGTGACTCATAATGCCTTCTCCAACGGAATGGACTGGTAATTACTACTAGGTAGTAGAAAGGCCTGAGCTCTGCACAGCTGGGACAGTGGATCATCCCTGCTCAGGCAGAATGCTCCCTGGGATTTCTATAATGTTATTCAAGGCTGATCAAACAGGATGGACTTATTCTCACTACCTAGCATGGAAGGCATGAGCTCTGGTACAGCAAGACTAGAGATGTTTCTAAAACAGGTGGATAAGCACAGTGGGATCTGGATAACTCACTCTATCTACTCTTACATGATAGCCTGCTTTGTCTAGTTGCAGAGAACACCAGATCTCTGGAACCAAAGGACTGGACATAGTCTAAAAAGAAAGAGTATGGATACAGTGGAACTTAAATTTAACATACAAAGGCTAATTGAAGAGGATAGGCTGATTCGTATGAGCTAGGAAGGAAAGCCTGATCTCTGAAAAAGCAGCACTGGAGATGTTCCTAAAGCAAAGGATCAGCACTGAATGATTTGGGTAACTCACTCTAGCTGTATAAACAGAATTGACTTGTTTTCCCTAGTTAGTAGAGAAGGCCAGATCTTTGGATCAAGTTAACTGAAGATGGTCCAAAGCAGTTGGATGTAGTCAGCGAATTTTCAGGTAACTCGTTAATGCTAGTTGAACGGGATAGGCTGGTTCATACTAGATAGAAGAGAAGGCATGTTCTCTTGAATAACAGGATTCAATAGGCTCTGGAAACAGGGGATTGACACTATGAGATTTGGGTAACTGAACAAACTAGATGAACAGGATGGACTAGTTCAGAGTAGCTAGCAGAAAAGGGCAGAGATTTGAAACAGTGATACTAGAGGCATTCCAAAAACAGGGCCATGTATGTGGCAAGATTTGGGTATCTCAAACTGGCTACTCAAATGTGATATACTGTTTTTTATTTATTTTTTCTTTTTTTCTAGCTTACCTAGAAGGCCAGATCTCTGGAGCAGCAGTACTAGAGGTTGTCTTAAATCAGGAATTTGTGCTCAGTGTTTGGGAAACTATCCAAGGCTAGTCAAACAGGCTGAACTTGTTCTTACTATCTGGAAGAGAAGGGTTGATTTCTGGAAGAGCTGAACTGGAGATAGTCAGAGAGCGGGGGTATGGGCTCTGCAGACCATGGGTAACTCACTCTAGCTACTCAAGTACACCAGGCTGGTAATCACTAGCTAGAATGAAAGCCTGAGCTTGGAAATATCAGCATGGGAGATGGTCCCTAATCAGGGGGATATGAACAGCAATGGAATTTGATTAACTTGCCAAGGTTAGTCTAGTTCTTACTAGGTAGCAGATAAGGAATGATCTCTGTAAGAGCAGGATTGGAGATGGTCCTCAAAGAGGGGAATGGGCATGGCCCAATTTGAGTAACTCAGACTGTCTAATTGAGCAGAGAAAAAAACTTGTTTATTTCCTATCTAGCAAAGAAAGCCTGATCACTGGACTAGAGGACCTGGAGAAGGTCCCCAAACAGTGATAGTTGCAGGTAGGAATTTTCATAACTCACCCAGTGCATGGCAGGATTTGGGTAACTCACACTGGCTACTCAAACGTTATCTACTGATTTTTCTACCTAACAGAGAAGGACAGATCTTTGGAGGAGCAGTACACATTAAAGCAGGTGTTTTTGCTCAGTGGATTTTGGAGAACTCAAGACTTGTCAAGCGGACTGGGCTGGTTCTAACGGACTGATCTCAGGAACAATATGCATGAAGATGGTCCCAAGCAGCACGATCACCCTAGTGGGATTTGGTAATTCATCCTGGATGGTCAAATAGAATGGTCTCCTTCATAGTAGCTAGCATGGGAGGCCTGAGCAGTGCAACAATAGATTTCAAATGATATGAAAACTGGGAGAAGGAAAAGTCAGGATTTGGGCAACTCACGATGCCTACTAATACAGGATGTACTGGTCATTACTGGTTCATGGAAAACCGGGAATGGAGACTTTCCTAGAGCAGGTGGAAGTTCTCTTTGGGATTTGGATAATGCACCAAGGCTAGTCGAACACAAGCTATCAGGGAAGGCCTGAACTCTGGAACAGCCAGACTGGAGATGGTCCCAAAACAGGCCAAATAGTGCTCCTGTTTTGGGACCATCTCCAGTCACAGTGTTTCATATCTTAGGCCTTTTCTGCTATCCAGTAAAATCCAGCCTATCTTGTTCAAGTAGCCAGGGTGAGTTGCTCAAATCCTGCTCTTCACAACCCACTGCTTGAGGACCATACCCACTCCTGCTGTTCCAAAGATCAGGTTTTGTCTACTGGCTTATAAGAACAAGCCCATTTCGTTCAACTAGTCTTATGAGCTACTCAAATCTCCACACTCTTATCTCCCTGTTTTGGGACTTTCTCCAGTCTGTTACTCCAGAGATCAAGTCTTCTCTGATAGACACTGGTGAGTATCTGTTTGAGTAGTCAGTGTGAGTTACTCAAATCCAGCCAAACCTATCCTCCTATTTTGGGACCATCTGCAGTCTTTCTATTGCTATTACAAACATCAGAGCTTTTCTGCTAGGTAGTGAGAACCAGTCCATCCTGTTAAACTAGCATTCCTGCATTACTGAAATCCTCAGGAGCACTTCCCTGTGCACTGTGACTATCTCCAGTCCCAGTTTTCTAGAGATCAGAACTTTCTGCTAGTTATTAATTACTTGTCCATCCTGTATGAGTAGGCATTGTGACACACCCAAATCCCACCTTATGCTTCTCCCTGTTTTTGGACCCTATTGAGTCCTGAAGTTGCAGAGCTCAGACCTTCTATGCTAAGCTAATAATAACCAGCCCATTTAGCTTGAAAATCCTGGGGGGAGTTAACTCATCCATTGATTGGGAATATCTCCAATTATTCTGTTGCAGAGATCAGGCCTTTTATGCCACCTAGTAAGATCTAGCCCTTCCTATTTAACTATCCTAGGCCATTTAAGCAAATCCCACTGCTTACATTCCCCTGGTTTTAGACAACCTCCAGCCCTAAATTTTCCAAGATTGGACCTTCATTTCTAGGTAGCAAGAATGATTCCATCCTGTTCAACTGGCCTGGGGATGTTACCCAAAATTTCCCACAACTTTCCCCCTGTTTTGAGACTCTCTGCTTTCCTGCTATAACAGAGATCAGGGTTTCTGTGAACAAAAGGAAACACCAGTTCATCCAGTTAAAGGAGCTATTGTGTCTTACCCAAATCCTTTAGCTCCAAAACCCCTGTTTTGGGACCATCTCCAGTCCCTCTATTCCAGAGAACAGGCTTTCTCTGCTAGAATCGAAAAAACGTTCTATACTATAGGAGTAGCCAAATCTGCCATGATTATCTACCCGTTTTGGGACCATCTTCATCTTGCTGTTCCAGAGCTCAAGCCTTCCATGCTAGTTTGTATGAACTAGCCCATCCAGTTTGATTAGCCTTGGGGTGTTATCCTAATCCTGAGGAGCATTTCCATCTGCTCTGGGCCCTTCTCTACTCCTTAGTTTTCCAGCGATTGTCTATTTCTGCTAGCTATTAATTACCTTTGCACACTTTTTGAGTGGGCATTGTGAGTTATCCAAATCTAACCTTGTCCTTCTCCCTGCTTTTCAACCATGTTGGAACCTGATGTTGCAGAGTTCAGGCCTTCTACACTAGCTACTATGAACCATTCCACTCTTTTTGACCAAGCTGGATGAGTTAACCAAACCCCACTTTCTGCCAGCTACTAGTTAACATGATCATGGTGCCTGGGAACATCTCCATGCATGCTATACCTGAGGTCAAGCTTTTCCTGCCACTTAGTAAGATCTAGCCTTTCCTGTTCAACTAGCCTGGGCAATTTAACCAATTCACACTGCTCCCATTCCCTGATTTGGGACCATCCCCAGTCTTGAATTTTCCAAGGGCAATCCTTCATTTCTAGCTGATAAGAACCAGACCAACCTTGTTTGTCTACCTTGGGAGAGTTACTGAAATTCTGCCACATCATTACACCTTATTTTGAGACCATCTCCAGTCCTGATGTTACAGAGATCAAGCCTTCTCTGCTAGATATGCTACACCAATCCATCCTGTTCATGTTGCCAGTGTAACTTACTCAAATCCTTTGGGGCCCACTCTCTTGTTTTGGAACCATCTCCTATTTCACCATTCCAGACCTGGAGCCTCTTCTGCTAGGTAGTAAGTATGAGCCCATCCTGTTCAAGTAGCCAGGGTGAGCTACTCAATTCCTGCTGTTCAGTTCCCCTGCTTCGGAAGTATCTCCAGTCCTGCTGTTACAGATATTAGGCATTCTTTGCTATCTAGTAAGAACCAGTCCATTTTGATTGATTGGCCTTTGAGAGATACACAAGTTCTACACTCCTATTCTACTGTTTGGGACCTTCTCCAGTCCCACTATTCCAGAGATCAAGCCCTCTCTGCTTGATAAGAAAAATGAGTCCATCCTGTTTGCTCAGCCTGGGTGCGCGTTACCCCAAATCTGCCCTGCCCACCCCGCTGTTTTGCAGCCATCTCCAGTCCTGCTATTACAGACAACAGCCCTTCTCTGCTAGCTACTAAGAACCAGTCCAGCCTGTTTGAGTCACCTTGTAAACTTAACCAAATTCTGCTGCTCCTACCCCCCTGATTTGGGGCCATCTCATTGCTGATATTTCCAAGTTCAGGCCTTCAAGGTAAGCTAGTAAGTACCAGCCCATCCTGCTTGTGTAGCATGGGTAAGTTACCAAAGTTCTGCAGAGGCCATTGCCCCATTTGCTGACCATTTCCAGTCCATCTCTTTTGGAAATCAGGTTTTCTCTCCTGGCTAGTGATAACCAGCTTAATCTGTTCACTAGCTTTGAGGAGTTTCACAAAAGCACACTAAGCACCAACCTCTGATTTAAGATCATTGCTAGTACTGCTGCTCCAGAGATACCACCTTTTCTGTTAGCTATAACGATCCCCCCGCCCCGGCAAAAAACAACAAATAAACAAAACAAAACAAAACAGTACATCATGTTGGAGGAGCCAGTGTGAGTTACCCAAATCCTGCCACACAGACACCCCTGTTTTGGGACTGTCTCCAGTCTTATCATTCTAGAACTCAGTTTTTCTCTGCTAGCTAGTAAGAACCAGCCCACTTTGTTCATCTAGCCTTGTTGCATTACCCAATCCTGCATAGTCCATCCCTTTCTTCCACAGTATCTCCATTCACACTAATCCAGAGAACACAGAGGACAGGCTTTCTCTCTTAGATAGTAAGAATTAGCTTATTCAGTTCAACTAACCTTACTGAGTTACCTAAAATTCCACTGAATACATCCCAACTGCTTTGGCACAATCTCCCATAAAGTTGATCCAGCAATCTGGCCTTCTCTGGTAGCTAGACAGAGCGAATATATTCTGTTCATCCAGCCTGGGTGAGTCACACAAACCCTTCAGCACTGATCCCTGCATCAAGAGCATCTCTGTTCCCACCGTTCCAGAGATCAGGTCTTTTTCTGTTAGCTAGTAAGTACTAGGCCATCCTGTTTGAGTAGCCAGGATGAGTTCTCAAAATCCTGCTGAGATTATCCATCTGTTTGGGACCATATCTACTCTTGGGATTCCAGAGCTCAGGTAGTAAGAACTAGCCCATCTTGTTCCACTAGCCTGGGTAAGTTACCCAAATTCTGCCACATCTTTGCCCCTGTTTTGAGACCATCTCCAGTTCCTGTATTCTTGAAATAAGGCCTTCTATGTTAGCTAGCTACTTGTTGGAATCTTCGGTGTCAGTTACCCATATTCGTCAGTGCCCGTCTCCAGTCTCTTCATTCCCGAGGACAGGCTTCTTCTGCTAGAGAGTAAGCCTATTCTGTTCAAGTAGCCAGGGTGAGTTACTCAAATCCTGCTGTTCACTTCCTCCTGCTTGGGTCCCATCTCTAAATCTCCTCTTTCACACATCTGGCATTCTGTACTAGCTGGTAAGAACCAGCCCATTCTGTTTCAGTAGTCTGGGTGAGTTACCCAAATCTCCACAATCCTATATTCTTTTTTAGGGACCATCTCCATTCCCATGATCCAAAAATCAGGCCTTCATTACTACACAGTAAAAACCTGTTCATCCTGTTGGGCCAGTAAGTATAAGTTACCCAAATACCACTGCCCCTATCCTCCTAATTAAGGACTATTTCCAGAATCGGTATTGTAGAACTCAGGCCCCTTCTACTAAGTATTAAGAACTAGACCATCTTGTTTGAGTAACCAGTCTGAGTCACTCAAATCCTGCTCTTGGGTTCCTCCTGTTTTTGATCCATGTTCACTCTCACTGTTCCAGGGATCAGGCCTTCTTTGCTATGTTGGAATAATTCAGTCTATCCTGTTCCAGTAGCCAGGGTGAGTTACATAAATCCCCGTACACCTCTTCTCCTGATTTAGGACCATTTCTACTAATGCTATTACCCAGATCATGCCTTCTGTGTTTCCTAGTAATGTCTAAACCTACCTGTATGACTACCCTTGGCAAATTAACCAAATTCTGCTGCTCACATCCCCTTGACTTGGGACCATTTCCAGTGCTGATGTTTCCAAGTTCAGGCCTTAATTGACAGCTAGTTAATACCAATCAATTCTGCTTGAATAGTTAGGGTGACTTACCCAAGTGCCACAACACCTATACCCCTGCTTTCTGACCACCTCCAGTCCATCTGTTGCTGAGAGTAGGTCTTCTTTTCTATCTAGTAAGAACAAGCCCCACCGGTTTGACTAATGTTGGTATGGTTCCCAAAATTTCACTGAGTACAAACCCCTGCTTTAGGTGCATCTGCTGTTCTAGATATCTTATCTACTCTGTTAGCCAGAAAAAAGAAAAACAAAACAAAAAACAGCACATCTCAACTTGTACACACCTCTGTTTTGGGAACATCACCATTCTCATCATTCCTCATCTCAGGCCTTTTCTGTTATCTAGTAAGAAACAGCCCAACCTATTTGTTTAGTTTTGTTGAGTTATCCAACTCCCAAAATCCCCATTTCCTGCTTCTGGAGCATCTCGATTTTGTCTGTTCCAGAGAGTAGGCCTATTCTCCCAGCAAGTAAGACCCAGTCTGTACTGTACAACTGACCTTCATGATTTACCTTAAACTCTCTTGAGCACAACCAACTGTTTTGGGACAATTTCCAGTAAAGTTGATCCAGAGACCTGGCCTTCTCTGCTATCTAGGAAACACAATTCCTTCATGTTTGACTAGCCTTGGTGGGTTACACAAATTCTTCAGCACCAATTTCTTGCTTTAAGTGCATCTCCAGTCCTGCTGTTCCAGAAATCAGGCATTACCTCCTAAGTAGCAAGTATTAGCCCATCATTTGACTACCCTGGACCATGTTGAGACAAGCTGTTACAGAGTTCAGGCCTTCTATTCAAGCTACTGTGAATCAGCCTACTCTGCTTGATTAATCTAAAAAACTTCATCAAATTCTGCCATGATGATCATCCTTCTTAGAAACATCTCCATGCATACTGTTCTTGAGATCAGGTCTTCTTGCCTACTTAGTAAGATCTATCCTTCCTATTCAACTAGTCTGGGTGATTTAACCAAATCCCACTGCTCACATTCCCTTGATTTTGGATCATCTCTAGTCCTGAATTTCCTGAGATTAGTCCTTCATTTCTAGCTGAGAGAGTTATTAAAATTCTGCCACATCTTTATCCCTGGTTTGAGATCATAACCTCTTCCAAAATTCCGTAGATTAGTCCTTCTGTGCTAGATTGAAAGAAAAAAAAAAGAAAAAAACCACTCCATTTGTTCTAGGAGCCATTGTTATTTGCCCAAATCCATCGGTGCCCAACCCCTATTTTGGGACCATCTCCACTTTTGCCATTCCACAGTTCAGACCTCTTCTGCTAGGAATGAACCCATCCCATTTAAGTAGCCAAGTTGAGTTTCTCAGATCCTTCCTGCTGTTCAGTTTCCCCTGCTTGTTAACCACATCCACTCTTGCTATTCCAGAGCTGAGGATTTCTCTTCTAACAAGAACCAGCTCATTTTGTTTTACTAATGCGGGTGAGTTACCCAAATCCTGAAACTCCAATCCACCTGTTTTGGGGCTTTCTTCAGTCCCAGTATTCCAGAGTTTAGGCCTTCTCTGATAGATAGGAAACACCAATCCATCATGTTCAAGTATACAGTGTGAGCTACCCAAACCCAGCTTAGATATTACCCCTGTTTTGGAACCATCTCCACTCCTGCTTTTACACAGATCAGGCCATCTTTGCTAGCTAGTGAGAACCAGCCTATCTTGTTGGATTAGCCATGGTGCATTATCGATAGCTTGAGGAGCACTTCAGCATGCTCTGGAACCAACTTCAGTTCCAGTTTTCCAAATTTCCTTTTGCTAATCATTTATCAATCCATTCTGATGGAGTAGGAATTGTGACTTGCCCAAATGTCACCTTGCACTTGCCTTTGTTTTTGGACCATATTGAGTTCTGCTGTTGCAGAGCTCAGGCTTTCTAACTTAGCTATAATGAACCTGCCCATGCAGCTAGACTATCTTGAGTGAGTTAAATAAATCCCACCATGATGATTGCACTATTTGGGAGCATCTACAGTTATGCAGTTCCAGAGATCAGGCCTTCTCTGATAGATGGGAAATACCAATCCATCCTGTTCAAGTAGCCACTGTGAGTTACCCAAATCTTGCCTTACCTTTCCCCCTGTTTTGGGACCAATCTCCAATCCAACTTTTACAGAGATCAGAGCTTCTCTGCTTGCTTATAAGATCTAGTCCTGCCTTTTTTACTAGGCTTGTCAAGTTAATCAAATTCTTCTGTTCACATCCTCCTGATTTGGGATCATATCCAGTGTTGATGTTTCCAAACTCAGGCCTTCATTGCTAGGTAGTGTTTCTTTTCTTTCACAGAATGCCTGATCTCTGGAATAGCAAGACTTGAGAAGGTTCCAAAAGAGGGAGAGAGGTATATAGGTATTTTGGTAACTCACCAGACTAGCTGAATAGAAGCAATTGTTTCTTACTAGACTCACACTGGCTACTCCAAATATTTGAAACGTTTTTTTTTTTTTCCTATGTAGCAGAGAAGGAAAGATCTCTGGAATAGAAGGACTTGAGATAGTCCCAGAAGAGGGGATGGGTGTCTAGGTATTTGGATAAATCTCACTGGCTACTCAAACAGGATTGACTGCTTGTCTCTATCAGCAGAGATGGCCTGACCACAGGAATAGTGGAACTGGAGATGGTCTCAAAATAGGGGGAAAGTTATGGCAGAGTGTGATAAATCTCCTAGGCTAGTCAAAGTGAGGAGATGGTCAAAGAGCAGGAGGAAGTGCTCTTCAGGATTTGGATAGCAGAGAACGCCTGATATCTGGAATGCCTGGGTTGGAGCTATCCTCAAAATGGGGAAAATTGTGCAGAATTTGGGTAACTTACCCAGCTTAGTCAAAAAGAATGCAATGGTTCCTAGTCATTAGAAATAAATGTCTGGTCTTGAAAAGTTCAGGGTCTAGAGTGTAGCGCCCTGGCTACGTTCATTGACCGAGTCCGGATAGGCAGAGGGCTGCGGATTGAATGACACACAAGACAGAGACACAGACACTCACACTAGGTAGGAGGAAAAGAGAGTGACTGACTGACTTTATTGAGAGGCAGCAAGCCTTACATACCCTGAGGCGGGGCTTTGCTGGCGGTTAAAAGTTCAGGTTCTCAGGAGACATCCAGCCACATGACACACATCTGATGTAAACTGAGGGCTAGCTTAAAGGTCAAGTTGTTTACTTCATAACTGCAACTGACAAGATCAGGCTAGCTCTTGGTCGAGAGCCTAGCACTAAGAGAGAAGAGAATGCAAGGGGGCCAGACCCTACATAGATTTTGTCTGAAATCTGTGGAATGATAGCAAAAGAATTTGCTTAAATGGTCTAGGCCAGTTCAATAAGAAAGGCTACATCTTAGTAGGTGGTATAGAAGGCCTGATCTCTGGAACAGTATGACTGGAAATGTTCCCAAGTCATGAAATCATTGTGGAGGGATCTACATAATTCATTCAGGATGGTCAAACCTAATGGGCTGGTTCACAGTAGGTAGTTTTGTAGGCCTGATCTCTGCAACAGTGGGATTCAACACTGTCCAAAAACAGGGGGAAGGCAAGGCAGGATTTGGGTAAGTCAAAAAGATGACTCAAATAGGATGGACTAGTAATGACTAGCTAGCAGCAAGGCATGTGCTCTGGAAAATTGGGACTGGAGATGGTTCCAGAGCATGCAGAAGTGTTCCTCTGGATTTTGCTAATACACCAAGGCTAGTCTAACAAGATGAGCTGGTTCTCACTAGCTAGCAGAGAAGACCTGAGTTCTTAATACCAGGACTGGAGATGGTTTCAAAACCAGGAGACAGGAACAGCAAGATTTGGATAACTCGCACTGGTTACTAGAACAGGATGCATTGATGTTTCCTATTTATCAGAATAAGCTTAATCTCTGGAATAGGTGGACTGGAGAATTTCCCAAAACAGCGGACAAGAGTTTGGGGATCTGGGTAACTAAGAATGGACTAAACAGCTAGAAATGAAGGTCTGACGTCAGAAAAATCAAGACTGGAAATGGCCTAAAACCAGGGGCATGTGAACAGTGGGGTTTGGATAAAATTCCCAGGCTAGTTTAACAGGAAAGTTCTTACTAGGAATGATCTTATTAGGTGTAAATAAAAAGGCCTGATCTCATAAACAGCATGTGTGGAGATGTCACCAAGTAGAATGATCATCATGGTGGGATTTGGTTAATTCATTCAGTCTAGTCAAACAGAATGGAATGATTTATAGTAGTGATCATAGTAGACTTTAGCTCTGCTACTACAGGTCTCAACATGGTACAAAAAAGGGAAAGCTGGATGTGGTGGCACATGCCTTTAATCCCAACACTTATGAGGCAGAGGCAGGTGGATCTCTGTGAGTTCCAGGCCAACTGGGGCTACAGGGAGACCCTGTTTCAAAAAGAAACCCAGGGAGTAATACAAGGGGTGATTTAGGTAACTCACAATGCCTACCCCATCAGGAAGGACTGGTAATTGCTAGCTAGAAGAAAGAGTTGAGCTTTGGAAAGTTGGGATTAGAGTTGGTCCCAGAGAAGGTGGAAGTGCTTATCAGGATTTGAATAAAGCAGGAAGACTAGTTTCATCTCCTGCTTCCAGAACATCTCCATTCTGTCTGTCCCTACTGAACATGGAGGACTGGTTGGCACAAGCTAGTCAGGAAGGCCTGAGCTTTGGAATGAGACTGGAGGTTGTCCCGAAATGGATGCATAAGCATGGCAAGATTTGGAGAACTCACACTGGCTACTATTACATAATGCACTTATCTATCTAGATAGCATAGAAGACCTGATCTCTGGAACCACAGGACTGGATATGGTTCTAAAATAAAGGTATTTGTACAGTGGAGTTCATATAACTTATCAAGTCTGTCTGGAAAGAATGGGCTGGCATGTATTAGCTAGGAAGGAAGGTCTGATCTCTGGAACAGCAGAACTTCAGATGGACTTAAAGCAAGGGATCAGCACTGAATGATCTGTGTAACCCACCAGGCTAGTCAAAAAGGATGAATTTGTTTTTCCCAGCTAGTATAGAAGGCACCTCTGGATCAACTTTACTGGAGATGGTGCCAAAGCAGTTGGATGTGCTCAAGAGAAATTTAGAAAAGTCATGAAGGCCAGTTGAATAAGATAGGGTGGTTCTTTATAGCTAGGACAGTAGGTTTGTTTCCTGGGACAGACAGAATGGAGATATTCTGGAAGCAAAGGATAGGCACTGCAGGATATGAGTAAGACACCAAGTCTGGACGAACAAAATGTGCTGGTTCTTACTAGGGAGCAGAAAAAGTCTGACATGTGGAACACTGAGACTGGAGTTGTTCCCCAAACGGGGGTGTTTGCAGGATGGGATTGGGATAACTCAAACTGGCTATTCAAACATGATATACTGTTTTTTTCACTCTAGTTAACGGAGAAGGTAAGATTTCTGGAGCGACAGTACTGCAAATGCTCCTAAGGCAAGAGTTTGTACTCAGTGTAATTTTGGGAAACTCACCAAGGTTATTCAAACAGACAGGGCTGGTTCTTACTCACTAGGAGAGAAAGCCATATCTCTGCAAGAGGTGGGCTTGAGGTAATCAGAAAGGCTGTGGGTACAGAAACATTTGGGTAAGTCACCCTGAAAACTTACGCAGTATGCGATGGTAGTAATTACCCTGCAATGAAGGCCTGAGCTTGGCAACATCAGCACTGGAGATGGTCCTGAATAAGGGAGATGTGAGTAGCAGAATCTGATTAACTTGCTAAGGCTAGTCAAATAGGTAGGACCAGTTCTTGCTAACTATGAAAAAGGCTTGATCTTCATAATAGTGGGACAGGAGTTGGTACCAAAACAGGGGGAAGAGCCTAGTGGGATTTATGTAACTCACTCTTGCTACTCAAACAGGATGATATGATTTTCCAATCTAGCACAAGAGGCCTGATCTGTTGAATAGGCAGACTGGAGAAAGACCCAAAGCAATGTGTGAATCTGCAAATCTCACTCAGGCTAGTCAGACAGAATTGACTCCTTCTTACTAGCTAGTAGAGAGGACCAGATCTCTGGAACAGCAGAAGTGAAGATCATACTGAAGCAAAAGGAAATGAACAGCAGTATTTTAGTAGCTCACTCTTACTTGAACAGGATGGGCTCATTCTTGATACCAAGCAGATGAGGCTCTAGCTCTGGAATGGTGAGACTGGAGATGGCTTTGAAACAGAGTGATGGATGTCAAGGGATATGGGCAACTCACAATAACTACTAATAAGTTTGGACTGGATTTTGTTAGCGGGCATAGTGTTATGGAGATTGAGACCACTGGGAAAAGACCACCAGACTCAATTCAGACTTTAATTAGCCAAATTTATTTAAGCTGCAACTGGCTATAGTCTCTCTGTCAGCTTTGAGAACTGCAACAGCCGGGGAAGAGGGATTGAGCTTTTTAAAGGCAAAACCAACACAAAACCCACAATCTCTGCACTATGAATAAATGCCAGGGTGCCCTTGAGCAAGCTGTTCACAGAAGCCAAAACACAGCAAAAAAAAAAGTAACAGTTCTTACTTAACTCTGTGGTTAAGGCTTTTGAGCAAACAGAAGGCTGCAGCTTCAGACTTCGGGAAAATGGGAAGGGGTCAGACTTCCTGGAAACTGTTTTGCCAACTTTGAGCTGGGAATAAGCTGTGTCTGAGCTTAAGGACAATTACCTGCACAAAATGGAGTCACTCTGGTCATCACAATAAGAGTCCTGATTTCTATAATAAGATGACTGGACATAATCTCAAAACGGGAGTCGGGGGGTTGATGTGGAAGAATTCAAGTAAGTCACCCAGACTAGTTGAACAGAATGATTTGGTTCTTACTAACTAGCAGAGAAAGCCTCATCACTGGACCAGCAGGAGTGGGGATGGACCCCAAGTGGGGAGAACCAAGCTGTAGGATTGGAGTAACTTATCTTGAATACTTATAAAGGGTAGACTGGTTCTTACTACACAGCAAAAGAGGCCTGAATTCTGGATTAGGAAGACTGGATGTGCTCTCAAAATGGGGGATGGGCAGGAAGGGATTTGGGTAATTCACACTGGCTACTACAACAGGTTAAAATGGTTTTACATATCTAGCAGGGAGAGCCTGAACTCAGGAAAATCAAAAGTGAATATGGTCTCAAAACAGGTGAATAGACTCGGTAGACTTTACAAAACTCTACCTGGCCACTCTCACATGATGGGCAGGTTTGACTAGCTAGCAGAGAAGACCTGATTTCTGGTACCACCAGACTGGACATGTCCCCCACAGTATGGAATTTGCACAGTGGCATTTAAATAACTCATCAAGGCTAGTTGAAACTGATGGGCAAAGACTAACTAGATGGTAGGGAAGGCCTAATCTCTGGAACAGCATGAAAAGGGTAAGCTCTTACCCCAAGGGATCAGTGCTGAAGGATTTGTGTAACCCACTTAAACTAGACAAGCACAATGGACTTGATTTTCCCAGCTATCAGAGAAGGCCAGATCTCTGAATCAACTTTAATAGAGATGAGATGGACCCAAAGCAGTTGGCTGTGCTCAACTGAATTTTAGGAATTCATGAAGGCCAGTTGAACCGGATAGACTGGTTCTTCCTTGCTAGGAGAATAAACTTGCTCTTGGGAACAGTGGGAATGGAAAAGCTCCAGAGGCAGGGGACAGATATTGTGGGTTTTGGATAACATGCGAAGTCTAGAGGAACAGGGTGGGCTGGTTCTTACTAGACAGCAGAAAAGACCTGAGGTTTTCAACTCTGAGAGAGAGGAGAAGTTCCCAAAACAGATGTGTTTGCAGAAGGGGATTTAGGTAACTCACACTGGCTACTCAAACATGATGTAATGTTTTTTTTCTAGATAACAGAGATGACAAGAACTCTGGAGCCACAGTACTGTTGATAAGCCTAAAGCAGGGGTTTGTACTCATAAAAATTTTGGGAAACCAAGGTTAGTCAAACAGGCTGTGCTGGTTCTTATTAACTAAGAGGGAAGGACTGATTTCTGCAAGAGATGAACTGGAGGTGGTTAGAAAGCAGGGGAATGGCACTTGGGTACCTCACCCTGACTACTCAAGCAGAATGGAATTGTTCTAACTAGTAGCAATGACCACTTGAGCTTGGAAACATCATGACTGAAGATGGTACCAAATCAGGGAAATGTAAACAACAGAATTTGGTCAACTTTCCAAGGCTAGTCACACAGGCAGGGCTGGTTCTTTACTGGGTAGCAGAGAAGGCCTGATCTCTATACAAGCAGGATCAGAGATGGTCCCCAAACAGGGGGAAAGGCATGGTGGGATTTTGGTAGCTCACACTGGCTACTGGAACAGGATGGACTGTTTTTTCCAATCTAGCAGAGAGTAGCCTTACTGGAGAAGGTCCCAAAACAGGGAGAGGCTTGTGGGGATTTGAATAAGTCACTGTGGCTACTTAAACAGAATTTATGGTTCTTGCTAGGGAGCAGTGAGGGCCTGATCTCTCAAACAAAGGGAGTGGACATGGAGGCCAAGAAGAAGGAATCAAAGAGCAGGATTTGAGTAATGTACACTGGCTCTTCAAAGAGAATACACTGGTTCTTCCTACCTAGCAAAAGAGGCCTGAGCTCTGGAGTACCCAACCTCAAGTGATCCTCAATTAGGAGAATGGGTGCCAAGAGATTTGGTTAACTCACAATGGCTAATCCAACAGGATGGGTAGGTTTTTGTTTTCTAGTAGAGAAGGCCAGATCTCTGCAATAATGGGAATGGAGATACCCTCCTGCCAGGAGCCTGCTGGCAGAAATTGAACTGTACCCGAAGGGGGAGTGAGGATGGAAAAAAAAAAAAAAAAAAAAAAAATATATATATATATATATATATATATATATATATATATAGAGAGAGAGAGAGAGAGAGAGAGAGAGAGAGAGAGAGAGAGAAAGGATAGAATTGGGAGGGCTGTCAGTCAATACTGAGGCCCCAACTTTATTTTGCTCAATGTATTTATACCACTATTCAGAGTATAGGAATTCAGGTAGGAAGTCAAATTACAGACAATGCTGACATTTGTGCAAAACAAGTTGTTTCCCTGCAGCTTGGTTCCCCTGTTTGTGGCAGGCATGCCTGGAATCCCAGCACTGGTCAAGAAAAATGGGGCATCATATTGTGTGTGTGAGAGAAACAAAGACACAGAGGCAGAAACAGAGACAGAATATGAGGAACTGCTTGCTCACAACTCTAAACCCTAGACCTGAGATTTAGAGGCAGGAAGAACATGAGTTCTGGACAGGTGCTATTGTAGGTGCTATCATAGGTGCAAGGTGAATTTTAGTGGCAAGAGTACATTTTAGGCATGTGGTATCCAATCTAAAAATGAGTGGTTTGGGACTATAGAGATGACTCAGTCATTAAGCGCACTGGCTCTTCTTGCAGAGGGCACAGATTCAATTGCCAGCATCTACATGGTAGCTGAAAATCATCCAGAACATCTGCTCCAGGGGATCTGACGCCCTCTTCCCATCTCTGCGGACAGTGCATAACAACAGGGGTGTGCATTAATGCAGGTGTACACAATTCATGCATACAGATTTTCTTTTAATTTTAAAAAATTTTCATGAATACGTTTTTTAAAAAGTACTCTTCTTGTTATGGTCAGGATAGGGAATTTTGGATACCACCATGCATAGGATCATTAAGAGGGTAAGCAGTCTTTATTGATTTGTGTGTAATTGAGACTGACTAGTGCCGACAAAAATAAATCTGTCAGCCTTGATGCTCAGTGGTACAAAGTTTATAATGGGAAAAACTACAAAAATCACTACAATTCAGATCAGATGGAAGTCAGAGTGAGCTTTCTAGTACAGTTATATTTTTATACATTACGAGTAGTTTTGATTGTACTCTAGGACACAGTCAGGGTGGTGAAAGGCCTTAAAAGCCTTGACTGTTTTTCCGTGGGAGGCTAGTGTCTGGAAAGAATGCCAAAAAAGGCACAACCTGGAGTCAGGACTGGCCCAGGACAAAATGGATTTGTTGTTGCTGTTATTGTTGTTTCTTTGCAGCTTGGTTCCCCTGCTTCTTCTTAGGGGCCTTCGAATCCTTGACTGTGTTTATGAGGTTGATGGACGTCTCCCGTCATTTCAGACCCTGAAGTGCACTGGGGACATAGTGTACCAGTCTAACTGCTTTAAGAAGACCCAGGTCTTGGAGGAGGTTGGGATTCAGAGTCCATTGGAAGAGGGAGCCCTCTGCTGGCATAGAGCAGGAGCATAGTCCTTAAATGCTCTGGGGTAGCAGCTTGGGCAGTCATACAAGTGGCTCTGATCAGGAAATAGTTTTATAAGGGCTGCTCTAATCACGAATCACGAATCGTATAAAAATCCTGGAGACAGTTGAATACACATGGTGTAATGGTTTAGAGTACAAGTGGACTTGTTTCTCTTGGCTACACACGGGCAATGTGGTGTTGAATTAGGACAAGATTTGAAGTCTTACATTTAAGCAGCATTCTTTTAAATAACAAAATCAGTGGTGCCAAATCACATTTTATAGGAACTCAGCTCTAATGTCTGGGAAGAGTAGTCCCTTGGACACTTAAAGAAACATTCTTATTACATTACTCTTTGGTTATACTTCTCTGTTGGGTGTTTACAACGAATCAGTTGTACCGATTATTTTATGCCAAGGTCAGCTGAATATATCTGGTCATCATTGATCCCTTTGGCTCTGTTTCAGACAATCTTGGATCCTTTGACTTTTCATTGAACAGTTCCATTTACATGGAGATAGTTTGAAGGCCTTTCTCTATTGTGGCTCTGATTGGAAGTATTTAGGAAACTATTCATAATGTGTTGATTTAAATCTTTGTATATTGGACCCTTGTTGAACTTCATCTATGGGGTGGGTTTCCATGGATTCCCTGAACGATAGTGCAGGAGGCTCATCACAGATACAGGACATTTTGAGATGCCCCATTGTCCCCTGGCAATTAGGTAAACTTGGAGAGCCAGGGCCAAAAAAATGACCCTCTGATCAGATTACTTCAGGCCTCTAATTACGATTGTTAAACATCCAAGAATGTTGGTAACTGTGGTCTGGCCATATTCCTTACTTTGTAAACTGAGCTTGAACAAAAATGCTTAAGCCAGCCTTTAAAATTTTTACGAAGATCAAATTAAAGTGGAGGTCTCACTGAAACTTGACCTTAAAAATTTTTAAGGGGTGTTCTGTTAGAAACCAAAGCAGCCTGCCTTCATTCCCAGCACCTTTTTTTAAAAAAAAATGGGATTCACAAGCATAGTGTTTACAGAAAATTGTGAGGCAGAGAGCAAACACACAAAGTCAAGACAATAATTAAGAGCTATTGAGCAAGGGCAAAATAATTCAAAAATTAGTAAAGATAAAAATAAGCAGAGACCTTCCCAGGGGAGAATTCTTTAAGGAAAGGAAACAACAATAAAAATAGAATAAAATTGAAATGGAAAATATCAAGACAGTGTTGCAGGTTCAGCAGTATCGCAGAGGCTAGAATCTAATTTTCCTAACTAGCAAACTATCACACTCATTTATGTCTAGAAATCACTTATGATCACACTCATTTATGTCTAGAAATTACTTATGTTTCATACGACCACTTCAGGTTGTATCCTTTTATTTCCACATACGCGAGAACGCTACAGTCAGCCTTTAAGCTTTCTTAATTTCTTTACCAATCTTGTAGCTGAGAATCTTGTTCCAGTTGATTTTGCTGTGGGTGAGAGGAAGCTGCCGGCGCAAGGTCCCAAATGTGCTGTTAGACATTGTTTTAGAGATTTCGATAATCGCAGAATGATAGGTGTTTTCCGCACTCTCGATGATTTTGATAAACTCCTTGGTAGTCTGGACTTCGTTAGAAACGGGGATTGAATCTCCCACAGCATTTTCAGAAGTCAACTGAATATTGCCATTTTCATAATAATGAACCTGAAACTTGAGCACTCCAACCACCTTGGCTCTAGGTCCCATGATAGCGAATTTCCACTCTGATTTCCAGTGGCCATTACAGAAGTTAATAGGTTGAAACTGGTGACATTCAATGCACGCAACAGTAGTAGGTTTTCCATCTATAATTTTAGCGTACACGGTACAGAAGACATTGGAAAAAATTTTCTTCATGTAGGATCTTAAAGCCTTGTCACAGGGGTCTCGCCAAGAATTCAAACATCCACTTGCATCCTCTGGCTGGAGGTCAATTGCTTTTTTCCGTAAGTGATCAAACTTAAAGGAAAAAACTAAAATAGTTCCTTTTAAAAGCTAGAATATAAGTCATACAAAAAAAAGCTAGAATATAAGTCATACAAAACGATACAAAAATTTTACCTTGGAGGTGTGCTTTTACCTTCTTAGTCTACCATAAAAATGTACTGATTCTTTTGGGTATACAAACTTTTGTCAAGAATACCAAAACCCATCTGATTGCAATGATGATATACTGAAGAACAATAAATCTGAAATGTAAGAAGTGAAACACATAGTCACTGGAGGCTTTTCTCACAGCAAGCCCTGTAGATCATAGTCATTGGTTAGAAAAGGAATAGGCATGTGGGATGCAGGGACTGCCCCGAGAAGGGGGAGAGAAAGTGCCATGGTCCTGGCTGGGGACTGCTGGCAGGAATTTGCAGAGGCCTCAGAGGACAGGGGAGGAGGAATGAGATGCTGGCAATGTTAAAAACCATGCCATGCCAGCAGCTTTGAACTGGACGTGTGACACGAAATGAGACAGGCAGGTTCCCAGGCCAGAGGGCTGACTCCAGGAGTGGACTCCTTTGACTGGAGACTTCCTGTCCTCAGAACGGGAGAGGGAGGGATGCACAGAGCACAGATGGAACAGGAGACAACAGGAGAGGACCAGAGCACAGAGTTTACTGAGCAGTTAATATTATCCCAGATGAGGGACTAGAACCAATCACGTAGCATACGCGATGAATACAGAGGAGCTCTTCCCATGGGAAGTGGTGAGTGTTCACTGTCAGATAGCCATCGCCATTAAGCCAATGTGAGTTTGGAGGACAGTCCAGCCCTCCTATTCTTGAAACCTAACAGGAAATCCAGATGGGACAGCACTGACAGGGCAACCCTGACAGGACAACTTCCCTGATGCACAGGATAGCACTGACTGTACAACACTGACTGACCTCGTTCCCAAGAGCACTATTTCAAACCCAAGGGAAGTTTTCCGTTATTCACCTAGCAGTTCAGCTGTCTATGCATTCAAACGAAAACAAAGCCCAGTTTCTCATAGAGACAGAACCAGAAAACCAAATCCTGAGGGAAGGCTCCCTCTCAGGCCTCTCCTTGCCAAGGAACCAGAAACAGAAACACTGTGCTCAGCTACTGGTGTCATATTATAGTGCTTGAGGACGAGGAGAAAGCTCTTTATCAGGCCTATGCTTCCGAACCCAAAGGAAGACTCCCCATTTGGCCTCTCCTTCACAACCAGAAACTTGAAAGAGAACCAAAAATACAAACCTGAAAACAGAACTGATGTCAAAATGCAGAATTACCTACTGCGAGATTTAGAAGGTGTCCAGGAATTCTCCTCTCATTCCAGAATTCTCTGGCTTCAGTTAGGAGGAGCAGGGCCCTAGAACGTGCTCAGGGTGTGTCCCCTGCAACATTCAAAATGACTGGGAGATCTTCACCAAGACAGAGTCCCCTGTGCCTGGGGTGATCTCACTGGGGGTCTATATTCTGCAGTACCCAGGTTAGAGAATTACTGATCACCACCAGGCCTAAGCCAATTAAAAGATAAGGCAGTCCTTTATTGATTAGCATGGGATGGAGAGTGGGAACACTTGCCAAAGTCTCTCAGCCCTGAAGTTCAGGCGAACAGAGTTCATAAAGACAAAACTCACAACAATCACAATATCAGTTGCGAACAGAAGGAGTTCAGAGAGACTTTGCAACAGTAGTTACTTTGGTTTTACATTAGCATTCGTTTTGCTTCCACTTCTAGTCCAGAGTCATGATCAGCTTTGATTGTGTTGTTAGGGGAGGCTATTGTCTGGGAAGATTCCCAAAGCATGTTGTTGTTGTTGTTGTTGGCTTTTTTTTTTCTTCTACTTAATTCTGACTAGGCAAGTAATCAATCCAGATATGTTAGAATGATAGGCAGGATGATCAGAAGTCCAAGACATGTCTTTGTTATGGTATATTGAAGATCAGTCTGCAAAACAGGGAAAACTTGCTGAAAATAGTAAAGTAAAAAGGGATCGTGCGATAACAGCTGTTTCAGTCGTGCAATCCCTATTTCTGGGGAGCAGTTGGAACACACATTCAACTGTGTGTTGTGAAGTAGTGACATCCTCTGTGCCTAAAAAGCTGAGGTAGAGGCAGGAAGATCAGGAGTTCAATGGAATTCTTTGCAAGAGAGTCTGCTGGCCATCAGTGTGGGTCACACATGACCCTGTCTCAAAGGAAAGCAGGTGTTAGGGAGATAGAAATCAAAGCTTTGGCAAAAAAGGAAGGAACATGTAGACAAATATTCCACACAATTTGGCATTCAAGTTTACACTTATTTATTATGATTATTATGTGTGGGGGATGCTCATTTTCCATGGCACAAAGGCACAAAGGTAGAAGCCAGAGGACTACATGTGAGAGGCAGCTCTCTCCTTCTCCCATGTGAGTGCCCTGAACAAACTTTGTTGGCAAGCTGTTTTACACGTTGAGCACCTCCCCGGGCCATGGCGTTCTCTGTCACAGGCTAAAACAACTAAAATCAATAATGTGTTTGAGGCCAGGCCTGGTGGGGCAGGCCTGTAACACCAACTATATGATGGACTGAGGTAGGAAGACAAAAATGTCAAGACCTGCCTGGAAATTTATTGACAACCTCTCTCAAAGTTTAAAAATTAAAGAGTGCTTTTAATTTTTTTATGTGCATGAGTGTATTGCCTGCATGTGTGACAGTGCACCCAGGTAGTGCAATACACTCAGAGGCCAGAAGATTGCTTAGGATCCCCTGGAACTAGAGTTAGGATGGTTGTTCGCTACCATGTGCATGCTGGGAACTGAACCCCGGGCCTCTGTTAAAGCAGCCAGTGCTATTATCTGGCCAGACATCTATTCCAGCTCATGAAGAGAGCTGTAAGGGAGAGGAAGGGGAGGGTAATGAAACACAAGAGATATGACTGTGGAAGAGGGAATACTGGCTGTGGAAGTTACAAGCTGGGACTGGAGGCAGTGAGACAGGAGACCAAAGGGAGGGCAGATCACTGAAAACAAAGTGTTTGTGAAAATGCCACAAGAAATCCATGGCTGTTTATGGTCATTGAAACATAAAAATTTGGCAAGATAGATCCACTGGTAAAGGTGATTCTGCCAAGCCTAACAAGCTGGACTTGATCAGTGTGTTGCACATGGCAGGAGCAGAGAACGACTCCAGGGACTGTTCTCTGAGGTCTACACAGACCTACACACAAAACACACAGAAATAAGTAAATAGATAAATATTTTAAGATAAATGGCGTTGCATGCACATGCACATTTACATACATGTAAGCAAGACACTAATACAGAAAATATAAGTAAATAAAACAAGTATTTTAATAATCAAATACAGTGCTTTAAAAATCACTGGGGTCTGGGTTTTTAGCTCAGTTACCAATATATTTTCCTGGCTTTGACAAAGGCCTCGGTTCGACCCCAGTGCTGTATGAAACAGGTGTGGTAGCCATGTCCCTAATAATTCACTTAGGAAGTAGACACAAGGAAGATCAGAAGTTCAGGGTCATCTCTGTTTCAAAGCAAGTTTAAGGCCATCCCAAGTAACATGATCCCATTTATTAAAGATTTGGTTTATTTGAATAGTTTGGAAGTGATAGATGAGGTATTAAATTATGTGGATGTGAGTGGGTGTGCAAGTGAGTGTGGGGTCCACAAGATAGGTGGATTTTGATTCCCTAGAGCCTGAGTTAGAGGCAGATGGGTGCAGACTGAAGTGCATGCTGGGAACCAAACTCAGGTCCAAGGCAAGAACAGATTGTATTTTTAACAGTTGAGCCATGTCTCCAGGTACATGAGACATGTTCTAGAAGGAAGGAATGAAAAGTTGAATGGATGTAGGAAAGAAGGGAGGGAACGAGAAAACAGAGAAAATGAGGTAGGGACAGAGAGATTCTAGAAAGAGGCAGAGAAACACAATGTGAGAAAGAAAGAAGGAAGCAAGATAAATCATGCAAGCAAGAAAAAAGAAAGAGAGAAAGAGAGACCAGGAAATGTTGCTCGATACAAACTGAAGACCTCGGTTTGATCACTGTGAACCATGAATGGAAGGAGAGAACCAATTCTCCAGCCTTGTCCTCTGACTTCAAAACACACCGTGACACATGCACATACACACACACACACACACACACACACACACACACACACACCAACATACATAATAAATTAATAAATAAATGTAATTATCTTCAAATTTTAAAGCAAAAAGATTGAAAAGAATGGATACAAAACTGACAGAATGAGCCCATTGAAAACTTGAACTGCACTTGAAAACAAGTCCCCCAAATAAATCACAAGCAATTGCTGCAAGGCAGCCAGAGATGTAAGGACTGAGAGCACTGAACAGATAGATACACCATTCTAAAATAACAGTTACCACATGAAAAACTACAATCATGGGTCATGTGAGTACATAAATGCAAGTTTGTGTATATAAATATATACATATATATGTATGTGTCTATAGGCTATTATTGAAGAATGAATTACTCATAGTTCTGGATTCTAGTCAGGCAAGAGCAGGGTGTCAACACTGTGAAATTCTGCTAAAGACCCTCTTTCTGCCTCATTCAGGAACCATTAGTCCATGTCCTCACAGAGTGAAAGGGGGATGTCGGAGGCACCTTCCTCTTTTAAGGGCATTACTCTGATGATGAAAGGCTCACAGTGAGAAATTCATCTAAACCTAATTATCTCTCAAAGGAGGTAACTTTTGATACCATCACAAGACATGTAAAGGCTTTTACATGTAGGCAATTCTGGTGTTACATGCCTCTAATTCCAGTACTGGGGACGGTGAAGCAGGCAGAACTCTATGATTTCCAGGCCAGCCTGGTCTACATTGTGAGTTCCAAGCCATTTCATACTACATAGTAAACCCTGTCTCAAAGAAGAAAAAAAATACTTTGACATCTGGATTTTGGGGACACGCATTCAGAATGAGGGAGATATTAGTCATTCCATACGCAGCAGGAATGACTCAGTATTTTATTGGGTCAACTTACATATACTCCAAAAGCTCAGAAGGTAGAGTTAAAGTGTCCTAAGATCTGCGAACTTCCTAGATGTATTACATCTATTTGTTCTGAGGGACTGACTGCTTTATTACATTACCTTTTACACACAGTCGAAAGAAATCAGAGCCTATAAAGAGGGTGTAAACAAAACAAAATAATTTCTAAAACTGGTTGAAGTGACAGATTTCTAGAATCCCAAGACTCTTTAGACTGAGGCAGGAGGATCATGACCTGGTGGCCTGTGGGTGCTACATAGAATTCAAGTAAGTGTGGGGTCTACAAGATGACTCTAACCAAAAAATATGAAATGACTCAGTGTTTACACAGACTGAAACCCAACAATTCAGATGCACCATCTGGTAGAGGATGGTGAGGTGAAGATAGGCTGGGACGTGTACCAAATAGGCCAGCCTGTGTTGTACAGGGTCATCATATCCAACATCAACAGCAAAAAATGTTCAATAGTTCATGTAGGGATGGACACCTATAATTCCATCACAAGAGAAGATGAAGAAAGAGCACTACGTTTTGCTCTATCCCAGAATACCCAGGGGAGAAGACAGAAAGGAGGAACAGGAAGAAAATGATTACAAAGGAGGAAAAGAAGAAAGGAAAGTGCTTTCCACAACCCTCCAGAATGAATGAAGAGAAAACACATTGTTCATTAGAAAAGGGGTTAGTAGTTATGTAAGTGGACCTAGTGAAATCAAGAGCAAAAGATGAAAGCTACTTGGGTAAGTGCTGCCAGTTACATACCAAGGGAGAAAGAAGTAAGTATAAAATTCTAGAACATAGTCACATGCACACAGTTTACACTGACGCTCCTGGGATGGGGGTGCAGTGGGAGGGATGGGAAGAAGAGAGGATTCTACAGAAACATGGTACACCCCTCCATACTGAGGACAGGAATCCACATAAAGAGCTATTACCAACCAAGGGGAAAGAACACAACTCCCAGACACCCCACAAGAACCGAAAACATGAAAACGTTCCGGCTGCTATTGGTCCAATGCCTCACCCTGCCAATCACCAGAAGTGGCACTGGGAACCTGAACTGAGCAAACACAAGCAGGCAAGCTCTACACTGCACCCTGCTGGCAAGTCTTACCAAATCTCCTGCTGCCCAAGGAGACAGTGTGGTGTCCTGGAGTCCTGGAGACAGATTCATTATGACAAAAGGCAAACCAGATGACCTTGGACTGGAAACATCAAAAGTTTCCAGACCATTAGGTAGAACACAGATAATGTAATTTCCCCAGGACTTAGAGCAAACTGTTATTTGAGAAATGCCTCTAAGAGTCATGAAAGAACATCCTTCCCCCTATGCTTTCTTGTTACTTTTGTTGTGAGAACACTTCACATGACAATGGAAGGAGAGAATAAGGTAGAGAAAATGGAATAAAAGGTGAAGGGGCTTGAATCCTGGGGAAGTGTCGGGGGGCAAAGGATCCTGACTGTCAGCAGTGGTTGAAAGAGAGAAGGAGCCAGGGAGACAGGAAAGAGAACATGAGGGGCAGAGAGGAGAACAGGAAGGAAGAACACTGATTCATGAAGGAAAATGCGGAAATCAGTCATCATTACACAGTGTGTGCTACATAGAAAAATAACTGAGAACATATATATCAAGAAGCTGGAAACAACCTGTATCTCCAACTCTCCAACTCATGGCATCTCACACCTCTGGCCTCTATGGACACCTGCCAGTCAGGAGAACATATAAGAACTCATAATCTCAAGTAAAACAAATCCTTTTAAATAAAGCAAGCGAGTGATACCTTTCCAATTAAAATAGGAGAAATAGCCAGCAAAGCAGAAAGCAGACGAAAAGGAGGAATCAATAAAGTGTAGGGTTCTGGTCCCCCTGCATGCCCTTCTTTCTTAGTGCTAGGCTCCTGGCCAAGAGCTAGCCAGATCTTGTTAATTGCAAAGCTCAAGTAAACAACTTGACCTCTAAGCCAGCAACTTCCTTTTTCCTGTGTGTGTCATCAATAGAGGATGTCTCCTGAGAACCGGAACTTTTAACCTCCTGCAAAGCCCCTCCTCAGGGTAAATAAGGCTTGCTGCCTCTCAATAAAGTCAGTCATTTTCCTTTCCTCCTACCTAGTGTGTGTGTCTCTGTCTTATGTGTTTCATTCAATCCGCAGCCCTCCGCCGATCCCGGCTTGGTCATCGTAGCCAGGGCGCTACAGTAAAGGAGGGAGGAAGAGGAGCAGGAGGACAGAGAGAGGAGGGACGGGGGTCGAGTGGGGAGGAAGGTGGAGGAGTAGGAGGAGGACGAGGAGGAGAGGGAGAAGAGTGAGACCGGGGACCATGAAGGAAGGAGGGAGGAGAAGGAGGAACAGGGGGAAGAGGAAGAGGAGAGGGAGAGGATGAGAAGAGGAGGAGGAAGAGGCAGAGGAGGAAGAGGGGGAGTAGGAAGAGAGGGAGTAGAAAGAGGAGGGGGACAAGGAGGAGGGGGAGGAGGAAGAAGAGGAGAAAGAGGAGAAGGAGGGGGAAGAAGGAGGGTAAGGAGGAGGAGGGGGAGAAGGAAGAGGAGGAAGGGAAGGAGGAAGAGGAGGAGGACAAGGAGGAGGGGGAGGGGAATGAGAAGGGAAAGAGAAAGGCAACTATTTTGACAGACAGAAATGCACAGGAAAGAAAAAAAAACATGGAATAATTTTGAAAGACGTGACTAGACATATGGCTCAGAGGATCCGAGCACATACTGCTCTTCCAGCGCACTGCTAGCACTTCCAGAAGACCCAAGGTTTATTCCTAGCAGAGGACACAGGCACTAAAGTTTGGAAAGGGTTAAATGCATAGGAAAGGACCAGAAAGAAGTGAACAGGGTCAGAGAGGTAAAGATTTTGGAAGGGAGGAATCCGGCTGAAAATCAAAAGCACAGTAGAGATACAAAACCGCAGGTTTTAAAGGGCAAACCTTTTAGAGAGGGAAAGAGAGGGGAATGATGAAGGGACTGAGGCGGAAGGGGTAACAGAGGTTGGAAGGAGACGGGCTGGAAAATACTGCAGGGAAAGAATGGGAACTGGTAAGCGGAACTGTTATTGAAAGAAGGGATTTTGAAACTGAGTTGGAATGGAAACTGAATCACAGAGAAAGGAGACAGAAAGGAACATGGGCCAGAAGAGGAAATGTGGAAAGGAAGTGAGGAAAAGATGGAAACAGGAAACGGAGAAAAGAGCTTTGTACTGGCTGGAAATTAGAAAAGGAAGCTCCCACCAACACCCCCAGAATATACACTAACAAAATTTATTCTCTAGGAAAAGGGGTGTTAGCTCCTAAATGGCCTTAAACTACTCAAAGTCTAAACAAAACCTACTTGGGAAAGTGGCCAGGAAATCTATGGCTGGGGGAGGAGTTAAGCCACCTGAAATGTCCAAAGAACCCACAAGGCACATCCATGACAGTGAGACTTCTGAGGACCTGTGTTATCTTTAGAAGCATTCTCACAATCTCCGTGGTGAGGAACAAAATCCACTCAGCTTCCTTGCCTGATCAATATATGAGAAGAAACCCACAAAGCAGAGGAAACCTTTCAATCCCAGAAAAACTGACAATGTCATCATTGCACCTGCCCAGGGGCTCACGCTGCCAGTGAGAAGACAGTGATACTGGGAACCTGAAATCAGCAAGCTCCTTCAATCCACCTACAGCAGAGTGTCAAAATGGGTCCACTGCCCAGGGAGACACTGAGGTTTGCAAAGAACAGCGCCAGGATTATAAAGTAGAGGAGGGAGGGGAGTCTTGGACTTTAATTAGCATTATTTTCCTGATCTTTATGAGAGTGGTATAGGAGGAGGTTTTATGGCATTTATAATAACATTTGTGGAGAATGTTGGGTGAACCCTTAAGAGAGGTAGAAGAGTTAGTAATTCTCATGTAAGTTTTCTATGCCTGTTTTCTAACAAGAACGATCTTCATTTCACAAGTGGGACATGGGCAAACTTTGTAAATGGGGAGACAGCTAGGAAAGGGAGAAAGAAACTAGGAAAGCCATTGGAAACTGGGGACTGAGGCCAATAGAACTGAGTGTAAAGGGCAGATTTGAAAGGGAAAAGCAAGTGGTGAGACCTCCTTCCAGGCTCAGAGGAAGCACAGAGCCTGGCTGAGGGGCGAAGATGCAGAATGAAGGGAGAGTGTTCCACATCACTGTGTGCACAGAGGAAACAAACAAACACTTGGAGCATACACAAGAAGATAATAGAGAGATGAACAATTGTTCAAAATAGAAATCAGAAAAAGAGTCCAGTAATAACGCAGAAAGAATATAGCTATTTTCACTGCAGCGATGTGTCCCTTGCATATGCTTGTTTGTCTGTCAGAAACCAATTTCTCTTGTGGATGGCAAGCTGAAATCTAATTCATATTCTCATGCCCCAGCCTCCAGGCTGAGATTACCGACATGTGCTCAAGAAGGTTGTTCACTCTAGGGGTTTTAACAGGGGAAACTCAAACCAAGCAATGCTAAATCAACAGCAGTAACTCATGCCTGTAATCCCAACATTCCATAGGTTGCAGGAGGAGGATCCCAAATTTCAAAACCTGAGGACAGCACAGAGTTCAGTTCGCTTAAGGAATTTAATAATAACTTGAATTAGAAAAAAGATAAGTAAACATATAAAAAATAACTAAATTTAGTCAGTGGAGGTCCATTATCTGCAGCCCCAGAGCTCTAGTGGATGAGGGATTAAGAATTGAACATAGCTTAGCTACATGTGGAGTCATTACCATGTTTCCCACCACAGAGGGTTAAGATCATTAAAAACGACATAAAGGACTTCAACATTCAAATTACTTTTCCAAAACTAACTTGTATGTACTTAAAATTTCTATCAAATTTTAAACTCTTTTTATAGAAAAATCCAAGTAAAATGAACAGTCTTGTTTTTGATTTTTGAGACAGTATCTCTAGTGCCCAGGGAAGGCCATAACTTCCCAGGCAGCATTGGATGACCTTGAACCTCTAATCATCCTGTGTCAACAGTGATAGGTTACATGCAGGCTTCAACAGGCTCTATTTCCATGTGCTGGGACTCAAACCCAGGGTCTATTGCAACCTAGTCAAGCACTTACCAACTGAGATCGCTACCTCTCTAGGCTTGCATTCAGACATTCAGTGGTGACTTTGTGTCCTAAGTAGAGTTGGTGCTGCATCAGGTATGGCATTGCATTCTGGGGATGGCCCTGCACATGGTAGCAAGTCTAGCAGTATGAGATGCCTCAACTGCACCTACTACACTGCAGTGACCCCCAAAATAACAGTAGACATACTGCAATGCCCCCAAGTTGTTGTGAGCCCCACAAAACCAACTATTCTCCGGAAGACAATGAGAGATTTAAACTCCCACACAGAAAGAACACTTACGTCTACTGATTGGCTAGTGAGGACACACCCATTTGACTCCCATCTTCCCTACCTCCGTCCAGACCTCTTCATCTTGCTGCGGATCACTGCATTAACTGGCTTGGAAGAATCCATTCAATCCTACAAAAATTCAAAGTGAGGCTATGAAACACAGAGCAACTATTTATAGAGTGCTCTGAAAGGAAATGAAAGGATGGAGAGAATGGAGAAGGGTGGTATGAAAGCACAGAGACAGAACAGGGAGAACTGAAAGTCAGTAGTGCTGAGACAGGGGTAGGGACGGAGGGGAAGGTGAAAGCAAGGAAGCGACTAGAAGGCCGAAAAAGAGCGTGAAAAATGGGTTAAAAAGACAGAAACGGGGAGGACGTGGAACTGCAAGGAAGGTCTTCAAAGACATGATGTCACTAGACATGGAGTGAGTCAGAGAAAGGGGGACACGGGAGAAAGGGAGAAGGTGGTTGGAAAGGAGTGCAAAACAGAGAAAAGCATAGAGAGAAAGGGGAAGACGAGGGGCACGTGGGAGAAATGGGTGGGAACCCGACCAAAGAGGGGGAAGGGGAAAGGTGTGGCCAAAAAGAAAGCTTGGAAAGGTCTAGAGCATCTGGAACAGGGAAGGGAGAAGGAAAGAGGTGGTAAACGGGGCAAGGCTGGGATGTCAATGAAAGCTTTAAAGGGGCAACAGAAAAGGGGGGAGTCCAGCTAGAGGGAAGGGGGACCAGGCTTGGAAACAGAGAACATGCAGAGCAAGAGAGGGAGAAGGAAAAATGAGTGGTACAAATAGAGACACGCAGCCTGGGGAAAGGACTGGAGGGGAGGAGCAGAGTGGGACTGGGGACGGTGTTGGAAAGCGGGAGAAGGGCTGGAAAGCCAAACAGGCTGTGGAAATGGGGAACCCTTTAAAGGAGAAAGTCTTTAGCTAGAAGCAAGCGACAGAATAAGAACATGGAGAAAGCAGAGGGAAGCTGTCTGAATGGCCTGAGGGCAGAGTGAGTGTGAGAAGGGATGAGGAAGAAATGGGGACAGGAAGTGGTAGGGAGAAATGACTGTAATGCAGTGAGGGATAGAAAGAGCGACCAGTGGATCCAGAAAAGTAAATGGTGTTGGACAGGAAAGACAGGAAGAGGGAGGAGAGAGAAAGGACGTAAAAAGGAGGAACGGAAACTGCTACACTCACCCCAATGGATGAAACCAAACAAATTAGTCACTAAACAAAGTTTTAGTAGATACTTAAAAGGGCTTAGGAAACTCCAAACAAACAAGAAATCTGCTTGGATAAACGGCCTTCAATTGCATAACTGAGAGAAAGTGAATGAACTAAAATGTTTGAGAAAGCACATTTGTGCACATGCTCTACACCAACACTTCTGGAATTGGATGGGTATGGAGTATAGATGGAGAGTACAATAATGTTCAGAAACATTCTACTTATCTCCAAGTTGAGGAGCAAAATTCACACACTATCTGATTCGAGAGGCCACAATTTAGAGCAAGCTTACAACTCCAGGAGAACTGAAAATATCACCAACGCTCATGGGCCAAAGCAAAGGGCTCACAGTGACAGTCAGTCAGCAATGAAACTGGGAACCAGACAAGAACAAACTTCTGAAATACTCGCTACTGGTAGCATACTACAAAGTTCATGTTGCCCAGGGAGACAGAGATGTTGGCAGAGTATTGTTCCACAATTATAAAGTAGAAGAGTGAGGGTAGACTGTGGAATTTAATTAACAACATTTTCCTGACCTTTATGTAGAATCCATATTAGAATATGTTTTATAGCATTTTCCAAAAAAAGAGTAGTGAAGCCCAGGAGAAAGTTTGAAAGGCATAAAAGACACAGTGACTTCCTTCTATCCCTTCTGTGTGTCTTTTCTGAGAAGAAAATTTTTCACAGGATGTTAGAGACCTTAGAATACAAGAAATATCTAGGACAGAAGGAAAGGAAAGAGGGAAGGGGATTGGAAGATGTAGACAGAAAGAACATAAGCGAAAGAGGATTGATTATAGAAGAAGATTTGAAATGGGAAAAGAGATATGAGACAAAATCTGGGTATAGAGGAAGCATTGATAAGATAAAAGGGGAGAATAGAGAAAGAGGGGAAGATGCTCAAACATGATGGAACTGCAGTGTGCACAGCACACAAAAAGCAAAGAAGACAGAGGCATTTGGGAGCTCATAAAAGAACAAAGACAAGAGAATAGACGCTGAAAACAAATCAGGTATCCAGTCAAGAGACTGAAAAAGAAATCTGCTTTAATTTTAGTTCTCTCTCTCTCTCTCCCTCTCTCTCTCTCTCTCTCTCTCTCTCTCTCTCTCTCTCGTGTGTGTGTGTGTGTGTGTGTGTGTGTACCTGCATGCTGCTTGTTCGTTTCTGATTCTGTTTGAAACATATTTCTACTATGTTAAGGAGGCTGAGATCTAACCACATTCTTATGCTTCAGCATCAATGGTTGAGACTACCTACGTGCATTCCCAAGGTAGCTCACACTAGGGACATCAATAAGGAAATCAATACAATGAAATGTTCAACTAAGAGTGGGAACACTTTCCTGTAATCTCAGCATTCAATAGGCATGGCCAGGAGAATCTGAAATTCATGGTAATGTGAAATAGATAACATTCCACTTTAGGTCTTTCCTAATACCTGAAACAACAACAAAAACAAACAGAAGAAAAGAAAATTTAACAACTGAATTTTTATTACTGGTGTCACTCATCTGTATTTTCAGTACTCTAGAAGTTGAGCCAGTAAGATATGTATTTTATCCTTGCCTGGGAAGTAAGGGAGTCAAAGACAGCATTGGTAGCATATAGCAATGCCATTTTTATAAAAAAAATACAGTTTTCATATAAAATGTACTTATCTCTTATCAACCTCTAAGTACATAAAAACCTATGACAATTTGAACTGATTTTATTCACACACTGAAATACTTTGAGATCAATCAAACTTTTTTTGACATAGTGTTTCATATATCATGACTTGGCCTAAATCTGATTTACAGTTTTGGGTGACATTGAAATTCTGGTAATCCTAGATCCAGAGAGTTAGAGTACACAAGTACTCCAACATGCTCAGTTTCAGTAGTGTTTGGTTTCAAAAACGGGTCCTCATGTATGGTAATCAAGGATCCACCTACCTACCAAGCACATCCTCAGCCCTGAGTACAAACTTTGTGTGAGAGAACTTTGTACCCTCAACCTTTCAGGTACTCTAGGAGGCATGGGATCTGTGGGACTGTGTCATACACACACCATACTGGCTAGACCTGTCATACACACACACACACACACACTGATTCATCTGTGTCCCTCATGATGCTGTGTGATCTCTGGAGTTGGAAAACTTCACAAAAGGAAGAGGAACCTTCTTCCTCCCAGAACATCTAGAAGAGAGAGGGAATAATAAATTGTCCATCATGTGCTACTTTAAGCTCATTATTTGGGAAACCTTTAAATGTCTCACCATACCAAATACTGACAAGAATATGTGTCAATATAATGGTTAACACATTTACTCTCTTAAACATTTCTCCAAGAAACTCATATATATGGACATAGCGGCAATGCACACAATAACAAAAATATGAAAACACAGAAGCCTGTACTGACAAGGAAGTACAAGACTGTGCTAAAATATCTGATTACAACATACTATATGTGCCCTTAAATGCAATCAATTAAAGGAACTTGGATAACTCAGACAATAATAACATGGGAATGACATTTTCAAATAGCCTGTACAATCTGAACTACAATATTTTTTAAAGATTTATTTATAATCTGTGTGTATGTCAGTATTGATGCTCCAAGGCACATATGTGGAGGTCAGACTACAACTTGTGGAAGTCAGCTCTCTCCTTCTAACATTCATTCCTGTGGATCAACTATTTACAGGGCATGATGACAAGCACCTTTATGTGCTGAGCCATCTTGTCCACCCTTAACATCCTTTCTCACAGGTTAAAATTTCTAAAATTATTCAATTCTTTTGGACCATCCCTGCTGGCACAGGCCTGTTAGTCCAACTACTTGAGAGGCTGAAGCACGATAATTATAAGGATTCTAGACCTGCATCATAACTTAGTGAAATCCTATCTCAAAATACACACACACACAAAAACCATAATGATGACTTTTAAGTGAGAGGATGAGGAAGGTAATAGAATACATGTGATATGAAGTGGAAAAGGTTTTACTAAGCATGGAAATTAGAAGGTGGGACCAGATTTCAAACTGCAGCAAGCACATTTGGCAGTTCACAACCTCTTGTAAATCCTGCTTTCTGGGATCTGAAGCTTTTGGCATTTATGAAAATAGCAATCACATGAACATACATGATACATAAAATTAAAAAGAAAATATTTTTTAAAAACAGAAAATGAATCACTCCTTAAACATTAAAATTAAAGAAGGGGGAGAAGGAGGTCGAGAAGGAGGAGGAGGCATTGATTTTGAGAGAAAGCGGTGAAAGAAAAAGAGAAAAAACTAAAAACACAAGAAAGGAAAGAAAAAATGTAAAAAAAGAGAAGAAAGTCATTTTGGAGAAAGAGATAGAAAAAGACACAGGAACAGTATAAAAGAAAGATTTTTTTTACAAAAGAGAGAGCTGAAATTTGGATCAGTTATTAAGACATTAAAAGCACTATGTGCTCTTCCAGAAGACCCAAGTTTGATTTCTAAAAGCAACTTTGTTTGGAACAGAACCTCCTTTAAGGGCAACTCCAGAGGAACTGACCCTTCTGGATTCAGTGGGAATGCTTACTCAAGTGCGTATTTACTTATAAATAATTAATGACAAAATAACTAATGTAAAAAGTAGAAAATAACTCTCCTTCGAGGTGGGTATAATCCAAGCATTCTCTTTGCAGAAGCAGGAGAACCAACCATTTAGGAGAGTTTGAGATGCACGTCAGTGTCCTATGTGTGTTCATAACAGGGGCACATCATGAGAAAAATAAACAACAAAGATATTGACAGATTAGTGACATGATGTATATCTATAATATTAATATTAGAGAGTCTGTGGTGAGAAGCACATAGTTTAGCCTAGAATCCAGAGCGAGAGGCTATCAAAAGGGAGGAAAAGGCAGGAGAACCATGAGGGGTAACATGGAGAATTCGAAAGTGTGTGAAGTGGTTAAAGAGAGAGAGAGCGCTGTGGGAGTTAGACGGGGAACATTCCCTTGATCCAATTCATGTTTCTGTGAAAGGCAAGAGCACAAGACGTGAGGAGCAAGGAAGTAAAGTGTGGGAAAAGATGGGTTAGAAGGAAGTAGAAGAGAGTACACAGAAGGAAAAGAAATTGGAGAGGAGAAAGAGGGAAAGTCCTCAGAAGTGGGAGTGGACTGGAAGAAAGGAGAACAGATGGACGCAGAAAGGGGGATCATGGAAAGCAAAATGGAGTTGGAAAGAGCTAAAGTACTGAGAAATGACTTGAAATAGGAGAGAAGAGGGTTAGAAAGAGGGTGAAGGTTTGGAAAGTGAGAAATGTGGATTGAAATCCAAAATAGAGTCAAGGGGAAGGAAAGGGATTTAAACAGTATTTTGGACAGGGGTAAATCAGGAAAGGAGAATAGCAGGCAAAGGATACAACAGGAAAATGACGGAAAGGAATGAGAAGAAGACACAGAAGTTGAGACACAGAGCAGATAGAAAGGAGCAAAGACACGGGAAATGGGGCTATAATGGATAAAATTCAGAAGGCACCCACAAAGCACATCCCTTAAAGTGAGATTCCTAGGGGTTCTACTCACCTCCAGTGTGAGGAGCAAAATCCACGCAGCCTCCACGAGTGATCAGCATCCAAGGAGAAAGTTCACGGTGGAGAGAAATTCTACAAGCCCAGAAACATTGAAAATGTTGCTACTGCCCTTGGCCCAGGGGCTCACACTGCCAGTCAGTCAGCAGTGGTGCTTTAAATCTGAGATCAGCAAACCCTACAGGAAGGGAGTCATAAAGGGCCTGTTTCCCAGGGAGACAGTGTGCTTTGCAAAGGAAAGCTCCAGGATTACAAAGTAGAGGAAGGGCTGGGGTGGATACTTTGGACTTGAGGATGAATATTTTACTAATATTTTACTATTCTTTATGTAGAATAGCTATCAGAACTACTTTTAAAGCATTTATAACAAAAAGCTTGATGAGAAGTACAGGAAAAAAGATAAAGACATGTAGAAGAGTTAGTAATTTTCCTTGAATCCCCTCTGTGAGTTTTTAATGCTAAGGACAACTTTCATGGTGGAGGGGGTGGGAAAACCCTTAGTAAAGAGGAAAAGCCTAAGAAAGGAGTAAAGGAATGTGGCAAAGAGTTTAGAAATTGGGGAGGAAGAACATAGAGGAAAGAAGATTGAACAAAGAAGATGTCTGAAAACAGGAATGATATAATGGGACAACTTCCAGGTACAGAAGGAAGGAGAGAATGTAATGTGGGAGACAGAGAATGAGGTATAGAGAGCTAAAAACAACTTAAATACATTGAATGCACCAAGGAAATGTTAAAAAAGACATGCATTTGGGGACATATAGAAGAAAAATACAGAAAATATGCTCAGAATAGAAATCAGTTGATCATGGTCCACGCATCGCACAAGAAAGAGAAATCTGTTTCAATTTTTGTTTTCACTTTAGTGCATCTGTCCAAAATCAGTTTCACCTATTTAAGGCAATCTGAGATCTAACCACATTTTCATATCTCGGCCTCAGTTGCTAAGAATATCTATGTGTTGTGTTTTGCCTAGGCGGCTCACACTGAGGTTTTCAATAGGGGATATTTTATAGAAAGAATTATTCAGCCAAGAGTGATATCACATGCCTGCAGACAATCCCAACATCCAATATGTTTGTTGGAGGAGGAGGATCCCAATTTTGTGAGCATGCAGAATAGATGAATTTCAGTCCCTTTTTGGAATTTCATAATACAACAAGTAATAACGAGAAAAAAAGAAAAATGAACAACATAATTCTATTCACCAGTGGACAAAATATGTATTTCTAATACTCTAGAAGCTGAGAGAGCAGGAGACAGACTTCAGCTAAGCGACTTCTAGATTCAAAGTCAGCTTCAGCTCACACAGGGAGGTCACCTTTACAAACTACATTAATAATTCTCATTATCATAATACTTTCTCATAGCTAATGTATAGGAGTATATAATTTCTATTAAAACTTTAAATCTTTTATACAAAAACACAAGTAATTTGAGATCAATCTTTTCTTTTTAAGATATATGGTCTCAAGTAACTAGGGTGGCCTAAACTTGCATTACAGTTTTGGATGATCTTGTACTTCTAGTTATCCTAGCATCAGAGTACTAGGATAACAGACATGCTCAAGCAGTCTCACTTTCTGTGGTGTTGTCATCAATTCCAGGGCCTCTTCCATGCCAGTCAAACATCTATCAACTGAACTACATCACTAGGTCTGACTCCAATACTGCTCTTCTAGAAGACCCAAATTAGACTCGGGTCACGCATATCAAACAACTCACAGCCACCTTTAACCCAAGAGCAAGAGACAGTTTGCCTCTGGCCACTGTGTGTATGCGCTCATGTATATTCAAATGTACATACACAATTCAAAATACAATAATTTTTTTATTAAACAAATAAAATGGAAAAAGACACTATCCTTGTCCATCAAAATCAGAGGAGGAAGGAGAAAAAGGAAAGAAGAATGAACACAAAGTAAATGAAGGACCAGGACAACAGGAAGAGGAGGAACAAAAAGAGGAGGAAGAGGAAGAGGAAGAAAAGGAGAAGGAGATACTCATTTTGAGAAACAGAGTTAGAAAGAAATGTAGAGACAGACAAAAAGACATGGGAAGGACAAATGTAAAAAGAATATTACTTTAAAAAAAAAGAATATCTAGCCATGTATAGTCGTACTTGCCTTTAACCCCCACACTCAGGAGGAAGAGGCTGGCACATCACTATGACCTCAGATCTAGCCTTGTCTATATAGAGAGTTTGAGGCCAGCCTATATAGTATGGTAGGCCCCTGTCTCAAAAACAAAAGAACACAAAACAAATAACAGAAGAACTGAAGAATCACTCAGTGGTTTGGTATGCATACAGATCATCCAGAAGACCTGAGTTCAGGAGGCATGTTTGTTGCTGTTGTTGTTGTTGTTGTGAGGGACTGTCCTGCACACTATAAGAAATATAACATCAGCAGGACTCTTACCTGCCCCTACTGTACCACATTGTGACAATCAAAATGACAAGAGACATACTGTACTGTAGAGCTCAGAATATGTGGGGAGGCTGACTAAATCAACTACTGCTCACTAGCAGATAATGAGAGTTTTAAATTCCTGCATGCAAAAAAAACAAAATAGACACAGTACCTCTAAACTGCCTTCCCCACTGTATTTTATATTCTATTTAAGACAGGATGTCTCATGAAATTTATTTTCCACGCCTTAGCAGGTAGGGGCTGGTCGATCCAGCAGAATAAAATGGAAACTGATCTTCCATTTAGAGAGACTGATTTATTTAGGATGACTCACAAAGTTATTGTTCAAACATCTGGCCCACCACCGGCCACCATTTCTTTGGCAAAGTCCGGCACAGCCCCATGGTGGCTCCATCCCTGGCCTGAATTCCATTTCCACTCATGTGATTCTCAGGACTGCAAGGGCCTGTGACGCTGTCGTCTGAGTCTTGGCCTTCTGTGAACCTGGTGCCACGGCACTTTCTTCCCACCACATGGCTTTGAGTATTCTCAGTGCTGTATTCAGTGCCCTATTTTTTTTTCTTCCTCTCTCCCTGCCTTCCTTCCCACTTATTGGTCAGAGGGAGGGACTTGCCACTGAATGAGCCAATAGTAAAAAAAAAACCTGAGAGAGAAACATGTATCTACAATACACATGGTATCATGTTGCAAAGGCTGGCCTTAGACTCACTATGTAGATCAGGCTAATCTCAAAATTAGAGAGATCTGCTTACTTCTGCCTCCCAAATGAAAGGATCCAAAGCATGCTGCAACACACTCGCCTCATTGTCTCTGTTATTTTTTCTTAAATTAAGAAAAAAATTTTATTTCCTGTTTCTTTCTCTTTGTCTTTTTTTTGTCTCTACCTCTGTCTCTCATAATTTATCCACCACCTTCCTATTCCATTTCCTTTTTCATTCTTCCTCCTCTTTTTCTACTTCCTGCTTTCTCCTTTCCCCTCTTCCTCATTATACTCATTATCCACATCTTTATCTTTATCATCCTCATCCTCTTCCAATTTTGATGGTCAAGGAATTAGTCACTTTCTACTTTTAAAAATATTATGTCTAATTATGTGTATCTCTATGTGCATATGAGTGGTCCTGAGTGCTGTTGCACACAGAGAAGAGACTTTGATTCCTCTGGAACTGGAAATACAGGCTGTTATGAACAGCATGGCATCATTGCTGAGAATTGAACTTGGGTCCTTTAGAAGAGAAATATGCATTCTCAACCCCTGAGTCATCCCTCCAGTCCCCTCACCCCTTTAAACTTTTTAAAACTATGTGTTTCTCTCTACCTCTCTCAAAATGACAGTCTTCCTCCTCTTCTGCCTCATTTTCCTCCTCTTCTACTTCCTCCTCTTCCTTCTTTGTTTCTCCTTTCTTTTCATTCTTCTGCCCCTTCCTTTTCTTGGTTCACATTTTATTCCAGCTCCTCCTATTTTCATTGCCAAAGAGTCATCCATTTTCTTTTTTCAGAAATATTTATGTCATTTTAAATTATGCATATGTGTATGCTCACAAAAGTCAGAGGTATAGGATACCACAGACTTGGAGTAACAAGTGGTTTTGAGTCAAGTGTTGTGAGCATTGTGCCATCTTTCCATTACCCTCTGCTTAGTTTTTATTTTATTTTATTTCATTCTTTTACTGTTTATTTTTCTCTGTCTGTCTTCATATATACCCAAGTCTCTCAGAGTGCCTCTCTTTCTTTGCCTTTTTCTTCTCTCTTCTTCCTTCTTCTTCTTCCTCTTCCTTCTCCTCCTGGTCCCAGGACTGTTCTTTCTGTACTGACCAAGTGTCCTTGCACTTCCAGAGTATTATTTCCATTTTGGTTCTGTCCATGTAGGAATATAAAACTGTCATTTTCATCTAGGGAGCACTTGAATTTTATCAGTCTGCCCACATGTCAGGGACTTTACAATAAATCTCTTGTTTTGGTAGATACTGTGTAGTGCATTAGGGGGGAAAGTATACATCCTAATGATGCTAGATTTCTTACAGTGCACAGGACAGTCCCTCAGAATAAGATATCATGGCTCCTGAAGTACCAGCACTTCTGAGGATGGCACAAGGTATTTACAAAATTTGGGATTCAGGGATGTAGCTCAGTTTGTAGAACCTTGCCTATCTTGCAGGAGACCCTGGGTTTGATGCCCAGAATCACAGAAACAGAGCATGATGATACAAGTCTATAATTCCATGTGTCTGGAGGGAAGAAGATTAGATGTTCAAAATAATCTGTTACTACACAGCATCTTTAGACCAGCTCAGGATACAAAAAAAAAAAAAGAGTTTGAGATCTCAACATATTTGGAATTGTGAATAAAAAGAGTCCAAAGTTTGATAGGAATGTTTGCACCTCCAGGTTAACTGGGGGCAACAGACTGAATATGAGAATTATGTTTATATTTTGTAAGCATCTGAATTTCAAAAATTAATGAGATTCAGTAGTGTATCACATTCGGAGTAAAGTCCTTGAATCATGTTTGTCCATATTCTGGACATCTCTCTGTGTTGCCAAAGCAAGCCTTGACTCACTAAGCAGCCAAGACTGATCTGAAGTTCATATCTTGTTCCCTCAGCATCCAGAGTACTGACACTTCAGATGCAGGCCACCACTGGTTAAATTTCAGTTATTCATTTTTCTAATTTTTTATCTTTTTTTCATTGTTCAAGGTATTACTAAATCCTAAGCACAATTCTGTGCTCTCAGCACGGCCATGTCTTTGGGATTTTCCTGCCCCATCTTGTTGAATTATAGGCATGTGCTACCACTCCCTTTTGAAATCCCTAGTGTGAGCCACCTTGGGAGTGCTCACAAGTAATCTCACCACTTGAAGATGAGGCATGAGAATATGGTTAGCTCTCAGCTTGTAGCCTGCCCTCCATAGCAGAAATTTTTAAATTTTATTTTGTGTTTATTTTTATATTATATGTATGCGTGTATTGTGTGCATCCATGTCATATGATGCTCACAGAGGACAGAAGAGGGTGTCAGATCCCCTGGAAATGGAATTATGGATGGCTGTTAGCTGCCATGTGGGTGCTGAAATTCGAACCCGTGTTTTCTGTAAGAAAATCCAGTGCTATTAACTGCCTGACTATCCACAGTGGAAATCATTTTCAGACAAAAAGACAGACACACAGACAAACAGATATAAACTAAATTAAAAGTGGATTTCTAGTTCCTCTGTCATGACTGGATCATAATTCCCCGGAAATGTTCTGAGTATCTGTTCTCTCTTTGTTATTTCTTAAACTCCAAGTGCATGCCTTTTTTTTTAACAGTTCCCTAGATGCCTACAGTGTACTTCCATCTAGTTCAGCCACCATCCTCTCATGTTATTTCTTACCCTGCAGCTTCTGTGGTTTTTCTATGCCTGGAAATATTCCCATTATTTCCCTGCTTCAAGTCTCTTCTCTGCTCAATCCTCTTTTACCCATATTCTAACTTTGTACCTCATTCCTCAATTTCCAAACCTTTCTTACTTTCCTTTCTGCCTTTCTCTGCCTTTTCTCCATTTCTAAAGCTTTTCTTTTTCCCCTCCCTCATGAAAAGTGTTATCATCAGAAAATAAAACAGAAGAAATACAAAGGAAACTGCTGCCTCTCTGAAAATTTCTCTTGACCTTCACTGCTTTCTCTTTGTTATGAATACTTTTAAAATTGCTCTGATGTCTATTCTACATATTGCTACTTGAAGTCCAAATTCATCCCTTCCCTCTCTACTTCATATTCCTGAAATCATACTATCTCACTGAGCAACGGACCCATGATGCTGCCCACACAGCAAGGGTGAATGCAGAAGTTTGCTCATTTCAGGTTACGAGTATAAATGTTGACTGACTGGCTTTCTGAGCCATTTAGCCAGGGACAGTGGTGGCAGTTTCACTTTCTCTGGGATTCTATACATTCTCCTCTTTGTGGGATTTCTGTGTGGATATTGATCTGTCACTGTATCTGAGTGAACTTTGCTCCCTCTTATGGCCCTGAATAAAATGTTTCTGAAGACTATCTGCCCAATTTTCAGTAGTCTCACTCTGAAGGTTTTGCCTATGGGTGCTTTCTGGAGATTTCTAGTACTATTCCCTCAGCAATGAATTTGGTGGCCACTTTCCCAAGGAACTTTTTGTTAAAGCTGTGAGTCCTTTAAGTTCATTTAAGAGCTACCAACCCCACACAAGTAAATAATTCTTCTGGTACTGTTCATTCTGGGGGATGATGAGAGAGCTCTTCCTTACTCCTTCCCATTTTCCAAACCCTTTACAAATGCTTTCTTAATTTCCTGTTTCCACCATCTCCCCATTTCTCTTCCCTTTCGATATCTTTTCCCTGTAATCCTATTTCTATTACAACTCAATTTCCAAACCATTTTTCCATTATAGACCTTTTTCACATTCCCACTTCTCAACCCCTGCACACACCGCTTTCCTCCTGCCCCCTTACGTGTTGTCTAAAACTTTATACTTTCAAACTGTTGTCCATCCTTTTACTGTATTTTTGTGATTTCAACCATATTTTAACATTTCCAAACCCTTTCCCTTTTTCTAAACTTGCTGCAGCCCAGCTTCTGTGGATCCAAAATCCCGAGTGGGAAGGATAGTGTATTAAGTCCAAAAGATACAGAAACAGCTGCATTCAGGAGGATCTGTAAGCTGATGGCCAAGCAGGTGCTTTATTGCAGATTTACAGTGCTTTTATACCTTGCCTCAAAGCAGAAAATTTTACTATAGAAATATAACACAGAACCTCAAATTCCTTTGAACCACAGTTTCATTAATCACATGTACTTGCTTCAGCAGCACCCAAGCAGAATTTCTAAGAGAAAGAAGTTCTGGATGTTCCTGGAGACTGATTACCAGGAACTGACCTTTACAGGCTCAGTCCCAGGATAGCTAGAATTGGACTTGCCATATCCTGTTAGCTGTTCTCCGGGGGATTGAACAGCCTGCACCTGGCAGGCCTGAAGAGTCAACTCCCAGCATAACCTCCTTCACTACTCTTTCCAGTCCTTTCCCACCATTAGCCCTCTCCAACCTCATTCTTTTTTTTTTTCTCAACATCCCCTTCTTTCCATGTCTTTTCCTTTCTAAATCGCTCTCACCCTTCAGAGGAAGTTCTCCTTCTCTGCTCCACCCCAGCACAAATTTATTTTGCTTCTGTCTCTTCTGATTCCCTCATTTCCTTCTACCCCATATTTCCTTAGTCCTTCCTCTCTTCCTCCTCTCAGGTTTTATTTTTACTGTGACCCAAGCACACATTGGTACAGGAACCCTTTCCAACTCTTCCCTAACTATGTTTACTTTAACTACTTTTCACCTCTTTCTGCATCTCCCCTGTGACTCCTCATAGTTTTACTGCCTTTTTCACCCTTTACATAGCCTCTCACTGTTTATCCTGGGCTAAATAAGCTCTCGTTGACTCAGAGTCTCCAGTGTTGGCATATAGGTGTTCACAACCTTAGCACCACTTGAACATTTTTATTTTAGTGTTGTTTGCTTGTTTGTTCATGGATATGAAGTTCCCCTGCTATATAGGCTTCTATGACGTTTGATGTATATCCCAGTCTCTTCTAAACAGATAATCCTGGCATATCATGAAAGGACTTAATGTCATACTACAGAAATATTTGCTGAGCCATGCTTGGTGCTGATCTTTTAACAATAGCTAGGAGATAGGAATAATGTAGATTTACCTCAAATGATGAATGGATTAGGAACGTGTGCTGCATACTCTGTTTTTTTTTAAAAAAAAACTCTGTTTGGGCAGCTGGGTATTTGCTAAGCCATGTCAGTAGAACATGCCTGGTTGTGTTTGCTCAGTTTGGGTTCGTAGTGTCACTTCTGGTGATTGACAGTGTGGGTCATTAGACTAATTGCAGCCGGGATATGTTCAGGTTTTCTCTGCTTGTGTGGTGTCTCCAAGTTTTGAGGTTTCTTCTTGGATGATGATGGCTCACTGTGCCTGATTGGATTCCTGTCCTTACTAGGAAGGTGTGTACAATGTTCCTGTTGATTACGCTCTTCTTTCCCTCACTCCCACTGCACCTGTCATCCCATAAGTATCACTGTAACTGTGTGCATGTGGGAGCATTTAAAATGTTTTAATTCCTTCACTTTCCATCAGTATGTAACTAGGGTATCTTAGCCAAGTATTTTTCTGACTTCAGTTTTGAGTTCAATAAGTCCATTTAAGTACCTACTAACCATTTTCGTAGTGAACAATTTGTTTTTCTTTTTGTTTGTTCTGGGTGGTGGTGGGGGAATCAGTTTCCTTTATTTATTCAGCACTTTCTGTCCCACCTTTCTGACTTGGCCTCTGTCCTAGCCCAATTTCCAGTTTCCTTCCTCTCTCCTTTCTTCATTTCCCCCTTGCTCTGTTTTCTCTTGCCCCCCCCCCCTTGATCCCCTGACGTCCTTTTCCTCATTTGCATTCCGTTCCCTCTCTCTGGTTCCGAACCACTTTGCCCTCTTTAAAATGCCCTTCCCACCTTACCAAAGCCCCTTTATCCGCTTCGCCCACTTCCCAACCTCCTTTCCATCCCACAGCCTGTGCTACTCATCCCCTTTCCCATGCCTTTCATTCTGCACCATCCTTCCTCGTCTCTTCTACTTTTTCATTCCTTTCTCCGGCTCCTTCTCGTCACGTTTACATGTTCAGCCTACTTCCCACTTGCCCACTCATATTCCCCTCTCCATCTTTCTGTTTTAGCCCTCTTCTGTGTTTCAACCCTTCTTTCCCTCTCCCCTTTCTTGTTCTCTCTCACACATTAAGCACTTTTCCAGAAAACAAACCCATGAATGAAAAAGAAAAGTTCTTTTTTCAAAGCCTTTCGTCGTCTCCAATCCTTTGCCCCTTTGCTCATCCCTTTGATTACTCCCTCCCTTCTCCTGTTTCCCACACTTGGCTCCCTCTCAGCATCTGGACCTCATACCCCTGGCTATCCCTTTCCACATTGCCTCTCCCTTCCAACATTTCCTTTCTCACTATTTCCTGCAGCCCTCCTCTTTCCTATGTTTTGCATTTTCTCTCCTTTCCTCCCTTCTCTACTTCCCCTTTCACAGTACTTCCCACTGTCTGCACCCACGCCCTGCCCTCCTTCCCCCATCTGCTCATTTCCCAGAATTACGATTTCTAGCCTTTCCTCCTTCCTCTCCTTCCTCCCTATAATAAACTTTCAGTTTCCTAACCCCCTTTTCCCTTCCAAAAACTCAAAATACTTTCCCACTTTCCAACCTGTTTCCATGATTCAAAATCCTGTCCCCATTTCTCACACCTTGCCTTTCCTACCCTTTTCTCTTTGCTTTTCTTTTTTTTCCATTTTTCTTTCAGTCAGGGTCTCACTGAGTAGATTTGTCTGCTCTGAATCTAGCTATATAGAGGAGTCTGGCCTCTAACTCAGTCCACCAGTGTCAGTCTCTCTCGTGGCGGAGTGACAGACACCCGTTGGTGGTTGGTGTACCCTCTCTCCAAGTTCCCTGTCTCCCGCCCAGCGGGAAAGAACTGTGAGGGGGCTCAGGCACACAGCTCATGGCCCACTTCTCTTGGATTGTCCCAGCCCCCTCCCAGAGGCAGGAGAAGGCTTTTGAGGGGAGCAAAGGGAGGTCGGGTGCAACAGCCTGCTGGTTCCCCACATCCTGACTCGCCCCAGGAGACTATCAGACATGACTGGGGTCCCTGTCTGACCAAAGAAGCGTGCAGCTAGCCAGCTCTTATGATGATGCAGCTTTAATGTTGTAACTTTTTCAATGGTGCTGCAGGAAGCTGTTTACTGAACTTAACAGGCACATTATAAAGGCTCAGAGTCACAGGTATTAGCATACAGCGGGAAGTTTCTGTCAATTACTTTACTGGTCACTTTGATCATGTCTTCACTTTACATAGAGGCTACAACTGTCCACACACTGTTCACAAGGGAGGAAGTAATTTTCCTCCAATGGCACTGAAGTTCCTAGTTCACCTAATTACCATGGTATGTGTGGTATGTGCCTATCTCCTCTGGCTGGTCTTTGTTTCAGCTCCTCTCAGTGCCATCTTGCCCAGGCCACAAGGTGCCAGCCTGTCAATTAGGATTTCTTAAGGCCCTACACACCTACCTCTGCCTCCAATGGGCTGGGGTTAGCCCTGGGTCACTCAGTAAAATTCCTTTTCTGATCCCTTTTTTGCCTCTTTTGACCACCTGCTCTCTTTTCAAGCCCATTCTCCTTGTCCTTCCTCCTTTGCACTTTCAGATATATTTCTAACTTTCTGATCCCCATCTACATTTCCATCCCCCTTTCCACAATTTCACCTCTTTCCCGTATCTGTAGATATCCCCAGTTCTTTTCTTCCTCTCCCGCTTTTCCAGTAAGTACTGTCTTATTTTAAAGCTTTTTCCAGTTTCCTACCACTTTCAAACCCGTTGCCTTCTGCCCAATCCCTCTTTCCCTATCTTATTCATTTTCTTACTTCAGAACCTTTCTACCTTCCTATTCCTTTTAACCTTTCATCTGCTTCTCCCTTCCCATTTTCCCAAACATTTTTTTTTTCTATTTTTCCCAAATCTTTCTTCTTTTATACACTTTTCATACACCTTTGTCCCTCTCAAATTCCTTCCCTCAGCCCTTTCCATTCTCGCTATTCCCCCTTTTAGTGCTCCTTTCTCCTTTGGACTTTAAATAACCATTTCCAAAATCTTGCCCCTTTCCAATCTTTTCCCCCAACTGCTATGCGCATGCATGGACTGCTGTCATTACAATGTGTACCAATATGCATTTTTGGTGTTTGTGGACATTTCACCTGAATAATTCCCGCAATGTCAGCTCTCTACTTACTGAACTGCATCACCAGTTGCTGTTTTTTAGCCAGTTTCATTTCTTCATCTGAGAACTTGCTATTCAGGTCTTTATGTTTGTTTCTTTGTTTTATTAGTTCTTTGTGTCCTCTGGACATTAATCCTCTGTCAAATATGCAGCAGGGGGAGATTTTCTCCCACTCAGTGGATTTTCTCTTCACTTCCTTGGCTGTATCTTTTGCTGTACAAAAGGTTTTTAGTTCAATGAATTCCCACTTGCTGATTATGACCTTAATGCCTGTGCAAATTATGTTCAATTTAGACAGTACTTTCCTAAGCTTATATCTTGTAGGGTACTTCCTGTTTTTTTCAAGCAATTTCAGAGTTACAGGTTTCATAATGAGGTCTTTGATCCAGTTGGAGTTGAGTTTTGTGCAGGGTGGAAGATAAGGGTGCAATGTCATTCTTCTGCAGATGGAGATCCAGTTTTGCCAGCACCATTTATTGAACATGCTTTCTTATCTTCATTATGTGTTCTTGGCATCATTGTCACATATCAGGTAGCTGAAATTACATGCACTCATGTTTGATTCTTCTGTTGTGTTCCATTTATCTACATGTATGGTTTTGTGCCAATACCATGTTGTTTTTATGACTATAGCTCTGTAATATAGTTTGAGATCAGATATGGTGATTCATCCACCAGCATTGCTACTTTTGCTCAAGATTGCTTTGGCTAACTGGAAGATTTTGTGATTTCATATGAATTTTAGGATTTTTTTTCCGAGTTCTGTGAAGAACGAACATCATGGAGATTTTATTTGGCATTGCACTGAATCTATAGATTACTTTTAGTAACATGGTCATTTTCACAATGCTAATTCTGTGAATCCGTGAGCATGTAAGTCCTTCCATCTTCTAGCATCTTCCTCTTTCTTTTTCTATGAAGATTTAATTTTCATTGTAGATATCTTTAATGTCTCTGGCTAAGTGTATTTTTTCTGAGGCTATTGTGAATGGGAGAGTTTCCTTGAATACTTTTTCTAATTGCTTGTTATTAGTCTAAAGAAAGACTATTGATTTTTGTAAGTCGATTTTGTAACCTACCACTATGCGGAAATTTTTAATAATTTCTAGCATTTTTTTCTGGTAGAATTTTTGTGATATCTTACGTATAATGTCATGTCATCTGCAAACAGTGACGATTTGATCTCTTCTTTTCCAGTTAGTACTCCTTTAATTTCCCTCTCTTTTCTTACTATTCTAGCAAGAGTTTCAAGCACTATATTGAAATGAAATGAAGACACTGGACAACCTTGTCTGGGTCCTGATTTTAATGAGAATTGTTCCTGGTTTTCCCCTTTTAAAATAATGTTGGCTGTGGGTTTATTGTATATAGCTTAAATTCTGTTGAGGTATGTTTCCTCTAGTACAATTCCCTGTACGACTTTTAACATGAATATATTCTGAATTTTTGTCAAAGGCCTTTTATGTATCTACTGATATGGCCATGTGATTTTTGTCTTTTAGTACATCTATATTAATTTTTATATTTATTAACTTATGTATAGTGAACCATCCCTGCATCTCGGGAGCAAAACTCTCTTGATCATGGTGGATCATCTTTTGGATATGTATCTGTGTGCAGTTTGTGATTATTTCCTTGGGACACTTTGAGTCTAGGTTCATTAAGGCCCTAGAGTTTTCTTTTTTGTTGTGTTTTTACCTGATTTTCATATTAGAGTGATACTAGTTTATAGAAGGAGTCTGGAAGCTTAACTTCTGTTTCTGTCTTTTTGAATAATCTAAAAATATTCATTGTAGATATTCTTTGACAGTCTGTTAGAATTCTGATGTGACTACTTCTGGGCCTGGACTTTTTTTGGTTGGGAGGTTTTGTATTACTGTTTCAACTTCCTTGTTTATTATGAATCTGTTTAAGCTGTTGACCTCATCTTTGTTTAATTTTGGTGGTTTCCATGAATTTTGATGTCATCAAGAAACTCATCCCACCTATGCAGATATACTTTTCCTTAGTGTGAAAGGATGGAAAAATATTCCAAGCAAGCAGCACTGAAAAGAAGCAGTCTTTGCAATTTTAATATCTGACTAAATAGACTTCAACTTAAAACTAATTAAAAGAGATAGAGATGGTCACTTGCTTCTATTCTAAGGGGCAATTGACCAAGAAGATATCAAATTCATGAAAATATATGCACCAAATTCTATTGCACCCAATTTCATGATGCCTAGATTTGGTCTTTTCATGATTTCCCCACATTTCCTGCATATTCCATTCTTGTGTATTGATTTTTTCCATAGTCTTTGCTTGGGGAGTCCAGTTATTCAAATTTCTCATCCAATCTTGATAATCTGTCTTCTGTTTCATTCATTCTACTTTTGGGGCTTCCTTCTGTTGTTGCAAATTGTCTTATTGAGTTTTTCAATTCCATCTTCATTTTGGATTGGGTTTTCTTGAATAGTTATATCCCTTTTGTGAACTGACTTTTCAAGTCCTGAATAGTTTTTATTTCATTCAGCTTCATACTTGCATTTTCTTGAGTTTCCTTCAGAAGTTTAGACCTATCCTCTTCGAGTTCTTTGAGTTCTTTGTCTATGTTTTCTATAAGTTCTTTGACCATGTTTTTCATTGATCTTTTAAATTTTGTGTCATGGGGGTCCTCAGGGTGATTTTCATTGTAGTACACTTTTGTAGGACTGGCGGATATTGTTCTGGACATATTTTCTGGGTTTTTCACATTATTTGTGTTTTTGTATTCACATTTGGACATATAGATGTCTTTGTTAGTTGTGTGTCAGATAAGGAAATTCTATTATACCACTGTTTATTTGAATTTTGGTTCTGTTTATATTGTTAATGTAGCTTGGTTGCTTTTCACTCATGTATGAAAAGTTAGTTCGTGTATGCCTCAGATTCTATCATGGTATTAGGCTGGTCTCGGTAGTAGGTGTGTCAGGGTAGTAAGCAGGTTGGTAGTATAGAAGGCTGGTTTTAGTAATTCAAGGTAAGTGGGGATGGGGACAGTCTTTGGAAAGTCTAATAAACTAGACTGGAAAATTGAGCTGGTCTGAGTGCAGGGGATCAGGACACAGTGAGTGGTTCTGGACAAAGGGTAGTCCAGAGATCTGGGATGCAAAGAGCAAAAGTAATGCTGTGCCCAAGGCTAGGAGGACAGTGTGTGGGAGCAGGGGAGATTTTAGTTGCACAGGCTGCCACATTTAAGTTTTAACATAGCATTTAAATAATAAATTACAAAAAAATGAAATAAAAGAAGGAGAAACAATTTATGGGGTGTGAAGAAACATCTAGAAATGAAGTAAGTAAAAGATTCACTTGCCAGTCACTACAGCAATTACTGAACATATTATAAAGCAGTGTAAGTGATATTCTGGTTAGTATTAACACATAACAAACTACTAAAAATCTATCATCTAAAATATACCTAATATCAACTTCTGTGCTTTCTCAATAATACTCCATGCAATTCATTTGTGGCACATTTCTGAACAAGGGAAATAATAGTTATAGTGCATTATAAAGAAATAATGACAGTAAAACACTGTCTTTGGGTGTATTATCACCATAAAATATGTTTATATTTAGGAAATAAACAGTAGACTAATTGACTATAGGGGAAACAAGCAAAAACAAAACATAAAAAGTAGCATGTGTGAAATTGTCTGCTTCCATTAAATAGCACACTAATCATTTACATGTGAATATCATGCTCTGAAAAATCCAGAGAATCATGCAGACATTAAAGATCATGTTGAGATTCCACAAACCCCAAGAAACAAGCATTTCAGAAGACTAGAAGATAGTTAAATGAGTGTAAGATCCATATTTGGACTGCTTTTCTTACAAGGATTTTACTGATTGAATGAGTTGATGCAGAAGGCATCAGCTAGTTAAAAAGACCATTGATTGTAGGGATTTCCACATTTCAGTACTCTTACTAGTGTTTGAGGAGATTCTAAGGCCTGTCATCACAAAGAGAATCTACAAAACATCCTAAGAGTTCACATAAGAAATGGGCTATGACCTTCTTGCTGATGAGGATAACATTTAAGAAACTGTAAACTTAAAGTATTAAATTCTCTTTCTAAATGTCAATCATCAATTTTACATGGATTAAAAACTTAAATATCATATATCTCAAAACAAAAATTAATTTGAGCCAGAAAATATTATAAGCTAAAGTGTCCAAATATTCCTAAAATACTTCAGTCAAGAAATTAGGAACAAAACAAACTCATTTATACATGCAAATGTATTGGAAAA